>JAFIRS010000575.1:0-641414 GCA_018342105.1 Gonioctena quinquepunctata | reverse complement strand
TTTTCTTAGCTTTCGTAATAGGCAGCTTGGAGGTATACATCTGTTTCAAATTAAGAGATGACCAATCCAAAGTAGTTTTTTGTTTCATTCTCGTCTTAATCTTATCACTTGGTAATCAAAATACCACAGGTGCTGTCTCGAAACAGGTCGATTACCTACAGGGAAAGGGGGCATGGAGATTTCCTCACCGGCATTAATTACCGGTGTCATCCGTTTCATTTCACGGAATCTCTCGAACCTTAAGAATAAATCAAATTCTGCAGATGGGACCCCTTCGATCGGGGGCCCGACATTCGCTCGCGAGCAATTGGGCTCTGATATACTAGAATAATTGTCTGGAGTGTGGGGGCGATTTGACTCATACATTCTATTCTCATTCACTCCTGATTTGTTTGAAAATTGTTCAGAAAAATTGAGTGGGCTGGAGGCCCCTGAACTTAATGTATTGCGCTCTAAATTTTGGAAGGCTTCCACAACTCGTTGAGGTGAGCCATTACTTACTGGGGTTTGAGTTACCCTGGCGGGTCTATCGCCGAAATTCAAAATATGACTGGAGGCTCTCAATGGCCTATTGAAACAAAAATTATTGGAATTTTCCGTCTTACTCAGACCACGCATTGTATTCTGTTCAACAGAAAAATTATTCGGTGTTTCATCATTGTTTTCAACAGGAAAGTTCCCCACGGGAATTTTGTTTGCATTCATACTATCCATACTTTCTCTCATACGGTTTAACCTAGGAGATGTAAGTAAATTTAAATGCACCGCTTTTTGCGAATCTAGTGGGACGCTAGATTCCGTTGCGCAATTTTCGACGCGTCGCGATTCAACAAACAGCTCTGCGCTCTTCTGGCCTAAACTTACTGAGACAAAATTATCCCTATTGATTTCAGGGCTCTCCAAGCTAGAGCCAAAAGAAAAATTATTTTCAACAGAAAATGAATCACGGACTGGCGCTGTTAAGATGGGCTGAAAAGCCGACCGGTTCTCATGTGAAGAACAAACAAGAGCTTGGGTATATGAAACTCGCGTGATACCTTCAACGGGGTGAAGTACACATGAAGTTTGTTGAATTTGTGTTTCGGGGCGAGTCCTCGAGCGTAAATTGTAGGACATGGGGGGGATGTCAAAAATGAATTTACTCCCTAAAAAACTAAACGCGTACAACTGCAAACACGACGGTCATACAGAGGCCCCTACGATCCCTACACATATTCGACACACCTGAACTAAAACCTTTAGCTTTGTTGACAGAATTTATTATTAATAACCCGTGTTTACACCTATCACCGCAGTGTAACTGATACGTTTTTAGTCGCAGAAAGACCTGTGCACTGAGGTTCATACATGTGTATGATCTCTAGGTTCAATTCTGGTTGACATCTCGCTTCAGTGTATCTGTCACAAATCGCGGTTTGGGAGGGATATCACGTCAGTGAGCTGCCGACGATATGGGGTATTCTCCCAGCCTCAAGAGAAATCAAATTAGGCTTGTTCCACCCCGCATACCAAAGCACACGTGTGCAGGATCCTGCAAGAGAAGGGTTAATTAATATACAAATCAACGTATAACGTAGAAATCAGCTGGACGCTGGAAAAACCTGTATCAGGAGCTGAAACGAAAAGGTTGATTAATCAAAAGACTGGAGGCTAGAACTCTTGAAGTTGACGATCCAAAAATCCCTCAATCTGCTGCCGTTGGCTATCAACCCTCGTATCTAGTCCTTAGAAATTCTCAAAAATAAAAATTATCGCTAGGCTTCGAGATCACAGTTAGGACTCCAAATAACTGTGAAAGAATGAGCTGCTTTTCAGAGGTATTTTATCAACGCGACGATACTTTGACCTTGTAGACAATTGCCACATTTTGGCACAACAAAGATACATCGACCATATACTCAAAGTCGCACTTAACATGGTTTCCCCCAAAATTGTATTTAACACCATCGACTAAACCATCGATATGTGGTTGTTCATCTCGAATTAAATTTATAAGGTTGCTTCATTATAATTATTATGTTCCGTTGGAAAGTTTTTTGTAGCCATTGTGTTTTTTAAATTTATTTACTTAATAATAATATAATAGTATTGTACTATTTATGTTGAGTTTGAACTCGTACTATCAATATCGGGTGGTAGTCTAGAGAACTGATAGCTTGTGTTTTCAGATCTCTGAGATTTAACTTGAAATCTTCTGGAAATTGCATAAAGTTTTTGTCAAATTATTTTACAATGTCTTCATTTAATCTGTTATATGAGGCACTACTCTTAGGCTGCTTGTATGGTTGCGATACACTAATAGGCTTTGATAGTGGCGTTCCTTGCCTAGCCGTGGGGGTGTGAAGCTGTGAAAGGAAATCATAGATTGGTCTGGGTTTGTCTTTCGCCTGTTTGAATGTTGAAGGGGATATATTCATTTATTGGGAGGTGGATTCAAAACCCCTAAAACCTGTTTCTGACATTATTCTTTTCTTGTGGGTGGTTTTGGCCACCTCCTTGTAAGAACTTTTGGTTCGTACTGTATGACTCCCGGCTACTGAGCATTTTTGTTCAATGCTAGTAGCACTGTTATCGTTTGTCGGAATACTCCTTAACGTGGGAAAATCCTGGGGACCCACTGTGGTATTAGAATTAAAGTTTGATTTAGATTTATGAGCATCAAGTGCTTCATCAATACCAGCATCATACATTTTCGGTACCAACTCTTTTGCATCAAAATAAATAATATTTTCATACGCCATTATAAATACGTTTTATTTCTTTTTATCTTTATACAATAAATTATGTTCAATGCTATGGCAAAACTTGCACTTTTTTCCGCAAATCACCTCACTTTTGTAGGCAGTACCACAGTTGTGTGACATTTAGAATGTTTCGGCATTGGCGTTTTGTGTGTCCAAATTCTAGACATGAGAAACATTGCGTTACTGGTTGGACATAAGGAATGACTGGAATGGATAGTAACTCATTGTCACATGTCTTGGGAGAATAATCCCTTCAAATGTTACAAGCAATGTGGAGGTAGGTACATATTCCACTGTGTTATCTTTTTTTAGTACTTTTTTTTAAGCGTTTTACATCCAAAATTTGAAAGGGACTCTGAGATATTGATTCTATCAATTGACAATTAATTAGAAACATTTCTGATTACACCTTTGCAAGTGACATAATTTTTGGAATAAATTTTTTTTCCCCGATGTATCAAACATTTTTTCCCCTTGCTTTATGCTACCCCTAATTTATCATTTAACCAACTACTCACCAAAGGTAGGAAAGGGAATTATTTAACACAGGATCACTGATCACTAAAGTTATTTTTTTGCCGATTGCTGACACACGTCCAAACTCGACATACACCAACCATCGAATGCAGAATGTCTTTATATTGGTTATAGTTTATTTTTCATAGGTAATTTTTTACTTCTTTTCAGAATTCAACATTTCACAAGTTGAAATTCTAAATTCAATACCTTTTTTCATACTATTTCATGTGCCTGATTTCCTTTAGCAGCATTACAATGAATTTGATGTTCATCCATTCATCAAATACTAATAACATTCTGACTTCTGTAGGTCTTTGGAACCATCCTTTGTACACCTCCCAAATTGAAGTCGTTTCTACACGTAATCTTCTGATGCATAAAAGACTCTGCAAAATATGGACGCAGCTATTTTTTGTCTTTTACTAAAAACATTTTTTCACATTTTCAGTATTTTAGAGTAACTGGTCCAAATAGCTTTGAAGGCAATGTTTATGAACATCAAACATTGTGTGGTTGCTAGGGAGAAAGTGACTTCTGGAAAATGTCTTATTACTTCACACTGGTATATTTTCTTCATTGTTCCTTTATGAAAGTAGGGAAGTAAATCATATTTTTAATTCTGCTAATTGGAGGATGACACAATTCTCATTTTCTGTATTTGTATATTTTGTTTTCCATATTTTGGGTTTTACCTCCCTCTGGAAGTAAAAAATCCAGAATACCAAAAATGCAGTAACGTCACTGAAACAAATTCAGTAATTGGCCCTTCTTGGAACACTTAGTTATGTGTTCCAAGTTTCACTTCCAGGGAGAGAGAAAACAAAATATGGAAAACAATATTCTGATACCTCCCCAAAAAACATTCAGACGTTATTTGTATACTAAAGGGGAAATAGTGTCTGTGAATAAATCAGGAAAGAAAATTTGTGGCATTTCAGACGAAAATTTTAAATTCCAGAAAAAACCATCTTTGAGCAGAAAACAAACCCGGGACCTCTAGATCTCTAGTCTATGCTCTAACCAACTGAGCTATCAAAGTCGCAAGGTTCCATCTGCATTTCAAAGATCGCTTTTTCCTAGAATTTAATGTTAGTTGTGGGATAGATTAAGGTAAAGGATCTCATGCACAATCAGAGGCCATCAAGATCAATTTGATCTTTTTTCCTAACGTCGCCGTCGATTTGACGGCTTTAGACCATTGAAAAAGATTGTCAAATTAAATTATGAAAGGGAAAACAGCGTCTGTGAATAATTCTTTAAAGAAAATGTGTGGCATTTCAGACGAAAATTTTAAATTCCAGAAAAAAAAACATCTTTGAGCAGGAATTGATCCCGCGACCTATAAATCTCTGGTCTATGCTGTTTTGAAGATAGCTTTTTCCTAGAATTTAATGTTAGTTGTTGGGATGGGTTAGGAAGGTAGAAGGAATCTCAAGCACTATCAGTGGCCATCAAGATCAATTTTTCCTTTTCCCTAACGTCACCATCGGCTTTGAGGTTTCAGCCAAGGTTCAGGACATTGATCTCTAGGAAAAAGCGGTATCTCGAAATACAGATGGAACCTGTGTCTTCAAGTAGCTCAGTTGGTTAGAGCACAGATTAACAATCTAGAGGTCGCAGTTGCCAAGGCAGATTATGGAAATTAATATAGATATAAACGGAAGTTCTTTAAATCTGATTATTGAAGCAATTAATCAATTCCGAATGATTGGTTCAATGAAATGAATGAATGACCAAAAAAATCATCTGAGGCTAGCCCCTGAATAATGTTTTATAATAACTACATTTGTCCACAAAATAAAGATGTGAAACTTTTACCTATAATATTACTAGTTCTTAAATTATTTCCATAAATGTTTTCGAAGCCATAAATATTTTGAGATTTATACTTCCCTAACCCATTCAGTACCGGAATTGAGACAACAGTATATGCTTTTAAGACCATGTTTTTATGCATGCCACCAGGACTTGTGATGAATATATGTTTCGGGTGCAAATTTAAAATGGCCCAAAAATGTGATAATTTATAATTGTATAAGTTTATATTTAACCTGTCTACAGCACCCATATTTGCATTGTAACCCAGAACTTACTTCATGATGACAAAAGACAACCACGAATTTGACATGCTTATGGAAATGTGGGTTCGTTCGCAGTGGTTGTCTACTGATTGTCAGAATTCTTGGCCAACCATGGGATCATTCTGTTTTCGTTAAGAATAGGAGAATAGACATTTTTTTGTCTTGAATGAATGCATCTAGGTAAATGATGATCCAGAGCATACAATCTTTACATGTCCCAGGTGGACCAGAGAACGAATGGACCTACAAATGGAATTCGGAGAACTAAATTCAGATAGTATGACAGGTAAAATGATCAGAAATCCCAATCAGTGGAACAAAGGTGCAAACTACCTAGGGAAAGTAATGAAACAAAAAGAGATCGAAGAGAGAATTTTTCAAACACAAGCCAGGAAGGCAAACAAAAAATGCATGGTAGAATATATGTGTCACTCGATTTTCTCGGTCAAAATTTAACTCTCCACAATCCCTATCATAAAAAAAGCATATAGATTGGTATTATTCACCATAAATATGCTACTAGAGATGCTCAACAACATGTACAACCGGTATCATGAATTCCAATGATATTCTATTTCTGTAAGAAACTTGTGGACTGAGTCTTACCATCATAAATGTCTGCTACTAGAAATGCTCAACAAGATGTTTATGTTACTTGATTTTGTCAGGCAAAAATAAACCGTGTACCACCTTTATCATGAATTCCATTGAATTTATTTTATTTCCGTAAAAAACACGTGGATTGGAATTTTTTATTAAAAATGTACACTACCAGAGATTGTGGCTCAGTGGCAGGAGCGTTGGTCTTGTGTCCACTGTTTCCACCCGGTGCGGGTTCGACTCCCGCAGCTGGTGAACAATTTTTCAAGGCCCCAAGAGTGGTTTCGGATCCCACTATAAAAGGTAAGGTCCCCGTGATCTTAACTCGTACAAGTTTTCATTAACTTCTGAGGGTTGGTCAAACAACTAAGAAAGCGGTTAAAAACAATTTTACAATATATTATGTGTCACCCGATTTTGTCGGGCAAAAAATAGCCCTTTAGCACCCCTAGCATGAATTCCAATGAAATTGTTGATCATCTCTTGTATTATATTTTTGATATAAAATCCCTATCCACGTGTTTTTTTCGGAAATCTAATAATTTCATAAACATTTGTTATAGGGGATGCAGATGGTTAATTTTTGGCCGACAAAATCGAGTGACATATCTTGTTAAGCATCTCTAATGGCATACATGTATGATAAAATTCATGATAGAGGGGTAGTAGAGGGTTAATTTCTGTTGAACAAAATCAAGTGACACATATATTCTATTATACATACCTAGATACGAATACTGCATTCTAGTCCATGCGAGGTTACGTCATATTGCTGGCTTCTCGAATGGGAACAATTTGAATCTTCGTGAAACAGGTGCCGGAAGTTTCTGGATGCTAATGTCGCATATATAAAAGACCGAGCCGAATGCGGGTTAGGTTAGGTTCTTTTCGAGTGGGGCAATAACCGCGACCTTCTCAGATCTATTGTGGCTCGATCCTAATTCAATTAGAGTTTACCTTCAAGTCCCGCGCTTCTGACAAAGTCGATGATGACGCTCAGTTTTACCTTTTCCAGATCTTTGGGCTCTAGCTGCCCATAATCCATACAGTAAAATCTTGTTCATTCCACTGTGGTGGTTTACGGTAATTTATGCAATAAGCGGCCAGCGAAGTTATCGACTGGTTTTTACTTGGGGAACAGCTATCACTCAATTTGGTCTACTATATACTTTATACAGGCAATCATATTTATTTATCTTTCCGTTTTCCTTCATAATTCAACATTATAATATTCGGCTGTCTTAAGGAATCGTTCAGGTTCTGACTAATATACACGGCTATGATATAGAAAAGGTTAAATTATTCATAAATAACAAAAACATTCCAAGGAATATTTCAAGCACCTATGATTTTCAGTAAAAATTATAAAACAAACATGATTCTTTGAATTGATATTACTGGAAAAAGGCTGTTAGCAAAAGTAGATAGTAACGAACAAAGTTCTTGAAAGCATTTGTGTTGAATGACACGCAGCTTCCCCATTCCCCTCTCTGTGGAAAAACGCCAATGTCAGACCTTTAGCAAAATGTAATAATCCAGCAGAACTGTCAGATATGAGACCAATCAGCATTCTTCCAACTCTCTCGAAAGCGTTTGAAATGATAATTAAAGAACAGGTGATGACTTATACTAGTATGACGAATCTTATAACTGACGTTCAATCTGGATTCCGCCCCCAATATAATACAACTACAGCATTGAGTCTGATTACAGATGATATATTCAAAGCAATTGATGAGGGCAATTTCACCTGTCTCATTCTATTAGATTATAGCAAAGCTTTCGACACTTTGGATTCGTCTTTTATACAAAAAACTGAAATATTTTGGTTTTTCTAGTGGTGCAGTTTCACTCCTGGGGAGTTATTTAACGGTACGAACTCAATCTGTCAATTTGAATAATGAACAATCTTCTTCCTTAAGAAGACATCACGGCATTCCACAGAGTTCTGTCTTGGGACCTCTTCTCTTTGCTCTATACATATCCGATTTTCATGAGTACGTCAGATCGATCAAAATACACCATTACGCGGATGACACTCAATTATACATGTCATTTAGTTTCAGTGAAGTCATCATAGCCGAGGATATTATAAACAGAAACCTGGAACAACTCTTTGATGCATCTCATGCACACAACTTGAAACTCAATTGAAAAAAATCACAAGTGATGCTGTTTGGTGCCAAGAGGAAGAGAAATTCCGTTTCTAACTCACTTTCTATAGTAATTGATATATAACTTGAGTCAATGGATAGATACTGACCTGAGATTCATAAAGCATGTTAATCAGCTGTGTAAGGCCTCATATAACGTGTTACGGCAGTTATATCCCAGTAGGCACTTGATGTCAAAAAAACTTCAATTGAATCTATGCGAGTCTCTAATATTCTCACGAATAGCTTACTGCGACATTATTTATAGACCGGCCCTTGATCAACATAATGTGTTACGGTTGCAAAAAATCAAAAATAGTTGTATTTGATTCGCATACGCTATACGTAAGTATGACCATATCAGTAACTCATTTGACGACTCTGGTTGTTTGAAAATGAAGCAAATGAGAGAAACACACCTCCTTACCGTCACCCATAAGATTTTTCAATCAGGAACCCCAGTATATTTGCGAAATAAATTGTTCTTTTTGTCACGAAATAAAGATTTGCATAATAAACATCATTTGCTAATTCCTAAACACACAACCGCAATATACACACGTAGTTTTTCATACAACACAGCAAAACTATACAATACGTTACCCCATGAACTCAAAGACTTCAGTTTGAGAAACTTTAAAAAACGTTTGAAAGTCGTCTTCCAAACAAGTCAATGAATGTTTTTGTAGACTTAATAGATTAAGTGTGTACATCCAAGGTTGGGTTTAAAAGCAGCTTTAATAGCTGAACCCCGCCCATTCATCATTCTTGTTAAATATTCAATTGTAAACCATTTAAGATGATGAATAAAGGCATGTTATTATTATTATAAATCTAAAAAAGACAGATAGCTTCCATTTGATTAGATGTAAATATTTATTTATTTAGTACAGCTACAGATCAAAAAAAATCCAAATAGTACAAACTTAAATACATGAATAACACAGATTAGAAAAAAAAACAATAAAACAGGAAAATGATAAAATTTTAACATGTAATATACGAGGTTTCTTAGCTAATGATCTCTAGGATACATCTAGATAGACAGAAAATGCTTAACATGAAAATTTCATTAGAAAAATATCACTGTCAGAATAAAAGGCATTTTAATTCAAAACAAGTATTTGGACTAATGCCTTAGAGCCATAATTTGTCCTGTGTATATCTTCTTGGAATAATTTCTTTGTTCTGGTTTGTCTTATAGGAAGTGTATAGCCTTCAATAATTCGCTGCATTGGATGGTGCCATTTAAAATGTTATATAAAAATATAAGTAAGGTGTTGTGCCTCAGGACTTCCAATGGTTGCAGGCCACATATTTCTATTCAATAAACAATTGAGAATGTTTCCCTTTTCAACAAGTGGATACATTGTTAATAAATAATATGAACAGAACTGGGCCAATGCGATAACCTTGGGGTACTCCCGAGGACACAAATATTTCCTTGGACTCCGCTCCACTCACATTAACGTACTGATTTGTCAAGTAGAAACTAATCCAATCCATAAGCTTCTAGTTTCTTCAAAAGCAGAGAGCTTTTGCCAAATCTCTATATATGACATCCACTTGCAAACCAGATTCAATAGTTCTTATGATAATCACCAAGGTTGCTGGAGATTGATTGCCCCTCGAAAAAACCATGTTGTTTTTTCGTAATATTATGCTTGTATGTACTGAAGAGCATGCCAATTAGGATTGACTTGATTAATTTTAAAATTGCAGATACTATACTCACACACCTATAATTCTTGACGTCGGTTTTGTCACCTGATTCAAAAATTGGGGATACTATACATTTTTTCCATACTTCGGGTAAACAGCCCTTTATCAAATAATCTTTGGAATAAGGTGCACAAAGGTGAGCCCAACGAGCATTGGCAGCTCTTCAAAAATATAGACGGGATATCATCAGGTCGTACATTCAGGTTTTTTAGTTTTTCTAGGATTTTATCTTCTGTAAAGTTGTGGTTGGTCAGTGATTCGCAGAAAGGTATCAGATATTCTAATATTGGTATGATCATTGTAGCATGACTGAAAGTGTTCTGCACAAGCATTTGAAATCTTCGAGTATCACTTAAGACATATAACCATTATAAGTCATGTTGGATGGGAGTCCTTATTCCTTTTTTAATGTGATCAGAAAAGCCCAAAAACTCTTCATGTTCTGCGGAATGTTTTGCTCAATATCGGATACAAATGTTATGAAAGAGAGATTAATATGAAATTTTGTCTCATGACGCACATTATAGTAACCATTGTAATCTTCCAGTAGTCCTGAACGCTTCCATTTACTATACAAGCGATTTTTATAACTGATCACTTCGCGAAATTCAGGACTGTGCCATTTCGAATATTTCTGTTTTTTTATAATTCTTTTTTTGCATTTACAGTAACTTGAATTCTCTACAATGATTATGTAGTGAAATTATTATTTTTTTATTTATTATTTTAATACTTTCAGCCTGATTTGTATATAATGTCTTTATTACATTATAGACTCATAATTCTATATTCTTTATTATACAAAAGCTTCGTTAACATCTCTATAGAACTTTATAATAAACTTCCTGAGCAGATTAAAGATCTTCCAACAAAAAAAAATCAGAATAGATATTGAAAAGTGCTTCTATCGCTCAGTATTCACACCAATCTCACCTTTGTAAGTACCAAAATTCCACGTCTTGTAACCGTAACCACAGTTGACCGAGGCATGAGTGACAGCCCAGGCAACACAAAGAGGTCCTAAAGATATATCGGCGAACTCTTTTTAGGAAATTGTGATGCCTTTTGTAACTTCTCTGAGAGGTTGTTGAGAGCTCTATATCTCCGTCAAATGTCCGCCTCCGGGATATTCTCGGCGAGGTCTTAGCCATATCCCACGTGGAAATTCTCGAACAATACACTCTGGCGAGATCTCTGCAAAATCTTGTGGCGAGTATTTTGGGAAATTCTCATTCACATCTCATGTCGAGGTCTCTGTGAGCTCGCTATGTGATCATCGCAGGCAGTGCCTCTGGCGAAATCTTGTGGCGAGTACTTTGGGAAATTCTCATGTACATCTCATGTCAAGGTCTCTGTGAGCTCGCTGTGTGATCATCTCAGGCAGTGCTTTTGTTGAGATCTATGTGAGGTCGCTTGCAGTGCTTCTGGCGTGGTCTTCAAGAGTTCACATTGAGAGTTATATAAGATATTCTGATGTATTGTAAAAATAAAAACTATCCCAATTGAAAATTGGAAAAAATATTTTTTCAGAATTAGAAAAAATCTATGATGAAAAATTGAAGTTGCTTTTTATAATATCTAACAGAAAACAACTACTTCCCCGCCACTATGCCATGCTGGATATTGACATCATCTGATATATTTATATACCAATATATATTGTGAAATATCCCTAACTTTTCACCTGAAAAAATCATCCAGTGAATATTTGCATTTTCATGCAGATGTTTGATTAAAAAAAATTCTCAATCAAGATTGGATAAAAAAATTCAATCAAATATCTGAATGAAAATATACATCAGATTTTTTCAGGTTGAAAGTAAGAGATTTCGCATAATAGTTGTTTTCTGTTAAATATTACAAAAACTAACTTTTTCTAATTCTCTGAAAAAGTCTTCTTTCCAATTTTCAATTGAGAATGTTTCCTTTTAGTGACTAAAGTTTATCTTTCAGTCACAGATGATTATTCCACATCTGATTTTATGAACCTCCGTTCATAACTTCTATATATATATATATAGAGTTGTTTTTTCAAGTCACATATAGGTACCTAAAAAATGTAGAATAGGTGCATTCAATTTATATTTCCTATATTATAGTTCTAGTCCTTTAATGGTTTTGTAGATAACCTTCCATATACTTGAGAAAACAGCTCCACCAACTGAGCTACTGATGTCACTATTTAGAATATAAATAATAACTGCTGTCTTTGTTAGTCTGTTTCCACCTGACGATGCGGGTTCAACTCCCAGCATGGCCGGTGAAAATTTTTTCAAATCCCCTAGAGTGGTTTCGGAACCCACTATAAAAGGTAAGGCCCCCGTGATCTTAACTCTAACAAGTTTTTATTAACTTCTGAGGGTTGGTAAAACAACTAAGAAAGCAGTTAAAAAAAATAATTAGTTAAATCGTACATCAATAAGAAGAAAACTTTCTTTTAAATATTCAATATAATAAGTATTAGGACCACATATTGTTTTTCAGTATCATATGATGCATGATTATTTTTCACAGACACAGAGTATAAAGAAAGATAATAGCCATTTCGCGTTATTCATGACCTAAGACGTGAACACACATAATTAAATTATATATTAGCAACATTATTAAGTAAGATCAGAACACTTTGTATTATTATAACTGCAAGAGAGGAAGAATATTGAAACAAGCAATGAACTAATATGGAGTTTATTATATCTCATCTCACAAGGTAACCTAGAGCTATCAATAATGTATCACAAAAAAACTCCATTTTTTTTACATTTTGGTATAAATAAATCTAGCTGTGTCACCTTCGGTAGATCTGAAAGCAAATGATAAAGCATAATATCAATTCAAATATATACATCTCACTGCCCTTTGGATATCCCACAGGGTGTTGGTTAAAAATTAGAAAGTGAGTTTTTCACAATGACTCATCAAGATTTGCTGAATTATTTCTATTAAAATATGGTAGTGATTTCCTCTTGAAAATTTCAATTCTTTATTACTTATCAATCCACATCAGCTTTGAATATCTGGTAACGGTTGATTTGATTTTGGCAAGGTGAACCATCAGCTGTTTTTTTAAGGAATTAAAAAAATTTAATTACTGAAAAAGCTACCATAACCCCCTGTAAGGCGACAGTGGATAATATGTCTGTAATGACTTTCCTATAAAAAATTTAGCGCTAGATATGAAAAGTACTTATTTTTCGAGGTGAAAATATTTATTCTAATACGTCAATTAAAAATTAAATCACGTAGAAACTATATGATAGAATAAATATATCCCTTTTTAGCGGTTGCTGGTATCACGATGAATTTAAAATGGAGGCAACAAGTTAACAGTACCTCTCTATTACACCATCAGTAGGCCTACACAACAAAAATAACCTTCGTAAAATGAGAACATGGTAAAAAACAGCACTTACCTATCCTCACTCTTCATTAAACACAAATTGTCAAATCATAAATAAGAGTATACAAACAAACCATAAACAATCACTTTGACACTTTGTGCTTTGAGCAACATGCAACAGCTATCAACGCCAACCACAGCTAAGCTACATACTAAATCACGTTACACGTTAGTATCTTAGTCTGACGAACCGATAGATAGACGATCTCCACGATTCTGTTTCTCTCTGTATCACAGAATTCCCCCATGTGCGATGTGTAATGTCTCGCGTACCTGTCGTCTCTCTCATTCTTTCTACTCTCCAGCAGTGTTTGCCTTCTCTCCCTCTATATATATATATATATATATATATTTATATATATTCAGATTACGTTCGAGATAACTTTAGGAACTCGCAGTGAGAATGTCTTGTTCTGGTTACATTCGTGATAACTTTAGGAACTCGCAGTGAGAATTTCTCGTTCTTGTTACATTCGGGATATCTTAAGGAACTCGCAATAAGAATTTCTGATTTAGGTTTACTTCAGGATAACTTCAAGAACTCGCATTGAGAATTTCTTGTTCTGGTTACATTTGGGATAACTTTAGGAACTCACAATCAGAATTTCTTATTCAGGTTACATTCGGGACATCTTTAGGAACTCGCAATAAGATGGAACCTGGCAAAAGGAAGTGAGGTCTCCAAGATTTCTCCTGGGGACACCAGTGAGAATTTCGCTTAGTTACAGCACATAGTGATCACCGAGATCTCGCAATAGGAGTTCGCATAAGATCCTAATTGTAACCTCTCAGAGATCTCGTGGAGAGGTCTGTGTTACCTGGAAGTGTTGCCACAGTATGGAATGTGTGCAGTATTAATTTATCCATTCCAAATTTGACTATGCAGAGTCATACACCACTGCATGTTTTTTTCGCATCTGGCCGACGTGACTGTCTGACTATATATAACAGCAATGCTTCGTGTGACGTGTGATACACCAATATAACCTCTAATGTAATTTAGTTCCACCAAATCATTTTTATAAAACTGGATTTCATGAAAATGACGTCATTCTCTTCCACCTCAACCACACCAAGTTGGTGGATATAAAAACGCGATAGATCTGAACTTGTTATGTCACATCCTGAGGAGCGTTTCTTTGGGAATTTTTTTTAGAAAAACTACTTCGATTTTTTTTTAATCCAACCTCTTTTCTCATTGTTCTGGACATTGTGATATTTTTTCCAGAAATTAGTTTTCTCGCCTATTAAAGGAAAAAAACATCAATGGAGCAGCGAAAAAATCTTCTTTTTAATGTTAACATTCTGGACCACTTCTCCTCAACTTATTTATCAATTACTGATGAACTAAATTATTCTGTCTTGTAAATTCATTACATGATGCCACTCTTTTGCTTAGATTACTGCTGACAGCTCAATAAGATTGAATTAAATGTCAAAAAATATTCTTATATCTATTTTGCAAATGATTATCACGGGTCATTGGAATCAAAACCAGGAATACAATTTTATACCAAACTCATTTTTGCTTACCACGTTGATGAAATCCCTTCAAAGGCCTTTTTCATTTCACCATCAATACATGCTAAGACTTATAACTTTATTTTTAATATATTATATCTATTCTCGAATATGGGTCTATTGTCTGGTCTCCACACTATGAGAGCTATGTCAAATTGAAAAAATGCAAGCTAAATTGTTGAGACGTTGTGCTGCTACTGAATTGAATATCACTTTCATAATCATAGATGTTGTGTCACCTACATAATATTCCTCCTCTCAATAGAATAAGGATATTTTGCATTAAAGTCTCTGAGAATCTTGATCTTTTTTAAACGAATTCAAGTGTGATCAGGAGGTTTTTGAAAGATTTATACATATATATGATTTAAAATATAGATATCAGAGTGACATGATTGTCGCTGTTTTTCATATATATTTTCAATATTAAGCTCTAACAAACAGATCATTTTAAAATTTGTTCCAACCCCCTTTCTATATCAAGATATGTCCCTTCAATTTCATATAATAATATGACTCTGACTTTTGAATTTCAGGTGCTATTTTACTAGCTTCCAAAGTTTGGGATGATCAAGCTGTTTGGAATGTAGACTACTGCCAAATACTGAAAGATATAACAGTGGAAGACATGAATGAACTAGAACGGCAATTCCTAGAGCTCCTACAATTCAATATCAATGTACCATCAAGTGTTTATGCAAAATACTACTTTGATTTACGCACTTTGGCAGAAGCAAATGATCTAACATTTCCTAGTGAACCGCTAAGTATAGAGAGGGCTCAAAAATTGGAGGCAATGTCGAGAGTCATGGCAGACAAGTACACCCAACACACTATCAAAAACAGCCTGAAGAAATGGTCGAGTTTGGACAATATTACAAATGGATCTGCAGCTAGGAGAAGTATAGCTATTTTGTCTTGATGGAAGATCCACGTTTTCGGTGAAGCACTGAGGTTGATGAAAGAGATTTTCTGGTTTACAGAATATTGCATTTCAGCTATGTATATCTCGACTTGGATGTCTTGAATTTTTTGGTTAACCCTTTACACATGGTTTCATTGAGTAAGTCATTCAATACAAAACTTGAATGCACACATGACAGCATGAATTTTTCATGTGGAAAAGTGATATCAAATAGTATTTAGGGGGATGTAATGAAACGTCTATTTCATAAATGAACATATACATATATTGAATCAAAGCATTCAATAAACCTAATCAAAATTTCTCACTTGTGCAAGAAAGCACTTCCATTGGTTTGGTGCTGTATCTTTCGGTTCTACATCGTTGATGGTCATCTGTAGGGCTTCAGGAAGCATACCGTGTACCCATTGATGTGATGTTAACATCAACTAATTCTGCTAGCACGTTTCTGGTTCCTTTTAAAATGGTGATTTGACGTGCGGAATTTTCATTATTAGTAATAGAACTGAGATTTCAAGCATTATATTCCCACATACCTCATATAATTTATAAAAAAAATAAAAATCATCAGTGAATGGAGGTAGTATAGGACCCTTTTGACTTTTTCAAAGAAAACTATTATGTAGAAAGTTTTATGGGAAACATTAATTCAGAATTATCTAAAATTTTGGGGACTTCAGTTGAACATAATTCTGCATTGAAATCGAAAAGGACTGGTTGGTGATGCAACAGTTTCGGCTTTTACGGTCATGGTTAGTAAACGAATTAAATCAATAAAAATTGAATGAATATAAAATTCAATAATATTAGATTCTATAATAGTAAAACAACAAAAACTCAACAATTTCAACTTTGTGTGTCAAATAGATAGAACATAAGTTTTTTAAAGTTTTTAACCGGTTTCTTAGTTGTAGTAGCAACCTTCAGAAGTTTTTTATAAAAACTTGTACAAGTGGAGTCCGAAAGCACTTTTAGGGATTTGTAAAAATCACCGACAGAAAGAATGATTATAAGACTAACTGTTCTATCAGAACAATGTACTAACCAAACAATGAACAGCATAAAAATTAAAATCTTAGTTCTAAATTTGTATTTAAAGCATTAAAAACAAAAAATCAGAATACATTTTCTTGATTGTATCCTTAAGGAACATATAAAATGTACTGTTTTTGTAAACCATACAATCAGCAAAAACGTTGCATCATTAATTTTGGACTATAAGATATTTTATGTATTCGGATAGAGACAGTTCCAACAATATCATGATAAAAGTAAAAATTATAGTATTTAGTTGTACTGAATCATTTTATTATGTGATATTTTGAGCAATAACGTTTTTTTTCATTCAATTTTGTCGCAATTCAGTTCTACTACATATGACTTAGCTCTTTGAAAATATACATACAAACTCTCCTATTGCCATTTGGGAATTAATCGCAAAACATTCATTATTTGCAAGAGAGAATGCACGGTGGAAAAGCAGGGTTGGCAAATATCCTAATATTCATTATAAATATCAAAGTATCAGAAATTAACTATATATATATATATATATATATATATATATATGTATATATATATATATATATATATATATATATAAATATCCATCATAAAACCATATTATGGTATTTGAATCCAATGAAAACAGTATTTCTTTCTCGAATTACAGCTAAATATATGTCTGGGTGAGTAGCTTCAAAGATATTTCTGAGAAATAAATTCGTCACATTGAAAAAAAAAATTGCGTTGATATGATGAGCATATATTAGTGCTAGTACAACTGGTATTGCATAAGACACCAGCAGCATATTGTAAGATTGAACCCATTTCACCTAGTCACTGATATTTATCTGATGAATTATAAAAAATATATGCTAAATATATATATATATATATATATATATATATATATATATATATATATTCAAATAGAGATTGTGTTCTTGTAAATGGAAGGTTGATGTGATTGTCGGATGAGGACAAATAATAAATTTTCTAGTTTTCGGCCAACATTTCGTTTATTCAACGTATAAGAAAGAATGTAGGAGAATTGTTAAAAAAAAGTTGAAAAAGGGTAAGTTATTGGTATATATATACTGCTTTCTCGGGTTTCTTTCGGCATATTGTGGTATTGATTGTCAAAATGTTCAATTTCACGATGTTTCGCCACAATTATATTTGCTATCTTCAGGTGATGTCTCATTAATTCGAATCAAAATGATCTACTATGGCAGTCATGCTCCATATAAAACTATTCGTGTAGTTGCATGCTGCTGAAGTTCCTGCTAAATGACTTATTGCACTTCTATCTGTGTGTTAATATACCATCCCAACTTTTTTCTTTCAAATTGTGATTCCTAAATGTATCCGGGTAATCGAATGTGAGTTAGTGCAATAAAAAAAAAATTGTAGGAGAGGAGAGGAAAAAATGTTCAATAAAAATTATTGAACATTTTTTCCTCTCTGTCATCACCCCAGATATTGCTTGTTAACTAAGGATGCTGTATATTTAATCACATTTGGATAGTTTTAATGTTGTTTCTCTGTTTTCCTGGTCCAAAACTTACTGTTCAATAAGAGCAGTAGTTCATTTTTCAGTATGAAAGTACCAAATCATGTCTTTATATAATGTATTTTATTCTCTCTGAATCAACAGCGTTTGCTCTAATTATATAGAAAAATGACTAATGAAAAAAATCATGAAATAAGTCATTTTGAAACAGGCATTATATTCATTCATTGTTTTTGGTATATCTTCGGATGGATTTTATAACTAGAACTATTTGTAACATCATGAAAACCCTTCTTTCAATTGAACTTGTGTCGAAGCTAAGCATACAATATTTTCTCATCTATTTGTATTTTGTGCATTTTTAGTGACAAACAGCAGTCATATATCTGGTACCGTCAACAAATCAATTGCTACAATATTAGGTTTTATAGAAATATCATATTATTTATTATGTAGGATTTTTTGAATTTATTCCGGCTTTGGTCATCTAGACAGGTCATTCAAAATATATTTTTGTCGCTTTTTTATTGCCCACTCAATACTTA
The DNA here is from genome assembly GCA_018342105.1 of Gonioctena quinquepunctata. Lineage (NCBI taxonomy): Eukaryota > Metazoa > Arthropoda > Insecta > Coleoptera > Chrysomelidae > Gonioctena > Gonioctena quinquepunctata. The sequence continues at coordinate 622,689 of JAFIRS010000575.1, read as the reverse complement.
TTTAGACTCGACACTACAGCCCAAAACAAATAAAAAAATCATTGAATAACAATATCATATTACACTGGAAGTAACCCTGAAAGCAAATCATCTTTCATTTGCCATTGCTTCCCAACTTCTACCAAAGTACTCCTAGTGAGAAATTTCATAAAATATGTTTTTATTGAATTATAATTGTGCTATCTACTGAGCTTTTTTATGTTTATATAGGTATTTTTATATTTTATAGAATTATATGTCTATTTATATTATATTCACTCTATAACATATATTTTTTCAATTTTATTATTCTGAAAAATCTTTATAATAGGCAAAGTAATGAAACCCATACATCGAAATTTTTTTTTGTTTATAACCATAATGCATTACTGTATGTTATTTGTATCTTGTGACACAAAACACAATACACTCAAACAAAATTGAATTTGAATTTTTTATGTGCTGGTTTGAGTGAATTGTTTTTGTAATCAATTGTAATCAAGGAATCTTTTTATAACCTTCAACAACACCAATATCTCCATTTTCTGGTCGTATTAACAATATATTTCGACAATCAAGTGTACACCTTCACCATTACTTGAAACATTCTGAATTTCTTATACTCAGGTGTAAACACTCTGCCATGGCATGTTTCTTTTTCATTTTATTGGACATGTATTTCAATGATTTCAGTGATTTATTCTGATCTGTAGATGAACATTCTTATTCATTTATATAACATTATATACTAGTTTCTCAGTTTATCAATAATGACCAACTAGTATACAACGTGTTTGAAATATATTGTTTTTCTAGCCATGATTAATTTATAGTTTTCTTCCTAATGCAAATGTCAGTGAATGCCTTTTCAGAAAGTGAACAACAGTTATATATTTCAGATAAATCAATATCTGTGTTGCTCAATGAATTTGAGATGTTTTAGTGAAAAAAATCATTGTAAATATCTTATCATTCATAGTTAATGAATTTTCAATATTCACTGGTGGTAACTGAACATTTTTCATTCTGAAATAGTATTCAGTTCACATCATGTATATCAGATTTTGATAGAAATCGATTTATACTACTTATAGAGCCTAAAAAACAAAATTAAAAATATTTGTCGATCTTTATGTGTGTCGATCGGTGGCAGGCTCTATAGCCTGAACCAGTGGACCTATTTAGATGAAGTTCGGTAATTTTTCATGGATATTTTTAAAGATTTTTCTCAGATTTTTTTTTTCAAAATTGAGGATACTTAAAAAATATGAAGAATCGATTTTTTTAATAGTTCCAATGATTTAAAAAAAATATTTTTAATAATATAGCCTACTAGTGTCAACGAAAAATATTAAAGAAATCGTATTTTAACAAATAAGGATATACGAGGGTGAACTGAAAAAATTCCGACCCAACAAAGATACAAGACATTTTTTCTTCAAATTTATTTTAATTTTTCTACATAGTCTCCTTGTAAGTCTACACACTTCTCCTAGCGATACTCCCATCTCTTTAACTCGTCCATGTAGTACTCAGCGTCTTTCTTAGCAAAATAATTGTTTACAAAAGTGATTTGACAAAAATCTCTGTCTTCCGAGCCCAAGTTTTAGCTTAGGGAACAGAAAAAGTCGCTTAGAGCTAGATCTGGTGAGAAAGGAGGGTGGTCAAGCAGTTTGAACCATAATTCGTGGATTTTCCCCATGGCAACCACTGAAGTGTAAGATGGTCTTGGTGAAACTTTTTTTTCTGCAAATGTGTCCGTTTTTCCGCAATTTCTGCCTTCAGTTATGATGCGTAGTATGCTCCTGTAATCGTTTTTCTTTTTTGAAGATACTCGATTAAGATAACTTCATGACTCCAAAAAACAGTCGCCATCACTTTTTCAGCCAAAAAAACAGTTTTTGCTTTTTTTGGAGCCGATTCCCTCTTTGCAGCCCATTGTTTTGACTGTATTTTTGTTTCTGGGGTATAATGGTGTATCCAAGTTTCAACTGCGATAACAGAGCATTGGAAATGTTAATTCGAACACGTTTTTAGTCTAACGTCAGCAAACACGGCTCTCAACCCGTGGACAGCTTTCTCTTGCCTAATTCTTTATACAATATGTGACAAACACGTTCTTTGGACATATTCCATTTTCACAAAAACACTCACTCGTCTCACTCAAATGATTGTCAAACAACAACTGCGTCCAAAATGGCTGCAATTTTGGTAAGTACCTTTGAAGAAAACGCATTCCCTAGTTTTTGTTGACGAGTGCTGCCATCTTCATGTTTAGGTCGGAAACTTTTCAGACTACCCTTGTACAGTATTGCTGTTCCATTTATTTTACTTGATTGTAGAGTAAAGTTTGTCAGAATAGCATAAAAATATGAATTTGTCACACAAAACAGCTAATTTTTGCTAATAATAATGCTGCAAATGTCGATTGTGTAGTAACTTATGAACAAATCAAAATAATTCAGTGACATTGTTATTACCTTTCATTTGTGGTATTGCTTTGCACTTGAGACTGATAAGCAATAATTTTTGCTACTGAATGATCCAGTTTCAAGTTAGTAGAGTTTAAATTGTGAAAAATAATCAAATATGAATAGATCTATCTAGGCCATATATTTCCTCTATCATCTTAAAGCCAATTTTTACAGGGTAATTAGCTCAAATGAAGAATAATGAAAATTAAATTTCTGTGATTCAATACAAACTAGCTAGTTGATGGAGAATGTATTTTATTTGCAAGTTTTGTTGTTACTTAATTTGATATTCAGTGTTTATACAAACAAGTGAAGGAATTAAAACATTTTCCATGTTTTTGTTTGAGGTATGGTTAGGAAAATATGTGGTTCTATTATCAAGTCTTGCTTACAAAGTTTGTTCAAATAAAAAAAAGGCTTCACAATAAAGCAAATATTTTTAAGCAAAAAATCATTGATAGTTATTATGTAATATTGAAAATAATTTTGGTTCAGTTCTTCTAAAAGAGTTTGTTCATGATTCAAACATTTAATTCTACCAAAATAGAAATATATATTCAAATATAGAAAAACTAGTGCAAAAAATCTTCCTAGTATGAGCCATGATTTTTTTCAGTTTATGTATTTGTAAGACTTTGATGATTTACATTTATTTTAAATTTAGCATAATTAACAATAATGCTGCAATCATACAGTACAATAATGCTGCAATCATCAAAGTTTCTCCTTATATTTAACAAATCATTACCAATTTTTGAAACTGTTTCTCAAAATGTATAGATACTAGGAAATTTTGGCGAGTTCTTCTTTTTATTGTTGATTTGCAACTTAAACAAATTGTGTCAGATATGAAGCACTTTAGAAATGTTTTCCTAAATGAATATGTTGGTACACTAAGCGATTTCCAACACAATTTGTATTTTAATTCAATTTTAGAAAATATCCGAGAACTATTCACCTGATGAGGAAACATTCATTTATCCATTCCAAATAAGTGAGTTTTCTAAAATATGCTGTGTAGAAAGTGCACCGCCCAGCTTTTCAAATCACGTCCAGTATATTTCTTATGAGAAGGGAGAAATCCCATAGGCCTATTCCAATTTTTATACTATATTGAGCTTTGTCTAGGAAATGTAACAAATAAATCGTCAATAATTGATTATTTTTATTTCCATTGTTTAAATTCATCCAATTTGGTAATACTGCCTGAAAAATTTGCTCATCGCCACTTTAAATAAACTCATCAGTTGATGGCAATAAACTTAAAGGTTCAACTGAAGCTGAATGAAAAAATTTATAAAAGGATATAAGTTCAATTATGTCCAAATAAAATAAAAAAGTTCGACCACACATTAAATGTTTTCCTGAAGCACTGAAATACATATTTGAAATATTTTTATCACCAATGGAAACGAACCAAAAAAACTTGTTATCATATTGTCTGACCATGAAGTCAATGTCAAGTCTTTTGGGTAAACAACAGCAGCATCATCATCGACTGGGGATACAGATCATTTGGGAGACAGTATCAAGGTATTGTGGGAGTATCTCAGTATCTTCACTGGACCAGAGTAGGAAAATACCTCAGCCACTAGATCAGATTAGCAATCATTTAGGAATATAACATTGACACCAAACTGATCCTTTGGGATACAGCAACCTGACTGTACCAGTCTTGTGGGAAACAGTATCCAAGCATTGTTTCTAGACAGGATTACGAAAACATCTAGGTCACTAGATCAGGATGAGTAATTCGTTTTCTTTTCGTTACCTGTCAGATTGATGTGCCATCGATGATAAGTATTTTCACTTTGTGGCATTTTCCTAAAATTCGTTTTGAGTACTTTTGATTCCTTGCTGCTTTTGTCGAGAAATAATAACAATTTATTGCAGACAAATTCCGACATTGGGATGGATTTTCTTTCGCCTTAATGGTAGTCATTTGGACATAATGTACAAAGGAAAAAGACATATATTCTTTCATGAAGTATGTGGAATTTACCTTATTTCGGAGTATGAGATATTTTGTGTTGTTTGATTGGATATCATATAATAATATAAAAAATATTAGTGTGCCAATTTAAAAAAATATATTTTTTTAGCACACCTCACTTTTAATGGAGTAAGCGTCATTATTCATGGATCATTCGGGAGACATATTTGAATTATTAGGAGCAAGGCTTCACAAAGACCAAGAAGAGATAGTCAGGCTTCCATTCGCATGACCAACTAAATGTCACCCAAGCCAAGGTGTAAGGCAACGTGCCGAAGGCTAAATGGCCACAGGGTGCAAGAGTGGTCGAAAATGTCCTCCTGTACATACCATCTTACCCGGCTCAATATTCTCTAGCTACTAGTGTTAATATGGCACCAAGGAAGATAAAATAACTACGATAGGCTAAAGGACTGCCCAACTTCCAGAAAAGGCCACTAGCACCAACACTATGGCAGTGCAAGGTCAAAGAAGACCAGATGTCAAAAGTATCCGAGAAGACCGGAAGCTGCTGGGTCAACTTTCTGGAAGAAATTGACCTAATATCCGATATGGAAATAGACGCACCAGAATATCAAGGGGACACCTCGCAGAGGTAGAAACTCCTGGTAGAAGGCGAACAAGATCCCATCCAGACCAAGAGGGACATCATTAACGATAACTTCATCAAGCTAAGGGGTCCAAACACCAAGGGTAAGGCTTTTCCAAGTCAGGTAGCTCACAAAGCCAGCCCCCGGACAAGGGAGATTTCCAAAAACAAGGGTAAAGGGGTCGCCAGTGAACAGTCCCATTTTATTAAGGTGCTCTTTTACTGGCATATGTCCAGTCATGAGCACCGTAATAATTTTCAGTTGTTTCCTTTTTAAGGTTAACAGGTCTGCTGTTTTTTTCCGTCCCGGGCCTTTAATTTTGAGGGTTGATGTTCAATCCCTCTAAGTCCGTCCATTGGGTTACCAAGTTTAGGGCCTCTTGCATATGATCCCTAACCGTGATTTTGAATTTCCCCTGTTCTAGGACGACTATGTCGTCAGGGTACCCAAGGGTTTTATGGCCTTGGGACAACAGAATAACTCTGCTATGGGTCCCTGGACATAAAGGCTTTGAAGGAAATAAGAAAGTCGACCTTCTGACAAAAAAAGGCACTATGAAGAAGTTCATAGGACCAAAGCCCTTCTTCGGAATATCAAAGAGCATAACCAAAGAAGTGTTTTCAGACTGGACCGAGCTGAAAAAACAGTCCACTCGAAGGCATTTATACCCAATCCTTCGAAAAGAATTGCAGCCCTGTTAGAACTGAATAGGAAAAACCTATGGATTATAACTGGGCTACTGACAAGTCACTGTAGACTGCGAAAGTATCTAAAGAATTGGACTTGCGGAGAGCACAGAGTGTCGCTTTTGTCAAGACGAGGAAGAAACAGCAGAGCCCATCTTGTGCAGATGCAAGGGTGTGGAACGAACAAGATACTAACCGTATGGCTAGAGCCCAAAGACCTGGAAAAGGTATTACCGAGCGTCATCATCGACCTCGTCTGAAGCGCGGGACTTGAAGGTGAACTCTAATTTAATTAGGATCGAGCCACAATAGATCTGAGAAGGTAGCAGTAGAAGGGGCGGTTATAGCCCCACTCGAAAATAACCTAACCTAACCCCCCTTTCGTTGATGTCGCTACTGTCCCAAACGATGTAGTGCTCGTTGGCATCGCAGCCGATTATTACCTGCAGTGCCTTATCAGCTCCTCCACAGCTTTCGTGGGTGGTGGTTCAGGATCATCCGAAGGTAAATAGGCCGATGCAAAGATCACCTCCCTCGACCCATTGTCTTTCCCGATCCTTATAGCTTCACTGCTGTCAAGTCCCTAGAGCATAGGTTCGTTATCGGCAGTATATTTTTTTTTCAATAAGTATAGAGGTCCAAGGGGTTCCAGTGGATCTGCTATATAATAGCTCTCCACATACCCCTCCCAGACCTTTGATTTCACCATGTCGGGTCAATGTGGTTCCTGAATAAGAGCCACCTCGAAGTCCCTCAAGGCACCTGCAAGTACTGCCTTGGCAGCCTTACAGTGCTGGAGGTTTATCTTGATGATTCTTATCCCCATGTCTCGGTTTGTCCAGGCCCCTGAAGAGTACTTTTCCTACCCGTAGTAGGCTCTGAATCGCATCCTCTCCAACGTCATCCACAGAGAAGGCCAGGAGTTGTCTTCCTTCCTTCTCGGTGTTTTGGCTCATCAGAGTCCTCAGATCCGGGTTCTGGATCTGAAGCCTCTGGCTGACCTCTGCTGGTGTGTTTGGTGACCCAGGGACGAAGGTCTGATGGGGAGGTCTGCGAAATTGACCACCGTCAATTCGCTACCTTTCCCATAGCCCCCCAGTGAGCCAATCGCCTCCTTGAGCCAGTTCGCCGTTCCTTCGTTTGCACAGGTCATCGATAGAATCCCTGCGCTGAAGGAAGCTCTTTCGAACTGTGGTGCTGCACTCCTGCTCCCTGATGGGGTCTGGAAGAGTGCATCGGCAATTGCGATTTGAACCAGGTCTGCTTGTTCCTGGTTCAATAGGACATCCGGATGGCGTCTGTCGATCACCGCCAGCCGGATTCCCCTGGCCACCTCGCTGTAGGTACCAGTCGTCATTTGCATGTTCCTAGACAATTTCAGTTTGGTTGATTGAGGAGAAGTCTGCAAGTCAGATCGGGACCGTCTTTTGTTTTTCCCCGCCTGAAGGTCCACCCGCTTCCTTGTTTTTTCCCCTGCTTTGCAGGTACTGGTTTTGTAGCCGTCCATGTCCCGGCTGCCATTTTTCTCGCCTTCATAAGCTTTCGCTTCTGAGCCTCCAAGAGTTTTGTTTTCGCGAGGTCTATATTTTTTTATTCCCTCAAAAAAACCAGGCAGTACCTACACCCAACAACTCGCTGAATCCAACTGAATTCCGAGCTTTGGAAAGTGTGGGCTCACACCCCCATGGAAAAGGGCAAAATATGGGTCTTTCTCATAGACACAGAGCCCTTGGAAGAGCTCGCCTATTTTGGAAAGACATACATTTTTGACTTAAAAATAGGGACAAAACCAGAGAAGGCTGGACTCAGCCAGTCACCAATGACAGAGGAAACCCCAGCGTCCCTCTCTCTGAGACCGAAGACCAAAGTGGCATCAGTCTGCTTAAAAAATATATATATAGAGCGAACTCCAGTGCCCCTGATGGACGAGGCGAGCTCAGAATAGGACTCGGAATGGGACCTTCAGCGGGCCAAAGGAGGAATCAGGATACAGGAAAACCTTCATCCAGGACTGTGCCGTAGATTTTCTCAGTATGATGTCTTCGAAATGCCGCCCCCATGAATGTTTTTTCTTGAAAATAACCTCCGTCGATTGTGATTTGAAAACAAAAAAAAACACAAAATGTACAAGTACCAGTCACTTACTTTTAATTATTATATGGTTTAATGGTTCAAAATTGTATTTTGATTTCGCTTCTTATGCCTTTTCCTGATGCAGTAGTCGTACGTACAATAAAGCTGGATTTATAGTTAGACGGACTGTAAATGTAGACGCACTGCAAAAAGATCAACTATATAATTTATGTACTCGTGTTTATAAATGAACGTAAACGCATGACGTAACGTAAGTGAAACGGACTGGAACGGAAGAGTTGGCCAACTTTCATCTTTTACACTACGTTTCTTGCGTCCGGCCAATCAAAATACTGGAACAATCATTCACGTATACTTAAAAATTTGATCTGGATCAGCAGTCTTCATCTTTAAAAAATTATTGTAGTCAGTCTCTACTTTTCTATTACGGCTTATGGGTCTTGTTTTGTAACGTCTTAGTCGCATAATTATTGTTCTTCGAGTTTGTCGACACTTTTCCAATGCTTCTGCACACAACACCAGTCCCACGGCACCAAGAAACATACCTTCATGTATTTCATAATCCATTGTTACACAGAAAACTAAGCATAGATAAATATTTAGAATATAATACAAATCCAAACCAACACAGGCTGTTTATGATTCGTATAATGTGTAGGTTATGTTGAATGTCACTATGACTTCTACCCATGTGCAAAAATTCCGTTCCGTCGATTTATAAATTCTCTCTCTCTTCTTTATTCCATGGCCTCTCGATTTCTTCTTGAACTCGTACAGCCAGATTTCTAAATTATTATTTGCAATTGCTCATGCTGGGTGCACTCTCGTGCGTCTGAGAACTATGCCCATGCCCCACATGTAAGGAACAAGGTATATGGTTACATATAAGACTCTTCTCGATCAGTGGCGTGTTCTGATCATTATCACATGGGTTTGCGCCAGGTGTGGTAAGGATAGGTTTGGGAGTTTGGTCCTGCAAATTCCGATTATTTAGCTAAATTATTTACAATATTTACACTATTTACACACTATCTACAAGCAATCATTAGTTTTATGCAAAGCACAGTTCGTCATGCACAGTTCGTCATACACAGTTCGTCATACACAGTTCGTCATGCTCAGTTCTATGCAGTCACATTTTAGTATAGTTTGTTTAGTTTTCATGGGTGCACTACAGCTTGATCTTGTTTTTTCCCAGGTGTTCTATGAGGAGTTTTGCTCCTACAGCGTTGGGGTAGGTGATTATTTTTGTACAGTGATGGGTGGTGCGATTTTTCTGTCAGTTTCTCAATCAGAGCTAAGTTTTTTTGCTGCTTGAGTGGGCATCTCATACATATGTTGTTCGGGGTCCCTAGCTCACCACATTCGCATAGTGGGCTGTCTCGGACTCTATTCTATGTAAATGTTGGGGGGTCAGGCAATGTTGTGTTCTCATGCGTATAATGGTGGTGATATGTCTTCTGCATGTGTAAGGTGTTTTGTAGAACCATGGTTTTTGAGGTGGTTCCGGGCATAATTCATGATATTTTTTCCCTTTTTCTTGACTTTGCTGGTTGTATATATTGCACCAGACGTTCTTCAGGTATTTTTTGATGTTCTGATAAAGTTCGGTGTAGTGAATTTTATTCTGTATGGTCCTTTGTTTTCCCCGACCTTCGTTTGCTAGTTTATCTGCCCTCTCATTTCCTGTTATTCCTGTATGGCTTGGTACCCATATCAATTTGATGTCTTTGTTCCTTGCCTTTGCATCAATTAATTTCCTTCGCACATTCAGGGTGATCTTGTCATTTTGCATTTATGCCACTTTTGTTATTTTCTCCAGAGCACTTCTGGAGTCGCTATTATTATAAGTTTATCAGTATTGTTGTTCTCTCTGATTGCTCTGTCTATTGCCAACATTTCTGCCTTGCATGTTGTTGTTCCGTTTTGTATCCTCTCTGCCAGGTCCAAGTTAGCTGTTGAGCTGTGTACTCCTATTCCACTCCGTCCTGTCTAGTGATCTATTGAAGCATCCGTGTAGATTATTTGTGCTCGGGTATCTACTTATTAGATCTTTAAAATCCAGCTCGCTGCCAATGCCTCCTTTGGTGATATGTGAATTTATCCATTGTAGTTTTGTTATCTGTGTTTCAAGGTCTGCTCTGAAGCCGGGAGCCCATTTCTGTTTCTATCTGATTTTTGTATTGTAGAGCTAAGTCGAGCCCTCTATCATGTCGGTGGTGCTTTATTTCTCCAATATAGTGGTTCCTCATTGTATTTTTCGTAGAGGTTGATCAGCATAGTTGTGGTTTTATTGCCTGTGTGCTATGCTTTTGAGGCGTGCCGTGCATATCCAGGTTCTCCGATCTCTAATGGGCTTTCTCCTCCTTCTGCCAACAGGGCAGTGGTGGGTGTTGATTTCATGCACCCTAGTGCTACTCTTAGTGCTTGGTATTGTGCTCTATCAAGTTTTGCCAAATTTGCTTTTGGCGTTTTGAATCGGCTTGCATGCCATATTCTAAGTGTGTTCGTACTATTCCTTTGTAGATGTTCAGCAGGGTTGTTGGGTCTGATCCCACCATGTTCTGGTTAGTGCTCTCATAATATTGATTCCTTTGGTTGCTTTCCTAACACAGTTTTCTATGTGTTCTGTCCACCTCATTTGTCGTCATAGATCACTCCCAGATATTTGTATGTGTGCCCAGTCAATGGTGTTGTTCTCTAATTTAAGTTGTGGTAGAGGGGTTCTCAGCTCTCTTTGAGAATATTATAGCCTTGGATTTGGAAGCTGATATTTTCATTCCATGCTGGTACAACCATGTGTTCACATTATATAATGTCTGATCCATTGTCTCCAGTAGAACTGCTGGATCCTGTGTAATATTACCAGTGCCAAGTCATCAGCGTATTGCAGAATTTTGGTATTGTGAGCTCCTTGTTCTGCTAGGCTTGCTGTATATATATTGAATAGTAGGGGCTCAGGGTGACCCTTGGGATAGCCCTTTATGAGCTTCTTGGGGCCCACTGAGCTCTCCGTGTTTGGTGATCTTATTGATATTCTGCGGATTTCAGAAGTTGCATTATAATTTTGATTATGTCCTCGTTGACATTGGCTTGGTTGAGACTCTCTCTAAGCTTGCTCAGATTAACATTGTGAATGCGCTGATGCCAGGTCTAGAAATACACATAGTGTTTTCTCGTTTTTGGTAAATGCAGTATATATTTCAGTTGACAGTGTAATAAGGTTATCGATAACCCTTACCTTTTCTGAATCCTGTTTGCATGTCCCCAAAGAACTTTTCATTTTCCAGTTTGTGTTCTATTCTATTCTTCAGCATTGACTCAAACAATTTGCAGATGCAGGGTGCTAGGACCAAAGGCCTGTAGCTGTCATATTTATTTGGGTCTTTGTCTCCAGCGAGGGTTGGTATAACTGTTTGAGTTTTCCATTCTTCTGGTACATTCATGGTTCCTCGGGTAAGCTGTTGTAAAGTGTACTAGTTTTTTATCATATTTTCTGGAAGTTTTTAATCATGGAGTAACTTATCTGGTCTGTTCCTGGTGCCGTTTCTTTTTCTTCTCTAGTTCCACCATTAGTTCTTCTCGGTGAATAATGGGGACTGCTCTTGATTGGTATCCACAATTCTGTTATTATTCTCTGGTATGTATGGTGGGGTGAGACTGTTCAACAGGTCTGCTATCAAATTTTCATTTTCGGTGGTGTCGGTTTTCTCCAGCTGATCTTGCAAATTTCCGTACTCGTTCCATATGTGTCCAATAGGGTGTCCTTGTTCAGTGTTTCAGTGAATTGAATGAAGCTTTGTTTTCTCTTTCTTCTTGTTATTTTCCTCATTTTGGCTGCCGTTTTTTGTAGTTATAGAAGTTTTCATCTGTCGCTGATTTCTGTACTCCTTAATGCAGTCCCTCGTAGTCTGTATTGCTCGTTGCATTCTTCGTCCCACCAGCATGGTTTTCCACAAACTTCTTCTTTCCTAGTGTTATGCTCGTTTTGGTATAGCTATATTAGCAGCATTTGTTAGTTTTCTGTCCATTCCTTGTAGTCCATTTCTTGATGCACTTCTGCTAGTTCTGTATTGTACGCTGCCAGTCTGCTTTTTTGGTGTTCCACCTAGATATGGGTTTATTTTTGAATTGGTGGTCTATATTTCTATTGATGGATGTTGTGGTAGGTAAGTGGTCACTCATTCCTGGAGATTCTAGTACATTCCAATGACAGAGGGTGGCTAGATCTGGTGAGCAGATTGTGATGTCGGGCAGCTGTTACCTTGTCCAGGTAGTGTTATACGTGTTGGTCTTCCATCGTTTAGGAAAGTTACGTTGTTTTGTTTAATGATATCATCAAGTTTCTGCCCCTCACATTATTGTTGGTGGATCCCATGCTCGTGTTGTGCATTTAGGTCGCCCATTATAATGTATGGTGGCTGTAGATTATCAAAAATATTATCATAGTTGTTCAGTGACATGTGGAAATCCGGTGGACAATATGCTGTGATCACCTGCATGTTTCCTACTTTTATTCCTTGGATTTGGAAGCGTCGTGGTATGTTTAACTGTATTTGCATTTTTTGGAATGGTACAGATGTGTTTATTGCTATGGCTAAACCTCCATAGCCGTCATGTCTGTCCTCCCTTATTATTGTGTAGTGCTTAATGTTGAATTTTTTGTTCGGCTATAGGAATGTTTCATTAAGCATAATTATATCAGGTCTTTCTTCGTCTATTATTATTTTGAGTTCGTCATAATTTGCTGATGCGCTTCTTATGTTCCATTGTGCTATTTTGATGTGCTGGCTAATATTGCCCTGGTGAGTCATTTCCTATAGTGTTCGTATTTTCATTGAGCGTATTTCTTTTGTTTATTGGTGAGGGTGGGGTGTTATTTACGAGCATGTAATTTTCTGTGAAGTTATGCTTCCATGATTATTTGCCTTTTGATTTCTCTTGTGAGATTTGTTTTTTCTATTATTATCTTTAGGAAGTCCACTACATCAATTGAGTCTGCTTGGCTTTCCTCGATTTCCATTTGTTGTGATGGTGAGTTGATTACACTTCTGACTGGGGTTCTGCATGGTGGGGGGAACAAACATTGCCTGTATTCTTCACTATGGTGGATTGGAGGGGTAATGGGTGTTGTTGGTTTCCTTTTTTTATTGTTGAGTGTCTGTGAGTAACTTGGTCTGTTTGGGCTCTGTTGCCTTGCGTATGCGTATCTTTCCTCTACTGTTATGGTTGAGTTTTGATTGGTTTTTAGCTGGGGGAAATCTGTGACATTGCCTGTAAATTCTACTTTTTTCTTAGATAGTAGTGTTGGTACCATGGCACATGCCTCATAGTAAGATTTGTTATTGTATGCGATGATCTCCTTTATCTTCTTTTGTCTCTCTCTTTCTTTGCAATTTCTATCCAGTGCGGTATGTTCAAGTATGTTCTTCGTGTTCTTCTGTGCATTTCGGGCATCTTATTTTACTTCTGCACTGCTTTTTTGTATGTCCGTAACGTAGACAATTTGTGCATTGTAGTACTGGACTCTTGTATACTTGGACTCTAAGTTCCACGTAGTCAAACTGTATACTTTCAGGTATCTTTTTCCCCTTAAACGTAAGTAGGACTTTATCATCTGGGACGTATTCGACAGTATCCTTTGTTTTGTTGTGCTCTCTTTTGTTCAGTCTTCTTGCCGCTAATATTTTACATGCTGATTTTGCGTATTTGACTATGTTGTCCATATCTGCGTCTAGGTCCACATCTCTTATGATACCTTTGCAGGAGACTAGTGTTATGGGTATGTATGCTTTCCATTCTTGTTCTTGAAGTACTCCATTTCTGGTGAGGTTGTTGGCTGTGATGTGATTGATGAATTCTATTCCTATTTTGTTTCTTCCTTTTCTCGTGATTTTGTCTATTCCTTCAACTCCACTGTTTCTTAGGATTCGTCCTACTTTCATCGGGTGTAAGCTACCTATATTTTTGTCTGTGTTCTCGACTATGATAATGTAGGGAGGGGTGTCTAGGCGGTCATATGTTTTAATTGTCAGGGGTTCTGGGGTTGTTGTTGTCTTACTCTTCAGGGGGTCACCAGGACCCCCTGAGTCCTCCATCATGTTAACTAACTATAGGCTAGGTGGGGTTAAGCTATTGGGTAAAAGCGTGGTTATATGGCAAAGCAAAATAATTAGTACCCTTGGGTGTCTTACCGATGTTTTACTTTCTCGCGAAACTCTATCGCTTGTGTTTATCTAATTGGCACTATCTAAACTTGTGATGATTTTTATTTTATTTTTCTCTCACGAGGTTGTCACTTTACGCAAGTGGTTCGAAAAAAAAAAAAAAAAAACGATTTATAAATTCAATAATATTTTACAGTCCGTTTGTTACGTATACAGTGCGTCTACGTTTACAGTCCGTCTAACTATAAATCCAGCTTAAGGATGAGAAGCTAGGTAGACAGCTCAGCTGTCTCAAACTAGACAGTGACCTCTAACTTACACAAGGAGCTCCACAAAAAATCTGCAAAGGTCACGGTGGACTGGTCAGTTATAAATCTAACATAAAATACTATATCAAGACGTAAAATTTTTTGAAAGCCACATACAATGAGATTATTCGAAATAACTTCGATCTATATGATTTTATAGTTGCTAATTGAGATAAACTAGTATTTCTAGGTAGATACCTGGTAGTAGTAAAAATGAACAATGAAATAAATTTGATATGTATACATATTTTGAAGATAAATTTTTGATGATATGAGCGATAATTATTTATTTACGTAGAAATATTTAAAAACCTCATCCTAACATACAGATCCAATTCGCGTTCCCTGCAATAGGCCCATGTGATACGTTACAAGCACTGAATTAGCAAGTTCCAAGCTAATCGAAAAACAATATGACAAACGTGAGGTGTCATATCTACCAACTCTAACTCTGGATTAAACGCAGTGCTGCCAATTGAAAGTATACAATATGCTGACTAGCATCTGTCAAAATGCGGAGTTTTACTCCCAGAATTTTGAGAATGCTTACAAAATCTTTACAAACTTAATTTATACATAATAATATGGATGATTTCGAGGGTCGACTTGTTCTGATAGATACTGATTCTGAAACGAAACCAGAACAAATTAGACTAGAAGAAGCACATATTCTCAAATGTCCATTGAACTGGAAATGCAATAGGGAACACGCATGTGCCCCTTTTCTAGAATATTTTGATTTGCACATAAAGACTACCACCTAGGGAGCTCAGCAACAAACTCAGATATTGAAAAAATATGTAATGTTTTTCATAATTCGAAATTGAAAACGCCAATTTTGTCGTCACATTCAAAAACGTACTCCTAGCGCCTCTGGTGGACGTAGGCATCGTTATTTCACACAGTTCAATTTTTTACCACTAGTTGCTTCGAACTGTCAACTATAATTTCATTTGCCTTCGTTTATGTGTTGTACTAATATTTTTATCATCATAGTATTTATGTTTGGGTTGGAAGAAACCCATGAGAAATTATTTTCACAAAATGTGATTATTGTGGATCTAACTGAGGCAAAGAAAAATTAAAATAAAATCATGTCTGTTTCCCATTGTCTACTCGGTGCTAGGTCAGAAGTTGAGTTGGTAGCATTGAAACCTGTTGATAAAACCATAGTATAATCTATACAATGGTAAAACTCATAGAAGCCTGAGGCTGAGATAAGATTTCAGATATGTCATGTCATGCCAATTTTAATTTCGATAAACAAACATAACACAAAACTCAAACTGGCAAACTAATATTGACAAAGACGTGAAGAGTAACGACTAACGAGTTCTGTGCCATTACATGACTGGCCATTGGCCATGTGCCATACGAAACAAACACAAGTAGTCAGGAAGATGAACGCTTTTCTCCCACTCCTTAGTGCAAAATTCTTACAATTACTCCTTGATTACTCAAAAGCTTTTGAATTGCTTACAAATGGAGTAATTACTCTCAAAACGGCAGCGCTGATTAAACGTCTTTGATCAATAAAAAACAGTACATTGTAAACCACAAACACAAAAAGCTGTAATATGAACTCTGCATAAAAGCTCGTCCATATTCGAATTTACACAATAGGGAAGTCCCACACAAGTTGCCAACTTGAAACAATATTTCTGCCTCTCCAATGGTTGTATGGAAAATCGCAATTTTGACATACTAATTCAATTACTTTTGGTCATAAAGCGCTCATATGTGTCATTCATATAGATTTTTTGACTAAAAATGTGAACAGTTGGTAGGTAGTTGGTAAAAATAGTTTTTGTAAAATTATCGTTTTGTGTCTACTGATAAAGAAGAAAACTTTTGAAACCCCTACACTCAGGACCTCAGATCATGTATGCTACGCTAGATGACTGCAGCGCCACCACTGCGGCAAAATTCCACAAAATTTCTTGACTCTTTCAGAATTAACGTAGTTGGAATAGGGTAATGTTAGGAAAAGGGATAATTTCATATATTTCCGATTTGTTTCCGTAAATGAGATTTCCGTACAAGGTGCTATAAAAAGTAAGGTTGCTAAATTGTTTGAAAGTAACCATGTATACAATGTTTTGGACAGGCAAAGTCGAAATGAAACGTATTCTATGATCGAAGCCAAAGTATATCGTTTCAATTTTTTCCACTAAGCACTTCGCACATAGCCAATCATATATATATATATATATATATATATATATATATATATATATATATATATATATATATATATTAACTACGAATATTCATAACTGGCCATAAGAAAAATGCAATGAAAGTGAAGTCGAGTTATATATGTCTTTCCTTGTCAGATTGGCAGCGCGCAGTTATGGCAACCGAACATCAACCAAAACATGTCAAGTTTCCATTTTCGCGAATGCGCACCAATTCAACATTGCCGATTAGAAAGAGCGATGGTCCTGCTTCATTTGTTTTGGCTTCACATTCACTGTGTTCATTATCAATATCGGTACCTAATACATACATGTGGCCCATACGTGAATTGTGAATTGAATACATAATTACCAGGAGCAAGACGCATGTATTCACCCGTCAAAGCCGTTATTACACGTTACGTAATAAAGGAAGAGCTGGATAACTGCACCGATAGGGAAGCAACGATCAAAAACCATAGAATTGTAATTATTCTATGTTAAAAACCGACAGAGAGAGAGAGAGAAGTGAAAAATTGTCAAGTAAAATGGACACCCACTATTTGTAGTTTTGACACTGTGACAAGTATTGTGGAGTTTTTCTATTTATAATCTAATTAGAAACTTGTTTAACATTGTTTTAACATCAGTTGATCCTCTAGGAGGTAATAGACTATAAACTCATATATTTTCTTTTTTTCAAGGATATTGTGGTAGTTATTTTAATTAACCCTTCAATTAGGTGTTTTCGTATTATTACTCATAACCGACAGTAAGAAGTGTTTTCACCAATATTTTAGTGAAATCGCTTCCAAGAAGATTGGGTTTCTTTAATAATTTCTTCGGTGTTTTTTTTTATTTACAGTCCTCACAAAATGTCAGCTGGACCTTATAACTATTCTTACATTTTCAAATACATCATAATTGGTGACATGGGTGTTGGAAAGTCATGTCTCCTCCACCAATTCACAGAGAAAAAATGTGAGTATCATCCAGCAAATGTGCCTGATGAGATAACAATTATACAAGGTGTTTCATGAATTTGTTTCAGTTATGGCTGATTGCCCTCATACTATCGGAGTAGAGTTTGGTACTCGTATCATCGAAGTATCCGGACAAAAAATTAAGCTTCAAATATGGGACACTGCTGGACAGGAACGTTTTAGAGCTGTAACGAGATCTTATTATCGTGGTGCTGCTGGTGCTCTAATGGTGTATGATATCACTAGGCGCTCCACTTACAATCATTTGAGTAGTTGGTTAACAGACACCAGGAATTTAACCAATCCTAGTACCGTTATATTTCTCATTGGAAACAAGTGTGATTTAGAAGGACAGAGGGATGTTACTTATGAAGAGGCTAGCAAGTTTGCAGAAGAAAATGGTTTGATGTTTGTTGAAGCTAGTGCGAAGACGTGAGTTTTACTTAGTATTTTCGGTAAATATCCAATAAGAGCACCTCCGGCAGTCTCATACTGTTTTCGAGTTAGAGAGTTTTTCTTGATCCAGAACACGTGATTTTGAAGCACTGTTTTCTCGCACAAAATTCACTCCCAATGCCTCCTTCTTTTTATCAGCATAAACTACAAACACGAAATCACTCATTTTCGGCACAATTTCCCATAAAATATAGCCGGTTCTATCTAAAAAGATTCTCCTTCTTCATCAGTTACAAACAACAAAACTTCCCACATTTGACAGACAATCTACTAAATTCAATTATTGTCATGTTGGTCATAACAAATAAATCACCGCTAACTTTTCGAATTCCACCTCTAAAACAATAAGATTTGTCAATAATATACCCATGATTGTGAACAAAATATTAAATGATTTTTCAAAAAAGTATATAATAATTCTGATATACAACTGAACACAGACCTTAATATATATCTGAATATTCAGTCTTCTTAAAAACAAAGGTCAAATTCAAGGAAGTCTAGTTTGCTACAACCCAAAGATGATATTACTAAGTGAATCTAGAAAAACCAATGATATCCAAGAAAGTGAACTGAAAATACCTAATTATAGTACGATGTCACTCAAAAAGCCGACATACAGGTGGTGTCTCAATATATATTAAAAATGACATTCAATATTCTTTATATAAATCATATATACTAGAAGGAAATTATTGGTGCAACATTTTGAAGATTAAATTCAATCCTCCTATTTTAGTTGGATGTCTTTATCACTAACCTTCAGGATCTGATGCCAAATTCCTGGATGACCTAGAAAATATTTGTCATAGTGTGTTTTCAACAAAACTTCATTGAGTACTAGTGGGTGACTTCAATCTGAACTACTCTGGTAATAGTTTTTATGTTGATAGACTGAAAAATCTAGTCACCACATATGGTATATCTCAATTAATCAACGAGCCAACCAGAGTTACTAACCATAGCAAAACACTAATAGATTATGTCTTAACCAATGAGAGTAGAGGTCAAGCTTTTGTACACTCATATCCAAAAATAACAGATCATTCAACATTACTGTAAACTTCAGCAATATTCATAGACAAGAGAATAAAACAATAAGGAGGTATAGAAATTTCAGTGACTATTCCACGCACCTTGGAATTTTCACAAAATCTGACCAATTAAAAACCAGAGACAGCTTGTATTATCGCGAAAACACCAGCTGTCTTTCAATTCTGATTGGTCTATCAGCATGGTGTTTTCAACGACGTAACCATGGATACGGATCGCAATGCAAAGTTTGACCAAAAATAATTGTAGCTGCAAACGTCAAAATGAGTCAACCGTGCTACTTCAAGCGAAGTAATAAACCAAAATTTTGAAGTAAATATACCCAGTAACACAAAAAAATCAAAATCTTATGTATGGAGACAATTTATGACGTTCTGTGCGGAACGCAACTACAAATTAGATGCAGAAAATAGCAACGAAAGATTAGCATTCATTCTAAAAGACTGGGCATTCAATATGCGGAAAATTGATGGTAGTGATTACAAGGAGAGTGTTATTAAAACCATATGGAACACTACTGCAAAATTAGTACAAGAAAAATATTTTTGTGAGTATCAGAGACATCTTGATCCCTTCAAAAATAAAATGTTCAAGGAGGCGAGGGCGGCTCGAGATAGCAAGAGAAAATTGTTGCAAGCTGTACCCGAAAAAAATAAAATAAGTTCTGTCGCTATGACTACAGATGAATATAGAAATATGTGCTTACAATGGGACGAAGACACACCAGAGGGACTCCAAAAGAAGTTTTTTCACATAGCTGCGTAGAACTAGCTTGGAGAGGTAACGAAGCAACTTTATCCAAGTTAAATTTTTTTAAGGGAGAGACTGACAACAAAGGCTGTTTAACAAACAGAATTGCATATAACCCGATATTCTCCAAAACCCGCCAAGGTGGTGATAAAAACTGTGCAGATACTAAATGGCTTACTCAAAATTTGAAAAATCCTGAAATGTGTCCTGTGAGATTATACCGGAAACTTATATCGAAAAGGGGAATTATTACCAATGGCAGACTTTTTCTGACAGTGAATGGCAAGTGGAATAAATATAATAATAATAATTGGTACAAGAATTGCCCTATTGGTATTAATACAATATCAAAACTATCTGCAGAAAAGATAGGATTAGACACTAGAAAACTAAAAATAACAAATCACTCTAATCGTGCCACTGCAGTTAGTCAGTTACTACAATCCGGCGTTAGTGAACAACAAGCTATGAAAATTACTGGACATGGAAGTTCGAACTCGATGAAACCATATTTACATCTTAGTGCTGAAAATCATCAGAATATAGTGAATACTTTAGGAGTACTTCAAGTACATCAAGTTATAATACCAACAATACATTGTAGCCACCTAATAACGGTCATACTATTCAAATTTTTTTAAATTGCACCATTTATAATAATTATAGTCGAGAATAATATATTATGTTCGTGTTCATAAAATAGTATATTAAAGTATAAGTGGATAAAAAGGGCTTTAAAACACGCGCGATTTTTCGAGCACGACGGCGCAGCCGGAGTGCTTGAAATAGAGCAAGTGCTTTTAAGACCAGTTATCCACGAATACTTTACGTTATTTTTTTTTATTGGTGCACTTTGAAATCATATATACTGGTATTATTACTACAAAAAATAGAAATAAGAACTAATAATGCAAGAAGGTTGAATTCGTGATGTGACATCAGTATACCTTTCGTTGTCATGGAAATGAGAAAAACATTCATTTGCAATTTGTTACCAAAGATCAATATTTGTTGTCACCAGAGCTCAAAAATGAATGATTCTAATATCGATTTTTTGAATAGTGACGCAGAATCGCGGTTAATACCGCGAAAATCCAGTGATATATATAAAAAAAATATGAAAAGTTCATCAAATGGATGGAGGAGCACATATAAATGAACGAATTGTGAGTAATATTTTATTTGACGTTACAAGGTACTCCTGTCAGATCAATAATCAAAAATTTGTGATTTAGACTTCACGTTTCTCGATTTGGTGATGTTGTCATGGTTCGATTTAAACACGCTGAGGCGTGCTTTAAATGGGTAAAGAGGGGCACCAATAAAAAAAAATTATTTATTGTTATAGGTAACAAATTATAATTAAAACAAATCGTTTATAGTTTAAATAAATATTTCATGCTTATAATTAAATTTGAATTATTTATTATTATTAAATTCCTTCCTCTCATTCTGCCGAATTTCAATTTTTTTACCTTTCATTTTGTTCGTGAAATAGTCTAATAAAATACCACTCGTGATTGAATTTATCTTATAAGTCTGTCTTATTTCTAAACTCAACTGAGTTGCTTGAAAAAAACACCACGAGAAGCAACTCAGTTTCGTTTAGAAATAAATCGACAGACTTATCGCGAAAATTCAGTCACTAGTGGTATTACTACTGAAAATAATTTGGATCTTATAAAAATTAACTTGATATCATGCGAATGGTCATTGAATTCTGTTGATGTAGAAATTCTTTATCAAGAAATATTGAAAAATTGTGAGGCATTTATTGATGATATTTCTTCAATTCAAAATTGTAGTTATAACAATTATTCTCCATGGTTTGACAATTAAGTTTATTGTAGAATTAAAGATCGTGATTGGGCATACAGTCTTCAGAAATTGTTCAAATCTAGAAAAACAAAGTAACTGGGAAACATTAAAAAAATAAGGAATTATGTCAACATTTTGAAAAGAAAAAATTATAAATATAATTTTGAAAAAATAGATAGACACAGAAATTACTAGAAACTTATGTGGAAAACCCTAAAAAATCTAGTTAACCTTTTCAGGACCGAAAACGAACGAACACGCAAAAATATATCGTGCCCGTGAGACCGAAAGCGGACTTAAACGCACGGCAAGAGATCCATGTAAGGACCGAAAACGATCGAACACGCGGGTTGTTTTGTATTGAGCACGTGTATTCTGACCACACCTACACTAAAAACTGATTGGTTCGGCTCTTGCTCGCCACTTTTGGCGAAGGTGTGCAGAACATGACAGCTAAGCATACTGTTCTAATAGGATTAAGTACTTTTAATCAAAAATTGAGTTACAAGTGCGTTGAACAAGAATAGTTTGAAGTGCAGAAGTGTTTATGCATGTTTACGTGTATGTTACCCGCATTTTTCAAACGAAAGTTGCAATTATTCTCTACAGTGGCGAGAAAATATATATCAGAAGAAGAAATGTACGAGCTATTGAATAATATTGAATAATTTGAGGCTTATTGAGAGACATTTTCCAGCGATGTTTCGGAACCGGAGAATAATAAAATATTTCTGAAAAGGTGGTTGTTTGCGAAGCAAAATAAGAGGAAGGAAACATCATACATTGTGTACCATGTAACGTCCCACTTTGTGTCATTGGGTGTTTTGAGAGGTACCATTCAGTTGTAAAATTCTAATGTATATTTCATGAACATTTCTTGTACTACTTATTAGAATGAACTCCGATTTTTCTCTTACCTAAAAAAGTTTTATGTGTTTTCAAGTGTAATATCACAAAATTGAAAATAAAATAAATTTTGTTTTCTCTCTGTAATTAGAAAAAAAATAGGTTGTCATGAAGAAATATGTATAAGGTCGGACAAACACGCACACGCTTCCCGCGTTGGCCCTGTAAGCACCGCCGGCTGAATCCGGCGCGGTCCTGAAAAGGTTAACGGTGATGACACTGACTTTCCAAATTGTATACAGTTTGAAAACTGGAAAACTCATATTACAAAGAGATAATTTCGAAATAGCAGATAACTTTAACAGATACCTTGAATAAAGCATAAAGGAAATAGTGTAGAGTATTGACTATACAGAATCATGGTGCAATAATAACTATAATCTATATAAATGTCTCTCAGAATTCAGATTACTTACATTAACAGACCTATGTAAAAGTATAGCTTCCTTGGATAACAAGTGCAGTATCCATAAAATTTTAAACTGCAAAATTTTTATTCAAGTTTTTGATACAATCGGTCATATTATATTGAACTTTATTAATACTTCTCTGGGAAACTGGTCAAATGCCTCAAAGGTTAAAAACTAGTACTATTGTTCTGATACCTAAAATTCCTAGCACTATCAAAGTCAAAGAATTCAGCCCATTCAACACCCTTCCTCCAATTGAAAAGTTACTAGAAACTGCCCTATATTAATTAATTGAAAACAATATTTTAATATATAACCAATCGGGATTCAACCAGAGGCACTCGTGTGAGTCATCAGTACAGCAGTCCCTGAATAAATTCAAAACTGAATTGGATGAAAATAAATTTGTGTTTCTTGATCTGAGAAGAGCGTTTGAGACCATTGATAGGTCTATAATATTACTAGCTAAATTGAATAGATACGGAATTGAAGGCAAAGTGTATAACTGGCTTTCTAACTACTTGACTGATCGAAAACAACGTGTCAGGGTGAAAGATACTTTCTCATGTGAAATTGAAAATTATGTTGGAGTTCCCCAAGGCAGTGTTCTTGGTTCTCTTCTCTACTTTATCTAAATGACATGCCGTTGTTTGTTGATTGGGAATTTCTAAATTTATTTGCAGATGATACATTATTGGCATGCAGTGATGTGAATTTGGAAATAGCAATACAGAAACAACTACTTGAAAATAAATAAACTCAAGCTGAATATTTTAAAAACAAAAGCCATGATAATCACGACCAAATATAAATTCAATCATATTGTCTTAAAAAATATAAATCTTACCATTGATAATCAACTAATTGAAACAGTAACCACAACTAAATATCTGGGATTCCAACTAGATAATACTTTATCATTTGATGAACATTTCAATTACATTCATGAAAAAATTTTGAGGAAATTATACTTTTTTATAGAATTGCCAATAATCTATTAACAGATTCAAAGATCACAGTTTATAAGTCAACTGTTCCTATATCTCTTCAATTTAAATAAATTTTCTCAACTTCAAAATCGGCAAAATCGTGGAATGAGAATAATTTTGAAAACTAGTGGGATACCCCTATTAATGTTATGTTGAATGTGTTGAATTAACAATATATTCTCCAAACACTGTTCTATTCCACCATGATATTTGTATACGGGTGTGAAAACAGCCACGGTTTTCTCATCCACGGTTTTTGATCTGGCAACACTGCCTTTCGTATGCAAACGCTTGATTAGAAAGAACTGTTTTGTGTTCCCTAAAAGTTCGCTAATCTCTTCAGCATCTTATTCTCAAACTGGGAAAGTATTATCATTAACGGGGGAAACAAATGATCGCGCAGTAGGAAAATGGTAGGTAATCAAATGTGATATATCAAGTGAGAAATTCTGTTTTCACATTAAGCGATAACTCGTATGGGTGGGTGGGTGGTTACTTGTGTTTATCCTAAAATCGTTCGAAAAGAGGGCTGTAGAAAAAAATTTAGGAAGTGACCCGCAAAAGTCATTGGGCCGTCAGAGGGGGTACAGAATTTTTTTAAAAAATTTATACGTAATAACTTTATTTCCACACCCGCAAAAGTTATTGTCGGGCCGTCAGAGGGGGCACAGAATTTTTTTAAAAATTCAAAAATTCACTGAAATTTTATAAGGCGATGGCACGCATACTGAATAGGTACAAAATGATCTTATACGTAATAACTTCATTTCCACGCCCGCAAAAGTCATTGTCGGGCCGTCAGAGGGGGTACAGATTTTTTTTTAAATTCAAAAATTTACTGAGATTTTATAAGGCCATGGCACGCATACTGAATAGGTACAAAATGATCTTATACGTAATAACTTTATTTCCACACCCGAAAAAGTCATTGTCGGGCCGTCAGAGGGGTACAGACTTTTTTTTTAAATTCAAAAATTCACTGAAACTTTATAAGGCGATGGCACGCATACTGAATAGGTACAAAATGATCTTATACATAATAACTTTATTTCCACACCCGCAAAAGTCATTTCGCGCCGTCAGAGGGGGCACAGAATTTTTTTAAAAATTCAAAAATTCACTGAAACTTTATAAGGCGATGGCACGCATACTGAATAGGTACAAATGATCTTATACGTATAACTTAAAAAAAAAAAAAAAAAAAAAAAAAAAAAAAAAAAAAAAAAAAAAAAAAAAAAAAAAAAAAAAAAAAAAAAAAAACGCATACTGAATAGGTACAAAATGATCTTATACGTAATACTTATTTCACCCGCAAAGTGTTGTCGCAGAGGAGATTTTTCATCAAATTCCAATATAAGGCGATGGCACGCATACTGAATAGGTACAAAATGATCTTATAGTAATAACTTTATTTACACCCCAAAAGTCATTGTCGGCCGTCAGAGGGACAAATTTAAAATCAAAATTACTGAAACTTTATAAGATGGCCATACTGAATAGGTACAAATGATCTTATAGTAATAACTTTTTTCACCGAAAGTAATTGTCGCGTCAGAGGGCCAAATTAAAAAAAATTCATGAAATTTATAGGCGATGGCACGCATACTGAATAGGTACAAAATGATCTTATACGTATATTCTTTCCACACCGCAAAGTCATTGTCGGGCCGTCGAGGGTCAAATTAAAAACAAATATTCACTGAAACTTTATAAGCGTGCAGCATACTGAATAGGTCCAAATGATCTTATAGTAACTTATTTCCACCCCGCAAAAGTCATTGTCGGGCCGTCAGAGGTACAGATTTTTAATTCAAAATTACTGAATTTATAAGGCCATGCACGCATACGAATAGGTACAAAATGATCTTATACGTATAACTTTATTTCCACACCCAAAAGTCATTGTCGGCCGTCAGAGGTACGATTTTTAAATTCAAAATTCACTGAAACTTTATAAGCGATGGCGCATACTGAATAGGTACAAAATGATCTTATACATAATAACTTTATTTCCACACCCGCAAAGTCATTTCGGCCGTCAGAGGGTACAGAATTTTTAATTCAAAATCACTGAAACTTTATAAGGCGATGACGCATACTGAATAGGTCAAAATGATCTTATCGATAACTTATTTCACACCCGCAAAGTCATTGTCGGGCCGTCAGAGGGTCAAATTAAAACAAATATTCACTGAAACTTTATAAGGCGATGACGCATACTGAATAGGTACAAAATGATCTATGTATAACTATTTCCACACCGCAAAGTCATTGTCGGGCGTCAGAGGTACAGATTTTTAATTCAAAATTCACTGAAACTTTATAAGGCATGACGCATACGAATAGGTACAAAATGATCTTATAGTATAACTTTATTTCCACACCGCAAAGTCTTGTCAGCCGTCAGAGGTACAGAATTTTTTAATTCGAAAATTCACTGAAACTTTATAAGGCGATGGCACGCATACTGAATAGGTACAAAATGATCTTATAGGTAATAACTTATTCCACACCCGCAAAAGTCATTGTCGAGCCGTCAGAGGGTACAGATTTTTTTTAAATTCAAAATTACTGAAACTTTATAAGGCATAGCAGCATACTGAATAGGTACAAATGATCTTATACGTAATAACTTATTTCACACCCGCAAAAGTCATTGTCGGGCCGTCAGAGGGGTCAGAATTAAAAAAAAACAAAATTCACTGAAACTTTATAAGGCGATGGCACCATACTGAATAGGTACAAAATGATCTTATACGTAATAACTTCATTTCCACACCCGAAAAGTCATTGTCGGGCCGTCAGAGGGACAGAATTTTAAAAATTACAAAATTCACTGAAACTTTATAAGGCGATGGCACCATACTGAATAGGTACAAAATGATCTTATACGTAATAACTTCATTTCCACCCCGAAAAAGTCATTGTCGGGCCGTCAGAGGGTACAGATTTTTTTAATTCAAAAATTTACTGAAATTTTATAAGGCCATGGCACGCATACTGAATAGGTACAAAATGATCTTATACGTAATAACTTTATTTCCACACCCGAAAAAGTCATTGTCGGGCCGTCAGAGGGGGTACAGACTTTTTTTTTAAATTCAAAAATTCACTGAAACTTTATAAGGCGATGGCACGCATACTGAATAGGTACAAAATGATCTTATACATAATAACTTTATTTCCACACCCGCAAAAGTCATTTCGGCTGTCAGAGGGCACAGAATTTTTTAAAATTCAAAAATCACTGAAACTTTATAAGGCGATGGCACGCATACTGAATAGGTCAAAATGATCTTATACGTAATAACTTATTTCACACCCGCAAAGTCATTGTGGGGCCGTCAGAGAGTCAAATTTAAAAAAACAAATATTCACTGAAACTTTATAAGGCGATGGCACGCATACTGAATAGGTACAAAATGATCTATACTAAACTTTAATTTCCACACCGCAAAGTCATTGTCGGGCCGTCAGAAACGGTACAGATTTTTTTTAATTCAAAAATTCACTGAAACTTTATAAGGCCATGGCACGCATACTGAATAGGTACAAAATGATCTTATACGTAATAACTTTATTTCCACACCCGCAAAAGTCATTGTCGGGCCGTCAGAGCACAGAATTTTTTAAAAATTCAAAAATT
Organism: Gonioctena quinquepunctata; assembly: GCA_018342105.1. Lineage (NCBI taxonomy): Eukaryota > Metazoa > Arthropoda > Insecta > Coleoptera > Chrysomelidae > Gonioctena > Gonioctena quinquepunctata. Next base: position 595,210 of record JAFIRS010000575.1, on the reverse strand, counting down.
AACTAAACTTTATAAGGCGATGGCACGCATACGAATAGGTACAAACTGATCTTATACGTAATAACTTCATTTCCACACCCGCAAAAGTCATTGTCGGGCCGTCAGAGGGGGTCCAGAATTAAAAAAAAAACTAATATTTTCTGAAACTTTATAATGCGATGGCACGCATACAGAATAGGTACAAAATGATCTTATACGTAATAACTTCATTTCCACACCCGCAAAAGTCATTGTCGGCCGTCAGAGGGTACATAATTTTTTTAAAATTCAAAATTCACTGAAACTTTATAAAGCGATGGCACGCATACTGAATAGGTACAAAATGATCTATACATAAAACTTTATTTCCACCCGCAAAGTCATTTCGGGCCGTCAGAGGGCAGAATTTTTTTAAAAATTCAAAATTCACGAAACTTTATAGGGATGGACGCATACTGAATAGGTAAAATGATCTTATACGTATAACTTCATTTCCAACCGCAAAAGTCATTGTCGGGCCGTCAGAGGGGCCAGAATTTAAAAAAACAAATATTCACTGAAACTTTATAAGGCGATGGCAGCATACTGAATAGGTCCAAAATGATCTTATACGTAATACTCATTCCACCCCGCAAAGTCATTGTCGGCCGTCAGAAGGTACAGATTTTTTAATTCAAATTCACTGAAACTTTATAGAGGCATGGCACGCATACTGAATAGGTACAAATGATCTTATACGCGATAACTTTATTTCACACCGCAAAGTCATTGTCGGGCCGTCAGAGGTACAGAATTTTTTAAAATTCAAATTCACTGAAACTTTATAAGGCGATGGCACGCATACTGAATAGGTACAAAATGATCTTATACATAATAACTTTATTTCCACCGCAAAGTCATTGTCGGCCGTCAGAGGGTACAGAGTTTTTAAAAATTCAAAACTCACTGAAACTTTATAGGCGATGGCACGCATACTGAATAGGTGCAAAATGATCTTATACGTAATACTTATTAACACCGAAAAGTCATTGTCGCGTCAGAGGGTACAAATTAAAAAAACAAATATTCACTGAAACTTTATAAGGCGATGGCGCATCGAATAGGTACAAAATGATCTATACGTATAACTTTATTTCCACACCGCAAATGCATTGTCGGCCGTCAGAGGTACAAATTTTTTAAATTCGAAAATTCACTGAAACTTTATAAGGCGATGGCACGCATACTGAATATGTACAAAATGATCTTATACGAATAACTTCATTTCGCACCGCAAAGTCATTGTCGGGCCGTCAGAGGGGGTACAGAATTAAAAAAAAAAATCAAATATTCACTGAAACTTTATAAGGCGATGGCACGCATACTGAATAGGTACAAAATGATCTTATACATATTAACTCTATTTCCACACCCGCAAAAGTCATTGTCGGGCCATCTGTACCCCCTCTGACGACCCGACAATGACTTTTGCGGGTGTGGAAATAAAGTTATTATGTATAAGATCATTTTGTACCTATTCAGTATGCGTGCCATCGCCTTATAAAGTTTCATTGAATTTTTGAATTTAAAAAAAAATTCTGTACCCTCTGACGGCCCGACAATGACTTTGCTGGTGTTAAGATAAAGTTATTACGTATAAGATCATTTTGTACCTATTCAGTATGCGTGCCATCGCCTAATAAAGTTTCAGTGAATTTTTGAATTTTTGAAAAATTCTGTACCCCCTCTGACGGCCCGACAATGACTTTTGCGGGTGTGGAAATGAAGTTATTTCGTATAAGATCATTTTGTACCTATACAGTATGCGTGCCATCGCCTTATAAAGTTTCAGTGAATTTTGAATTTAAAAAAAAATCTGTGCCCCCTCTGACGGCCCGACAATGACTTTTGCGGGTGTGGAAATAAAGTTATTACGTATAAGATCATTTTGTACCTATTCAGTATGCGAGCCATGGCCTTATAAAGTTTCAGTGAATTTTTTAATTTAAAAAAAAAATTGTACATCCTCTGACGGCCCGACAATGACTTTTGCGGGTGCGGAAATGAAGTTATTACGTATAAGATCATTTTGTACACATTCAGTATGCGTGCCATCGCCTTATAAAGTTTCAGTGAATTTTCGAATTTAAAAAAATTCTGTACCCCCTCTGACGGCCCGACAATGACTTTTGCGGGTGTGTAAATGAAGTTATCACGTATAAGATCATTTTGTACCTATTCAGTATGCGTGCCATCGCCTTATAAAGTTTCAATGAGTTTTTTTATTTTTAAAAAAATTCTGTACCCCCTCTGACGGCCCGACAATGACTTTTGCGGAGGTGGAAATAAAGTTATTACGTATAAGATCATTTTGTACCTATTCAGTATGCGTGCCATCGCCTTATAAAGTTTCAGTGAATTTTTGAATTTTTAAAAAAATTCTGTACCCCCTCTGACGGCCCAACGACTTTTGCGGGTCACTTCCTAAATTTTCTTCTACAGCCCTCTTTTCGAACGATTTTAAGATAAACACAACCAACCACCCACCCACCCAAAATACGAATTATCGCTTAATGTGGAAACATAATTTCTCACTTGATATATCACATTTGATTACCTACAATTTTCCTACTGCGCGATCATTTGTTTCCCCCGTTAATGATAATACCTTCCCAGTTTGAGAATAAGATGCTGAAGAGATTAGCGAACTTTTAGGGAACACAAAACAGTTCTTTCTAATCAAGCGTTTGCATACGAAAGGCAGTGTTGCCAGATCGACAACCGTGGATGAGAAAACCGTGGCTGTTTTCACACCCGTTATTTGTATACAAAATATTAAAAAATTTAGGCTTATTTTATTTTAATCAATATATTGTATTTCATCATGATATTCACCAACATTTCACTCAGAATAAAAATAATTTATATATATCTAGAACAAATTACAAAAACACCATGAACTCTGTATTTTTTAAGGGTTTCGATAAGTTCAATAAATTATCAAATGTGATTAAAACTAGTCCATCTCTGAACATTTTCAAATACAAGCTAAGGGAACATATTTAAAATGTACCAATATGATATAATTTGTCTTTTACCTACCTATTATTACAGCTTTTGAGATTTTTCTTCAATCCAACTCAATATAATATGTAATAACTTTTAAGCTCACTGTTTGTTATGTATCTTATATTTTTTGTCGATGTATTTTATATTTTTTATAGATATATTTACTTTTATTTACTACTGAATTTGTATATTAGGATATCCTATTTGATAAAGATCTATCTATCTATCTAAAACTCAAATATGAGCAACAATTTCCCCTTCGTCTATATTGGCAATTGTTTTTGGGTGCCATTTTATTATTTGCAATTTTTAATTTCAAACAGTTATCGAGCTCAACATTTTGAAATTAATGGAATATACTGCTGAAATATCTGCTTCTTGAAACCTAATTCAGTGTACTTTCATCTAGCGACCGACTGTCATTATTGTGCCCAAATAATTCGGGAAAAATGACAAAAATCCCCGCCACCGAAGTGCTCACGCGCGAAGAGTTATTTGAAAAGGTTGATTGGCTGGCCGAAGGCGTGTCTCGGTCCGCTCTAAAAATCCAGTCAATATTTTACTCTAAAAATCCAGTCAATGTCTTACGTATAAGAAGGGAACACAACCTAACCTAACTCGGTTAACCTTGCTATCCAAGTTGATGGCCAGTCAATCAACTTTTTCAAATAACGCTTTGCTCGCAATCACTTTGGTGGAGGTTATTTTTTAAGTTTTTTTAGGAATTTATTTGAAAACAATTTGTGGCCAAACGAAGGGTCATTTTTTTTTGTAGTATACCTCTTTTATCTGCGATAATATTGAACTATTCAGAAAAAGGCAACATGCCATCTATTAACGAAACAAAAAAGTAAATTTTCCAGCAGAATGGAGGTAAAAAAAAACAATTTGACATGTGACAATGTCCAAATTCAATAATGGTGACCAGAAACAATTGTGAATGTAAATGAAGGGGAAATTGTTGCTCATATTTGAATTCAAAAAGTTGTCGGTGATTTATTTGTTATGACCAACATGACTTGTCTGGAACACCGTAGAAAAGTTGGCGATTTGTCTCTATTTTCTAGATATTTTCATTGGCGATGCTCTTCTGAAATATCAACAATCGTTCCTGCTTTGGCAGTCTCTTCGAGACTAACCCGTCAAGTTCAGTCATCACACCCCTTCGTGGTCACTTTGGAGACCTGCAGAACATCACTTTCCAAAGACTCGTTCATCCAACGAACAGCGAGGCTTTGGAACTCATTGCCTAGGGAGGTGTTCCCCGAGGCATACAACTTTCAGAAATTTAAGAAGAACACCAACTCCTACCTTCTTTCCCTTGGTTCCCACGATGTTCTCTGAACATTACAGGATATCCCTTTTCGTGGGAACCAGAACATAAAAAAAAAAAAAAAAGAAGGATCTTTTTAGATAGAACCGGCTGTATTTCATGCAAAATTGTGATGAAAATGAGTAATTTGGTTTGTAGTTTATGCTGATAAAAAGGAGGCATTGTGAGTGATTTTTGTGCTAGAAAACGGAGCTTGAAAATCACGTATTTTAGATCAAGAAAAGCTCTCTAACTCGAAAATGCTATGAGATCTTACGGAATCGTGTTCAGGAGGTAAAAACACGTAAGAAAAGTCTTTCAGCTATTTCCGGAGAGCAGTGTTCTTACTGGATATTTTCAAATTTTGGGGTAAACCTGCATAAAAGTGAAATGTCACCGATTTTGACGAAATTTTACAGATGCTTCAGAAGGTGATAATAAAGGTATTTCCATCGAAATTTCTACGCAGAAACTGTTATTTTCGGAATTATGGTCCTTGAAAGGTTAAAAAAGTCTATTTTCAATCATAATTTCCACTTACTTGGGACCGCTTGATTTCTTTATTTTTTCAGCAAAACTCTGTATAGAACCCTCAATTTCTATTCAATACTTTCTTCAATGCAATTCATAAGAATTTTGTTTTCGGATTCAGGATAATAGTTACTTTTTACTTCATATTGCTACAAAAGACTAACAAAGACTACGGGAGAAAAACTCTTCGATTGTTTCATCCACATGAAATTAAAACTATAACTACATTTTGGCGAATGTGCATTCGCCATATCTTTGAAATGTAAATTATGCTGTGGAAAACCAGTGCATTCGCCATATCTTTTTTTTTTTATGTATTTTTTTTTTATTTATTTAGCCATTTTGCTATACATTCCTACAATACAAATCAATTATAATACTACTGATAATAACTAGAAGAAAAAAAGTTCAAATGTTTTTTTCACCCCACACTCTAAGTGAGTACACACTTGTATTGTGTAGTGAGAAAAAAGAAAAAGAAACAAAACAGCATAACATGAAAACATAGACAATTTAAAGTCAGAAATAGGAAGAAGGAACGGAGTAGTATTAACAATATAAAAATGGAGGGTTAATAGGAACAGAGTAAAAACATATTACAATAGGCAGTAATTGTGTGAATCAAAATTCAACAGTGCAGTTAACATGGCTGTAAGTTGGTGAATAATAATAAATATACAAATTTTTTATGTTTCTATAATTCTCAAGAAGTCCCTATAATTACTATAGATATAAAGTTTAACGGCTGAAGTGAATTTGAAATGTACATTTTGTTTTGGCGATCTAGGTGAGAATACCAGATCATAGAATTATTGCATTGTCATCGATTCTTAATACGGTGCAAAATTTCAAATGATTCGGACATCTGGAAGTGGGTGAAAATGAATTTCAAAGATTCCATTACCGACATTCATACGTACATACAGGTGAAGCTAATAAAGTGTGTATAAAAAGTCAAACACCTGTTTTATTTAAATGCTGATACAGGTACAAGAATAGCATTATGCTTTGGAAACTATTTACTGACGTGGATGACGAAATTATCCAGACAAAAACGTATAAACCGGAAGACTAAACGAGAAAAGTGGTTACGTGTACTTATGTATGCACGTTAGAAGTTATACTCCATTCTACATTCAACTTCATTCAACATTCTACTTTCAAAATTCAACATTCACTTAGTTTTACCAGTGTTCAAAAGTTATTTATATTGATTGAAGTAAAGGATTACTATATAAATATTTCCTGATATTGTGTTGGAGTTAAGATAGTTGCAATAAGAGACTGAAATCTGTAACATTCTTGATAGCCAGCCATAAATTCATTAAAAATGTCTTATTCCTCAAGACTGCTGACTACAAAAACCTATATAATAGGTGTATCTTGGTCGCATATCCATAAAAAAACAACTACTTCCCTGGCTAATGCCTCGACGGACGTTGACTGACACCCGATGGATAAACGTGCAAAGTCCTACAAGGTACTTTGCAAATGTTTGTTGCGAAATGGATCAATATTAACCACTTCACTCAGGCTGACCACACCCGTAGACCGGTTTCGGGGTATTTGCCCCTCATCAGTACAGGGTGGGTTTGGCTGACAATGATCATTGTCTGCTTGAATTCCACCCAGAAAAAGAAAGGAGTAACAACCATGGATGTGGAAATCCCAAGACCCATAAAAAAAAAACATTATATCTTTGAATAGCCCTGAAATAATACATTGGTTCAGATATGTTGATGATTGCCTGGTTTTCATAAAAGGCTTAGAAGAAACTGCTAACCAAATTTTGATTAAAATAAACCATTTACACCCCAACATTGAATTCACCCTCGAAATAGAAAAGAATAACCAAATCAACTTCTTAGACTTGGCATTGACTAGAGTTGACAACAAATTAGATTTCAGTATATACAGAAAACCAACCCAAACTGATTGTTATTCCATATTTCTCTACTACCCTCGTCAACATAAAGAGACTGCTTTCAATTGTTACATTTACCGTTTACTAAATTTTTCCACTTTCCAAACAAAATAAAACAAATAGCTCACAATAATGGATATAATCATACAATGATTGAAGAACTCATTAACAAAATTAAACTCAAACAGATTCAAGAACAAATCTACCCCAATACACCAAGGAAAAAAAATATATTTCCATTTCTTTTATTAACAACATATCAACCAAAATAGAGTATTCACACAGCAAATAACCAATTTAAACATTTAATACAGAAACACCAATTCACTAGGCCAAAATTTGATAAACTCCAAAGATAAAATCAATACCTTAAACAAAAGTGGTATTTATTAATTGTCCTGTAACGATTGCCAAGCCACTTATGTTGGAAGAACTTTCAGACCTCTCAAAACTAGAATGAGGATCTAGAAATAAATAGAGAATGCTTGAATAACAGATTTTGTCTTAACACTAAACTTAACATAAATAGAAATTGTGTACCATTACATCACAGATTAAGTCAGTCCGCCCGTGAGGTGTTCGGGCAAAGAATAGCACCTCAACCATATCAAGAGGCGACTGAGGATGTCTGTCCTCACTTTTTTTCTTTTTCTCTTCTTTTTTCACCTGCCTTCTCGAGGACAGCCACTGGTATTGGCTTTCTCCTCGAATGGATCTAGGGATTTCTACATCCATGGTTGTTACTCCTTTCTTCTTCTGGGTGGAATTCCTCATTACCCCTTATATGGGATAAGGGTTCTGAGTATTTTCATCCACTAACTCCTTACTTTATCTTTTTTTTCTTCCAACTTCAGGCTCTCATCAAAATGCCTTGTATGGATCAAGGATTTCATGAAAACCATCTACCTCTCACCATCTTCAACTTCTCTAGAACTTCAAGCCAACCTTATATGGAATAAGGAGTTTGAAAGTCTTTCCCCTTTTCCAAAACACTCCTTTTCTTCTAATTTGAGGATCACATTGAAATGCCTTTATGGATCAAGGGTATCTTTGAAAATACCTTTTTTCTCTCACTATTTTCATCTTCTCAAGAAGAGCCTTTTCATCCCAAGTAGCATTTTTAGTGGCCACGGTTCTGGACAACTTTGAGGTGTTTGACCACAACCACTGCCAAGTAATATACACGGTTCTATCATGCGGCGTCTACCAAAATGGGGAACACTTTTTTCGTGGCCCCTACGTTCCAATCTACGTTCTTGGATCTCAGATAGCCACATTCTAACCACGTTGTGGTCACCTGGCAAAAACGTGGATATATAGTGGCCGACACTAACTTAAACAACTGACTGCGCTTGTGTAATTGATATGTAGCTCGATCTATGTCCAACATATTTTTATTATAAATGTTCCTCATTCTTCCATTTTGCCTGATTCATTTCTGACACTCGATCGACTATAAATATAAGAATATACAGGGTGTTAGTGAATAAGTGCTACAAACTTCAGGGGGTGACTCTGCATGAAAAAATAATGACAGTTTGGTATATAACTTTTGTCCGCAAATGCTTCGTTTTCCGAGATACGGGGTGTTAAAGTTTTTCTTAAAAACTGACTATTTATTTATTGCTCTGAAACCGGTCGAGATATGCAAATGAAATTTGGTGAGTTTTAAGAGGTAGTTATTGCGCATTTTTTGACATGCAATTAAGCATTTTATGTTCATTATTGGCGCGCATACGGGATACGGGTAATGATCTCAATTTTTTTTTAGAAAAAAATTGTACGCCACTGAGATATTTTAAATTAAAAATCATTTTTGAATTATTCGTTCAATTTGTGACAAAAAAATCTCTCCTGCTTTTTTTCATATGGGGCGCCGTTTTTATGCAAAAAAATAAAACATCTTAACGCGTATTTGTCATTACTTTAATACATTATCTAGTAGCGATGCTAGTAGGCTACTGTCAACATTCTGTTAAATACGAATATTTCAACGAAATGTCAAATTAGCGTTTCTTCATTTTTAAGCTTTTAGTTTGGTATAACATTAATGATAATAAGTAATTAATTTTTTTTTTATCGAAAAGAATGGAAAATTATGCAAAAGTGGAATTGTCAGACATGCATTTTGTCTATGGTCGAAGTAATGGAAATGGTCGGCAAGCTCGACGATTGTATGCTGAGTTGTATCCAGGACGTAGGGTACCCCATCACACAATATTTGCTCGTCTCTACCAACGTTTGCGCAAAAATGGTACATTTAAGAAACAAACGGCTGACTGCGGGCGCCCTCGAGAAGTACGAACTGTGCAACTAGAAGAAGCAGTTCTCGAGTTAATTGCGGAGTCACCTGAAACAAGTACTCGAAAAATTGCCATAATACTGAATGTAAGAAATTCCACTGTATTTAAAATTCTTAAAGAACAGCAATTGTATCCGTTTCATATTCAACGTGTGCAAGCTCTACTACCTTTTTTTGCCATTGGAGTCTTCATCTAATCGCTCAAATTCATAATTTTTTAAATGGCGTTTTGTTAACTGATGAGGCTAATTTTGGACGACAGTGTATACAACATTTCCATAACAATCACCTCTGGGCTGAGGAAAATCCACATGGAATCTTTGAAGCTCATATTCAGCATCAGTTTTCAGTAAATGTATGGCTTGGGGTACTTGATGATAATTTAATCGGTCCATATTTCCTCCCACAACGACTAACAGGCGATTCTTACCTTAATCTTCTACAGGAAGAGTTACCTGCTCTTCTTGAAGAAATTCCTCTACAGCTGAGACATCACTTCTGGTTCATGCATGATGGTGCACCAGTCCATTTTAGCATTATTGTACGTAATCACTTAGATACAGTATATCCAAATCGTTGGATAGGTAGGGGAGGTACGGAACATTGGCCTGCTCGATCTTCGGATTTAAATCCTCTAGATTTTTGCATTTGGGGTTTTCTTAAGTCATTAGTTTATTCCACTCCCGTCGAAAATGTTGAAGACCTGAGGAATCGAATTATAGCCGACTGTGAGACAATAAGAAATACTCCAGGAATATTTGCGCGAATACGACAATCAATGAGGCGAAGCGTTGAATCTTGTATCACGTCTGAGGGAGGTCATTTTGAACATTTGTTGTAGCTTTGCACCTATTTATTTATTAGTGTTATTTTTTGTTATTGTTCTGGTTTAACGTTATTGTATTAGATAGTTCTTGATAATGTATTAAAGAAATGAAATATAGTGGCATAGATAAAAAAACATTACAGCACACAATAAACGAGGACCTGAAAACGTATGCATATTAGCTGCTAGAAAACAAACTCAAAATTAATATTAAAAAAACAGTATATGACATTCCATCAAAAAAATTCACAAATTGGAGAGATAACGATTAAAATTGACGGCGGCGAGATTGTCAAGGTCGAAAACATTAAATATCTGGGACTTTGATTTCCAAAACAGTACCTATGATTGGTGCACTCTATAGATGTAGAGAATATTTGGATACAAAGAACATCTACTTAATATATAATGCTTATTTTCTCTCAAATCTTCGGTATTTGGTCACAAATTGGGGAATATGTTGCAAAACAAATTTCAAACAAATTCAAGTGCTACAAAACAAAATAATAAAAATATTATTCAATTATCAGTACCGGACACAAACAGAAACAATTTATCGAGAAACAAATATAGTACCAATCAATAGAATTTTGAAAATAGAAGTTTATATATAAAGCTATAACAAACCAACAAAAATGTAACACCCCTCTCAACTGTATAAATAATATACACTCGCATGAAACAAGACAACTGAGTAGTAACAACCTCTATTTACCAAATGTCAGAACAAGTCTAGCCTTAAATAACCCAATAAATAGATGTATAGAAGCATTTAATTCAGTCCCGATCAATATAAGAAATATAAACAATTACAGGCAATTTAATATAGAACTTATAGCACACATAACAAATGAAAAATAACTTTAATTTATTTAAAAACGATCCTATTAATCACATCAACCACAGAGATAATAGATAAACATACTCCGATACCAGCGTCTTTGCTGATTAGGAGTTTTAGTACAAAATCTCATGAGTATCATAGCAATTATATGTATGTTGAATAATATAATATTGTAAACTATTTATTTAACCTGACATATGTTTATATCATGTAATGTACCTATATGATGATTTTCAATTTGAAATATCTGTGGCGTACCATTTTTTTCTTTAAAAAAATTGAGATCATTACCCGTATGCGGGCCAATGATGAACATGAAATTCTTAATTGCATGTCAAAAAATGCGCAATAACTACCTCTTGAAATTGAAACTCACCAAATTTCATTTGCATATCTCGACCGGTTTCAGAGCAATAAATAAATAGTCAGTTTTTAAGAAAAACTTTAACGGAAAACGAAGCATTTGCGGACAAAAGTTATATAGCATTATTATTTTTTCTGCAGAATCACCCCCTGAAGTTTGTCGCACTTATTTACTAACCCCCTATATAATGTAACGAACCTAGGCCGGACCTGTCGCCTCGCGCGTTGCCGTCGACAGCGATGAGATCATCCCCGGAGATATTCGAGAACCATCCAGTCGCTCTGCCACGGAAAACAACGGTCAATATTGGAAACAATTGGAACATGCCAGAATTCGAAACATCGAGAATGCTGTATCGGAGATAAATAGGCGACCCTCAAGTGGAGTCGAAACGGTCTGAACGAGCCCATACGATCGAGCTATACAGTGGAGTAGTAATATAAATTAAGTTGTAGATTAAGTGTGAAATAAATTAGTAGAACCAAGTTAAGTTTATTTACGTTACAATTGGTGTCAGAAGTGGGATTTTGAAAATAAACAAGTGATCGTGGAGTGGATAGTCAGAAAAATAAATTGATAGACCTTTCTGTAGCCCAAAAATAGATTTTATTGGTGTCAGAAGTGGGATTTTGAAAATAAACAAGTGATACACTGTTCGGTGAAACAGAAAATAGACAGTGGCCCGGTTTTCGCGAAGTGGACAATTGTGCGTGGGAATATAAACTGATACACTCTTCGCGTGAAACAGACAATAGACTGGTGGCCCGTGGAAAAGAATTCGCGAAGTGAATTTTTAACAAACTGATAACTTTTCGTGTAAAACAGACTGATACCTCGTCAAAGACAAAATGTGTTCAAGAAAAGTGCGCCTTGCGGATTTGAAGGTAGCGGAATTGAAACAGGAATTGGAGGAAAGGGAACTGGAAACAACAGGTAAAAAGCAAGTACTCCAGGAAAGACTTGCAGAAGGACTTATACAAGAAGGTGAGGCCCCGAAACATTTTTATTCGAAGTTCCCGGAGGTGATTTAAGTTTGGTAATGAATAAACTCGAAGAAACTACTAAATCCGTGAAAGAAGAACTGCAACAAAATTCTAGAAATCTGGAAGAGAAGCTTTCTAGAAATCTGGAAGAGAAGCTTCAAGAAAATTCTAGAAATCTGGAAGAGAAGCTTCTAGAAAATTCAAGAAGCCTGGAAGAGAAGTTCCTGGAAAACACAGAAGGCCTAAAAAAAGAATTGTGTGGTGTGGCTAATTTTCTGGAAGAAAGAATGGGAACCGTTGAGACAGAGATAGATAAAATTAAGGAGCAAATGAACACGGAGGTAGATAAAATCAAAGATGGGGTCGAGGCAGAAATGGACAAAATAAAGGAAACGATCAGTAAGCTGGAAAAACAAATTAATAGTGCGTCCTCCACAGAGATGGTTAACGAAAATGCAATGCTGGACTTGAGTTTGAACGTGGATAAAGTTCAAGAGGGTATAAAAGATGTCAAGGTCATTTCAGAAATAGGGAAGCTTTCCATGAAGCCGCCTCAGTTCGACGGAAAAACTCCATGAGCAAATTACCGCCGGCAGTTTGAAGCAGCGGCCAAAGCAAACGGATGGAATGCAGGGGAAAGAGCTGTAGCACTGACACTTGCATTACGTGGAGAAGCGACAAATATTCTACAAACTCTCACCGCCCAAGAACAGGAGGACTATGATCAGCTGATTAAACATCTAGAATTACGATATGGCCACGCCCATTTGGAACACGTATACCACTCCCAACTGAAAAATCGCTGTCAGAAATCAGGCGAATCCTTACAAGAATTTGAAACTGACATTGCACGCTTGGTTCGTCTCGCATATCCAGCCATACCGGAAAATGTAATGGAGCGATTAGCGGTTCAGGCATTCTTGGATGGACTCCGTGACCAAGAAACCAGACAAGCGTTGATATTAGCTCGTCCAACACATCTCGTAGACGCACTGGCACGCTTTGGAATTCGAAGCAGCAAAACAATGCTGCAAAAGCCAAAGTAAAGTTCAAACGATTGAGGAAGACTCACAGGAGCCTGCTAACTTGGAAGCTGCCATAAGAAAAGTGATGAAGGAAGTGTTGCCTGAGAAAAGACAGATAAGATGCCGGAATTGGGCAAAATTGGACATGTGCGTAGCAAATGTCCAACATTCATCGACTCCGATGCAGGAAAACTAAAAAGGTCGACGAGAAGGGGCAATCGTCGGCATGTGTCCGCAAGCCCCGGTTAACACGCATATGTCGCTATCCTTCAACGACAGAACAAAGGTGTCTTCAGTGAGCGGTCTCATCAATAACGAGCCTTGCACCATGCTGCTAGATACAGGTGCGACTAGGACAATTCTCGGCCTTCCTTTGCCAGAACACCGGAACGGATTGAACCGACAACTTGAAGCTACGCACAGCAACAGGGAGCCAGCTACTGTATATGGCGAGCTACCGATTGAAATAATTTTGGGCAGCACTAAAGTGAAACATCAGGCACTTGTAGCGGACATCGAAGACGATGCAATCATCGGAATGGACATCATGAATTCCAGAGGGTTTGAATTGATTTCAAAGCGGCGTCCCACGTGTCAACGGAGAAGAGCTGGTGCTTCATGGGAGAAGTGAGGGTTGATCCGTGTGTTGTTGGCTGAAGATGTAAGCGTACCTGAGAGGGCTGAAACCATTCTGGAGGCTCGCCTGGACGGGAGTACGAGCAGTGGAACGTGGTGATGTTCGAGCCCAAACTTCATGATGAGAAAATTGGGCGAGGATTGCACTAGGGAAGACCTTGTTGCGTGCTGACAAATTTGTGCCCGTAAGGTCGCAGATATCAATTATTTTCCAGTGACCTTGAAGAAAGGAACAATATTGGGGCACTGCTCGTCAGTTTCCTCAGTGATCCGAGTGTACAGTACGATTAGCCAACAACAACTTGCCCACAGAACTAGAAAAATTAGTTGCCATCTCTTCCAAAGATATAAAACCAGCTCAACAGCCCAAACTAAGAGATTTAGTTAAGAAGTACCAAGACATCTTCGATACCGGACAAGGAAAAGGAGGTCGAACTAATGTGGTCCAGCACAAGATTGATACTGGGGTGCCCGACCGATCCGGCAATCAGCAAGAAGACTTCCTCTTGCCAAGAAGGAAGAGGCTGACAAAATAGTCAGCGATATGGGAAAAGAAGCGTTATCGAACCATCTGACAGTCCCTTGTCCTCTCCAGTCGTACTGGTGAAGAAAAAGGATGGATCGACACGCTTTTGTGTAGACTATCGCCAACTTAATAATGTCACGAAGAAGGACAGTTACCCTCTCCCGAGAATAGATGACACCCTAGACACGTTGGCTGGTTCCACGATTTTCTCGACCCTTGATCTGAAGAGTGGATACTGGCAAGTAGAACTGGCTCAGGAAGATCGAGAAAAGACTGCTTTACCATCGGCTCAGGATTGTGGCAGTTCACCGTTATGCCATTGGGCTCTGTAATGCTCCGCCACATTCGAAAGATTGATGGAAACAGTACTGAAGGGACTCTCATGGAACACGTGTCTAGTGTATCTCGACGACATAATTGTGGTCGGCAGATCGTTTGAGGACCACGTGAAAAACTTGGAGGAAGTATTCCTGCGACTGAGGAACTCGGATTGAAGCTGAGCCCTAAGAAATGCCATCTGTTCCAAAAGAAGTACGATACCTCGGCCACGTTGTCTCTGGGGAAGGAGTAGCAGTGGATGACCAGAAGATCAAAGCTGTTAAGGATTGGCCCATCCCAAAAGACATTCACCAACTTCGAAGTTTCCTTGGGTTATGCACATACTATCGCCGATATGTGCTGGGATTCGCCAACATCGCTAAACCACTGACCAAGCTCACGGAAGGCCAAACAAAGTTCCAGTGGTCCGAAGAATGTCAAGACTCATTCAGGAAGCTGAAAGGAGCTTTGATCAACGCACCTATACTGAGCTATCCCCTACCAAAAGGGAAATTCATTTTGGATACGGACGCCAGCAACGTGGGACTTGGAGCTGTCTATCTCCAGATCCAGGAGGGACAGGAGAAGGTCATTGGTTATTTCAGCAAGGCGCTTAGCAAACCAGAGCGCAATTACTGTGTCACCAGGCGAGAGCTGTTAGCTGTTGTAAAGGGTGGAACACTTCTACAAGTACGTGTATGGAAGAAGATTCCTGTTGAGAACTGACCATGCAGCTCTCAAATGGCTCTTACAGTTCAAAAATCCTGAGGGTCAAGTAGCACGTTGGATCGAGACTCCAAGAATTCGATTTCTAGATCGAACATCGATCCGGAACTAGCCATAAGGATTCAGATGCCTTGTCGCGAAGACCATGTCCAGATGATTGCTCACATTGCCGACGAGCAGAAGAGAAAGAAGCAACACTTTTAGAACCGCGGCAATGGATGACAACTGGAATGACAGCAAGATCCAGAAAGACCAGAGAGAGACCCCGACCTTGGCTTAGTCGTCAGCTGGAAGAAGGGCAATCGAAGACCATCATGGCAGGAAGTCGCAGGTTACTCGCCGGCTGTTAAGTCCTATTGGGCACAATGGAACTCTCTTATTCTGGACAATGGGATCCTGAAACGGGTGTTGGAGGCCGACATTGGTGGGAAGACAGACGCCAAATAATTGTTCCCAGGAACAGAAGAGAGGAAGTGCTGCGGAAATCCATGATGGAGTCGCCGGAGGACATCTGGGAGTGACGAAGACCCTGCAGAAAGTGAGGCAACGGTTTTACTGGGCCAATTGTCAAGCTGACGTCCAGGACTGGTGCAGAAAGTGCGCTGTATGCGCTGCTAGCAATGGACCTCGAATACGACCCAAGGCCCGATGCGTCAGTACAAGCGTAGGCAGCCCGTTCGAGAGAATCGCCATTGACATCGCCGGCCCGTTTCCCGTATCCGACCACGGGAATAAATACATCCTTGTGGCAATGGACTACTTCAGTAAGTGGGCGGAAGCCTATGCCCTGCCCAACCAGGAAGCCATCACCGTCGCCGACGTCTTGGTGAAAGAATGGATATGTCGATTCGGTATTCCAATGGAGCTGCACTCGGATCAAGGCAGAAATTTCGAATCCAACCTTTTCCAAGAAATATGTCTACTGCTGAACATCCGCAAGACAAGAACCACGGCCCTACATCCGCAGTCCGATGGAATGGTGGAACGGATGAACAGGACGATCAACCGCCACTTGTCCAAGGTTGTCTCTGACCATCAAAGAGACTGGGACCAGTATCTTCATTTGTTCCTGATGGCCTATCGATCCGCAGTACACGAGTCAACCGGTCAAACTCCTGCTAGTATTATAATGGGCCGAGAACTGCGACTGCCTTGTGACCTGAAGTTTGGGATACCGCCAGGACAAGACACTGCGGGAGAGGACTACGTCAGCAAACTTCGGCAGAGAATGGACGACATCCACGAACGAGTCCGGTTGAACATCCAGAGTGCCAGCGATAAAATGAAGAAGACCTATGACATCAAGGCCGCGCGGAGGATTTAAGGTTGATGACCTGGTTTGGCTGTACAACCCCAAACGTCGTCGTGGACTATCACCAAAGTTGCGGAACTCGTGGAAGGCCGTATAAAATCGTGAAAAGGATAAACGACCTTGTGTACCGAATCCATAAGCCACCCGAGGAAACCAAGGGTCGTCCATTTCAACAGGTTGGCCCTTACGCTGGAAACCATGACCAAGTTCGCACCCTCAAGCCATCGGAGGATGATATGACGTTCGAGAAGTTTATGTCCTTGTATTCAAACGGACAGAAAGTTCTACATGGGGTTACTAGAGAGGAGTCACGAGACCTTTTCGAGGTGCCTGCTGACTACGCACTAGCGCACTGTGTGGCAGAAGATCTTCGAATGTCCAGGGGCATCGCCGTAGTGTTCTCCAAGAAATTTGGTCAACTCCAAACACTGCGGGAGCAGAATCCAGAAGTTGGTGGGGTGCTACAGTTGAAGAAAGGCCAGAGAAACATCTACTACCTAGTTACCAAGAGGCATTCCCAAGATAAACCGTCCTATGAAGATGTCTGGAAGAGTCTCACCAAACTAAGAGATACTATGGTGGACCAGAACCTGGTGGATCTAGCAATTCCAAAATTATCCTGTGGTATTGATGGGTTGGACTGGAGAGTCATAAGAAGTATGCTGGAGGCGATATTCAGATCCAGCGGCGTCAAGATTTTGGTTTGCTGTAACCCTCTTCCACGACCGATCATGAAGACCGTGGAGTGTTACTTCCATCGAACTTCACGGTGCAGATATGGGGAGTCATGCAGATATCGTCACACTCCAAGGATGAAATTTCGGGACGAAATGTCTTTAAGAAGGGGGCAATGTAACGAACCTAGGCCGGACCTGTCGCCTCGCGCGTTGCCGTCGACAGCGATGAGATCATCCCCGGAGATATTCGAGAACCATCCAGTCGCTCTGCCACGGAAAACAACGGTCAATATTGGAAACAATTGGAACATGCCAGAATTCGAAACATCAAGAATGCTGTATCGGAGATAAATAGGCGACCCTCAAGTGGAGTCGAAACGGTCTGAACGAGCCCATACGATCGAGCTATACAGTGGAGTAGTAATATAAATTAAGTTGTAGATTAAGTGTGAAATAAATTAGTAGAACCAAGTTAAGTTTATTTACGTTACAATAACATACAAACACGTATATTGTATATTGAATTCAGATACTTCTGATCGGGATAAAATTAAAACGATTGAAAGTTCACTGTGAAATATGGGTGTTGTAGTTGGATTGTGGGCACACGCCATCTGAATACTCTTTATTCAAGGAAAACAGTATAATTTGAACATTTTTTTTATTAATCTTGGTTACTTGAAACCAATACTTACATAATAAATTACTACGTTTGATGCAGTACTGACGACAAATAAATCTTTATTGAATGTTTTGTTCATTTCTCTGATAATGGCGACCCAGCATATTACTGCAAATATGGCGGCTTTTGGAGAATATAACTTCAAAGTACTAGAAACTGAAAATATACCACTCTAAAGTTCCTCTCATCATAAAGTGGCCAGTGGAACTAACTATTAACTTTTCCACCACTAGAAAGTGGCACCCACGTCGCAGGCCCATGACTCACCACTTCAAAGTTATAACCTGAAAATTACAATAGGTTTTATACCCTTGAAAGTGGCGAACACGTCACAGCTATTATAACCTGCCTCTTCAATGTTATACCCTTGAAATTGCGGATACATGTCCATTAATTGTTAAAAAAGGACATGTAGCGAGTATGGTGGATTTACACAGCTCCAATAAACAATTATCAATTAACAAGTAATGAAAATTATGGCATTTATGCAAACTAAATTAACAATTGAGGTATGAGTATTTAGCAGGCACACAAGAGAGAGATCCGATCTATTCAAATGAACTTTTTTATACAAAATCAAGACAAATTGTCTATTGATAACGCATAACCCATTACATTTCGAATAATTATGATTCACGTAACAGGTTTAACAAACTTTTTGTAAGCTACAATAAAATAATTTGAGAAAAGTTAGGTTAGCTTTCGTCATTGCGAGGACCAATCCACGGTCACTTTTAAAGGTAATTGTAACTTTGTAGTGACTTCTATTAAATACAAAGTGTGACATTCTCTTATGGAGATAGCAAGAACGTAGCAACCATCACCACATATCACAATCTAGTGCCTGCCACATTGAAGGTTTGATGAAGGTTTCTAAAACGTCATCGAAACCATCATACTCTATTGAAAGTGATTGTGCCTTCTAATTGATATTTAAGTGGTACAGGATGGTTACCGCAACGGTTATTTTCCATTTTCAACTTTGAATACCTTCAAGGTGATTCTGCTTAGTGGCCATAATGTTTCAGACACCTCAATTGACACTAACAGGTTATAGAACTGTGGATTGCTACCATAGATGGGAATTACGTGACTACAACCATGCAAATATAAAATTTCAGTTATTCTTACTGTATAGTGGTAGATTCAGTGGTGATTATGTAATAACCACTGAGTCGAAGTTGCAGTATCAGTTTCCGTCACTATGATGCTGCTCGGGGCAAGCCAACCTTATATGGAATAAGGAGTTTGAAAGTCTTTTCACCTCTTTATTATAAAAAATATCGACTTTGTCAAGCCAACCTTATATTACTTAAGGAGTTTGAAAATCCTTCCACCAGTTTATTATTATTATTATTAAATTTAGTTTTTCTTCTTCCGCGCCACCAACCCCAGCTTTGCATCTGTCAACATCACACTTTTCAAATATGTATGCCTTTCAAACCTCTTATGATTATTTTCCTATTGCGCCTGATTCGCATCAAAACTTAAAATTCACTATCTAGTTCCTCTCGACATTTCTCTCAACCATACAAGCCACACTGCTTTTATATTTTTTCCATATTATAATTTCCAAATTTTAAATGATGTCATTACCCATAATCATAAACTTGTAAATCTGGCAAGATTGCACACAACGTGACACTTGACAGCACGCTGTCTTACCACGGCTGTCTAGTCGTTGGCCAAAACAATTTTCAAAAGTTTAAACAATGTTGAAATAGACCAGACTTAGGAAATTTCCATTGTTTTGAACATTATAAATGTGATTCTGAGAACCAGGAACATACAACACATGTGAGAATGCCCACAAGCTTTAACTCAATCAAGATGATTTTGAATTCTCATGACAGGTACTGAACAATTTTTTAGATAATTTTTTAGACTGAACAATTTTTTAGATAAGCACTGAAGGCCAAAAGCGCTTTGCTTAAATATACAAAATTTTACACGAAATACAGAATTTTTATTATCGAAGTTAAGATAGTTGTCAACTGATAAAATTAATTCTCTGCAACTAACAACAAACAACTGTTTCACTTGATTTTTCAACATTTCTGAGGAAAAATATTTATATATACAATGAAAAACAACGGCCTAAGCACACTTCTTTGTGGTACACCTTTTTCAATTTCTGTTAAATTGGAGAAACATTCTTCATTTTGTTGCTTTATACATACATAATGTTTTGCAAATGGAAAAGCAATGGAAGTAAAATGGAATAATCAACTCGAAGGCTTTACTAAGATTGAAGAAAACACCACAAGCCTTAGGGTCTCTGCAATCATGTGTTGAACTTGATCTATACTGAAAGCATACTCAAGTCTAGGCATCTAAGGCATGTGGTAGCATCAAAGTTATGCATTAGAAATATCAATTTTCATTCAATTATTTTATTGAAATTGTGAATGTAGTTTATTATTTTTCTCTTTAGTGGGGACAATGTTGAAGAAGCATTCCTTGAGACTGCGAAGAAAATATACCAGAGCATCCAAGATGGTCGCTTGGATCTCAATGCTGCTGAATCTGGAGTGCAACACAAACCATCACAACCTGGTCGTAATAATCTATCTAACGATCAACAGGCTAGCAAAGATAATTGTGCTTGCTAGTCAAACAAAAATATCCCATTCTTTTGGAATCTCATTGATTCTATTTTAATTTTTTTGGTAATATTCTAGCATTATATTATGATATACGTTTCAAAACAACTAAGAAAACTTGTTTAATACTTTTCAGTAGGGATAGATGAAGTTATTTCTTTTTTGTCTATTGTACAAAATGCAAAATGTGTAAACCTCAAAATCACAGTTATATTAAACATCTGATAAAAAATAAATGTGATATTTAGTGGGTGTGTTTGCCGTCCTACTGTTTTTTTCTTCCTACTGTTTTTTCGTTCATTTTTGCTTTAATATAGAATTATTTTTTTTTATCCTATTTTATTATGGTTTTATCGAAATAATTATTTGTTCCACAGCAGTAAAAATGTCATTTCTACAATTATTTCAACGATTTTCTCAGGATTTCCACCCAAATTATAAAATTTTAGCTTCTGTTTTTATGAAAGAATGGTTTTTACGTAAAAACAAGTGATATTAATGGAAGAAAATAAACAGAATTGAGATTTTGTTATTCATGTGAAATGCTTTAGTTTGTCTTACATATGCATCTGTCAATATTGTGAAAAATTTCTTACTCCTTGTGATGAAACGTAATTCATTGATATTTTTTGTTCTGTAAAGTCAAATACACTTACCTTGTTCTGTGAAGTCAAAAACACTTATCTTTTTTTTAAATAGGTAATTACTATTTATTTATAAGCAATTATTACATTTGCTTCTTTATAAAGCATTCAATTACAATTTAATTTTATAAAATTTATTCCATTCTAGTTTTATATAGTAGGTATATATTAGAGTTTTTAACGATGAAAATAGGGATATATCATAAAAAACTAGGCTGTACCAGAACCTGTGCATCAATTGGATTTGCTTTAAATACTATTCTAGTAGGATCATTCGATGTGAGACATAAACGAGAATAAAAAATTACTACTTCTTTCAAAAAATGCTGGAATTCATTTATTATTGGAACACTTTGGTAAAACCCTTTACACATCTCTTATGAGATTTATTATTAATCAAAAACCCACTGATGAACTTGATACAGGTTTTAAAATGAAATTGACATATTAGCATAGCAATACTGAATAGTTAGTTTTTCATTTTCTGGATCATTGCAGATTTTTTCGAAATATATCAAACAAATATTTTTCTTTCTGAGAAATGAGTTATTTATTTCTAATACAAATTCAATTGATGCTAGGCAAAGCATTAGTATGGTAGAAGAGTTTATGTTCACCAGTGTTGCAAAGGAATGTTGAAAAACTAGCACTTTTGGGGGGCAGTTGCATTATGATAACTTGGATATTTGTTTCTGTAAGTAAGTAACATAGTACAGTTACTGATAGCTTTCTTTCTCTTACTATTAAATACGATTCAGGCTTATATATTTGATAACTCAGAAGTTTGTTATTGCATTGTTTTAGTGATGAATGTTTGTATGTGATGTAATTATTATTGATATCATATATAAAATATATAATTTTTAAGTTCACTGCTATTTTCTTTCACTTTCATTAGAAATCAAACCATTTCTTAATGGAGATAATTCTGTTTTATATCAGGGAACGTGTTCCTATAACATAGACCGTTTATTTTACCTGATGAAAATTTGAACATAATGAGAACGTAATAAAATAAAATAAAAGTTTTAAAAAACTAAAAAAACACGATTATAAAGTAATAAATTCTAAAAAGTTGAAAATAATAAGAATAAAGTCATTGACCAAAAAATTGTCTTTTATGTAAAAAAAGCGTAAAGGTGCTTAATATAATTGTGAAAAGTAAGTAAAGCGCACATTTAATTTTTTGGTCAATGACTTATTATTTTCAACTTTTTAGTACTTATTGCTTTATAAGCGTGTTTTTTTAGTTTTTTAAACTATAATTTTATTTTTAACTTTTTAGTCCGTATTGCTACAAAAGACTATGGGAGAAAAACTCTTCGATTGTTTCATCCACATGAGATGAAAACTCTAACTAAATTTTGGCGAATGTGCATTTGATCTTTGAAATGTAAATTATGCTGTAAAAAACCAGTGCATTCGCCATATCTAAATGTATTTTTTTTCCACTGTGTTGTATGTATAAACCTTGAACTTTTCAATCAAAAAAGAGAAGTATAACCAGCACACAAGGATATAGACGGTACTTACTTAGGTTTCAATCTTAAGGTAAGACCGCCATGAGACAGTTGAATTAGGAAATTATTAAAATTTGGCATACGTATTGTTTAACATGTGAACACCTCTATAAAATTTAACAAGTTTCACCATCCCGAACCCGAGATATATATAATTGAAGTTGACTCAATTAACACGTAACATATGGACCATGCATAGGCAAACAGCACGTTATTAATTCTACCGTTAGTACTGAAATTAAGAAGTTTATGAAAAACGAGGAGGAGCTAGAGCAGGATATCACAGATATTGTGAAAAAAAATCAAAGTGATTGACTATCTAGTTTGAAAGATATAAAAAACTACTCGTTATTCAAAATAGTCCACGGGGAAGCGCACAGCCTAAAGGGGGGGTCGTAGAGAAATGCGGATTGTGCCAGGGGACTTTTTAAAGAAGGACGGGGGACCATTTGAGGGTCTGAACGCGAAAAAAAAACTCCTAGTCGACCCCATTGATTTTAACAATACTTCTCCCTACCCCCAAAAAAAAAAGTTCAAAAAGAGTTCTACAAAAAAGTCCATTGAAGTTTTATCGACGAAAAACGATAATTTTTTCCCATGGCGTATGATTTCTAGTGAGGGAAGGGTCTGAATTTTGTTTTTGCTGCGCTTTTCGGGGACATCAATTTTTTGAGTCGCCGACTTTTTATAAAGAAGAAATTTTCTAGAGTCGATTGGGGGGGGGCAAGTGCCCCCCTTCAAAAAAAAAATTTAAATTGAATAGTCCTAATTCAACTGTCTCGTGGCGGAACTACCTTAATATCACCCAGAAAAATAATAAATAATATTTATTTATACAGTGCGTTCATAAAGTGTGGAAACGCTCAATTATCTCACAAGTTAATTATTTTCGGTTTTTAATATTAGTTTTCTACTTTTTTTACAAAATAATTTTGACCCCCACTACCTTACAAGATATGACATCGATAATTTTTTTAAATAGAAAGGGTATATTTTTATAACATAAAAGTCCATATTTTTCTGAGTTTAACCATACCATATACGTCATATGTAACATTTTAAGTTACAGTAAACTGAGTATATAGAAAACAGGTGCTCATATTTCTTATTTATTCTGCAACGAAAATATTAAAAGTAGTCAGTACATAGTAAAAATAAACAAATAACACATTCACAACAAATGCTCGAATTGAGCTCCTTGGGTTGGGGATATTGTCAACTAATATCTGATGAATTCTTGGGTTACGTTTGACAACATCAACAATTGACAATTTGTTTGAATTTTCTCTTTGAGATCTTTACTTTTCAAAAAATCCATAGGAGTTGAATCTGGGGACCTAGCAGGCCATTCAATGTGACCGCATCGTCCATCCAGCAATTGGGAAAGGTTTCATTCAGAAAATCTCTAACCACTGGAGCATAATGTGGACCAAATAGTAGAATCTATTTGACCAGCTTATTGGTTCTCGATCAAGATATTGTTTTTATTAAAGATGTCGCATACTTCTTTTACGATCGAGTAATAGAATACTGAGTGCGGATCAGTTTGGTTTTCAGAATTCAAAAAGCACAAATGATGCCATCCACAGATTAATGTCAATGATATATAAAAGCATAAATGGTAAAGAAGCTGTCGCAGCTGTGCTGTGTGACATTTCAAAAGCATTTGATTGCGTAGACCACGACATT
The DNA here is from genome assembly GCA_018342105.1 of Gonioctena quinquepunctata. Taxonomy (NCBI): domain Eukaryota; kingdom Metazoa; phylum Arthropoda; class Insecta; order Coleoptera; family Chrysomelidae; genus Gonioctena; species Gonioctena quinquepunctata. Next base: position 570,739 of record JAFIRS010000575.1, on the reverse strand, counting down.
CTGCTGCGGAAACTTAATCGATATGGATTGAGGGTAGTCACATTGAACTGGTTCAGATCTTATCTCTCTGATAGAAAGCAGTGTGTAAAATTATCCACTACCTCAGATACAATTGGCATGAGGTGTGGAGTGGCCCAGGGCTCTGTACTGGGTCCTATACTTTTTCTATTACTCATAAATGACCTTACAATTCTACCAATTTCGGGAAATTTAACGTTACTTGCAGATGATACAACTATATTTTGGCACCATAAAGATAATGATAGACTCCACGAAATAATTTGTGTAGTGACATGGTCTTAATCAAAGACTGGTGTAATTCTAACTTACTTTCACTGAATACCAAAAAGACTAGTGCCATTACCTTCAAAACTGTGATTCCGGATGTGAATATAGGTAGTCAAATATTAGTAAATAAGGACACAGCAAAATTTTTGGGAATTTACTTGGATACAAATCTGAAGTTTGATGAGCACATAAGATACTTGAACAGAAAATTGGCATCTGGTTGTTATGTCTTGAGGGTGGTTTCTAATGAGATGGGATTTGCGGCTGCAAAATCAGTTTATTACGCACTTGTGGAGTCCCATCTGCGTTATGGTGTATCATTTTGGGGAGTCTGTAACAACCAATTGTTTCTGTCAGTGTTCATACTACAGAAGCGAGCAATAAGATACCTGTGTAAAATAAAATTTAGGGACTCATGTAAACCACTCTTTATTGAACATGGGATCCTTACGCTTGTGTCAATTTTTATATTAGAAACAGTTTCAATAATCCACAAAAAAAAAATTATGGAGTTTTGGTTAGGGAAAAAAACAAAATGGCGGCTCCAAGATGGCCTACAATCTGTGATTATGGTCCGATTCTATTCAAAATTGGGGTTTCCGGGGTCGGAGATTATGAATTTTTTGTCAAAATTCATAAATTCAAGATGGCGGCTCCAAAATGGTTGTCAAGTTTTGTGATAATGAACACTTTCTATTCAAAATTGGTATGTCGGGGTTTTCGGGGTCGGAGATTATGAGTTTTTCGTCGAAATTCATAAATTCAAGATGGCGGCTCCAAGATGGTTGTCAAGTTTTGTGATAATGGACCGTTTCTATTCAAAATTGGTATGTCGTGGTTTTTGGGGTCGGAGATTATGAATTTAGTCAAAGATTATTGATTTTGTGTCGGAATTCATAAATTGAAGATGGCAGCTCCAGGATGGCGGATGAGTTCATGTTTAGATGGTCTCCTCCCAGAACTTACAGGAAAAAGGCCTCATAATGATGATGCATTAACAAAAATGCATAGATTAAGGCATACTTACTAAAAAGCACGTAATTCAATAATTAATAAAAAAAACCTTTTGAAAGACAAGCTGTTATTTAAATGCGCTAAAAAGTAAAAAATAATTGCTTTGGATCTGCGTGACCAGCTCTTGAATCTATAACTCACGGAATAACCTACGTTGCACACCCAAAGCAGTTATTTTTAACTTTTTAGCGCATTTGAATAAAAGCTTGTGTTTATTATTGATTATTTTATTTGGACATAATTTCTTATGTTTTTTGTATGACAAAGTTGAATTAATAATAATATTGAGAAAAAAGTAACACAAAATGGTGGATACATGAGATTAATGGCAACATATTCTCTGCTACCTCGATATTAATTGATTTATTGGATCGTTTGGAACCATGGAGAGAGCATAACGCTTTTTCCTTACGTGACGAAAATATACAAATATAATATTAATAATAAAAGGAATTTTATTGAACCGAACCAAAATTCAATTCAATAGGCTATTGACTGAAGTCCTTCTGCTTATTGGTACAATTTTATGAAAAATATATATAAAAAAAAAAAAGTTATGCATATTTAATCATGTTCATGTTGGATTCTCTCCCAGGTAGTCGCCTGGGGGTGTCGATGTATTGCTTGAATTTGTGGGTCTCTTATGAGGGTAAATCTGTTGAGGAGCTCTATGCTTATGGGCTTCAGACAAAATCGGTGGAGTAGATGTTTCAGACGATCCTCAATCGGCATAACGTTGGTGAGCTCATATAAGAGGTTGTTTGGCGGGTTGTGTAGTGGGTTGTTTGGGTGACGAATTTTTGTGATAGTCCTTAGTGCAGTTGTTTCCGCAACTTGCAATTTTCTTCTAGTTGTTGGCTTGCAGTTGAGAAAAACAGTGTGTCCGTACTCAATCATTGGTCTGCCGATGAGTTGGTAGATTCTGCTGGCTGTTGGAATATGGATGCCTAAATTTTGGTATGTGAGACAACTGAAATGCTTGGCTCTGGATATCATTTGTTTCTTTTTTAGGTATGTGTTGAAGGTAAGTTTGCTGTCCAATTTGATCCCTAAATATTTGGTAGTCCTCACTGGATTGAGTTGTTGTTGTTGAATATTGATAGTCTGTGATGTTGGTCGTAGTTTGTGATTGAATATCATTAGATGGGATTTGCCTGGATTGGGTTTCAATTAACATTTATTAAACTTCCGGCAGGTAGAGTCGGTGAGATGTTGGAGGGAGTTCATCATTCCTTCTAGGGATTTGTCATGAGTGATCAATGCTGTGTCGTCCGCAAACTGGAGAATATAGTTAGATTGCGAGTAGTGATTTTGTTCCGGAAAATTGTGGTAGTAGATATCTGCACAATATAGGTTATAGAGGAGGGGAGAGAGAGGTGATCCTTGCGGTAATCCTTGATGTGGGGGGAATAAACAAGAGCTTGCGTTCAACACTTTCACTTTGAGTCTTCTGTCCGATAACAGGGAGTTCACTAGGAATAGTAAGTACCTGGCACATCCCATCAAATGCAGTTTGTAAACTAGTCCTTTATGCCAGACACTATCAAAGGCTTTGTTAATGTCCATAAAAATGGCAGCAGATTTGTTCCTGTTAAGTTTGGCTGTTTCAATATTGTTTGTGAGTATTGTGAGTGGTAGAAGGGTTGAGCAGTTGTTCTTGAAGCCAAACTGGTAGTCGGGTATTCTGTTTCCTAGAGCTGATTGTACCCTATTTTCAATTATTTTCTCTAGGTTTTTGCCCAGAACAGGTAGCTGAGTGATAGGTCCATAGCTGCTAGTTTTGGTGTGATCCAATCCCTGTTTAGGTATCGTTATGATAGTGCCGGTCTTCCATTCGATGGGAAAGAAGTGTCTACTTAGGCAGAATTCATATATCCTGATGATGTATTATTGTATATCCATATTCATATGTCCTGATGATGTATTATTGGTCAGTACGTTGATACAGATGTAATCCGAATGGTATATCATTCAAATTTTGAATCAGTGTGTAGATATGAGATTATCTTTTATGGAGGTACATAGTAGAAATGCAGAGAAAATTTTTATTGTACAAAAAAGAGCCTTAAGAACCATGCTGAAATTAAATTCAAGCGAATCATGTAGAGGCAAATTCACTAGTCTTAAAATACTTACACTTATAGGAGTCTATATACAAGAACTCTTATTATTCCGTTTTAGAAACAAACATCTTTTTGAAAATAGTCTACCACAAAATGTATATAACACTAGAAATTTTGATTATATGTACCCAAAATATAGACTAACTGTCTATCAAGGCATTGGAATGTTCAACAAACTCCCCACCAGTATCAAACAAATGAATAAACTCGGTGAATTCATAAGATTCTAATGAAAATAGAACCTTATACCGTTGCTGAATACCTCAGCCATACTTTCTGACTTGACCCATCTTGCTGGCGACGTTATTTCTGTTTTTGTATTATTTTGCACTGTGATTATTCTCCAGAAATAAAGATATTTATTATTATTATTATTGGTGAATTTCTTAATATTTTCTTGGAGAGGTAGTCGTAACCTGGAGTTGTATTTTTGCCTGAATTCACAATTTCATAGTACTCATATACAAATATAAATAATCCAAATCTCCATAACGAATTACATTCAGAGTTGAAGAAAAAGCATAAGGAATTTGGTTCCTGACGGGGGTCCCCCTACCGCACACGATTTTTATTATTATTATCATGTGATTGATTTGTTTGAAAATATGAACAGGATGTTCATAAAATCAGATGTGGAATCATCTGCGACTGAAAGATAAACTTTAGTCACTATCTTCCATCGTCAAGATAACCTCTTGTGGGGTATTCATGTTGAAAAGGGAAACATTCTAATTGAATATTGAATAGAAATATTTTTTTGTGAATTGAAAAATCCACGATAAAAAAATTTTTTTGGATTCAACAAAAACAACTACTTCCCCGGCTAAAGCCACGCTGGACATTGAACTACATCTGATTAATATTCTGAAAGGACCCTAACTCAAAAGAAAAAATCTAAAATTGAAAATTTGCATTTTCATTCAGATAGTTATTTGATTTTCTACTCCAGTCCTAATTAAGAACTCATAGATGAATGAGGCAAAGAAGAATGTTTTCCAAAGAGTACTCACCAGAAATCATTTGTAACATTGACGCAAGAGAGGCATCGCATTCACTAGGTATTCAATACGAGAGGCATCGCATTCACTAGGTCTTCAATACATTTTTGTCAACGAAAATCTATTTCATGCTTCCACGATCATCAGGAAGACCGGAAGAAATGGGAAACATATTATCTAGAAGCAATCTCACCTTGCAAAGATGGAAAAAAGTTAGAAACAATTCTTTTGGAGAGACACTTTGAAATTAGTGTTTTTCTGACATTAAAACCTGTCATGGGGTATGGTATATTGATTTGTTTGAAAATATGAACAGGATGTTCATAAAATCAGATGTGGAATCATCTGCGACTTGAAGATAAACTTTAGTCACTATCTTCCATCGTTCAAGATAACCTCTTGTGGGGTATTCATGTTGAAAAGGGAAACATTCTCAATTGAATATTGATAGAAAGATTTTTCTGTGAATTGAAAAATCCACGATAAAATGAAGTTATTTTTTGTGAATGTCTATCAGAAAACAACTAAGTAGTTGTTTTCTGTTAGACATTCACAAAAAATTACCCGGCTAAAGCCACGCTGGACATTGAACTACATCTGATAGATATTGAAAAAGGACCCTAACTCAAAAGAAAAAATGTATCAGATGTAGTTCAATGTCCAGCATGGATTTAGCCGGGGAAGTAGTTGTTTTCTGTTAGACATTCACAAAAAATAACTTCATTTTTATCGTGGATTTTTCAATTAACAGAAAAATATTTCTATTCAATATTCAATTGAGAATGTTTCCCTTTTTATCATGTGATCTTCCCAAACTTTTCCCAACTTATGATCAGTATCCATATGCCACCTAATATAAATCTAGCAAGGATCAGATGATGTGTTGCCAATGGAAAATGAAACAAATAAACTAAAATACAACTATAAGATTCTATTTATTATCATTATTTTATATACAGTATTTTATACAGATAAATATTTCTATATAAGTGATATTCATTTCAGACCTGATTTAATATTCAGTCATGACAGTTTTAATGGAAACCCTTACTACCTACAAATATCATGCACAAATATTAAAAGTGGTCCACAAAACTTAAGACATCAAGTTCAGCTAATCTTAGTAATAGGTGTGCTACAAAAAACATCCATAGGTCATCTCACCTCCAATACTTGGTAACAAATCTCACAGAAAAAACTATGATCTGCTGATGTTTCTGATAGCACCTTTTATAATAATATGTACGGACTTCTGCCGTATGCTAAATAAGTAAACCTATTCAACAAGGCAATCGATCATCTTACTTGTTGGCGGAATCTCCAAAGAAGTTGACAAACTCCACAGCAGGAAAACCTAACGTTCAACTCGAAAACTATTTCTTTCAATAGGGCAGGACGAAATCAAATGTAAAATAATCACGTAATAATTCAACTTTGCAATGAAACTATATCAGTTAATATATCATTAATATGAATAAATTGTTATTGAGTAATTATTACGACTTTTTTGAAAGTTTTGAAATTCCAGATTTTTATTGTTGAATTGGAGAACGCAATGGAATATTTGTCAAATTCTTTTGCAACTGCAACCAACTTTTTGGATCAGGGACGCGCAGCCCGCATAACAGCCTCTAAACATTAACTCATCAAATTGACAAATGATATGGCATGTTTTCTACGCACCTAATTGACAGTTAATTATAGACTGCAGCCGAGGCGGCTCCCAGCAATAATTGCTATAACACAATCAATCCGAACCTGGCTGCGTAGACAAGAGATAAAATCACCGGAAGAGGTGACATATACCCATATAGAAAACCACCCGATTTCTGAATAAGCTATGATTTGTTGAACAAAAATTAAAACTGGACCTACATGAAAATAAGTTTCATATGCTAATATCACCCCATCTTTCAAGTTTTTGTGGATTTCAACAGCCCATCAGAAACGCAAACTGCATCTTTAATCATGTTCATTATTTTCAATAACAATGATTATATATTGTCAATGAATCCAAAGAAATCATTTGTTTGGGTAATAAGTGTTCTGTCTTGATCGAACAAAATGCAGGTAAGTAAACTTGAATTCAATGTATTTGTTCCCTTGGAAATAAACTCTTTTCACATGAGAAAAACCTTTGCCACACCATCATAATTTAAGAAATGTAGGAAGAGGTTAACGATGAAATATCACACAGCAAGGCCAAAAATACTCCAAACAAATATAATGATTGTATTTTTTTACCAAGGTGGTTTCCCTATCTATTCTACCAACAGTCATTCGTTGTTAGCTAAGCGACACAAATGACTTGCACATCGTTATACACTTAAGGCTCCTCTGCCAGCTGGTTATCGAAATACACAATACAAATGACTAGGTAACTAAAAGTTTCATTCTCAAGCATAAGAAATAACAGCTAAGTTAACTTGCCCAAGTGGCTATTTTCAAGAAACATTTCAATAGTTAAAATGAGCTAGTTAAGCGTATAACATATATAATATTGATAACAACTTCAATTGTAACATCATCCATAAAAAACTAATTTGAACAAGTTTCATTGAGTGAACGGCAGCCGTTTACTTTTATGTATATTGTTTCAGAAATTTTTTCAATTTCATTATCCATCATATAATGTGAGCACAAAAATAATCAGCCCTATAGGAGCAATGGAGTTTGACAAAAATTTTTGAAATTTCTATCACATAAATTCTCTCCAATAAATATAATCTGTAGCCTAACAGTTGTGCAGTTGTACCTCTTTTCTATGTCTATAGCTCTGCCTAATAAAACTTTGTAAAAATAATGTTGACCATCTCATATACATATATCTCATTCTTTCATGATATGCACCACTGTTAAAGATCATTGTAACTCGTTTAATGATCTCCTAAGATTTCGATCTAACTCGAGATGAACGCCCAGCATTCCAACGTCTTCACTACAAAATCTATCTTGGGAGTTAGGGGGTTGTTACCATATGTCTTGCAAGATTCTGTTCTACCCAAGTATAGGTCTCCGTCGAGCCAGAGACCAAATTTACCATCCCCGGCGCCTATGCTGATACTCTCGTTGTTGCCTTTGATAAAATATAGGTTTTCGCCCGTCCAGTTGAACACTTTGAATTCGGGTGTGAAGGAGAACAGCGAAGATTCCCCCGTCCCGTAAAAGTGGTCTGATACTTGGAGTGCACAGGAGGTAAGAGCACCAAAAATCTGCGAAAGAAATACGAAAAAAAACATTAATTTTGCAATTTTTGTAAGTCATATGCCTGAAATTTTAAAAAGGTGTTGGATATGCTATCACATGCCAAGAACTTTCAATTGATATAGGGCATTTGAATACTTTTGAATTATAGGAGCTGGCCCAATCAATATTGCCTCTTAGAGAGAATTAAATTGAAAGTTTGATAAAATGGGTTTCTGTAGATTAATAAATAGTTTTTAACCGACGAAACCAAAAAGGAGGAGGTTCTCTAGTCAACGCGTATTTTTTTTTATCATTTTTTTTTATGTATGATCACGCATAACTTTTTACTGAGACGTTCGATTCCGATAATTCTTTTTTCAGTGGATATGGTGTACTTCGAAGTTGGTCCCATTTGAATTTAAAAGATGAAATCCACCCCTAAGAGTAGCAAAATGAAGGATATTGATCACTCACCCTCTGAATTCTGGTCCGTTAACCGATTCTATCAGGCATAACTTTGTACTGGGTTCTTCGATTTGGATGATTCTTTTTTTAATAGATAGGGTATACCTCATATTTGGATTTCGAATGAAATTATCCACCCTTACGGGTAGAAGAATAGGGGATAATTGATTTTTTACTTGTGAACTTTGGCACACACACATATGTAGTTGACAATGACAAACGCTATGTCATTATTTTTGTTCCAATCCGTCACAATCATTATATTCTATGAGAGGATGGAATGATATACAAAGTAATGAAATAAACTAACCAGAACAACAAAAATAATTTATATTACAACAAATAGTAAAAGTAGATAATCATATTATTTAACAGGTAATAGTTGAAGTAAGGTGGGTAAGTAAGTATTTTGGAAGTAATAAAAAAACAAGTAGGTAGTAATTAGTAGATTTCAGCCACAAAAAATTGAAAAATAAAAACTTTTTAACAAAAAATTAAACCGACGAAATACGGAACTGAAAAGTAAAAAATAAAATAAACCTTCTCAGTCTCAATAACTAAGCTCCTAAACTAATGTAAGTAACTAATTTTGAGTCGCGCCAAGCAACAATCAACAAGATCATTAAATTACTTCAAAAAATTATCAGAATGTCACCGTGTAACTCGATGCCATCATTTTACGCCTTACCTAATTCAATTGCTTGTTTGTTTGGCGCCGACTCAAAATTAGTTACATTAGTTTAGGAGCTTAGTTATTGAGACTAAGAAGGTTTATTTTATTTTTTACTTTTCAGTTCCGTATTTCGTCGGTTTAATTTTTTGTTAAAAAGTTTTTGTTATCAGGCAATGTTTAAAATTGAAAACACTGACCGTAGTTTTGAGTTGAGATCACCTTTTCTCAATAAAGATTGTCGATATTGTAAAAAATAAAGGAACTTTACTCTTGAGCTAAATTTACATTTTTCGACAAACCTCGTATACAAATGCAAAAAATTGATATCTGATTATTCCAATTTGGGTTTTAGGCCATGCAGAACTTTTTATCAGGAATAACTTTTTTTCATAAAACAAATAATAAAAAAGTTTTCCAGATGGTGCCGACTTAATTGGACACACTATATATATATATATATATATATATATATATATATATATTATATTTTTTTTTTATTTTTGACCACTATGTTTATTTTCTCGGAATAAGTCCTTAGTCAGTATATGTATTTTTATTCAGTAGGATGTTTCAACATTGTTTATGTCATCTTCTCGTAAACTCTTAAAAATAATGTAAAACATATAAACTTAAAAACATAATACGTTACATAACATCAAATACGATTAAAATTCAAAGAGAAGTTCAAAACTTACAATATAATTTAAATTATTCTTTCATTATATGTTCGTTTCACGATTGGAATGAATGTCTGAGATTGCTGGTATCGAGTTTGTTGCTGTCTGTGAAACCCTTAAAACATACACTTCGCGACGTCCTGGGTAATTACTGGCGATGTGCGTGTTTGCAAACATTAAGCACTCGCCAATAATTACTGGTGCCTCTTTTTTAACCGACGAAATCAAAAAGGAAGAGGTTTTCTCTAGTCGACGCGTTATTTTTATTTTTTTTATGTATGTTCACGCATAACTTTTTACAGAGCAGTTCGATTTCGATGATTCTTTTTTTATTGAATAGGGTATACTTCAAAGTTAGTCCCATTTGAATTTGAAAAAAATGTCACCCTTAAGGGTAGAAAAATAGGGGATATTCTTTTTTTAATGGACAGGGTATACTTCAGAGTTGTTCATTTGGAAAGGAATAATCCACCCCTAAGGGTAGAAAAATAGGGGATTACTAATTTTTCATCTGTGAACCGATTCTGTTGGAACTTGGCACACATAAAGGTAGTTCTGATAACACTACAACATAATGGATACCTGGAGTCAATTGAGTAGTTTGTTATTATTGATTTTAGCCACAAAAAAGTGAAAAATAAAAACTTTATAACAAAAAATTAAACCGACGAAAAAATCAACTGAAAAGCAAAAAATAAAATAAACCTTAGTCTTGATGACAATTGAGCTCCAAAACTAATGTGAGTAACTAATTTTGAGTCAGCGCCAAACAAACAATTAACGAACATCATTATATTACTTTGAGGAAGTAATGAAAATGCCATGGTGCATCCCACTGCCATCATATTACGCTTTACCTAATTCAATTGCTAGTTTGTTTGGCGCCGACTCAAAATTAGTTACTCACGTTATTTTAAGAGCTCAATCATCACTAAGACTAAAAAGGTTTATTTTATTTTTTGCTTTTCAGTTGATTTTTTCGTTGGTTTAATTTTTTGTTAAAAAGTTTTTATTGTATCCACATTGCAAAGTCGCAGTAACTCCCTGTAACTTCTATTCGATCGATTCTGGTTGACTGGAATATACATTTTCTTGGGAAATTTTCAGTTCTGAAAAATCAGAAATTGTCTGACTTTTCATGGAAACACCTCAGGAATCAGGAATCGAGATAAGCTAAACATTCTTCCAGATTAATTATCACGGCATCAAATTTATTACAAATACACCTTTTACCTCAAAACTTAACAGTAGTGAACAATTGGAATGTCTCATTTTTATGGAAACGCAACTGTATCTTCCACCATGGAATGAGAGGACAACTTCTAAATCTGATCACAGACTTTCTGAAAGATCGTAACTATAAAGTTAATGGCGTCATAAAGATTAATCACAAACCTGTGGCTCACCTTTTACGTATGTATTGCCGACTTGACATGGAACCAAGTTATCGACATTTCCCAGAAACTTGGTCGGGTAGGACTCAAACTTGACACGTCATTGGTGAGAAGTTTACTTTTAGTAGGGTTTAGTAGGGTTTTGACAATGGAGCACCTAGTAGTCAAAATTTTGTAATTGAAAAAATGTGTCCATAGTTTAAAACAGTCCCCTTGTATCTGCTAATCTGATCACAAGCTTTGTATTTTTATAAAACTTCAAGACAGCTTCATACCATAATTGCCTTGTATGTAGATGATTTTTTCATCTTTTGTACCTCTGTGCAAGAATAATATTTTTTAAATCAGCACTAATTGCAAAGTTTCAAATTAAAGATTTAGACAACTTAAATATTGTTTGGGCACGAGAATTAGGATATATAATGACAAAAATAAAATGTAGTTAGATCAAGAATAGTATATAAATCATGTATTGGAAAGATTTAACATGAGCGAGTGTGAGTGATGATGATACAGATAAAGTACAGACGTTTTCTCTTGACGAAGTAGGCAATAAATCATTGGTGAGACCTGACCTAAGCTCTTTCCACTTGTTTGAGATATACTTAAGGCACGCTCCTGAATAAGCTACGACTAATGTTATGGAGAAATTACTTACACTAGAGAAGGATGGCCAATAAGATGTACATTTCATCTCACCAATGATTTACTGTCTACTTCGCCAAGCGAAAACGTCTACACTAGGAAGGATCAACAGCTATTAGGTAGTTCAATGTATTTATCAGCACAAACAAAACTGGACCTTTGCAGTAAATTTTCTTAGCCAGTTTAACAATTGTTATACGGAATAACATTGGAAAAGTGCAAGATAATTCTGAGGTATTTAAAGAGTAAAAAATATTTAGGCTTACAATAGAGGAGAGTGATGATTCAGATTTGATGGGTTTTGTTGATTCGAATTTTGAAAGCAATACATATGACAGGAGGGCGTATACCAGCTTCACTTTTAAATTAGTAGGTGGTGCTGTTTCATGGGAGTGTAAGAAACAAACCACTATGGCTTTGAGCAGTACCCGATGCATCAAAAGATCGCCGGATATTTCTACCGACGGCAAATTCGACCCATGAGGAATCTGACAAGGTAATCATTGGGGATCATGCATACATGATAACATGATCTGGACATTGTAAAATTGTGGGTTCTGACATTACTTTCCATTAAACAATCAGTCATTTCAAAATGAATTTAAAAGGCAAAGAGGATGTGTCTGAAATGGGGATACTTTCAATATAGGGAATGAATCAATGTCAGAGCTAAGCAAGATATTTAAGGTATTTTTTTTAATTTGGATACCTTGTTACGCATTCACATAGAATGGATTTGATGTGATCATTAACAAAACTCCAACAAACATACTTTCCACACAATTTCATTCTAGTTGTGGTTCAAATGAATTTTTTTTTGTATTGTCATTGGGCTCCTTCCTTTATCTCAATAAAAATGCAATTATAGCATACTTTTGATATTCTAAATTATTATTTCTCTCATTCTAACTCTAATGAAAGATCGATATCAGCTATTTAAATTGGTCAAAGTGACATATGTCACTTTGAATGAAAGTACATATGTACACAGTATGATGGATACAATATGTAAAATGCCAAGGCTATTTTCTACTCAGACGTAAATTCACACTTCTTGATACTTGATACTATGAAACACTTTTCATCGGAATAAGAGGTACTGAAAAGAAAATGTATACTCACATTATTGTCAGTGTCTTCTATAACCATGAGTATGGGTGACTCTAGTTTGGACATCTTCCTGTACATTGAATTCAAACTGAATCCATGTTGACTCGTACTGAAAATAAGGGTCCAAGCATAGCCTTCTGCCCTTGCTGGTAAATGCCTACACAAGCTCTCCCGATGATAGTCGGTTAAAATTTCTGTAGTGCCCACCAAATCAGGAGGGGACAGATCTATATCTAACGAAGGGGCTGCTGAAGAATAGAAGGCTTTCCGGAATTCTTCAGACATTGGCAGGACCTGTTTGTACAATTAAATATTAATAGGTTTTGAGAAATGGAGAGAGCATTTTTATTTTCATTATTTGGAAACAAAAACCAACCGGGACAAGAGAAAAGGACAAAAAGTTCGTTTGTCTTTGATTGATGACTGTCAAAATGACTGTACAGACATGTACTGTGTGAAATTATACACATGACATGTGATATTTGCAGAAGATAAAAAGCACTTCTTTATATATTACCAATTTAAATTTTTGTGAAAAATTAGGTAAGGGTTTTTTTCTTGCAGCAAATGAAAATTTTTGTCTTTGACGGATCGCATTGGTATTTCTGCACCATCAAAAGAAGCATACAAACAAAACCTTCCGGTAATATTTAACAAAGAAGCTGTGGAAAACTAGAAACCTAAATAAAAATATATTATTGAATGAAAAACCTATAGTTGAATTCGGAATTCCAAGTTTCAACTGGGAACCCAAATAGATGGGAATAATAAAAAAAAAATCACTCTAATGGAAATTTTGTAAAAGGCAAGAAATTAGTCAAAATTGCTCTTCTCAAAGCCCAATACCATAGAATAACTATTTCCGGCGACCTCGTATTAACGAGTCTGTTTAATCTACACGAAATCGATTGTTGATGACCCCTATTAACCTTCAATTTCTCTTTTAATGCATAATTGTGATATATGCAACTAAAAATACACCGAAATCGACCATTAAAAACCTGTAAATGGTCGATTTGGTCCATTAATGTATAATTGTGGTATAGGCAACTAAACATACCCGAATTCGTGCTGTCAAATTTGTAAGTTTCCTCCTAGTTGAAGGAAATGGATATCGAAAATTTCACGTTGACCCCAGGAACGAGGTCGACGGATTTTATTTTAATCAACTCTTATATTAAAATGGCGGTTAATGATCTCGAACATTAACGCGAGAGCGAAGCGACCGCGTTAAAATATCTCGATCATTAATCGCCACCATTAATACACTAGCTGATTAAATAACTATTTCAGTTCGTGTAGAAATATCAGTTGATTTCCTGTGATATATTTTCAAAGAATAAACATGTGTCCGAAACTGATTTTTTAGATATAAAGTGATAAAGGCCAATAAATCATGCATTTTTTTATAAATATCTCAGAAACTACTGAAATTAAAAACGAATCTTCTATAGACGTTTTAGAATATATATGAAGTAGTTTCTGTACATCCAGTTCTGGATATCAATAACCAGGAGTTCCTATGTAGATTTGGCACATTATTATAACTCGACAATGGCAGTTACCGGCAAATTCGTTTATTTTATTCCAAAATGCTACTCAAATAAACCATGAAAAAAAAAATGGAAGCTATTCGAATGATAAGACCGCAAGACATTTTAAATCTAAAAAATATAAAAATTGTTTTTTCAATACGACTTTTCAATATAATTATTTTAGGGATTCAAACATATTATTTATTCTCCAAAAGGGGCATAAAAGGCTTGGGTTTCTTGAACAAATCTCCCACAGCACATACATGTTTTAATTTTTTTTAGCGGAGTCAACTTTGCTGATCCGGAAAAATTGAATTTTGTAATGGATCTTAAAATATGTATAAAAAAAATTGGCACAGGCGAGCACCGCAACATACTTATTTGAACAAGTGAAATTATAGAACAATGAATTTAAAAACATGTTTGCTAATATCTCTGCTTGTATGGGATGACTGACGAATGAAGTATACTTGAGATTAGGTACCTAAAAATCTTTATTCTTTGAGTTGAAAAATTTGTAATTTGGTAATTTCATTTCTGATTTCCCATAACATTTCTCAATACAGGATTTTTTTTTAGAGAACACTATTAATTGTTGCTAAAAACGGACCATCAGAATGATGTAATTTCCAGTTCCTACTTAGACCACTAAATTCATTAAAACTCATCACTCTGGGCTGATTGAAAACAATTTATGCAATTGAATATGCGGAGCCTGAAAAAGGCTAGAAAACGTTGTGAACATCACATGCTCATCGGTGTACTGTAACTTTATAGATAATTATGAAAATTGTTGATAATTTAAATATAGACCAGATTTCTATATAATCTGTGCGACCTACTATGCTAGTGTTACACACGTCATTCTACTGAGAAACTGATGAGAGCAAGTTTGACAACAAAGCCCACCGTAGTCCCCAGTCATTTCACGATTGTCTGTCTATGTGAGTAAGTACGGAAGACACACGGTTGTAAACAGTTTTATTAAATTTTTTTTCATTTTAATCCGAATTATATAAGCAGATATATTATCAGAACCGCCTTGGAAAACGTGACCCCAAAAGGTTATTCGTTAAAATAAATATGTCCCAGTGCTTACATATTCCAGTGTATATTCCACGATTCACACAAAGAAAAAATTCATAAATAACCCTTTTAAAGATAAGCTAAGTTGAAAATAATTGCTCTGGATGTGTGACGTAGGTTATTCCGTGAGTTATCAAGAGCTTGTCGCGGAAAGTTTTCAGTTCGAATACAAAAGCGATAAGCTTTTGAATCTATAACTCACGGAATCACCTACGTCACACATACAGAGACATTATTTTTAAGTTTTTAGCGCATTTGAATAAAAGCTTGCCTTTAAAAAAGTTTTTTATTAATTATTTTATTTTGTGCTTTTTAGTAAGTACACCTTAACCGATGCATTTTTGTTAAAGCATCGTTATTATGAGGCCTTTTTCCTGTAAGTTTTGAGCTATCTAGTTCTTTAATGAGGATACCATCTAAAGATTAATTCGTCCGCCATCCCGGAGCTGCCATCTTCAATTTATAAATTTTGACAAAAAATCAATAATCTTCGACTAAATTCATAATCTCCTCCAAAAACCCCGACATACCAATTTTGAATAGAAACGGTATGATCATTGCAAATGAATGAATCTGTAAAACGAAGCATTTAGAAACGGACACACGATTCCTTCAACTTTGGAATAAGATGAATTCTTGTAATTTTTCCCGTTGAAAATTCAAATATAAAATGAATTCTGGTAATTTTATCTAGTTTCAAAATTCGGGAAATATTCTCATGAAATATCATTCGTGCTAGAGAATTTTATCGCAAAATTTTTTATTTGAAATTTTCCTTTAAGCATTTTACCTCTAGGAAATTCAACTCGTGCAATTTGCGGCCTTATTATCAAAGATTAAACCACTCAAGCTTCGCTTTCGTGGTTTAATCAGATAATAAGGCCGCAAATCGCACTCAGTAAAATTTCCAGGCAAAATGGTTTATCGAAAATTTCAAAAAAATTTTAGCAATAAAACCACTAGCACATATGATATTCCCCTCGATAAAATCATCCAAAGAAAACTAAACTTCCTGTTGAAATTCCTATAGATTGCTCTGAAGGGTATATCATGATACCAAGTCAAGAAATTCTATCATGCAAAACCCGAAAACCCTAACGGTGGCCCATAACAGTAAAGCGACTGTAGAAATATTCAACCCTACCGAAAATGACAATAAATTGACTATGTTATATCCTGTCAAAACAATACCTCTCAAAAGTGACGAAACTTACGAACTTCATAACCTTTCTCATATCAGTAAAGATGACTGGAAAAATAATTTTGAAATTCATTTTTCCGAAAATCTACAGAACGTCTCAAAAACCGACATACAAGATATAATTCGTACCGACCACCTGAATGCAGAAGAAAAACGTCATATTTTGAAACTCTGTAGACAATTCTCCGATATATTTTACAGAGAACGACTGACTTCGGCGACAAAAATCAAACATGAAATTAAAACTAAAGACGAAATACCCTTATACACAAAATCATATCGCTATCCGTTCGTGCATAAACAGGAAGTCCAAACACAAATCAATAAAATATTACAACAAAATATAATACGTCCAAGTAAGTCCCCCTGATCCTCTCCAATTTGAATAGTTTCAAAAAAGGAAGATGCATCTGGAAGAAAAAAATGGAGAATCGTTATAGATTATAGGAAACTAAATTAAAAAACGACCGATGATAAATATCCCATATCCAATATCACAGACGTATTGGATAAATTATGAAAGTGTATGCATTTCACTACACTGGATTTGGCATCTGGTTTCCACCAGATCCAAATGAATCCTTCTGATATTGAGAAAACAGCCTTCAGCGTTGAAGGAGGTCATTACGAACATGTCAGAATGCCATTTGGTCTCAAGAATAGTCCTGCAACGTTTCAGCATTTTATGGATAACATTCTGTTTAGTGTACCTGGACGATATTATTATTTTTTCGACATCGTTACAGGAACATATGGATAGCCTTACAAAAGTATTCAAATGTTTGAGAAACGCTAACTTCAAAGTACAAATGGGCAAATCCGAATTTCTAAAAGAGAAACGGCCTACCTTGGTCAAATTATAACAAGGGACGGAATCAAACCCAACCCTAGCAAAATTATTTCAGCCATTCAAAAATTTCCCTTACAGACCACGACAAAGCAAATCAAAGGATGTCTAGGACTTTTCGGGTACCACCAGCGATTTATCAAAGTTTTCGCAAAACTGACGAAACCACTGACAATATGTTTGAAGGAAGACGCGAAAATTATACATATGACAGCCAGTTAATTAAATGTTTTGAATACTGCAAGACGTTACTCACTAACGAACCAATACTGATATACCCCGATTTTTATCAACCCTTTGTTTTGAGCTGTGACGCTAGTAATTTTGCGCTGGGAGCTGTTCTTTCCCAGTGACCTATCGGTTTCGATAAACCAGTTGCATACGCGTGGCGAACGCTCAACCAATCGAAACAAAATTATTCCACCATCGAGAAGGAACTTTTTGCGATCGTTTGGGCCACACAATACTTCAGGCCAAAATTTCCACAGATCACAAGTCCCTTCAGTGGACCATTTGAAACCGTTTTTATTGACACCTTTCAAATCAAAAACAAAAAATGTATCACTTTTGTTGACGCATTCTCAAAATACGGACAAGCATATTGTCAAGTATGAAAAATAGTACCCGATAGAAACATACCAATCATTGTTTTTTCAAAATTCAAAATTAATTTACCAGACCTGAAAATAAAATTTAAACATAATTAAACTCAGAGTTGAAAATTCCGTAGTTTATTTATTTATTAGCAATTCATCATCCAGTATTACATTTATTGAAACACAGTATTTCCTGCAAATTCAAAGTTCATCGCCGTTCATTAACCAGGTATCGGGTGTCATTCCAATTCCTGATTACTGAATGGCAAGAAAGCTGATCCTGCAATAGGCAGCGCAATAAATAAATAATTGTTTTTGACTCGTTTCTTTTTATTGTGCCTGTTTATGCTGTCAGTCCATGATGACACATCTCCTTCCCTGTGTTTTTATAATAATGTAAGTGTTATTTTTATTTACTTTTTAGTACATACCCCCATTGTTCATTTCACTTAGTATTTTTAATAAACACAATAGTTTTCACTTTACTTTTTTCATTTCACTATACCAGGGTGGTCATAATCACAGAAGTAAAATGTTTTAAGCACTCCCAAGCCAAGCAAGATAATTGTTGGGCACCCTATACAGTTAGGG
This sequence comes from Gonioctena quinquepunctata, assembly GCA_018342105.1. Classification (NCBI taxonomy): domain Eukaryota; kingdom Metazoa; phylum Arthropoda; class Insecta; order Coleoptera; family Chrysomelidae; genus Gonioctena; species Gonioctena quinquepunctata. The sequence goes on along the minus strand of JAFIRS010000575.1, from coordinate 552,310 downwards.
GGCCAGAGTCTCCCCAAGCAGGGCGTGACAATATCCCCATTTGAACCTCAGTGCTGTAGAAGTTGCAAATAACCTGTTGACCTACATTATAATCACCAAGGTACCCCCAAATCACTCAACTCTGATAACAGCACCGAACTGAAAAACGAGGCGTTCAAAGAGTTTGCTAACACTCACAATATACAATTGCATTACGTCACCCCTGACCATCCCAAATCGAAAGGGATCATCGAACGATTCGACTCCACTATCATCGAATACCTAAGAATATTACAAAACACTCATAAAGAACTCGACATTATAAAACAAATGCCCTACGCCATAATGGGATATAATCACGCTATACACTCAGCTACAGGTATGCACCAATAGATGTCATCACTGGACATTTATCCACTTCATACCTATTTAACATCTAACATCAAGTTAGACAACCTTGCACAAAGCGCCTATATGACAGCAGACAAAACGAAAACTGTACAAACATTTGAACGGAAAAATTACAAAGTCAAAACAGAAATAGTATATTAAAGTATAAGTGGATAAAAAGGGCTTTAAAACACGCGCGACTTTTCGAGCACGACGGCGCAGCCGGAGTGCTCGAAATAGAGCAAGTGTTTTTAAGACCAGTTACCCACGAATACTTTACGCATTTTTTTTTTATTGGTGCACTTTGAAATCATATATACTGGTATTATTACTACAAAAAATAAAAAATAGAAATAACTAAAAATGCAAAATGGTTGAATTCGTGATATGACATCAGTATACCTTTCGTTGTCATGGGAATGAGAAAAACAGATATTCAAATAGTGGAAATGCCATTGATGGACGTTCAACCTCATTGCGTTCTGAGAATGTTAACAGTATTAATTTGAATTCCATTTCCTCCGATTTACAAAATCGAAATATTAATATATTAAATAACACCAATTGTACTTTCAATTTTCATTTATAAATATTAATTGTTATATAATGTTTGAATAAAGTTCTGCAATTGTTAGTAATATTTTATTTGACGTTACAAGGTACTCCTGTCAGATCAATAATCAAAAATTTGTCATTTAGACTTCACGTTTCTCGATTTGTTGATGTTGCCATGGTAACTTTAAAAAACGCGCGTTTTTTTAAGTTCGATTTAAACACGCTGAGGCGTGCTTTAAATGGGTAAAATGGGGCACTAATAAAAAAAACTATTGAAAAACTCAACAGAACACGCGATGCCCCCTTGACCTATAAGAAGAAAACTCCGGCTTACAGACGTACAGACACACGTAATAAACTATCTCCCAGATTTCGCCCAGTTACAGTTACAAAAAACAGGAAAACAAAACTCAAACTACCAAAAAAACACCATGCATAAATCAAGTTTCAAAAGACCATTGTTGCAGGTCCGTACTATCTCTGACAATGAGGCAGGAAATTCAAACACAGCCACTCAATAAAAACCCAGGAATTTTACCCTTCAACTTAGGGGCTGCAGAAATCCCATACCTTCATTCACTACTATGACCCCACTCCAATATCGGATGAACTTTTGTTAATCAAAAATCAATATCCAAAACTACTCAAAGCAATCAATCAAGGGCTATCTCATCCATATTTCAAAGAATTGAAAGTAATGAATCTGCCTTTGTCAAATTTAATTTCTTTATACCCGTCAAAAGATCTAAGAGAGGTATCATAAATGGTTTGGGCACTGTGATTGAAAGCATTAGTGGTAATCTAGATGCCGTAGATGCAGAAAAATATAATCAAGCCATTTCAGAATTAGAACCTAATCAAAACAATATAATTTCCAAAATTAATTATCATCCATGACTAGCCAAACATATGATAACAACGTCACAGATAGGATCAATAAAATTGCTTCTGAAGTATCGTCCTTTGTCAATGACTTCAACGACTTTTTTGAAGCTAAAGAAGTTTTCTATCAACTCAGTTCAATTCTCCAACTACTAATACAAATCTTATCTAACTTAGAAAACGCAATAACATTTGCTAAGGTACAAATAGCACACTCCAGTGTTTTGAAAATTGAGGACCTCGAATGGATGATTTCAACTTTATTACAACATTATATGGCCGATTATTTTTTGACATATCCAGAAACCAATGGAAACATTCAATTTAAATAATTCATGTACGTTCTGGCCAATCAAAACATTATTATAGTGGGAATATTCTACCTAGAAAATTTTATTTTTATTCTCTGACAACGTATATTTTTAATTTGACGTCTGTCTTCAATTCGCATGAAAATTGAGAAATGAATCAAAACCGGTCCAGTACAATGTATCATTGTGCGAGGAAATGTGTTTATGATCGTAACATCAAAAAATAATCTATAGAATACCACACGAGAGTTCGATAAAGTAGAAAATAATTCTCTAGATATCTTTCTCAAACTTGTTGCCCTTTGGCAATAGCCACTCGAGCCCATTGGGCTCTCTTGTATATTGCCTGGCAACAAGTTTTCGAAAATCTGTCGAATTATTTTCACTTTATTCTCACTCCCTTGTGATATTACAACTGAAAATTTATTGTTTGGATCGGATCCCAAACATATGCATCGATACTAAGATGTAAAAAATATAAGATCAAAAAAACAAAATAGTTTTCATTATAAAATTCCCGCTGGTATTCCAATCCCACCTGTTCTCAAACCCAAACCAAACTACCATCATACCAAGTGCCTCTTATCTGACGACAAATGAGGTGTATTTTCAATATTCGACAATGCCCTGCTTGGACCTCCACACATCCACTACTGCCCTGGAACAACCTCCTGCCAGGAAGTATCAGTAGCGATTGCATTTTCCAGTTACTGAATATCGCTACAAAACTATCAGCCCGTACCAATCCACCAGGAATCGAACATCATAGAACAAGTAGACGACGCCCACTACATCTTCATCTTCAAGAATGCCACCCGCATTCAAACTGGTTGCAAAACAACGGACATAACCACTCTCACAGGACCTTACCTAATCACCCTACCGCTCGGCTGTTGGTTCAAAACCCCCACCGAAAGATATTTCAACGAGGTAACGGAAGTAGGCGAACAACCCCTTCTCCTACCAGATATATCATTGCCACCAAACGAAAGGGCCCAGGATATACCCATACTGAAAATACTGGATACGCCCCTGGACAAGTGAAAACTTTCCTTTTCATGTCCCAAACACACTGTAATTTTTTTGATTTGAAATATTTATTTTTTTACCTTATTTTGACTTAATATCGAAAAAGCACCCTGAATTTCAATTGAAAATTCTCCCGTCAAAATATCAGCTTTTTTAAAAAAGTTGGTGAGCTTTTTGTTCGTTGAAATCTCTACTTTCTGATGGTGTAAAAAAATATACATTACTATGGTAAATGTTCTCAAAAAATGCAAAGAAATAACAGGTAGCAAGGCCCAGACCCTCCTAGCCCCTTCCCCACTTCTCTATGAAATACCTTTTGATGGGCAAACATTTTCCGTAGGTCACTCAGGTATATAAGTTATCTTGAAATAGCAATAAATAGGCATCTACGCATATAATTTAAAGAAGATTCTACAATTTTCTCAAAATATTGTAGATGTCTTATTAAATTTTCGGATTCGAGTTTTTTTCGTTTCTTTGCATTTTCTGAGAACATTTACCATAGTAATCTGTATATTTTTTCACACCATCAGAAAGTAGAGAATTCAACGAACAAAAAGCCCACCGACTTTTTTAAAAAAGCTGATATTTTGACGTGAAAATTTTTGATTGAAAATTAGAGTGTTTTTTCGATATTAAGTAAAATTAAGGTGAAAAAATAAATATTTCAAATAAAAAAAATTACAGTGTGTTTGGGACATAAAAAGGTAAGTTTTCACCAAATATCGTGAGATTTTTTTTTGTAAAAGATAAAAATAAAAAACAAAAAACTTGGTTATTTGAATTTTTCACATAAATTTTGAGGTTATGTGAAAAAAGTGTCAATACAAAAGTTGTAGATCTTGTTATTACCTACAACTTTTTTCCATAGGACTTGTAGTTTTGCCGGAAATAAACCGTTTTTTACCCTTAAAAACTCACCCCCTTCCACTTCCCGACCTCAGATCGCCCGTAAATTATTTTTCCTTTCATTTTTGTTATATTCTCTTCCTTTTCCAATGGGTTTCATCCTACTATTTTTTTTTTCACTTTTTATCATTTTCAAGGTTTCAGCCCTGGTCTACTAGCTTATTCCGTGAGATATAGATTCAAAAGCTTGTCGCTTTTGTATTCGAACTGAAAACTTTGCGCGACAAGCTTGAATCTATAACTCACGAAATAACCTACGTCACACATCCAAAGCAATTATTTTTATCTTTTAGTGCATTTGATAAAAGCTTGTCTTTAAAAAGGTTTTTTATTAATTATTTTATTTTGTGCTTTTCAGTACTTAAGTACGCCTTAATCTATGCATTTTTGTTAAAGCATCGTTATTATGAGGCCTTTTTTCCTGTAAGTTCTGAGCTATCTAGTCCTTCAATGAGGAGACCATCTAAAGATTAACTCATCCGCCATCTTGGAGTTGCCATCTTCAATTTATGAATTTTAACTAAAAATCAATAATTCCGACTAAATTCATAATCTCCGACCCCAAAAACCCCGACATACCAATTTTGAATCGAATCGGGCCATAATTACAAAATTCGTCCGCCATCTTGAATTTGTAAATTTTGATAAAACCTAAATCTGGTCCGCCATCTTGGAGCGCCATTTTGTTTTTTTCCTATAACAAAAATTCTATGAGCCGCCATTTGAATTTCATAAATTTTGACAAAAAATTCAAAATCTCCGACTCCGAAAATCCCCAAATACAAATTTTGAATAGAAAATTGTTTTGTTTTTAAACGCCAACTTAGTTGCAAGGCAACCGTCGGAAGTCAGAGTTAAGAAGAAGTTAGCTTTTTAAGTGTCATCCGAAGATGGCTGGTAACCGTGGACAGTCCGAAGGATTGATATCTAGGTACCAGGAATGTTCGGTTGGTCACCTATCTCCTCCCGCTCAACGAAACTACAGAAATACATTTTTTTTTTATTGGTGCCCCTTTTTACCCATTTAAAGCACGCCTCAGCGTGTTTAAATCGAACTTTAAAAAACGCGCGTTTTTTAAAGGTAACCATGACAACATCAACAAATCGAGAAACGTGAAGTCTAAATGACAAATTTTTGATTATTGATCTGACAGGAGTACCTTGTAACGTCACATAAAATATTACTCACAATTCGGTCATTTATATGTGCTCCTCCATCCATTTGATGAACTTTTCATATTCTTTTTTATATATATCACTGGATTTCCGCGGTATTTACCGCGATTCTGCCTCACTATTCAAAAAATCGATATTAGAATCATTCATTTTTGAGCTCTGGTGACAACAAATATTGATCTTTGGTAACAAATTGCAAATGAATGTTTTTCTCATTTCCATGACAACGAAAGGTATACTGATGTCATATCACGAATTCAACCTTCTTGCATTATTAGTTCTTAGTTCTATTTTTTGTAGTAATAATACCAGTATATATGATTTCAAAGTGCACCAATAAAAAAAAATAACGTAAAGTATTCGTGGATAACTGGTCTTAAAAACACTTGCTCTATTTCGAGCACTCCGGCTGCGCCGTCGTGCTCGAAAAATCGCGCGTGTTTTAAAGCCCTTTTTATCCACTTATACTTTAATATACTATTATTTCAGTAGCCGTTTTATTTCAGCCAGCGCCTTTACGTTCACGGCCACCAACCCAGTTAATCGGACCATAATCACAAAACTCCTCCGCCATTTTGGAGCCGCCATCTCGAATTTATAAATGTTGACAGAAAATGCATAATCTCCGACCCCGAAAACCCCCACATACCAAATTTGAATCGAATCGGACCATAATCACAAAACTTGTTCGCCATCTTGAATTTTGACAAAAAGAATGACATAGTAACGAAGCAAGTTGAATAAAAGCTTGTAAAAACGAGTGGGTGACGGTCTTAGGTGAATCAGATGGTTTGGCAAAAGGCGCTGTGCCGTATTTCGCAGGAATATTGGATGGACATAGAAAAATTAATAAGAGACCGGTGGAATCGGGATGTGGAAGTAGTATCTGTGATAATTGCTCCATTTCAAGACGACTCCGAGGATATGATTATTTTTTACGTGGCAATGAGAGTTTTCATGTTAAAAGAAATCTAATATTTTAATTCTTCTTCATTGTGCTTATTTTTAGCAATTACAGAAATAATTTTAATATGTATATAATGTATTTCACCTTCATTTTATGTTTGCAACATCCGCAGATTTCACAATATGATACACTTTCCAGTTTGTAGCACTACGTAAACACCTTTTTTTAGAAACGATATGAGATAGCATTCGCATCGGAATACGTGGGAAATAATTTGAAGACTATTTCTTTCTCCTCGTATGTTCTAATAACAATTCGATGTATCGTAATAAATAATTTCAAAACATTTTGATAACCTCCGGGTTCTTCGATTTGATTCATATGATTGATGACCTTGAAATGCATGTTAATACCAATTTTGACTATACCATGTATCTCGGAAACTAAGCAGTATTGGACACATCTTTATACAAACCATTCTTGACAAAATACCATAGGGTCACTACTGGAATTCTCCACGTACTTAGGTAGCATCCCGTATAAAAATATGTTATTCTAATATGGCCCGGTTTTCATTGAAGATCGGAATGAAGCAAAATATAGCTAAAAAATCATTCCACCTTGCCGAAATATTTCTCCAATAGAACAACAACTATTTTCACTCCCAATAGACTAGTCGAGAAGTGAGTTTCCTGCGAAAAATAGTTCCAAGTCTCCAAAAAATATAAGCAATAGCTCATTCGATTGGGGATGTTTTTTTTTGATGACGAAAATTGCAATTGTTAAAAAAAAGGGATTCCGTTTTTTTGTAATAACTCAAAAACTATAAGCGATAGCGATAATCAGAATAGATTCTTAACGAAAAGGAAATTTCCAATAAAAAAGTCTCGACTTTCGAAACTCTATCTCCATTATTTATAATTTTAATTTAACTCTGAAAATAGGGCTTCGCTTGACCGCTACGGCATGCACGCGCCACCTCTTGAAAAAAATTTTTTTAGAGTATTAAATATCAATTTAAAAATTTGAATAAATCATGGTGTGTTTTTAACACTTGAAAGAACAAGGTCACGTTTGAAAAAAAAATATTAGGTTTATTTATCAACAGCTAGGCATTTATTTTTCGGACCTCTGTTTTCATAAAAACGGCACAAATGTTTAAATAATACCTCTAAAAATGTCTCGCTCCTTGGAGCCTTTCTTATATATATATATATATATATATATATATATATATATATATATATAAAATTTTATTTAGTTCTTAAAGATATAAAAAGGTATTTTAACAAATGGATGAAAATGGAAAACTGAAAAACTAAAGGTGTGATTGGGTGTCCTCTTGCTCATATTATGAGATGCAGCCCGACATGGCACAGTGAAGAGCAACTCCTGGAATTCGATTCTATTTTGCGAAAAACATTGGAAGGAATAACGAATAATCATATGCAAGACAATACTTGGCGTCAAGCAACATTACCTGTTGACAAAGGAGGCTTAGGAATACGCTTGGCTTCCTCTCTTAAACTTCCAACTTATTTGTCATCTTTCAGTAGTGTTTCTCAATTAGTTTATATGATCTTACCCGATTCATTCTCAAATGTACCCAACCATCTCTTTATGGAAGGAGAGCAGAAGTGGATTTCAAAAACCAATTCTAAATTACCTGAACTAATGAAAAAGTTCCAAAAAGCTTGGGATCGCCCACTCATTGAAATGGTTGCTAAGGATTTGCTTGTTTCAGCTATGTCCGCAAAAGAAAAGGCTCGAATCAAAGCAGTTACTTCCCACCATTCAGGAGCTTGGCTTAATGCTTTACCTGCCGCTTCACTTGGGTCTCTTTTGGATAATGAATCTTTCAGAATTTCCATAGGACTACGACTAGGTTCTTCTATTTGTGTCCCTCACACGTGCAAATGTGGTGCTCTTGTAGATGAGAAAGGAACCCATGGTTTGAGCTGTAAATTCAGCGCAGGTCGTCAATCCCGTCATTACGCAGTCAATGATTTACTGAAACGTGCATTAACAACAGCCAATATCCCTTCGATCTTAGAGCCTACAGGTGTCAGCAGAGACGATGGTAACCGCCCCGACGGCATGACACTTATTCCATGGAAGTTCGGAAAACCAGCTGTTTGGGATTTTACCTGCGTTGACACGGTTGCCACTTCACACGTAGTTGCTTCCTCCAAGTGTACCAAAATTTACAACAACTTTATATTTTTTATCCTGTTGCCGTTGAGACTTTTGGAGTATTCGGTCCCAATGCTTTTGAATTCATTGGAGACATAGGAAGACGAATAACAGAAGTGACCAATGATAGAAGAGCAACTTCATTTTTGATCCAAAGAATCAGCATTGCGATCCAGAGGGGTAATGCCGCTTCTGTTTTGGGAACTATTCCTTCATCACGTCAACTGAATGAATTATTTTTAAATCCTCAAAGGACGATTTTTCCTATGGAGAGTTCATATAAATCCCTTGGTTCAGTTCTTGATGATGACTTGTCAAAATCAACACGACCTTCCATATCTCCATGTAATTCTTCATCGAACAGCGTCATCTCCCTTCCACACAGATCCAGTGCCAGTAAAAATCATCGTATCAGAGTGCACAGCTCTGTTAGTTATAACACCATCAACTCCCTAGTACACGGAAATGCCAAAATTCCTGGTTTGAATGGTCTGAAAAACATTGGAAATACCTGTTTCATGAACAGCATTATACAATGTTTATCGAACACCAAATGGTTGCTCGAGTATCTGCGAAAAGACGAGTATATGAGGGATATCAACACAAGCATATCAAATATGAAGGGTGCTTTGATAAAACAATTCGCGTTAGTGATAAAGTCTTTGGTTGGAAGATTCGTCTGATAAGGTGGTAAATACTGTTACCTTTAAAAGCCAGATACAAAAATTTGCACCTCGTTTCATGGGGTACGCTCAACAGGACGCTCAAGAATTTCTCAGATATTTACTGGAAGGTCTTCATGAAGATGTTAACAGAGTGACAGAAAAGCCCAAACCTACCTTGAAAGAAATCGATGAAATATTGAGTGACCATGAAAAGGCACAGGAGTCTTGGTCAAGATATCTTAGAATGGATAACTCGAAAATTGTTGATAATTTTGTTGGTCAACTAAAATCATCGTTGAATTGTATTTCATGCGGCTATTGTTCTGTCTCTTTTGACCCCTTCTGGGATCTTTCACTTCATATTCCACAGAATACTGGCCAGCTCAGTCTTTCACAATGTTTAGACTCGTTTACCAGGGAAGAAATTTTGGACGGCGAAGAAAAACCAACTTGTTGTAATTGTAAGGAAATGATAAAATGCACAAAGTCATTATCTATACATAAGTTCCCCAAAATATTAGTAATTCACTTGAAACGATTCTCGCCAATGGGGAGATTTATGGGAAAATTAAATGCCACCATTGACTTTCCTCTCGAAGGTTTAGATATGAGAAATTATGCAGCAGATAACGTAACACCGTGTCTTTACAACTTATATGCTGTGTCCAACCATAGTGGAACAATATATAGCGGACACTACACGGCTTACTGTAGGCACCCTTATGCAGGCACATGGTACAAGTATGATGACTCCAGAATATCACCGATATCCCCAGAATCCCTTATAAGTGGAGAAGCATTCGTCCTATATATATATATATATATATATATATATATATATATATATATATATATAGTGAAAGATAGTCGTTGCTGACTAGTTAGGTGTAAACAAATTGATTATTGGGGTATGCAGAAAAAAAAATGTACTCTTTAAATAGTGAAAAATAGTTAACATCTTCAGGGATAATCTTTGTTGAGATTAGTTTCTATGTTGTTTATGAATGTTCTTCATGTAAAGTACGGTGAAATATAAGTTATGACTTTGAAGTTGGCAACTCATGTTTTAAATCGTCAACTAATTATACACATTAAAATTCATTGAACAGTTACTAATTAAAATATTAAAATATAAATTCTGAAACATGTGTGCCTTGAGAAAGTACAATAGGTTATAAATAAATAAATATTTATTCAAATAAATAATTTTCCCACCATTTATAACCTATTGTACTTTCTCAAGGCACACATGTTTCAGAATTTATATTTTAATATTTTAATTAGTAACCGTTCAATGAATTTTAATGTGTATAATTAGTTGACGATTTAAAACATGAGTTGCCAACTTCAAAGTCATAACTTATATTTCACCGTACTTTACATGAAGAACATTCATAAACAACATAGAAACTAATCTCAACAAAGATCATCCCTGAAGATGGAAATAAAACAATCCGAAAGCTTGGACAAACTTTAAAGAGTACACTTTTTCTTTTGCTGCATACCCCAATAATCAATTTGTTTACATATATATATATATATATATATATATATATATATATGTATATACTTAACAGGATAACGTTATAAAAGTTTAAAAGTAGTTTATTTTGCTTATAATATTTTTTTAAATTTAACAAAAAATTAAAAATGATTTGTTATTTTTTTTTAGTCATACGAAGGCATTTAATAACATTCGAAAAAAAAAGTTTAGAACATTTGTTTATAAACAAATCTATTAGTTTAATATTAAAAAAAAGTATATTTTTGCCATTTTGTTGTCTAGAGAATATGTTTTTTTTAAACACGTTTTTATTAAAAAAAACTTATTGTTTATAATCGTTTTTTATATTTCCATTATTTAAATGATTAGTTGAGAATTTTTATTCTTTAAAAATCATAATTGACATTTCTCAATAGAATAACAAAAAGTAAAAAATAATCATTAAAAATGTAATTGTTTATTTAACAAATTCCAAATCTTATATTTTTTTTCTGAAACTACCAAAAATTACAAAAACAACCATATGCAACAGAGTGTCGAGAATTTTTTTTTACATTTTTTATAGATTTCTCTAAAATTACGGTATACATTTTTTTTGTTGCCCATGGTTGTTTTTGTAATTTTTAGTAGTTTCAGAAAAAAATATAATAAGATTTGGAATTTGTTTATAACAAATTGTTAACTTTATAAACATTTTATTTTTCCATTATTCTATTGAGAAATGCTAATTATGATTTATAAAGAAAAACAAATTCCTAACTAATTATTTAAATAGTGGAAATTAAAAAAAACAATTATAAGCAATAATTTTTTTTTTAAAACATTGTTTTAAAAAAATCATTGTTCTCTAGACAACAAAATGGCCGAAATATATTTTTCTAAATATTAAACTAATACATTTGTTTATAAAAAAATGTTCTAAAAAATTTTTTTCGAATGTTATTGAATGCCTTTGTTTGATGCAAAAACAGCAATAGCAAAACATGAGGATAAAAAAAAAATTATTTTTTTAAATTTTTTAATTTTTTGTTAACTTTAAAAAATTATAATAAACAAAATAAAACTTTTGAACACTTCTATAACGTGATCTTGTTAAGTATATATATATATATATATATATATAAGAAGGGCTCCAGGGAGCGAAATTTTTTTACAGCTATATTCAAACATTTATGTTGTTTTATATGGAAACCGAGGTTTGAAAAATAAGGACTAATAACAAATGCCTAACTTGTTGAAAAATGTTTTTTTTCCAACGGCACCTTGGATAATTTATTCAAATTTTTAAATTGATTTTTAATACTATAAAAACATATTTTATGTGGTGTAGTCTCTTTATAAATAATGGAGATAGAGTTCCATGAGTCGAAACTTTTTTATTCAAAATTTCCTCCTCTTTAAGAATATTTTATCTGATATTCGCTATCGCTCATAGTTTTTGAGTTATTTTAAAAACATTGTACCCATTTTTTTGTTTTTTGTTTTTTGTTCATAACAATTGCAATATTCGTCAGCCAAAAAAAAACAAAAAAACGTCTTTCTCAGCATTACATGCTAAATCGAATGAGCTATTGCTCATATTTTTTGGAGACTTGAAACTATTTTTCGCAGGAAACTCACTTCCCGACTAGACTACAATAGTTGTTTATTTCTCCAATGGAACAAATCGGAATACAAATTAATGTTACCAGTGAAGGATTTGGAGAAACTACTTTTACTGCTATTGAAAATATCATCTTATAGTTAGTAGAGTAACTAAACGTCATGCATTTGAGATATATGAAGAAAGTCGCTTATTCCTTACTCTTACGAAATTCCCATACATACAATTTCAAACATGTATAAACAAAACATCGAGATTCATATTGTTGGAAAATAAAAAAACATGTCATCACATTCAACAGTTTTCCACTGACTTTCTAAATTACCTGATTAAAGTCATCTCTACGGGAATGCTTTGCTTTTTTCTTCCACTTTTTAAAAATATCACCCAACTTCAACCGGCCGGTATGCATTAGTATATATAAACACACCGTTCGCAGGTCACAAACTGAATAGCGAATTGCACCAAACTTCCGTCATACAGACGGATTTTTGAAACCGTTCCAAAATTAGTTTCGGAAATAAATTGGAAATTTATTGAATTTCTTGGAAGCGTTTTTTATGCTAAAAGAGTCACTCTCGCGCAGGCCTACGTATATCACTAAAGCTAAACACCAAACATTCTATCCACATAATTCTAATTGAAGCCACTACTGTGTAGAGTATGTAGGTATTCGGAGATAATAAAAGTCACATCTATTAATAGGAGAGAAGGGAAGAGATCTGGCAGATTATGTCCACATTTTTGACCGGGCTATTCTTCAATAAATAACTCATCCGTTAATGTTTGTTTACCTTCGTAGGTAAATTCATAAGCGTCGTCTCAAAAATTCATGGAAGATAGCATTTTTAATTAGAATTCATTATTTTATATAAACAGAAAGTTTCGAAAATAACATCCTCCGGAAATTATAGTTATAACACAGAATTTCTAGAAGAGATGTGAAAAAAATGCGAGCTTTTTCCTGTACATCATTCTCAGAATGGCAATATATTTGATAATTTTACGAATAACGGGGATCTTCAGTCAGCACAAGTGTTGAATTATGAAAAACTCTTCAATACGTTATTCCCCACTGTCCATACCAATTTTCAGTCGTTATATCTAAATATATATATCTATATATATATATATATATATATATATATATATATATATATATATATATATATATATATATATATATAAGCGGGCATGTGTGCGAAATCTCAAGATTAAAATACGCCGTGTTTTAAAGGAAAAGGCGTGCGAAATCTCAAGATTAAAAACACGCCGTGTTTTAAAGGGTGCTAGGTAACAAAAACAAGTCTAACTTTCAAATCAATCATATGAACTGTCAAATAAGCTTGTAAACAACAATTGCTATATCCATGTCAACAAGACCTGACATCAGAAGTCCATTACATACCTGATTAGATGTATTCAAATATAAGGAACATTATTCTGATCTAAAATTCATTTCCAGCATTGTTATTGAAGTTATGATGCAGGTATAATAAAAAATAGCGATTGATACACGTGTATGAATGCCTTTAAAGCACTTGCAACGTTGAGGGCACTCCGCTCCGCGTCGTGCCCTCAACCTCGTTGCACATGCTTTAAAGGCTCACTTATACACTTGTATCATAATATACTATTATAAAAAAATATCTCAATACTGAATCATTCATACAACAACATTTTAATGCCAACTTTGAAAACTATTGAAGGATCCAACAAGCGAAAATGAATTCATATCCTCCTGGAATACAAATAAAATGCAAATTTAGCATTTAGTATAACTTCCTAAGAAGCCACGCTTCTGAAAACACTACTTGGACTTCAATTTCAACCAATCATTAATGTTTTTCATACATTCCTTTGTGATGTTATTGCAGGAAGAGATGCAGCTCTAGAACTGTGTCCAAATAATTTTACATTCGTTTTACTCAATATTTCTCAGGTATGTTATTCCAAAGACGAACATATTTTGCTTGGTTGAGACACTATCAAGCATCACCTAACCATTACCATATTTTTTTTCAGTTGAAAATAATCATCTTTTTTCAGTTGAAATAAAGATTATCTCATTTGCCAGAATGTTTTGGTACTTTTCACTCAAACTCGAATCAAATCAACTACATATTTATGAGATGGAAGTAAGTTCAAGTCTCACTAACTAGTGTATTAAAAAAAAGTTCCTACGTAGGTACTATACATCCAGTTGGATTTATCTGTTTTAGCCGTTCAATTATAATTTTCTTAACACTGTTATTTGTGTATATTTTATTTGTATAAGTTGTTTCCTCGTCTAAATATTTAAAACGTTTACATTCATTAAATTTAAAATTTGTGGCATGAATGAACATTTTATTTGCTTCTAATTGCAAAATAGTAAAAAAAAATGTTTCTTTCCTCATATAGAAATTTGTATAATAACTACTGAATAAGATCTTTTTTCACCACTAGCATAAACGATTTAATATTACTGGCATTTTCTGGAGCTAGTGGTAATGATGATTCCAATATCGACAAAGGTTTATAATAAAAAACCAAAAATACAATCTTTTGGGTTGGAATTCGACTAGTTTTTGATTTCCCAATTAGTTGAATAGTTATAAATGTCTCGTCATTTCATTTCTTCGATTTTAAGTATGCGCTTAGCCTTAGATAGTACCTTTCTCGGCCTACAACATTTTTGTTCTTTTCGGGGATTCGCCGCGTTCTCCCAAAATATTTTTTAATTGTACAATCAATCGTTAGATATCTGTGATCTTTCATTCTGTATGTAATTTAAACACAATTCTTACTTATCGTTTAATATTTCTTGAAATATACCGTGACCCATCATGCCCTAAGAAGTTTGTTTACGTTGTACACTAGTTGCACCATCTACAACGAGCTTTGCGTAATATCTACTATTCTACTAGAATAACTCTATCGTATGGTATGCAGAACTGATCTTCGGTTGGGGCTGAAGTTGATTGGCTCCGAAACCGCATCATAATTCGGCACATTTCAAGATTTTTGGGGGCAGATCTAACATATATTGCTTCCACTTGACACGCCACTGTGCATGCATTTTTAATCTAAGACGAAGCACAAGTTGATTACTATGAAAATGTAATCTACGTCAATTTGCATATTTTTCTCACCAAGGAGCAGGTACAAATTATTTTTGGAAATGGTAATGTAAACTTATACTTGATGGAATCATTTATACAAAACTGGAACTACAGGTGAAAACGAATCGTATCTATAAACCAATGATTTAAATCACAAGGCAGAAAAAAAAAGATTTGACTTAAATAATATTATTCATAATTCGCTTCAAATAATGCATATCTTCTATTTGGTTTTCTGATACACAACTGAAGTAGGAAGTTCACATTTCATCTTGCTAAACTCGAGCATCGAAATTATATCGGGGCAACGTTGTACAAATATTCCATAGACCCAAACTTTTTATAAACCATATTTTGCTTCAGTTTCGTCAGAATTCAAATTAGACTGATTCACAAGTGCCATTTTGTTCCAAACTTGGAGGTCACTACCGAAAATTATGATTTAGGGCGCATTCGATTCGAAATGGCAACTAAAAAAAAATGTTTAGCTGGAAATTTGGGACCGGCAAAAATTGCAAAAGTTATAAACAATTAAGTAAAAAACAAATATATGATTCGGTTTTTTGAAACTATCTCAAAAACTATTTGAGATATCCGAAACTTGAAAAAAGATCCTTAAAGGGCAAGAAATTTCTTTCTTTCATTACATTGTTTATAACAGGAAAAATAAGAAGAAATTTGTAATAGAAGAATGATATTATTATAAACAATATACATTTCAAGCCGAAACAATTTTTTTGGATGTATATTCATAAATAATATAGCCGAAAAGTTTTAAATAATTGAGTTAGAGCTTCGTTTAAAAGCTCAACTATCGAAGAATAAAAAAGACTCGTATTTTTAATAGTTTATAAGATATTTGAACTAATAAATAAAAAATAAAAATATTTCATGGGAATTATATAAATAATATTAAAAAAGCTAATAAACAATTGAGTTATAGCTTTGGTAAAAATTGTTCATTGATCAATGTAGAATAAAAAAGACTTGAAGGGTTCTTGTCGTATCTTCAATAGTTTATAAGTTATTTTATTAGCAATGAAGAAAAACAGAAAGGAAGCGACAAGTCAAAGTACACAAATTTTTTCGAAATTATATAAAAAAAAGAAGAAAAAAGTTTTCATAAAAACGACACAGTATTTTTTTTAGTATTTAAAAAAAATATAGCGCAAAAATTCATTTGTTTTTAAAAAATTATTTGATTAATAAACAAATGAAAAGTTAATAATTTATTTTCTTCATAATACTAAAGAACGTAATAAAAAATGATTTAAAAAAAAAGGTTTCTTAATATTTATATTTAACAACAAAAAAAATTGTTAATTAGCAAGTGCGTTTTTAGCAATAACAAAATTTATTTGAGAGATGATTTTTTTCTTAAAAATCATTACTTTTATCAACGACTAAATTTTGTTTAAATCTAATAATCAATGCATTTGTTTATAACAATTTTTTAAATAATTAGAGGTAAAAATTTCAAAAATTTATTTTTATATTGCTTTTAGCAATAAGAAAACAAATTAATAGAGATAATAGGAAAAACAACTTTCCGTTATTGTTTTATATACGTTAATTTTTTTATACCTTTGATTGTTAATAAAAAAGTAAAAAATCAAAATTTTTCGATTTTTCCAACGGGTTTTTTAAAGCCTTTGAGGAACAGCTCCAAGAAGTAAAAAAATCTAGGTTTTTAGTTTATCAGGGTTTTTTAATAATTAACAAGTAAAATTTTTAATTAACAAAGGCATAATTAATAAAAACATAGAGGTAACATTTTTTTTCCGACGGATTATTGTTTATTGATATGTCTAGATAGTACCTGAATTTTTTAATTCCTTAATATTAATATTTACTCGGTTAAAATATTTTTTTTTGTTCAGTTGTCATATTCGGTCGGTGCGCACGGGAGCTAAGCCGCGAGTTTTCAGCCTTTTTTTTCGCCGCTAAATTAAAATTATAAATATTGCCAGCACAGTTCCGGGTGGCAGGACTTTCTTTCAGGAAATTTCCTGCTTTCTAAGGATCTTTTTCAAATTTCGGATATCTCAAATAGTTTTTGAGATATTTTCAAAAAACCGAACCATATATGTATTTGTTTTTTACTTGATTGTTTATAACTTTTGCAATTTTTGCCGGTCCCAATTTTCCAGCTAAACACTTTTTTTAGATGCCATTTCGAATCGAATGCGCGCTAAATCATAATTTTCGGTAGTGACCTCCAGGTTTGGAACAAAATGGCACTTGAGTCTAAATGAGTACGACGCGACGTCAAACGATTTCTCTCCGGATGCCGACTTATCTTATAGACAAATAATTTTGATTATCCGAGATTTCCGATTATTTCATTTTGATAAAATTTTTACTATCATTCAATGAATTTGAGTTTTTTCACAATTCTAAGGAAAATGGGTTCCGACAACTTTTATACGGTTTCTCGATAGGTGGACAGACATTTTCAATATCGATTGCATTTCTGAGGTTTTTAATTCCTCGTAATATTTCCTTTATCAAGGTAGGAAACATTTTTTTTTTATATTTCCAGTAATTTTTCAGAAAAAAAATCAAATATTTAATTTTGTTTTTTCTCTTTTTCCAACTAATGCAAAAAAAATGTTAGATTATATTTTGTTCTTATAGCGAGGTCAAGTTTTAGTTTTGAAAATGTTTTAAAAAAGATTGCCAGTCATACTGAATTTAGAGAAAATTTTTATTCAATTTAGATTTTCTTTAGGATTAATCTAACATTTTCACCTTATTCCAGCCAATGTTGAGATATTTAAAACTTTGAAATAGTAAACTTTAATTTTTTTCTTCCAATGGATGAGAGCTCCTTAAATTTCTTTTCAAAATTTCATAGCTTCCGATAGTAGTACCTAGCGTCAAATTTTCCATTTTTGACAATATATCCTGTACTAATTAATTTGAAGGTTACTTTTGTAAGAGTTTTGAAAATGAACAATTCCATTCTTCCGACATTTTTTATATGACCTCTCGTTATCGAAATTTGTTTGATTTAATTTTCAGATTTTTATTTCACGATGTATTTGGAAAAAAACATTTAAATGATTTGTTTAACATTGAAGGTACACCTATTCCATTCATTTCGATGACAAGTTACTCTATTGGTTCAATATGTTTTTCAATTTGAGTCAAACCATGTTTTTTGGAAAATATTGTGTGGGAAACTCACTTTCCTATCACCCTAAGTTTTAATCAATCAAAATATACTTTACTTTTAGCATAGCATTCTCAGAGCACGTTTGTTGTACAAATATACTTTCTAGAGAAATAGTATTACAATCTTCCCATAAACTATTATAGTATAAAGTAGCTGTGGACTGTAACACTTTGTTGAGTTGAAAAATTATATATTTAACTGCGTTTTATACATAGAGAAACTAAAAATAAAGAGAGTTGTCAAACCTGCAGTAAAAGTTGGCACCACGTTTAGACAGTGGCGACATATCTCGCAACTGGCCGAACTAAATACAGTTGGTAATACCGATTGAAATAAGGCGGGTTTTTCAAATGTGTTACTTTTATATGATTGATATGATATATATTTTATAAGTGATCGATTTGCCATTCTTGTATTCCATATGAATGGTTGTATCATATGAAATACAGGAATGGCAAATCGATAACTAATAAAATATATACAGTAATCGATTCGTAGAATCTGTTAGTTCGTTCGTGGTTAAAATATAGTTTCAAAGTAAATCTTTATTTAATGATATCAAGAACAAAATTAAAGATCTTATAAGACAAGAATAATAACTATAAAAACACATTTTATTGTATCTAGGACAAGGTACAACTACAGACAAAACAATAATAAAACTACAGACAAAACTAAAGTAAAAATATCCTTCAGTCTCATCATCAAATCAACCAAAATAAAAACAAATTACATTTACAACAAACCTTCAATAATTTTGTTCATTTATTAGCACAAAGGAGAACGAGTAGGTATACCTAACAAGTACTCCAGTTTGATGATAATCTTCGTACTTCCTCAAATGGTGATAGGAAATGGAAACTTCTTCTTCTGCAGGTGCCATCTCCATTTAATGAAGGTTGGCGACAATTTCGGCATACTTATTGCGGTCCTGAGTGGTACGAATTAAAGATGATGTGTTCATACCGGTCCAGTCGCGTATCTTTCTTAACCATGAATGTTGTCTGCGTCCAGGGCCACGTTTTCCTTCGATTTTTCCTTCTATTATTAATTTAAGTATATTATACTTGTTATTACGGTATATGTGGCCCAGATAAGCGGTCTTTCTTCGCTTTATTGTTGTAGTTAACTCTCTCTCCCTTCCCATACGTCTAAGCACTTCATCGTTAGGTATATGTTGAGTCCATGATATTTTTAGTATTCTGCGGAAGATCCACATTTCAAACGCCTCGATTCTGTTCATGGTGTCCACTTTTAATGTCCATGCTTCTGCTCCATACAAGAGAACTGAGTGCACATATGCCTTTACAAAACGGTATCCTAAGTTTAAGTTCAGGGTTGCGTTACATAATAGGCTTTTCATCTTTAGGAATATGGCTCTAGCTTGTTCTATACGTGATCTTACTTCGACGTCAGGGTCTATATTTGTCGTTATGTTGCTGCCAAGATATTTGAATTTCTCTACTTTCTCTATTGCGGTATCGTAGATGTTTATGTTCAGTTGTGGGTTTGGAAATCTTGTTATGGCCATTACTTTTGTTACATTAATTTTCATGCCTAATTGATCTCCCACTTCTACAACTTTGTTGATTAGGCGTTGAAGGGCTTCTGGATTGTCTGCAATGATAACCGTGTCGTCTGCATAACGTATGTTGTTTAATGTCCTGCCGTTAATTTTTATTCCATCCTCGTCATCGCCTATTGCTTGGTTAAATATGTGCTCAGAGTATATATTAAACAGTATTGGTGACAGAACACAACCTGTCGTACTCCTTTTCTATACACACCGGTTCCGATGTCGTTTGTCCACATCTAACCGTTGCTTCTTGGTTCCAATAAAGATTTTTAATAAACTCGATGTCTTGTTTGTCTAACCCTTTTTCCTGTAGTAATGTCAGAAGGATGGTGTGATTAACTCGGTCGAAGGCTTTCTCGTAGTCCATGAAACAGACATATACCTCTTTCCTCATGTCTCGGCATTTCTGGAAGAGTATTAATAAGCTGGCTAGTGCTTCCCTTGTTCCTAGACCTTCACGAAATCCAAATTGGGTATCGCTTTGATCGGCGTCACATTTGTGGTAGATTCTAGCTTGTATAATTTTAAGCAGGATCTTAAGTACTTGGCTCATCAAGCTTATCAGTCTGAACTCATCACATTTCTTGGCTTTTGATTTTTTAGGGAGGGGAATAAATACGGAGGTAAGCCAGTCTCTTGGGATATTACCTGTTGCATGAACTTTCTGTAGTAGCTGAAACAATGGTAGCAAATTCTCTTCTTCTAACAATTTTATCATTTCAATGTGGATTTCGTCCGGGCCCGTTGCTTTACTGTTTTTACTCAATTTAAGTGCTTTTATTATCTCTGATTTTAGAATTTTTGGAGCCTGTTCACATTCCTTATTCCTGAAACTGATGGACGGAAATATATCAGTTTGTGAAAAAATTTCTGCAACTGATGGATGGAAATAAGTATCAGTTTGTGAAAAGCAGCTTATATTTTACCTTGTGAAAGAATATTTCGAGGAATTTCAGCGTCAACTCGAATAACAAAACATTCCATTTTCGACGTTGGGTTCATAATTCAAGTCCATAGTATAATTTCTAGAATTAATTTTTCGATGACAACAGTAGAATTATTCTGAAATTATTACGTGGTTTGTCATCTTCTGACAAATGTCGAAATTGGAAAATTATCATGTCAGTCGCCTGTTGATTGCGGGCAGCGCCTCCATGCGCGACTGGCCGTACCAAAAACTTGGTGGTCAAGATCGCCAATGTTTCAAACAGTCTCTTTATTTTTAATTTGTCTATGGTTTTATATAAACTTTGCGATAATGACAATTCATTCGTTTTTGACAAATCAATCATAATAATTCTCTTGTTTCTTCTCCTTTCAACCGAAAAATCTTGAAACATAGTCCGGAAACTATTGAGGGAAATGAAACACCAACATAAATCCTGCCAGTCTTATGTTGGTGTTTCATTTCCCTCAATAGTTTCCGGACTATGTTTCAAGATTTTCAGTTGAAAGGAGAAGAAACAAGAGAATTTATTATGATTGATTTGTCAAAACGAATAAATTGTCATTATCTCAAAGTTATATAGAAAAAGTAGTTAAATATATAATTTTTCAACTCAACAAAGTGTTACAGTCCACCAAACCCAAACACTTCCCATAAACTATTATAGTATAAAGTAGCTGTGAATCTCTTAGACTGAAATAAATTGTTTTTTTAGATTATGTTATGAACTATGGATACATTGTGCACGTGACATAAACTATATTGGTTTTCCATATGTTGGAGAAGATTAAAAACACAACACTTTTTCACTTTCTGTATGTCAGTGCTGATGACCCAATGTAGATCAGTTTCATTGTTGCTATGCTACAAAATAGTGGTATCATCAGCGAAGAGAGTGCATGACCTGATGTTCAGATCATGAGATCATTACCATACAGCAAAAACACAATGGGCGAAGGACTGAGCCTTGAGGTACTCCATAATGTATATTAGCAATATTGGAAGTTGTTTTGTTTTTACTATCTGCGTTCGATCTGATAAGAATGACTCAAACCATATGGGCACTATCTCTTGTTCCGTAGCAGTTTCTGTAATAATAATTCGTTATTCACACATTGAACAAATCGCAAAAAACTGGCACGGCTAACTTGATTTTGCTATGCAACTCACATAAAAGAGAAAACATTGCATCATTAGTGCTTTGATTATTTTGGAAGCCAAATTGTTGGTACTTAATATATTGTGGGTGCATAAGAAGTTCAATCAATTTTTTTACCAAGTTTTTGAATGAGTGTGTGAATGAGAGAAACGGGTCTGAAATTTGAAGCGGAGTTCATATCACCATCTTTATGCAGAGGTATCACCAATTTTTTTAAAGTTGAAAAAATGCCCAGGCGAAAAGAATAATTAATCAATGTCACTAAGCAACTGATTGCGTTCAGAGGAAGATTTTCGAAAATTCTTAGGTATATTTCGTTAATTCCAGATGCTGTTTTATAATTTATACTACATATTATTTCTCTCTATTCACTGACGTTGACATAATACAGCGCAAGATTCTGATTCACAGTAATGTGGTTCAGATTGATCAGTAGATCATATGGAATTGTTATATTCTCTCTCAGAGAGTCTGCAATTGATCAATAGTATAGTTTAACCATTTTCAATTGCGGAAGCTGTTTCTATAGGGAGCAAATCAAAAACTCACTTTGCTAACACGAGCGTATATGCGAAGAAACGGAACGAAAAATAATGTGTACTACTCGTTAACATTCTCCGTCGGCGAACGGAACATCAAACGAAGATCAATAGAGCCGATAGTCAACGTGGTTTTGAGTGACAGCTGTTTGAGTGACCGCAAGCCAATGATAATGCTTGTAGGTGTGTCTATACGTTGAGACTAATAAATCACCAGTTTCAGGAGCTCTGAGTAAATGAAACCCAGTAGCGTCTCTGGTTTTGGATCGAAATAGGTTTTGAAATATTCTATAGTTCTGTTGTGTTTTGTTGGAAAATTTGTTTTTTTTTTTTTTTTTCGACCATGGGAAAATGAAATTATGATGATCCGATTGCCTATCAATACATACTTCCTAGTTTATGGCATGTATTTTATTTTAACTATTTTTAAAATATTTAAATATTTAAATAAAATTAGTTATATTCGCCTCTGCTGCTCAAAGGATTGCGCCTCAAGTCTAGGAAACTTGTTTTTTATGCTTCTGCAATTGATAATGGATGAACTATAACTGTTGGTGGTATCGAGACTGATTTCAGATTCTACCCTCTTCCCTGAGTTTTTCCCTGTAAGTTCATCAACTCTCAGTTTATTATCAGCGCCTCCAATACGATTTTCATAAGATTTGTTTCGCAAATTTTATTAGTCTCCAATAACGTGACTAGTATTTAAGTTTTGAAAAAAAACCATTTGTGTACTTTCTTATATGGTGTAGTGATCGTTGGTAATGTTCAGGTATTGTGTTTTTGAATAAGATCATTGGTTTCCAGGCTGCAATGTGAGAAAATTTATCGTGTACATAAACATTTTCTGGAAAAAGATCGGAAAACTGTTTTTTAGACTTTTTCTATTTTCTTTATATTTTTATTATGAAATATTGTTGCCAGTATAATACAATGGGATATGCCGATATATTATAATTTATCCTTGACATGTGGACGGACGGCCAGACAGGCAGACCACGTACAAAAACCAAAGATGACCGAAAATCGATGGGGGTCGTTTTTGCAAGAGTGATCTCGCTCAGTAAAGGCCTTGGGTACTTCAAACACATATCTTATTGTAGAATAAAAAATATATGCGTGTCGAATTGATAACCTTTTTTAGGATAGTTGAAAAAAGACAATGTACATGGTCATGCTTTCACTCGTTGCTGTTGCTCAAAAAATATTTTTTAAGACGAATAAATTATAGGTAACGGGATATTTTGACCGTTCACTGAAAACAATTTTTGTCGATTCCACGACTGGAATCGTCTCTTGGCGAATTATCAATTCGTGATTAATTTTATCTATCCGGTTTATTTTTGAAATGAAAGCTTTTCGTATGACGCCCGCAACATATATTAAGAATGAGACTTATTTTATGACAAACGTCGTGCGACACTTAATGCTTTTCTGAATGCGTCGGTCAACGTCAAGGTCCCAAGTAACTCCGCATGCAAAACATATGAGCAAGGTTGGCAGTATGAAAATAAATAGGCACTAAATTAAAATTCAACTTGATATATTCGAGAGTGAAAATTTAATGGTAGAACAAAGAACAGCCGGTCCACTATATCCTTGAGACAGAAAGATAGACCATTATGGACACATGTTTACCATTCACAAGAAAAGTTCTTTGAAAAATCTTTTAGAACAAAATGTATGCACTTCCTAGAATTCTGATCTATTCAATCATGCCCGTGAATGAAGGTAACATTTACTAATATCAAAAGATAATGATCTCGTCCTAATAATATTGGGAGACAAAAAAACGAAAGCTGTGGAACCATCCAAGTGCAAATTACGCCTTTTGGCGGGAGTCTTTACCTCGGTTCATCTTCTATATCGATAAATATTGGATTGTAATCAATTTGGAAAGCTAGAATAGATGCCAAGATTATTTCACTAACCTAACCTCCCTTTTTTTCAGTCAGTGGCCTAAATATGATAGGCTTGTATTAGTATCTTTTGAACCATAGAGTTAGGTCGGGAAGTATCAGTACCGGTAGTGAGTAGTGATGCCGCCAAGACAAGAATTCCTTGCCTTGTCTCGTCTTGCCTTGATCGAGACAAGAGAGGGCTTTTCTCTCAGAAAAAATCAAGACGAGACAAGAAGATGGGTCACTTTCGACTAGTAAATACAAAGACAAAAGGGCATTCTCTCGACAAGAGAGGACAAGATAAATCGCGAGATTGAATGAAAATAACTGATTATAACTTATTTTTTGGAGGAATAGTCATTGGTGACTGATTTTTCTGGATATGATAACCCTCCAAAATCTGAATAAATTTAAAGTAATCAAGAAAAACTATTCAGTTGTAGAAGTTTACCCCGAAAAATATTTCATCTTCATTAAAAATGCTGGTAACCTAACCTAAATAATATAAATATAACAAATGAATCGATGTATAAAATCATAACTTTATGGATCCCAAAGCAAACATAATATGACTACGAATTAAAAAAAAACAATGGCGCGCTCATTCGGAAGAGGTAGATTTCACAAACTATTGCTGACATATGGTTCTTTGTCAAAGATTCGCGGTTTCTACAAAAATCAATTCCAGAAAAAAGACTGATGAGTTATGAATGTCAAAGGAGAATAAAGCTGTCAAATAGTATCTATTTAATACGAACGAACACCAAACCTCATATGAAAAGAGCATACAGGTCAAACAATAATAACGAATTTGTTATAAAACATCAACAGTCATTTATAGCCATTTTTTGTTATTTGTATACTGCTTAGAGAAAACACTTTTCAATAAAAGTTGTGGATGGAGCTCAAGAAGATTCATCGAATGACATATATTTGTATGGAAATATATATTGAAAATTTGATTCAATCTTTTAAAAGCTGCCATTTTGAAACTAAGGAACCAATCATCTTTAAGAGGAGTATAATAATTCACTGATATCTATAAACCTGAGTAATAGACACTGTAAACCAGTGGCGATGGAACTGCCGATTTTTTCTAAAAATTATATTAGGTGAGTACACTACAGGAAATTATCCATAAAAAGAAGCTTGTTACACATCGATATTTGGTTTTTAAATGGATGTTTGAGAGAGGATGTCATCCCAAATTTTGCTAGAACCAAAATGCCATCAAATATACCTTCCCAACTGAAACACAAGACAGAAAAGAAAATTATCAAAAGTGAAGTTTGCCAACACTACGCAAAACTAGACCACACCAATGTGAAATTGAAAATTTGCTATGACAGACTAGTCTCCTCGCGTCCATTATTTACTTTTCAAAACTTATTAAATGATATCGAAGACCAGGTGGTATACCAAAAAAACTTAAAATTCCAAAGAGTAAGTAAGAAACTGAATTCACTCATTCATAAACAACGCCTCCTTCAACCTTCTGTTGAAAGAAAATTTTCCGAATTTAATTTTCATGATCGCATAAAAAATATGTCCACTTCCTCTTTCGATGATGATGAGATAGCTCTTCTATCTCTAGGCTTGAAATTCTCTATGTATTCCGTCCATTCGGATAAAGACCTCACTTCCTTTGCCATTGAAGTGGATGTATTAATTGACAATCTTTCCAAAAGTAACAAAATCAAACAAAAAATAAGGAATTTCTGCCAATTCACTATTTCGAAATATCAACTCAACTTTAAAGAGATTCCCAGTTATTTGAAGAAGTCTAGTCACTTGAACTTGAACACATCTTTACAAAAATTGAAGAAGAAAATTTGTAATAACAATCTCATATTAACAAAAGCCGACAAAGGCAATTGTCTTGTTATACTTGATCAAGTTGATTACATTAACAAAGTAGAAAACTTTCTGACTTCCAATAAATCATCCTTCTCAACTCTGATCCAACCAACAAATTCATCAATAAAACAAAAAACTATATTAAAATTTGTGAGAATCTTTTTATTGAATTCAATAAAACTTATAATCTGATCCCTAGCAACCCACTAACACCTAGGCTTTACGGGCTTCCCAAGATCCACAAGGATGGGATTCCAATCAGACCAGTGGTAAGCTTTTACAACACTCCGGTCTCCATTTTGTCATCCTTTGTTCTTCAAGTGGTAAAAAACATCACCAATTACAAACCAGCTAATTCTGTAAGCAACACACTGGAACTAATCAACAAAATCAAAAACCTTCAATTGAACTCCAACACCTTCATGATATCCTTCGATGTCAACAATCTTTTTACTTCAATCCCAAAAAGTTAAACTTTACCTTTAGTCTCCAATTTACTTTCTAAACACTCTGTCTCTGAATCAATAAAAACGGACATTTTAACCTTAATTAATTTCTGCACTTCTCAAGATTTTTTCAATTTCAACAACAAATTTTATAGTCAACCAGACGGATTAGCAATGGGTAACCCCCTATCTCCTTTCTTAGCCGATATATTCATGGAAAATTTAGAGAATTTATTCATTATCAATAAAATCAACAACATTTCGAAATGGTTCCGTTACGTAGACGATTGCCTAGTCTTTATCGAAGGCAATACTAATGATGCCTATAATATACTCAAATCATTAAATAACTTACATCCCAAAATAAAATTCACCCTAGAAATTGAATCCGATAATAAATTAAATTTTCTTGATCTAACTATAACCAAAATCAACGACAAACTAGACTTCTCAATCTATAGAAAACCCACCCAGACGGACCACATCATCCCCTCCAACTCTAACCATCCCAGTCAACACAAAATGGCTGCCTTTAATTGTTTCATTAACAGATTGCTAAATACCCCCTTAAGCCCAGTTAATTTTGACACTGAAGTCAACATAATCAAACAAATTGCGGTCAACAATGACTACAATCCGTCCATCATTGATAAACTAATTCTAAAATTCAAATCTCGCAATGAAAAGAAGTTAGCTTTCAACTCCATTCCTTCGGACAACTTAGCCCCAGTCAAATATTTTTCTTTACCCTTTTTTGATTCCAACATATGTAATGACGTTTCCAAATTTATAAATAAAACAATTCCTGATATAAAAATTTCATTTAGTTCCTCTAACAAGTTGAGCAGCTTTCTAGTTAACTCGAAAGACAGAATTGATAAGTTGAAGAAGAGCGGTGTTTATAAGCTCCACTGTTCTGATTGTTCTGCCTCCTACATCGGTCGAACTTGCAGACCTCTTATCACTAGAATAAATGAACACTTGAAGAAGCCTGACAAATCTGCTTTTGGACATCACCTGAAATTCAACAACCATAGTTTTAGCCCTAACAAAGATTCCAAAATTCTTCACAACATAAACAATAAAAACTACCTGAGACTGGACTTGTTCGAAGATTTGGAGATCTCTAAAGAATTAGCCAAAAATGACATTTGCCTCAACTCCCAAGTTAATTGGAATAGAGATTTCTTTCCCCTTCATAAAAGGATCATCACTTAATTATTACCTTACTCAATTCTTCCTCTCTTTTCTAACCTTTTAAACTCTTTCAGTAATTTGAATTCATTTTTTACTTCCTCAAGTTGGTAACTTCATCTCTCAAGTTGATGTGTGACACTTGACATTTGAAGTTGTCATTGACACTTGACATTTGAAGTTGTCATTGACACTTGACATTTGAAGTTGTCATTGACACTCGACATTTGAAGTTGTCATTGAACTATCCATTCTCATATGGTCTTGGGTATCTTCAACACGTTTTATTCGTTGAACCTAAACATCTACAAATTATAAACATGTCTTCTTTTATTGTAACATTTCCTGTTACCTGACTATGTAAGTACTCGCCTATCATTTTTCTACATTTTCCAACCTTTGTTATGTTTCATCTCATATCAATCAGAGTATTTAATTTTCAGGAAGCACTGATGATGACGTGAGTCGAAAGCGCTTTGCTAATTAATTATAAATATACACTTAATACAAAATCTCCTCTTCTACTTAGTACACTTTTTTCCTAAAAAATGTTCAACTCTGAAAAATCCGAATTTGTCTCACTTCTGATGCCAACACCCCCGTATCTTCCATTATTATTGGAGTAGAATTCTGGAACTTATAGAGATTTTACAGATGAGTCTAATGATCCACTGACGTCAACTTGAGTCACATACAACGCAGTCAGAGGCGATTAAACTATAGGTTTTCCCCAAAAATAATATTAATGCGAGATGAGTAGAAAATTCTTTCGGAATCGTAATCAGAACATCGGATTTATTACCACTTTCCTGAAAAATCTTAGTTTTTCTCATCTCGGAAACTACCCTACATCTCCATCTCCCGTAGTTATTGGATTAAAAATAAATTATGCAATTTCCACATTTTTTTTAAACAATATCGGAATTTTTGTCAATATTTTTTCTATCCTCGAAGCATGATTTTTTTCATTTTGTAATGGTGAACTTTGAAGGAAAAAATATCATAAAAATAGTTTTAAGAAAAATTATATTTTGATTATCCAATTGAATAGAGCGAATAAGTAATGTTTTCCAGGGGTGGCATTGAAATATAGGTACCTTAACGTCAGTCTATATCTATAGAACAATTCTGGAAATCCATAAAAATAAAGATAGCCACCTCAGGCATTCAGAAATACACAACAATGCGAGAAACTGTAATCGCCTTATTAAACCCCGCTTCAGACTCAACAAGTGTCAGAGGAACTCCCTCAATCTGGATCTCTACAATGACATACCAGACAACATTAAGCATCTCAGTTCAGAACGTTGTAAAAGCAGATTAAAGCATTTCTTCCCAGCTCATTGTTTTTATAACACTGAAGAATTATTAGAAACACCGTTACACACAGATAATCATTTTGTTACCGCACTTTAGTTCTGTTTTTTAGATTTTTACCGCTTCTTTATGCTATGTGTTTTATTTCAAACTATGTATTTTATTTATACAACAGTACTTTTACTTCAAATATTTCGTTCCCTTCCGGCTGCATTATCGTCTTATTGAGTTTTTGTGTTATATCTACCATATTGTGTTATATTTTAGTATTTTTGCTTTCCAAATGTTAGTATTTCTGTTTTTTGTTTCCAAATTGACTTGCATCAAACAATTGTACATGTTGTCAAATAAATCTATCTATCTACCCTGAACTTGACACATCATAACAAATATCTTTATATTTTCATCATTGGTGATGCAAGGAATTAACATAATGGGTTATTATTGATTTTTTTGTTTTTAGGGTCATACATTTCAATTTTAATACTCAATATAAATCTATTCAACTCCCATCCATTACTTTTATCAAAATCGGCAGTTCAATCGCTTCTGCTATGCAGTGTATACTACGTCATCGCCGAATTCTCTAACGATTTTGAGAGTTTCAGAATTCTACTTCAATAATTACGAAAGATACATGGGTATTTGAATATGGCCTCTTTATATAATTTTTCATAAATATCGATTGTTCAATCGGCGTGTAGTATATATTAGTCAGATAGACGTCAGTGAATTCTTTTACTCATCTCTAGAATCTCTAAGTCTTGCAATTTTCAGAATTTTTAATTCAATAATTAAGGAAGATATGGGTAAGTCGTGAAGTCGAAACGTCCACAATCTAAAATATTTCCAATTTTAAAAATTAAAATCACTGACAAGTGGATCAGTTGAATATTACCACGGAGTACTATTAATTACCTGTAAATGAGGATTTAAAAAATTCTCATTTGGATCAGATGGTGGATGGAATATGAAAATAAAGTGTCTTGTCGTGATATTGGGAATAAACCTAAAATCATGAATTTGATTTTTTGTTTAAACTTCTTAAACTTTGTTATCTTACAAAATATCGAAAAATTAGGTATTCCAACAGTGGATCAAAATTTGGAAAACTGCACCAAAACATATGACCAATTGAATCATCTCGAAAAACTACACTTCACCTTTAGACTACAGTAAGACTTTGTATACTTCAGACCACAGCAACTATTAATAAAGAAGTTCAAATAGCATACCTTTGATTATTCTGCGATCAGTTAAATATCGAGTTATTACCACGGGAACTTGGAGATCCTCAGAAATCAATCTTAGGGTCATTACTCTTTTCAATCTAAAAATCTGTTTTCAGTAAATACATAGCTGATTGTAAAGCTCACCAGTACGCTGATTACGCCTAAGCTCTGAAGAAGCGAGAAAGATACTCGCGAAACGTTAGCGAAGACGTAGAATAGTTTTTTGTTTGTCCAACACCCTGCAATCCCTCAATTATAACTAATTTGGACGCAATCTTAGAAATAAAAAACTAATGTTATATTGTATGGTCAGAAATATAAACGTAATTTCATAGCAAAAACTAGCAATTTTGAAATGGATAATGAAATAATACGTAATTTCATAGCAAAAACTAGCAATTTTGAAATGGATAATGAAATAATACCTAAATTAACCTTAGGTCGCAGCCACATGAGGGCAAATATTAAAAAATTGAACTTTTCCTCGAAAAATGTCTATCACAACAGTTAACATGAAAATTTTAACTCAAAAAAGTCTAAAGCTCGATAAGTATAATGGTTTCCAATTTATAATCTTTCTGATGAAATAAAAGTATTTTCAGTGCCACGGTTTCATTCATCTTTCGTTAAAAACAACGAGTTTAAAAGCAAGATATTCCAAACTATTAAATGAATATATTTGGTTTTTTTATTATGCCACCTACATGTTCAGTTGGAAGGTCTTAGGTTAACAATATAATTAATGAGGTCATCGAGTAATTTGACGAATAAAAAACAATCTATAGCGATCAACTTCTACTTTTAGTCCAGTCATAATATTGTTTCATTTGATTTGTCAATGAGTGTTATTTTTTCACAACATAATTTTTTTGTTCTTTTAGGAATATTAGGTTTATTTATTACTGTGTTTAATATTTAGTTTGACAAATAATTTTGTGAGTTTTGTTTATGTATTTTTGTGAAACTCAGTTTTGTTTTCAGATTATTCATTTATATAGGTGTTTTAATATATTTCTCTATTTTGGTTATGCATATATTACAATATAGCTATGTTATATGGTTTTAATATTCTGAAATTTATCGAACCGAATATGTAATAGGTCTCTCTGAATAATTTAATAACAACTTCATTTTACATTAAAAAATCTTGCCCCTCCGTAAATTTACTTGATCTTACTGAAAATAAAAATTTAGGGCTATGGATCAACAACGAAATGAGATACACAAAACATGTTAAAAACGTATGCCAAACAGCTTATAATGATATCAAGTTGATGCTTTGTGAATCCTTGATAATGTCCAAACTACTGCGACTACAACTTCCTTATAAAGCGCGACATGGTTACAATTCAGAGAATTCAAAATTCACGTCTTCTGTTTTCGCCGGTAAGTTTCGCGTATCAAACCAGCTTTCCAAATCACAAAAAAAATAATACATCATTTTGAACCCTTCACCTCCTGACCTTGGCCCATCATTTCTTAAAGCTAAGCTCATCCGGTTTGAAAGTATCAATAACATCCCAACGACAACCCCAAATGTTCTCCTTGTCCCAAAACACAATGCTACAATACAAGCATTCATCAAGCCGAAATTACTGAGAATTGATTCAAGTTCACATGTTTTTTGTCCTGTTTTTTAGTATATCGCTATATATTATTATATTATAGAATACCTTGGCATTTTTCATAGTTTTCTGAAAAAAAAACTCGTTGGTTCCAGAATACTCATCATCTCGTACACATGTAACAAATAATAAGTATCATCCGTAATTGTAAAGGATATTATTTATAATTCATTTGCGCGATAGAGTTGAAAAACGCTGCTGAGTGATATTTTCACATCGTATGAATAAATATATTTTATATTATTATTAAAATACTCAGAACCGAACCTTTGTTTTTTCGGTAGGTATGAAATATCTTGCTGAAAATAGATATCAACTTGGTTAGCCAGTGGCAAACCTTCAATGAAATCACTAATTTGATTTCTAAGGAACTGTAGATATCTTTCCGCAGTAAGTTGTCCGTCGAAAATTATTGGCCCCAAAAGTTTTCCTTCGATAATACCCATCCAGCAATTGAAACAAAATCGCTCTTGAAAATTTCCTTCTTGCATCAGATGTAAATTTGTTTGAGACCAGTACCTTTTATTATTCCGATCGAACAGACCCAAGTTGGTGAATCGAGTTTCATCCGAGTAAATAATTTTAAATGGAAAACGCACATCTCTGTATTTAGTCAAAAACCAGTTGCATTAAGTTAATCTTCGGTTGTGGTCGTTATCGTAAAGATGTTGGTGTAGTTGGTACTTGAATGATCGATAATTATATTTGTGAAGAATTCTCCAAACGGACGAATAACTTATGACACACTCAGAAAGAATTTGGCGAATTGACGCCGTACAATTCACTTCAACATAGGCCAACACGTCCACTTCTTTTTCTTCACTGACGATGAAGTTATTGGCATTTTCTTCTGGTTCATTACGCATTTTCCTTTCCAGTTTTGGAAAATAATGCCGAGTGGGATGGCGACGATTAGGGAATCTCTGAGCAAAAATTCGAGCTGCATCAGTTGCATTCTTTTTTGCTTCTCCGTAAATTAGCAAAATGTCAATTTTCTCGTTTCTAGTATAATTTTCCATATCAAATTATAAACTACGCAACAAAATAAATGTTTAAAAGTGACAGCATATTCATTAGCCTATTTGTTTAGGTAGTCTTAGCAACAGCTTCAATTGTTTGTCACGGATAACTAGAATAACAAGAGTTAGTGCATAAGTATACCGAATACGTAATATTTGTAATAACATACCCAATAAGGTATGATCGCTTCTTGCAATTATTCGTAAGAAAATGATCTTTCACAAAAAGCCGACGAGCCACCTCCTTTCCATTTGAAAAAATCAAGTTAACTGGAAAAATTCATATTTGCGACTTTTAAATAATTCTTAAAACGACTGTGAAGTCATAAGCCTCAAAGTCGTATTTTTCCCATGTTACTTGATCAAGAATGAAGCGATTTACACGTTCCATGGCATTCTAGATCGAAAAATAAAAATTGGAATAAAAATGACTTTATTTGTCAAATATTGACAAGTATTCTTGGATTTAGAAGAGAATCACCCGGTATATATATATATAGTATATATATAGTATATATATATATATATATATATATATATATATATATATATATATATATATATATATATATATATATAAATACCCAGGGGAAAGAACGGTTTAACTCTATTTCTGTAAAAAATTGAGAGTGCTTCCGGAGAGGCAAAAGTTGTAAAAATGCTCGAAAACCTCAAATTGAAACGCCTGTAGGAACACCAAAACAAATTAGCCCCAAAAAACTATATTTCGACAGTATCCCCACAAATGCAGCCAAGCATGGAGATCTACAGTTTTTTAAACAATTTTTGGTGAAGCCAGAATCACGTGTATTTTAGGAGGAGTGCCAGATAACACGAGAGGACGAAACGATGCCCAGCTTAACGAGCAAGAGCATGAATACGAGGTAGACGAAGACGTCAGTAGTGACAATTTTTGAGAAAAAAACGATAAATGTCCAAGCATTCCTTCACATTTAATTTTTTTACACGACAAAAATTGAGAATTTTCAACTTTTTAAAATATATCTCAGGTAATAAACAGTTTTTAAATTGGTTTATATCTTTATTTTTACAATTTCAGTCATACGTTTTCTATCTTTCGGAAATATTTTTCTCAAAACCAATTTCGCGTTACTTAAATCATTCTTCCCCCTTGGTCTTCATATCCTTATGTAAATTTTTATAGAAACTACTACCACTACTATTGTAACCCTGACGTTTGCTGTGCCCTCTGATGATCGTAAAGGTATTATTATTATAAGTTTTATACTGATAAATGCACACTAGTTCCGCGATAAATGCACAGTAGCTCCAGTCAAAATTATGTGTCAACACATTCAATTCCTATGAGGAAACAAGAAATGCAAAAATGATTATAGATATATGGGATTTTGAGCTACTACGTACAATGAGTTGATATTCAAAATTCAAATATACCTGTTATCTGTCGAATCAACCAAGGGTATTAAATGAAGCAATTAATAATTCATTAAGAGCATTCTCAGAAAAAAAAAGTAGTGTATAAGATCTGGTCTAGTGGATAGGGCATCATACCACGCAGGCAATTCGATTTCGAATTAGCGATATTGTAGCTTTTTTGTTATTTATATATATTTCAGGATTTTGAGTTAAAAAGCAGTGAATGATCATTATTCACTGCTATTAGTATATAATGTATGTCACAGTCGTGGAAAAATCTCTTTACATAATGTATTATTTCAAATGATGCTAAATAATATTATTGTTGATCTTATTGATTATTTATATTATAATTTTGATAAATAACTTGACTGATTTGCAGTTAGCAATGACCTTGAACTTGAAAGAAGTTTTTCTAATAGTATCGAGAAAAGTGCCGAAATCTGATGATTTGGCAAACATGAGTCGATTCAATTATTTTCACAGGAATAAATATTTCTGAATCTTTGAAACAAAGCATATAGAAAACAGAAAGCGGTGAGTATTTGAAACGATTCTTTGGATTTTGGAATGAGAGAAGAATTGTAACTTTCCCCGTTGAAAATTCAAATAGAATATGAGTTCTGACATTTTTATCAAGTTCTCAATATGCTTCGAGAAATATTCTCATCAAATATAAGTGCTAGAAGATTTTATCGAATACATTTATAAATTTTCCCTCAAGCAATTTGCCTCTACTAAATTTAACTAGTGCAATTTGCGGCCTTATTATCAAAGATTAAACCTTTGCAGTTTCGTTTTCGTAGTTTAATCAGATAATAAGACCGCCAATCGCACTCAGTAAAATTTCCAGGCCTAATGCTTTCTCGAAAATTTAAAAAAAATATGATAATACCCACGATAAATGTCTTCTCTCTTTGCTTCGAGATCCATGCACAGTGGCTCCCGTCAAAGTTATATGTCAATAGAGATAGAGTATACCGGGTGACACAAGATATCGGGCCACCCCTGTATAACTTCTGCATTCGTCAACGTATTTTTCTGAAATTTGGTACAGTTATATAAGCAACCATTTCGGATTTGATCACATTACAATCCAATATGGCTGACTTCCGGTTTTTCGGGAAATGTCAGTAACTTTGTTTTTTCAAATGGAACACCCTGTATATTTTTACATATTCAAGTTCAACAGGTCAAAACAAGTCCCAACCTTATGTCAAATGTCATTTTTTTTCAAACAATTGAAATTTAAACCGTTTTTTAATTTTACCTCGAGGATAAATGAGATTTGGTCAAAGCTATTCACAATGAGTTGCAAATAACAGAAAAACTTATTTTTTTCTGAAAAATTATTTTTTGTGTCACTTACTGGTTAATCAATTCAGTCACATCAAAAATTATTTTTTTTTCAAATAGAACCCCTATGGGCCACCTACCTGTCTCTCTAGAACATACATTGAGGAAAAAAATGACATATCATTTTTGTATTTCGGTGCAGTAACAAATTGTATAAATTCAAAATCTACAACTAGTTCATGAGTTTCCTTGCAGTTCGAATAATTTTTCAACTTAGTAAGCTGTGGAAAACAACATTTCTGAATCTTGTCAACTAATTGTGTAAGTTAAACTTATAAGCACGATAATGGTATTTTTTTTAAATTCTTCTAGCGTTTTCTCGACTTACATTGCATATTGGTATTCCAATTCCCGCGTCGAAGCGGTTGGATCAAAATCAACATAGACAAAACGTTCATTTCTGCCTCCTCACTTACGATCATCTTCTCCATTGTTGGGTTCTTTTCTGTGTGGGTATCGTTCAGCGTATAATTGACGAGCGGCGACACTGTTTTAAAGACATTCTCCGTAAATTAATAACATATCAACCTGTTCACTTCTTGTAAACCTATAATTTTGATTTTACATTTCTACTAAACTAATTCTCGGAAGTTAACTAATTTTCGAGAGTTGAGATGAAAGATGACGGCGAAACACAATTAGTTGGCAAGATTCAGAAATGTTGTTTTCCACAGCTTACTAAGTTGAAAAATTATTCGAACTGCAAGGAAACTCATGAACTAGTTGTAGATTTTTGAATGTATACAATTTGTTACTGCACCGAAATACAAAAATGATATGTAATTTTTTTCCTTAATGAATGTTCTAGATAGACAGGTAGGTGGCCCATAGGGGTTTCATTTGAAAAAAATTAATTTTTGATCAAAATGTGATGTGACTGAATTTATTCATCAATAAATGACACAAAAAATATTTTTTCAGAAAATGTTATGTTTCTCTGTTATGTGCGACTCATTGTGAATAGCCTTGACCAAATCTCATTTATCCACGAGGTAAAATAAAAAAACAATTTTAATTTTAATTGTTTCAAAATAGGTTTGGACTTGTTTTGGCCTGTTGAACTTGAATATGTAAAAATATACAGGGTGTTCTATTTGAAAAAAAAAGTTGCTGGCATTTGCAGAAAAACCGGAAGTTCGCCATATTGGATTGTAATGTGATCAAATCCGAAATGGTTGCTTATATAACTGTACCGAATTTCAGAAAAATCCGTTCACGAATGCAGAAGTTACAGGGGTGGCCCGATATCCTGTGTCACCCGGTATACGATCCCAGAGCCCCCAGACCTACGTCATTTTAGCAAACCTGAAATTTTCGGAATAAATAGCGTAATATGTAGTTAAGAACGTATGCGTATTTGCTAGCTTGGAAGTGGGGGCCCTTTTACAGGTAGAGCAGTTACGAAATAACATAAAAACCTTACTCACCTACGTTAAAGTATGATAGTTTTGATATATGTTTTACAGAATATTGTTGGAAACCAACATCCATCAGTCCTAGACATTTCCGTTAGCCTTAACTTCCACCAGACGCTTTAAATTTCGTAGAAAAAAATAAGTAAACTACGTCTTAGTAGCAAGTCTAAATTTTATATATGTTGCTTGGAGTAATATTTCAAGACCTTTTGCAAGAAGCCAGAACAATCCGAAAAGCCAAACATCCCCCCAGACACAATAAAAGTTTCGCTGTGAGTATGAGCGTGAGGGCATTATTCTATTATTCGTGTGCATGAGTGCGATATGGCTTTATAAAACAGCTTCATGAAATTAAGGTTGTTTATTGCTCTTAATGGGGTTTCAAAATAATTGTCCAATAATATTTTAATGTCTAATTATAAAATTAATTACAAAGCAATAACAGTTTAAATAATTTGGTGTTTTATTAAATTTTGATTTGAAATGTAAATGTAATGAAAAATTATTATTACAAAAATATTATTTATTATTTATTAGATTATTTACTATTAATCCTCATGGTTATCTCACTCGCACTCATGAGCATGAATAACGTCCTCATGCTCATACTCACAGCGGAAATTTGATCGTGTCTGGGGGGTTGCTTGGCCCTTCGCATTGGTCTGGCTGCGTGCAAAATGTTTTGAAATAGTACCCCAACATATATAAAATTTAGGCTTGCTACTATGAAGTAGTTCACCCAATTTTTTTACGAACTTTAAAGCGTCTGACGAAAGTTAAGTCCCACGGAAAGTGTCTGGCATCTATGAATGTTGGTTTCCAACAATATTCCATAAAACATATATAAAAACCAGCCGTCATACTATAACATAAAGTTTGTATGTACCTTTTGTACCCGCTTCCAAGCTAGCAAGTACACCTACGTATTTGCAAGTCAGAATTCTGACTTGTATCTCAGAATTCTGACTTGCATCTCAGAATTCTGACTTGTAAGTCAGAATTTTACATTTCAAAAATATATTTTTTTGTTGGCACTTCAACGCTTTTGTATATTATTTTATTTATTCCAAAAATTTCAACTTTACTAAAATGACATATAGCTCATCAAGCCAGTCATGAGACGTGAATCTATTGCTCTTAATGCGTTCGCACTGTCTTGTCGCACTCCGCAAAATCGTCACGCCCCATGATTAGCTGTAGGTCTGGGGGCACTGGGATCTTGGACTATGATATGATGGAATTCAACTCACCAATTTTCTTTTTCGTATTGAGTGAACAAGTCTTAAATAATTAATTTGTTGAAAATATTCCCTCAACACTCAATTATAAAAACATTCTGCTTTTTAGTATCAACAACTAACATTTCAAATAATTACCAAATTATCAGTTGGCGTAGCGACACCATCTATCTTAAAACTAGCTGGAAGAATATTGCTTCTCACTCGCATTGGGGATGCTCTTTCATCCCTTGAACTAACGCACTAATCAAGTGATTGAAGTCAGCCTCTTGTGATGTTCATACGTTAATATCCATAAAATAACTGTGTGTGTGTGTGTAAAAAGAGGTTGAAATAGTAAATACAAACTCTATCTAAAAAAGAATGTCGAATAATTGCAAAACATGGTCGACATCCATGAGCAGATGTTCGCCAGGTTTACATTGCAGTTTTTGTGAACATCACAAAACCTCAATATGATGTGATAAGTGATATGCCCGGCTGTGCTTGGAAGTATACAGGGTGCTGTGGAAAAAATGTTGCCAATAATGAACTAATAAAAGTCATAGAGAATTTACAAAACATTGTAACTTCTCTGCAGGATGAGATCAAACAGCTGAAAGGGGAGAAGAAAATGGAAAAAGTACAGAAGTACTGATCAACGAAATTGCCGAAAGACAGAAAAGGGGAAAAACCTAGTTTTCTACAGATTTGAAATAACGGCTGATGAGCTGAAGAACGTCAAGGATATTATAAAAACAAGTGGCCAACTATCCAAACAACTAATATTAGTGTCATGAGATTGAGCAGACCTCAGAATAAGAAACCAGCACCACTCAAAGTCTAGCTCGCATCTAGAGATGAAGTCTACGTTATACTTGAAAATAAAAATAAATTGGGAGATCTGAATATCAATATATCCATATCTACAGACCTAACCAAAATTCAACAATATGCAAAAAAAAAAATTGAATGGAGATGGATCAGAGAAAGAAAAATGGCGAGGAAAATATTTTCATTAAATATGTCAATGGGATTCCAATAATCGCCAAATCAAAAAACTATCTATTAAATTATGTCAACTTAATATAAGATCAATGTTACCCAATTTCGTTTATTTAAAAAACTATATTTTGGAGAATGATATGGACATTGTTGGTGTATCGGAGACGTGTATCGGAGACGTGGCTCCATCCGGATTACCCGAATCCCTTCATAACAATACCCAACTACTACTAGATCGACCAACGCGAAGAGGCGGTGTATGTATCTTTCTCAAATCTACATATAAGTTCAGAAATTTCTTATGCACTTTGAGTGATACTGGTTTAGAACAACTCTGGTTAGTGATCCAGATCAATAAAACTAAAGTGGGCCTCGGAATGATTTATAGACCACAAAATGTCAGTGTTAGGTTTCTAAACGAATTGTCTGATTCCTTAGAGCAAATTTATTTAGATACCAAATCTGTTATTCTAATGGGGGATATCAATATAAATCTAGTGAATCGTAATAATTCAGAAACTAATTCTTTTTATCTATATTATCAAACTACACTATGCTGCAAATCATAGATAAACCTACTAGAATTACCAATACTTCTGAAACTTTAATCGATGCGAAAATATTCATTTTCACTACAGTGATACATTTGATCTGAACAATAATACAGATCACCTACTGGTTTACTGCAATTTGAAATTCGAAGGTTCACAATCAATTTCAAAGCTTATATATTATAGAGATTACAAACACTTCATCTTGGAAGAATTTGCCACTGATGCAATACACATTGATTGGAAGCATATAAACTCTATCGAAGACTTAAACTCCAGAACCGAAACCTTAAATATAGCAATACTTTCTCTCTTCGATTTCCATGCCCCAATATGCACAACCAAAACAAGGCGAAACTACCTCCCATTCATGACATATAACTTGAAAAAAATTATTCAAATAAAAGAGAAAGCTCGCGCAAAATTCAACAAATCTAAAACAGATGCAGATAAGCAATATTATATTACTTCGAGAAACCTAGTAAAAAAATAAAAACAATTCAAGAGGATTATGGAAGAGCCTGGGCGAATGGGGAGCCTGTACTAAAAGTAGAAAGAACAATATCTGAAGAGCTGATGAAACCCCATGACATTTTTCTTGAATGTGGCAGATAATTCGGAAGTGGACCCTAGTTTGATAGAATATTTTGGAAATAATGTTATGAGTGGTTTCGGATCCCACTATAAAAGGTAAGGTTCCCGTCATCTTAACTCGTACAAGTTTTCATTAACTTCTGAAGGTAGGTCAAACAACTAAGAAAGCGGTTAAAAACAATTTTACAATAAAAAGTGATCAGACTTTTGAATTCTCTCAAATAACAAATGAGAATTTAGTGCTTCCCTACTGTATAGACGTATTAAGGAACATTTTCAACGATTCCCTTAAGTGGGGCATATTTCCCTTAATTTGGAAATCTGTTGATGTTCTGCCTCTACCCAAAATAACTAACCCATCTACTTTCAACGATTTGAGGCCAATATGTATTTGACCCGCATTAATCTATATGCTGATGATATGCAAGTGTATTATGCGTGTGAATCAAACGACGAGGACAATATTAATATTATCAATGCAGATCTAGATCAAATATATATATATATATATATATATATAAATATATATATATATATATATATATATATATATATATATATATATATATATATATGGTGCACTAAGAATGGTTTAAGGATCAATCCCAATAAAAGTGTTGAACTTTGTATTGGCCCAGAAAAACAAAGAGACGTCATTTATAGTTTTGAAATTATGATGAATGAATCGACTATAAGCTGAGTCTGTTCAGCCAAAAACCTAGGAGTGAACTTTGATCTCGACTTTGATAATCGTTTCAGATTCAATGATCATGTAAACCATATCATTAAAATATCTTTCTTCAGGTTCTGTATCATCTGAAACATCAATTAAACGAAAATATCAAACTGAAATTATCACTAATATTTCTGCATAATGATTACTGCTGCATGGTTTATTACAATTTTTTAACCTATGACAATCGGTAAAAACTTCAGAAAATACAAAACGTCTGTTTAAGATTTGCATGCAATATCCCATATAGGGACCACGTAACACCACAGTTCATCAGATTAGATTTACTAAAAATTAACAATAGCGTTACTTATTTATTTCTATCTTTTCTGTACAAATTACTCTCCGCCAAAATTCCAAACTACCTAGACACTTTATTGATAAGGAGATCCTCCGTACACAATGTTAATGTCAGGGTTAATAATTTTACAATTCCTCAGCACTCAACAAAAAAGTTTGAGGGCAGCTATTGAATCTCTACATAACACTAATGAATATTTTATTTCGACATTAAAAAAAGAATTGTAGGAAACACTATTAATTGAACAAAGTTGAACAAGTGTTATTTTCGTTTTTTTTTATTTTTCCTTCTTTTTTCTTTATCGTAATTCATCCATATATAGTATGTATTTTTTTCTTAAGAATGTGTAAGTGAACATTATATTTATTTTTTGTGAATATTTAGGGGGAATGGAAGAACGGCAGCAGCCGAATTCCTTTTGTGCTGTACCTGTTTTTTTTCCTCAGTACTGCTCAATAAATATTTTTATTACTATAATTTAATTACAACTTATGCTTAGTAGTAGTAAGTATTGTCAATATTTTCGATAAAAATTTCAAAAATTTGCTTGCATAATTTTATTATTCAATTAATAGTGATTTTATTAATTTGGGAAATATTATGATGAAATATAATTCGTGCCAAGAGATTTTACACTCAAAAATTTCCCATTTTTCATTCGCCAACCGGTAATGTGGT
The DNA here is from genome assembly GCA_018342105.1 of Gonioctena quinquepunctata. Taxonomy (NCBI): domain Eukaryota; kingdom Metazoa; phylum Arthropoda; class Insecta; order Coleoptera; family Chrysomelidae; genus Gonioctena; species Gonioctena quinquepunctata. Next base: position 509,866 of record JAFIRS010000575.1, on the reverse strand, counting down.
CCATAATGTGCCAGATACAGAAGGGAAAAATAATAATGGAGACGTATCAGTAAGAGATAGTGTGGCTATTGTGGTGTCGTGCGTGAGTGAAATCACCTCATCGCTCCCGTCTGCCGACATTGTCTGCGTCTTGATGATGCTGTAGATCTTAACATAGGGGGCCTTGATAAGCTGCACCACCAAATACAACCAAATTTTTATTTTGCATTTTACCACCACTAATGCGTTACATTTTATATTTACCATATTCGTTAAAGAGAATTTGACGTTGACAGATTTTCAGTAAAGGATAAATAATAAACACTCAATTGAAGGAATCAGTTAACATAGACAAACATCGCCTCCAGGATAGCAGATATGTTGTAAAATATAGGCATTTGAAAAAATGCAAATATTATTATGTATACAGGGTGGGGCACCCCATACGACACGGTCCCTGTAAACCAAACCATTAATTTTTTCGGGAATTTCTCCATTTCATTATATGTACATTGATTAAGGCTGCAAGAGGAAATTATTTTGGAGTCTACATGGTGGCTCAAAGTTGTGTTTTTTTAAATGGAATACCCTGTATTTCGTTACACTTTTGAATAGGTCAGGAAAAAATAATATGATTTCATATAAGGTACTATGTACCTAACTATAACCGTTCTCGAGTTATTGATTTTTTTATGAAAATAGGTACAATTGGAAACTAAATAACATCGAAATGTACAGAAATCATCCTTTCCAATTCTGACCAAGCATAAAAGAGGTTTTGGGCTATTGATTTCGATAAAACCCGTTTCTCAATATTATACAGAATGTTCAAAAATCATTGTCACTTTTTTATAATTTCGGACAAAGATTACTTTGTTATTTCAAATAGAACAGTCTGTATTTTTTTGGTTTGAACAATATAAAGTTCAATTATCTTTCATTTCATATTGGGGTTCCCTATACCTAACCTAAATAGTTTTTCAGATATTGGCGACATTTATTTGATTAGCTCACAGAATTCTCATTGACAGTTGTTATACTTCACTTCATCGAAAATATTTACTGTTCACTAAAATGAAGTTATCATTTACATTCATATTCTGACAGTAGTTCATTAAACAGACTATACAATTTTTTTTTATTATTCAACTGAAACAACAACAAAATATGAAACAAATGTATTTAATTCAAAGTAGGTGCTCGAAATGACGAACATCCTGTTGAATACAAAGAGCCACTCTCTCTATGAAAGACTTCTTACATTTAATAACATTTGAGGCGTCACTCTTCGAAAAGCAGCCCTTATTCTCTCCTTCATATTTACCAGTGTGGTTGGAGGAGTGTCGTAAACCTCATTCTTGAAGTATCCCCATAGGAAAAAATCGAGGCAAGTCAAATCTGGTGATCTCGCTGGCCAATTTTGTGGTCCTCCCTACCAATCCATTTATTCGGAAAGCACATATTCAAAAACTGTCTGACACTGAATTTGAAATGTGCCGGAGCTCCATCCAATTGTAACCACATCCGTTGTCTGATATTTAGCGGCACATTCTCCAGAAGCTCAAGCAGATCATCTCGTAAAAATTGTAAAAAAATTTGACCATTCAAATTTCCATAAAAAAAGTATGGTCCTATAACTTGTTTACCTATAATTCCTCCCCACACGTTAACAGAACATCTATTCTGGTGATCGAGAGTGCGGAAAAAATTAGGATTCACATCACTATAATAATGGAAGTTGTGTCTGTTCACCAAGCCATTATTATGAAAAGTAGATTCATCAGAAAATAAAATGGAATCCAAAAAATGTTCATCCTCTCTAAACTTGTCCAGAACCCATAGACAAAACTCGATTCGTCGATGGAAGTCTATTTCATATAATTCCTGGTGCATCTGTATACGGTACGGGTGAAATTTGTATTTTTTTATTACCCTAGAAATGCTCCGTCTGCTTATCCATGTATCTTTCTCGATCTTACGTTGACTCGTATGAGGGTTTTCTATGGTTGATCCCATAATAAGAAATTCATTTTCCTCATTTCCAATAATAGGTTTTGGTCTATTTGCCTCTTCATAAGCTACACTTCCAGTCCTACGAAATTGATGTAGCAATCGTTTGAAAACCAACTTGTTTGGATGATTCCGTCAGAATTCGAAGGGATGATTTCTATACATTTCGATGTTATTTAGTTTCCAATTGTACCTAGCATTTTCATAAAAAAATCAATAACTCGAGAACGGTTATAGTTAGGTACATAGTACCTTTTATGAAATCATATTATTTTTTCCTGACCTATTCAAAAGTGTAACGAAATACAGGGTGTTCCATTTAAAAAAACACAACTTTGATATGTCACACTTTTTTGAGCCACCCTGTAGACTCCAAAATAATTTCCTTTTGCAGCCTTAATCAATATATATATAATGAAATGGAGTAATTCCCGAAAAAATTAATGGTTTGGTTTACAGGGACCGTGTCGTATGGGGTGCCCCACCCTGTATATAAATATTCCCTGCTTTCCTTAGTATCCGAAGAGCTATATATAAGTTCCACTAAATTTCGAGATCGGATATTTTTTTATCGAAATTTCGACCACCGTATCTTATATAGTGATTTGGTTACTCAATGGCAAAAAAAAATAATAATTTTTATTTCTCTACTGAGCTGGAATACAAGTTTGTGATGTTTATTCGCGAATTAAAGTAACCATTCAATATGAAGTTTCATCGTTGTAAGCTTAATAACAGATCTATTTCAATAATGAAGTAATCAACAAAGTTTAAGATTATTATTAGTTCAATTGAATAACAACTTCCAAGGATATTTCAAATTGAAATAAAACGCGATCGACAGAACAATGGGTATAATGGAAAAATAAACGAATGGATCAATTAGTATAAACATTCAATAAAGTATACCAAATTTTGTTATTGTTATTATAACCCTCTCCAGGGGGTTATATTAAGAAGATTTCTCCATTGGAATCTCCAACAAATTTTTTCGTTTACCAAACAATTAAATAAATATTTCTATTTATTTCTGCCAAATTTCATATGATGGCCAAAAAATTAAAATTCCGGAAGGGGGTTACATTAAATATTCGAAAATTGTATGTTATTTTTTATAAAAAAATGTTCTATTATTTCCATTCATTTGTTAATTATCTTTTTGACTTTTTATAAGTTGGTCAATGACTTTATTTATTCTTATTATTTTGAACTTTGTAGTCTATATTGCTACAAAAGCATGTTTTTTAATAATTCCAGGGGTTGACAAAACCCTGAAAACGAAAAAAAAAATCTCCCACAAAAAACATTCCGAAAATATAAAAACATATTCTTTGAAATGGTTGTTTTTAGGACTATCGTATGCATAAAATATGACTGGTGTGCCATTTTCTAGCAGCCGTTATTTCTTTTCACTCTCTTTCTTTTTTCTTATTACTTCGGAAAAATAAGAACACATTGCATAACTCATTCTATCGATCCGTTTGAGATATGAAGATTCTTGGAACTGTGCAATATACCAGAAACATTGATTAGTTAGTATTTAAAGAAAATAAACTTGGACCGAAATATTTAGCCAACTCCATACACATCTATATCTTCTATAATCACGAGTGTATAATGCCATTTTATAACAAATTACGGTGGTTAAAAATTCGAAAAACAAAATGAAAAATTTCAAAAAAAAAAAAAAAAATGTCAGATCTGTCCAAATTTTGGGAACGCGAAACAGCGAAGTTATTTTCTGGCTCAATAAAGACTGTTTTATGGACTATCAACTGTTAGCGGTTGTGCAAGAGGTTGGATCACATATATATATATATATATATATATATATATATATATATATATATATATATGTATATATAATATAAAAATGAATGTTTCTTTGTTTGTCTCGTATGCGCTCCTATGGACTTGGAATGGGAGAGGAGTTTAACGTGCATCACCGCAGTGGCGGAATCGGAAAAACGGATCAAGACATTATCACTTATCCGCATTTACCGCTGTGATAAAAAGGTTGTCTACAAAGTGCGATAGTTCAAATTTTTCGGTCGCAAACAACAAAACGGCATTTGTATTGTGATTCGACGGGTAAAAGCTTCCTATCAAAGAGAGGCACAGTGTTAAAAGCGCGCCTACAATAAATGAATGGCAATGAACGAGTCAGCCGCAAATAACTTCGAATCAAATGTAAATGACGTGAAGAAAAAAAAGAAGTGGTCGGGTGACCACTGCTGTGTTGTAGGGTGCAAAAACACGCGCGCCATTGCTTGTTGACTAACAGATAGTTTGCACCATTCTTGTTCTAAACTTGTTTTGGAAGTCCCTCGGTGAGCGTTTATGTATGTATGAAAATACTGCGTAGACGTGTTTACAGTCGCCACAAGCAATCGCTCTGCAAGTGCAGGAAGTTTTTGTAACTTCTCTGTTACAATCAATCTACGAAAGGAAAAAAGTCAATTGACAAAGTCTTGTTCAATTGTCACATTGATATAAACAATAAAATTTTGTATACTAATAATTACAATAATCTAAAAAACATGCATGAAACATATTTTTATTCATGTAATACATTCAAAAACTCTACACTTTAAAAACACTCTATCACAGGAGTAAATACGGATAATTTGCGCCATATGGTGTCAGTCGCCCGATTCCGCCACTGCGGCGCCATTTACAAAGGTGCTCCAAGTCCATTGGTACTAGTCATCCATTGCGATGAAACTTTGCTATATCATGAGTCGGAAATAATAGTCAGTGACGTCAGTCTATAATCCCGATATGCCGCTTGTTTTAAATGCGGACACAGCGTACCGGTGCCGAATTTATTTCGGCATGTGCAATAGATCTTACGGAGCATTTGAAGCAGCCTCTATTTTAACGAAAGTTCGTGGTCGAGGTTAGCAATTGTACTGATATTTATCGACGGCGGCGCGGAGGTTGCAACACTGAACGATCGAGCTAAGATGAGTCACTGACTATTATTTCTATCTTATGTATAAGTAGTTGGGCGCACGCCCGCGAAGTTGCAACACTGAACGATCGAGCTAAGATGAGTCACTGACTATTATTTCCATCTTATGTATAAGTAGTTGGGCGCCCGCGAAGTTTTCTGAATTAGTACAACTATTCTGCAATATGTGGCGTGCGAGTACCGTTTAAACAAATGAGGGTATTTCATATAGTTTAGCGGCAGTTCGAGTGTTTTCGGTGTATGAGTGCGCACATTTCAATTCGTGTGTGACATAACAAGTGGTGTTGACCATGAAATTGCAATTGCTGGTCGTCATTAGATAATAGATATCACACGCATTTTTTCCCTTAACACCATATTTATTTAACGAAGTTCTGAGCAAGATCAAGAACAAGATTCAGTCAACTCCGTCTAAAAAATATCCTAATATAGGCCAATATCACCAGAAGAAAAACTATGTTTAACATCAAGGTAAGAACAAAATTGAATTAAAACTTATTAACGTTACTGTATTTTTGAATAATAATTAAATATACTATTGTATTTTTAAATAATAATTAAATATACTATTATATTAGAGTATAGAAAAGCTGTCAGTTCATTATTTTACATTAAATGAGGTGACATATTGTGTCACTGATATTTCCGGGAGACTAACCTCGTAGGGGGAACAGTTCGCCTGAGCCGAAGAATCTAAATTTTCAATCACATGGCGTTCTCCCATATTAGATTCTTGAGTGGAATAAGCTGTCTTATCTGAACTTTCCTCCTCGTAGTTGGAACTACTCGCATTAGCAGAAGAATCAATATTTTAAACAAACTCTTTTACAATCTTTTATTTACTTTCACCTGTTCCGGTGTCTGTCTGTGGTGTCTGTCTGTAATCAAATCTTGCAAGTTAAATTTGACTCACTTCTAATCGTCCGATTGATTTGAAATTTGGCAGGTGTACATAATTCCGCTGACAATGCATTATGGAATTTGTTAGGAAAAAACAAAATGGCGGCTCCAATATGGCGGACAATTTTTGTGATTATGGCCCGATTCTATTCAAAATTGGTATCTAGGGGTTTTTTCAAAATTCTAAAACAAATTAGATTAAAATTACTAAACCAGTTATAAATACAAAAAAAAAATAAACGAAAAAAAAATTAAAAACAAGCTTTTATTAGTTATTAATAAAAACAGAACTAATAAGTTAAAAATAAAAATTATAAAAAAATATTTTTTATACAAATGCACTAAAAAGGAAAAAATAATTTATTTCATTGTTTGATCTAGGTTATTCTGTGAGTAACAGATTCAAAAGCTTGCCGCGGATACAAAATAGGTAATCTTGCGCGGCAAGATTTTGAATCTGTTACTCACAGAATAACCTAGATCAAACAATGAAAGAAATTATTTTTTCCTTTTTAGTGAATTTGTATAAAAAATGTTTTTTTATTTTTATTTTTAACTTATTAGTTATGTTTTTATTAATAACTAATAAAAGCTTGTTTTTAATTTTTTTTTCGTCTATTTATTTTTTTAGTATTTATGATGTTAAATAAAAATAATTTTATTCCATATTCGATTCTTGACCGAATAATGCTGTCAGATTTGAAGTCGACCTAAAAGGTGTACCTGTAGGTGAAACTAGCTTCACACATTCAAAAACTGCCACGAAATACTTCGTTGAAATCAAACTCGATCTGATTCCCAGGAATTTCTTCAACGGATAACGAAATTTCGGGCCGAAGTTTAAAGAAACCACGCTCGTATCCCCACATAGATCAGATATGGTCGAAATCGTCACCGAAAAAAATCGTGCCGCCTTAGCGGAATTTTCCGTAACGGAATTTAATAAAAACCAAAGCTTAACTGACCGGGCGTGTTGAGCGGTACGCGGTTTAAGCGAGAAAAAAAAACAATTAATTCCGGTGAAAGCGGGTATAGTCCATCCAATATCAATTGCAGAAGCTGTTTCTATAGGGAGCAAATAAAAACTCACTTCGCTAATACGAGCGTATATGCGAAGAAACGGAACGAAAAATAATCTGTACTACTTGTATACAGTCTCCGTCGGCACAAAGAGCCCGCTGGTCAACGTGGACTTGAGTGACTGCTGTCTGTTCTACAACCGATTCGTCTGGGCCAATCAAGTCGGACATCAATGCTTGCAGCTGTGTCTATACGATGGGAGGTCATAAATCACGCGTTATATTTGTGTTTTAATAGCTCTGAAAGATTAAAAACCAGTAGCGTCTGTGGTCTTGGTGTGTGCCGATCGAAATACGTTTCAGGATATTAAAATATCTAAATAAAATTAGTTATCTCCGCCACGCTGGTTTTAATAGCTCTGAAAGATTAAAAACCAGTAGCGTCTGTGGCCTTGTTGTCGCCTCAAGACTTTTTATGCTTCTGCAATTGATATTGGGAAAACTATAGAATCGGCTTGCGCCGGTTAAAACAGGTGCACTATGACCGCCTCAATAAGTTTTCATGCTTTTTTTTCCGCCGCTGCGCGCCGCGGTAAAGCGGTGCACTATGGACGTATAGTTTTCCCAATATCAATTGCAGAAGCATAAAAAAGTCTTGCGGCGAAATCCTGTGAGCGAATAATTAAATATACTATTGTATTTTTAAATAATAATTAAATATACTATTATATTAGAGTATAGAAAAGCTGTCAGTTCATTATTTTACATTAAATGAGGTGACATATTGTGTCACTGATATTTCCGGGAGACTAATCTCGTAGGGGGAACAGTTCGCCTGAGCCGAAGAATCTAAATTTTCAATCACATGGCGTTCTCCCATATTAGATTCTTGAGTGGAATAAGCTGTCTTATCTGAACTTTCCTCCTCGTAGTTGGAACTACTCGCATTAGCAGAAGAATCAATATTTTAAACAAACTCTTTTACAATCTTTTATTTACTTTCACCTGTTCCGGTGTCTGTCTGTGTGTGTCTGTCTGTAATCAAATCTTGCAAGTTAAATTTGACTCACTTCTAATCGTCCGATTGATTTGAAATTTGGCAGGTGTACATAATTCCGCTGACAATGCATTATGGAATTTGTTAGGAAAAAACAAAATGGCGGCTCCAATATGGCGGACAATTTTTGTGATTATGGCCCGATTCTATTCAAAATTGGTATCTAGGGGTTTTTTCAAAATTCTAAAACAAATTAGATTAAAATTACTAAACCAGTTATAAATACCAAAAAAAAATAAACGAAAAAAAAATTAAAAACAAGCTTTTATTAGTTATTAATAAAAACAGAACTAATAAGTTAAAAATAAAAATTATAAAAAAATATTTTTATACAAATGCACTAAAAAGGAAAAAATAATTTATTTCATTGTTTGATCTAGGTTATTCTGTGAGTAACAGATTCAAAAGCTTGCCGCGGATACAAAATAGGTAATCTTGCGCGGCAAGATTTTGAATCTGTTACTCACAGAATAACTAGATCAAACAATGAAAAATTATTTTTTCTTATGCTGTTACAAAATAGGTTTTATTTTTATTTTAACTTATTATATGTTTTATTAATAACTAATAAAGCTTGTTAATTTTCTCTATTATTTTTTAGTATTTATGATGTTAAATAAAATAATTTTATTCCATATTCGATTCTTGACCGAATAATGCTGTCAGATTTGAAGTCGACCTAAAAGGTGTACCTGTAGGTGAAACTAGCTTCACACATTCAAAACTGCTACGAAATACTTCGTTGATATCAAACTCGATCTGATTCCCACGGAATTTCTTCAACGGATTATCGTTTCCGTTCGCGAAATTTCGGGCCGAAGTTTAATAGAAACCACGCTCGTATCCCCACATAGATCAGATATGGTCGAAATCGTCACCGAAAAAAATCGTGCCGCCTTAGCGGAATTTTCCGTAACGGAATTTAATAAAAACCAAAGCTTAACTGACCGGGCGTGTTGAGCGGTACGCGGTTTAAGCGAGAAAAAAAAACAATTAATTCCGGTGAAAGCGGGTATAGTCCATCCAATATCAATTGCAGAAGCTGTTTCTATAGGGAGCAAATAAAAACTCACTTCGCTAATACGAGCGTATATGCGAAGAAACGGAACGAAAAATAATCTGTACTACTTGTATACAGTCTCCGTCGGCACAAAGAGCCCGCTGGTCAACGTGGACTTGAGTGACTGCTGTCTGTTCTACAACCGATTCGTCTGGGCCAATCAAGTCGGACATCAATGCTTGCAGCTGTGTCTATACGATGGGAGGTCATAAATCACGCGTTATATTTGTGTTTTAATAGCTCTGAAAGATTAAAAACCAGTAGCGTCTGTGGTCTTGGTGTGTGCCGATCGAAATACGTTTCAGGATATTAAAATATCTAAATAAAATTAGTTATCTCCGCCACTGCTGCTCACAGGATTTCGCCTCAAGACTTTTTTATGCTTCTGCAATTGATATTGGGAAAACTATAGAATCGGCTTGCGCCGGTTAAAACAGGTGCACTATGACCGCCTCAATAAGTTTTCATGCTTTTTTTTCCGCCGCTGCGCGCCGCGGTAAAGCGGTGCACTATGGACGTATAGTTTTCCCAATATCAATTGCAGAAGCATAAAAAAGTCTTGCGGCGAAATCCTGTGAGCGAATAATTAAATATACTATTGTATTTTTAAATAATAATTAAATATACTATTATATTAGAGTATAGAAAAGCTGTCAGTTCATTATTTTACATTAAATGAGGTGACATATTGTGTCACTGATATTTCCGGGAGACTAATCTCGTAGGGGGAACAGTTCGCCTGAGCCGAAGAATCTAAATTTTCAATCACATGGCGTTCTCCCATATTAGATTCTTGAGTGGAATAAGCTGTCTTATCTGAACTTTCCTCCTCGTAGTTGGAACTACTCGCATTAGCAGAAGAATCAATATTTTAAACAAACTCTTTTACAATCTTTTATTTACTTTCACCTGTTCCGGTGTCTGTCTGTGTGTGTCTGTCTGTAATCAAATCTTGCAAGTTAAATTTGACTCACTTCTAATCGTCCGATTGATTTGAAATTTGGCAGGTGTACATAATTCCGCTGACAATGCATTATGGAATTTGTTAGGAAAAAACAAAATGGCGGCTCCAATATGGCGGACAATTTTTGTGATTATGGCCCGATTTATTAAAATTGGGGTTTGGAATTTGTTAGGAAAAAAAAAATCCAAAATTGGTATCTAGGGGTTTTTTCAAAATTCTAAAACAAATTAGATTAAAATTACTAAACCAGTTATAAATACCAAAAAAAAATAAACGAAAAAAAAATTAAAAACAAGCTTTTATTAGTTATTAATAAAAACAGAACTAATAAGTTAAAAATAAAAATTATAAAAAAATATTTTTTATACAAATGCACTAAAAAGGAAAAAATAATTTATTTCATTGTTTGATCTAGGTTATTCTGTGAGTAACAGATTCAAAAGCTTGCCGCGGATACAAAATAGGTAATCTTGCGCGGCAAGATTTTGAATCTGTTACTCACAGAATAACCTAGATCAAACAATGAAAGAAATTATTTTTTCCTTTTTAGTGAATTTGTATAAAAAATGTTTTTTTATTTTTATTTTTAACTTATTAGTTATGTTTTTATTAATAACTAATAAAAGCTTGTTTTTAATTTTTTTTTCGTCTATTTATTTTTTTAGTATTTATGATGTTAAATAAAAATAATTTTATTCCATATTCGATTCTTGACCGAATAATGCTGTCAGATTTGAAGTCGACCTAAAAGGTGTACCTGTAGGTGAAACTAGCTTCACACATTCAAAAACTGCCACGAAATACTTCGTTGAAATCAAACTCGATCTGATTCCCACGGAATTTCTTCAACGGATAATCGTTTCCGTTCGCGAAATTTCGGGCCGAAGTTTAATAGAAACCACGCTCGTATCCCCACATAGATCAGATATGGTCGAAATCGTCACCGAAAAAAATCGTGCCGCCTTAGCGGAATTTTCCGTAACGGAATTTAATAAAAACCAAAGCTTAACTGACCGGGCGTGTTGAGCGGTACGCGGTTTAAGCGAGAAAAAAAAACAATTAATTCCGGTGAAAGCGGGTATAGTCCATCCAATATCAATTGCAGAAGCTGTTTCTATGGGAGCAAATAAAAACTCACTTCGCTAATACGAGCGTATATGCGAAGAAACGGAACGAAAAATAATCTTTACTACTTGTATACGTCTCCGTCGGCACAAAGAGCCCGCTGGTCAACGTGGACTTGAGTGACTGCTGTCTGTTCTACAACCGATTCGTCTGGGCCAATCAAGTCGGACATCAATGCTTGCAGCTGTGTCTATACGATGGGAGGTCATAAATCACGCGTTATATTTGTGTTTTAATAGCTCTGAAAGATTAAAAACCAGTAGCGTCTGTGGTCTTGGTGTGTGCCGATCGAAATACGTTTCAGGATATTAAAATATCTAAATAAAATTAGTTATCTCCGCCACTGCTGCTCACAGGATTTCGCCTCAAGACTTTTTTATGCTTCTGCAATTGATATTGGGAAAACTATAGAATCGGCTTGCGCCGGTTAAAACAGGTGCACTATGACCGCCTCAATAAGTTTTCATGCTTTTTTTTTCGCCGCTGCGCGCCGCGGTAAAGCGGTGCACTATGGACGTATAGTTTTCCCAATATCAATTGCAGAAGCATAAAAAAGTCTTGCGGCGAAATCCTGTGAGCGGCTCACACCAAGACCACAGACGCTACTGGTTTTTAATCTTTCAGAGCTATTAAAACACAAATATAACGTGTGATTTATGACCTCCCATCGTATAGACACACCTGCCAGCATTGATGTCCGACTTGATTGGCCCAGACGAATCGGTTGTAGAACAGACAGCAGTCACTCAAGTCCACGTTGACCAGCGGGCTCTTTGTGCCGACGGAGACTGTATACAAGTAGTACAGATTATTTTTCGTTCCGTTTCTTCGCATATACGCTCGTGTTAGCGAAGTGAGTTTTTATTTGCTTCTGCAATTGATATTGGATGGACTATACCTACTAACACTGTATGCCTGGTACTATTACTAAATATATTATCGCATTAAATTTAAAGACCACGCGAACAGCTAGTACGGAATAAAATACACTAAAATAAGCATTTTTGGGGGAAGGTAATCTGCAGAGAACAATATTGGTACTACTAAGATGGGAACAGCAAGTAACCGAGAGAAAAGTTACGAAATTGGCTTATTATTTCGGTATGCTTAATCATGCCCAGGTTAATTTTTTAAGTCGCTCCCTATATTCCAGATAACGTGAAAAATTGTTTATTTTTTTTTTTGTAATCCACTGATTATGGTGACACTATATTAGGAAAGTATTTCTAGTTATCTTAAAAGTGAAATTATTGATTTTTATTCAGTGGCGTTACTATGGAAGCCTAAATTTGTGAAAAAAAAACCGACTATCTCAAAAATTAGTATATTTTCAACGTAAATGATATGCAATCGAAATAGAAAAAGCAGTAACTAATGCTATGAAACATCCTAACACGTAAAACGCACCAAAAACTATCAAATACTACAGCACTGCACCGTTGCAAATGACATTTTATACTAGAGACCGCCAAAAATACGGATGTGGACTATACATGCGTTTGACCTTGAATCAGCCAATCAAATTTAATCCCGCCCACCTAAGGATCCCATTCCAGGGTATACTACTCAACTACGATATTATTCCAACGTTTATTTTAAATATGGCATTTGTTGCCACAAGTGGCACTCTGGGATATAGATCAATTTGAGCTTGTTGCCACATGTGGCAACATGGGCTTGAAGGGGTTAAAACTTATTTTTTTAAATTTCTAGTCGATCATACCCGTCGGACGGCTTGAGAGTAGTTCATATTCATAGATGTTTATTATAGTGCCTTTACCCCGGGAGTATGGAATTGGCTATCCATGGAGGTGTTCATTGTGGTAGTATTTCATCCCTTTGTAGAATTTACCGAAAAATTACGGAATTGGCTTATTATTTCGGTATGCTTAAAAACTATTTTTCAAAATTTTTATTCGATTATTCCCCTTCGGACGGCTTGGGAGTCGTTCATATTTCATATTCATAGACGATGTTTATTAAAATGCTTTTCATTCACCCCGGGAGTATGGAATTGGCTATCCATGAAGGTGTTCATTGTAGTAGTATTTCATCCCCTTGTGAGTATAAAGTTGGCTACATATTTCAGTATTACCAAAACCAACCTCACAGGGGACCATTATGTATCTTTCATCATCAACATGTGATTTTGTAGGTGGTTGAACATTTACCTACGCCTAAAACAGATTTTTGAATATTTTGAGTCGTTCATATCCGTAAGATATTTACTTAGTAGCTCCTTCAATGGGTGTGGAGTTTGCTAAATATTTCAGTATAGGTACATTTTCTTTAACTACTTACTGACTCTACACTTTTTTAGGTGTATTGTTGCTAATCAATAATGTACAAAATTCATTTCAATATTATTTTTTTGAGGGGATGGTCAGGGTTTTTACAAATTTGGATAATCAAATATTATTCCAAAGTGCCACAATTCATATTCAAGAAAGTTGCTCACTAAACACCTGTTATGTCGAAGTGTACTGCGCAGCTTCAAGCAATATTTTCTAATTTTTCCAAAGTTATAAAAAACATGACATTGGTAATTTGGCAGCTAACCGAAAAATGGCTGCTATAAAATGGCAGCGGTTTGCAGACCAGTTAAAATATGATAGCTCCGCTTTTGATGGAAATAATGCATTTTTTTACTCTAGGTGCACTTAAAATTGTTCCAGTAGAGTGATATAAACATTGGCTATTCATATAATCAGTGATTGAGTAAAAGAATATTCGGAATAATAATTATCTTGATTATCATTCTGAACACAAAGACATGATAACTGCGATAGTAATGTTTATTTTTAGCATACACATGGTTCCTAAGAAAAAAATTACACCTTGAATCTGCATTAACTATTCATTTTATATCTGAGATTCCATAAATTCCATTTAATATTGTGTTTCGAAGAAAACACTTGCACTGCCATATAATTTTATAATACAAATAATTTCATCAAAAAGCTGACCGAGAAAAAAAACGAAAATAAATTGAAATAAAAAAAATGTCAACGTCAAATTCCAAGATCCTACATATGAAGATTAAAGAAAACCAGGATAACTCACCTCCCAGCTTTCTTTGGTAATTTCAGATATTTCTCCATCTTGACTTCCATGGCGACTAGCTGAAGGTGTCGGTTCGTCACTCCATAGCTCTGTGTCCATTTCCACCAGGTCAAAGCCTCTCTCCTTAACCTTGAAAAATAAATTATTCATTAGATTTTTGGCTTGCAAAAAAATATTTAAAAAATTCTTCCAAAACTATAATAATCAATCAATCAAATACGTTAGTGGGTATCCTCACCGAAAAATAGCGTGTCATGTCGAATAAAATGTAGGAAAGGTTAAGGATATATAAAACCTGACAAAATGTAGAGCCGAAAGTTGTAGAATCCCAACTGAGACGGTACAAATTTTCGTGTCACAGAGCTGAAACTCAATTACCAACGTGATTCCATTGTTCCATTGATTACCCACAAATTTAATATCGGTCCACCTGCCGTGGGTGTCAGTCGCAATCTTTGTATTTACTTACAAGCTTTTATTTAGTTTCACCTGTCCCGATGTTTGTCATCAAACCTTGCAAATTAAATTTGACCCACTTCTAGTTGTTCGATTAACGTGAAATTTGGCAGGTGTTCATAGTTCCGGTGACAATGCATTATGCATTTGTTAGAGAAAAAACAAAATGGCGGCTCAAGATGGCGGACGAGATTTGTGTTTATGGTCCGATTCGATTCAAAATTGGTATGTGGGGGTTTTCAGGGTCGAAGATTATGAATTTTCTGACAAAATTCATAAAATCAAAATGGCGGCTTCAAGATGTCCGACGATTTCTGTGATTATGGTCCGATTCTATTCAAAATTGGTATGTGGGTGTTAGGGGTACTTACTAAAAAGCACAAAATAAAATAATTAATAAAAAAAACCTTTTTAAAAACAAGCTTTTATTCAAATACCCTAAAAAGTACAAAATAATTGCTTTGGATGTGTGACGTAGGTTATTCCGTGAGTTATAATTCAAAAGCTTGTCGCATCTGTATTCGAAATGAAAACTTTGCGCGACAAGCTCTTGAATCTAGAACTCACGGAATAACCTACGTCACACATCCAAAGCAATTATTTTGCACTTTTTAGGGTATTTGAATAAAAGCTTGTTTTTAAAAAGTTTTTTTTATTAATTAGTTTATTCCTACCAGAAAGTACTAAACACGATACCATTTATGTTATTGTCCTATCGTTCGTTCTACACCAAACCGCCTGAGAGGAAGGACTTGAGACGTTACCCATCCTCGAACATCTCGAAATGTTCATAATTTTAATTCGATGTTATTCCTCAACGTAAGTTAATTTGGAAAATCCATGTCAGTGCAGTTTTGTATTCTTTATAGTTAATTTTAGGTGATGAATCGGTTGAAATTCCAAATTACCTCACCATCGCTAAATTCGGACGGTCAAAATGAGATCAATTTTACCTACCATAATATTTGTTGGGATAATATGTGGTTTATATGTCTGATACACAAATGTTAAATTTTCAAATAAAACATTTCAAAGGAAACAAAACATTAACCGATTTAAAAAATATTCAAGGGAAAGTTTCAACCACTTTGGATTCGAATTTTGGAAAATTATTTCTTAGTACCCACCCCTGGAATGTAACCCTCATCAAAACTTCATTCTCCTATTACAGTAGTCTTTGAGATATAACCTGTTTCCTGTTTTATAATATAGGTAGTTGTTAACGCCAGGGGTGCAAAATTCGAAAATTACAAAAAATAAAATAAAAATGACGTATTCTGGCGATTTTTTAAATTAACATTTTTATAGATAAAAATTATGAAAAAATTCAGGTGGTAGTTTCGAAAATCTAAAAAATCCTTCTTCTGATGATTGGGAAACCATGAAACAGCTGTTGGCGGATGGTGGGCTCTCTTGGATTCGTAACAAATTGCTCTTATTCCTCTATATATATATATATATATATATATATATATATATATATATTTATATATATTCTTAGTTGGTCTGCATTATATGTGGGTGTAACCTGACCTCTTGCCATTCTATAATTAATTACAGTGGATAAAAAATTGTAAAAAAAAACCATCTTTTTTGTCAAATTCGTCCAGATTTTGGGAACCACGAAACAGCGAAGTTTAAGATATATTTTTTCTTTTTTTTATCATATAATTCTTTTATGAAACTGGGTCCGTCTCTTATTAAAAATACTGAAACGAATTTAATGTCCGTTTATTACACCTCGAAAACAACACAATAATACACTCTGGCAATAAAATACTCAATACAAATTCACTCTTCAAAACATTCCGCGTACCACACTACACAAAATAATAATTATCTTTGAACTCGCTATGATTGAATTACTTCCGCGGCCCGCCCGACCTAATATCTTCGGTCTTGACTTCCAGAATCTTCTGGTATCTTCTCGGTTCGTGGAACATCGAGATCATTCGATGAAAAATCCTAGTGCAACGTCGACCGGTCAGTCATAACATTCCTGGAATTCCGTCTCAGAAATCCCCGACGTTAGCTCGTCTGGCTTGCGAGAAAGATAAACAACGCAGCGACGCACTGTACTGATTTTCGTAACAATGCCATATATATCTTATTGCATAGGCTTGCAGCATATTTCGTTTGATTGGGCATTTGAGCTGCAAAACTTTGATTTCAAGAGTTTTTTCTCCAAGGTGTACAGAAACATAGAAAATATCACTTATATTGGAAAAATAAAATAAGAACCCAAAAAAGATCTATAGTTTTCATCCGAATAATTGAAAAAACATGGAATAGATGGAAGGTCAGTTTTTAAATCATACCTATTTTAATATCATGCTTCCCAATTTTCCAAATATTTCCAGTGTACTTTTATCGAGGGTACCTAACGAGGGAACATTTTCCTGAACTGTTTTTTAATGACGTTGTGAAAAAACTGTATTTGATTGGCTATGAAAAAGAGTTGAAAAATTTTCATATTATAATATTTTGAGTTCTATTATCTTGATCTTATAACCGTGAAAACATTGGTATTTGAGCAAACTAATACTTTTACAGAAGTTTCGAAGAAAACGGTTAAACCTATATTTTATGGAGCCTACCCTAAACATTTTTTTTCTGTAAAATGAGTTATGGCAACATGAAAGACAAAAATCCCTCTTAAAAATTATGAAGGAAATCGTCGAAGGCAAATTTTGTATTATAACCTCTTTTCCAGTAGAGCACAATTTTGTAATTGAATAACGTGAACATCACAAATGAAGAGTAAACCACAGATACCAAATTTCGCCCAAATCGCCTGCGTCGGACACCGAATGAATTTACTCCGACAAAGGCGATCAAGTGGAGCCTGACTCACGCACCACGTGTTCCGTACCACTGTTTCAACTAGAGGCTATTGCTTGCTTCTATGTATTATTTACAAACCACAACTTTCAAAGACAAACAAAAATCTATGCCGATTGGTAGAGTAAAGAGCAGGTATGTAAATCAGTAAGTTATTAGGCGTGTATCTAATGAATCATTGTTGAATCACCCATTTCAGTCGTGTCAACAAGTTTGACTGCATTCGGCTACTGGGCTAATCTTCCTATTTGCTGACTAGACTCAACAACTATTTTATTGTGAATTTCGCAAAAACTATAAGACAGAATCATTGCTTAGTTTTCCTTTAAACTTTCTGCATAATTGCCTTTTATGTATTGCGAACTGACGAAAGCAAATGTTTAGAGTTGGAAACTTTTCAATTGTTTTTCAAAATATGCTTCCTGATATTTGATACACTTTTGCATACGTTGCAATCAGTTTTTGTATCTCCAAAATATAGGTACTTTGACCAACCGCTTCGTTCAGCGTCGAAACTCGTTGCCCACGCAGTGTTTTCTTCACGTGTGGAAACAAAGAGAACTCATTGGGTGACAAATCAGAACTGTACGGCGGATAATCCATCAATTCGCTGTTTTGATTACTCAAAAAGGCAGTTGTTTCCACCGATGTGTGTGAGCTTACATTGTCATGGTGGAGAATGCGAAGACTTCTGGTAAACAAATGATTGTTATCAACCTGAGAATGTCTGAATTTCACGGTATGTCACGATCTTGCTTCATCAGTTCGCGCATGGCATCGATGTTTGCTGGCACCTGGCACCACAACTGTTTTTTTTTAGATTAATTCACCAACGAACTACGGCCACGCTTGAATTCATTGAACCAACGATAGACAGTGGACATTGGCATTATGTGGGACTTTAATACCAAAAGTCATCAACCCACTGTTGTTCAGTTAATACACGTCGGAAGTCATAAAAAAAAACACCGCACGAAAATGTTAACGAGTTAATTCAATTTTTTTGACTGAAACGACATTTTCAACTCAAAACAAGCAGCGTCTGTATGTCAAAACGGATTGATTACTTTAAATAATAGCAAACTTTAAGATGGAAACGCCAGATTGCACCTAGTAACAACAGTGTTGCTAAGTTCAAACTCATAAAAGGCGACCCTCGTATTTCAGCAATATCTCTAAAACTTGCCTAAATATCATTTTGAACATTTTGGAATCCCCATGTCTAAGAACCCTGGTGCCTGAACTGATTCGTAATTTGTTTAGATTTTTGAGGATACACCACCTGTTACTTTAACAGAGCTTCTCTCTGTGGTAGTCTGTGGTAGATGGCGCCGTCCAAAAATGTTTGTTTACAACCTCACTTAATGTCAAAACTGAATTTTTGACATATGCGGCATCTTATATGAAATTAGTTTTGGTGTTTTGTCGGTGTCTGTGCGTTTTTCTTCTCTTTGATTTGAAATCTTGCTTAGCTTATTCCTGAGTTTGTTCTTTAAAAAATCACTCGTTCATCAGTTCATTCGTGCGCGAGGAATTGTTTATTTTCAGGTAGTGTAGTATGTAAGGATACTTTTTGTAGAATGTCCTACATTTGTATTTTGTGTGGACAGTATGAAGCCGCATATTCGAATATTCACCTGTATTCAGTACCAAAAGCAAGTACAAATTTTGATGAATTGACTAATAATGATATTTTCATTCGTCCTCTTCTATGAGCAAGAGGACATCACATCTTTAAATTAACTTTATTATTTTATCATTATTGTATTGTATATATATATATATATATATATATATATATATACGGTATAAGTGGGCCTCCGGCCTTGTTAATTTTGAGGTTCACTGAGACTCCGATGTCACCGAGCCTCCGATATACGGACGCCCGGTAACCACCCTTTAAAAAATGTCGCATAGGATATGTAACATAGTAACAAACACTTTGCCACAAAAATATGGAGGAGTCCAAGTTGCCCGATTTTTGATAGCCATTTAAAATTTAGTGCAGTCCCTCGCCGCTGAAGTGCGCTGCTTATATACTTTGTTTATGTTTAGGTGTTTGAAACGTATACTTTCGAAGGTCACTGGGCTTCCCCCAATTTGGCAACACAGGGGATGCACACAAATATCATTCATTTTAGATTGTCATCAAGAAACATGTATTCTTTCCGCGCACGAACGAAATAAATTGTGGAAGCTGCAATTGCCTCCCAAATATTTGAGAATGAGCCTGGTAAATACTGTTTCTCATTGATTCCGCAATTTATATTACTGCGATTACGTCAAGATTTGCGATATTTCACCATTTCAGAAAAGGTACTTTGACAATGTAATACACAAATCACTCAAACAATTTCTCATGCAAGATTCAACAAAAGGACACCAAACTTTCGCTATCTTCTCAAGCAAAAAAAAAATTCTTTCTTTCATTGAATGAAAACAATCTTCATATAGAATCCCTACTTGAATATATTCTCGTGTGAGTTGAGTATTTTGTGAACCTGAAAAAACGCTTGCATTGTTTTCCACATATCAGAAAATCTATATTCTCGTAATGTGTCTTGTATTTGATTTGTATTATTCAGTTTCGGTTATTATATTGTGTACCACGAAAGTTACTGAATGAGGTTGCTTAGAATGGATTATTAATTAACTGAATGTAGGAATCTGGGGTATTCCAAGGTTCAAGATTACAGATAAATCATGGAAAATTTTCAGGTAAACGACTCAAATGAATTCAATTTTAATCAGAACATGCTACTGTTCAAATGTACAGGAAAAGGATGGAATTTTTTGGGTGTGTGACACAAGTTATGTTATAAAATCAGTAGCCCATTGTTTCAGAAATATACCAACAAAAAATAGTCAACAGAACGTATACATATAGACACTAATGAATTGAAATAATCTATACATATATAATTACATGTCCTGACTGACTGATTCACTAACTTCAACGCCCAGACCAAATAACTCAACACAAAGAGCTGAAATTTTGATAGCGTATTCCTATGATGACATGAGTATATAACCAAGTTTTTTTCAATACTCCATCCCTAAAGGGGTGAAAATCACAATACCGTTAGTTTTGAAGTTAGAGTCATGGAAACTGCTATTTTTGGCCTTTTCTTCTCAAATAACGAAACACGTATTTTCAGATTATTGGAAATTCAACCCCTAAAGGAGTAAAAGGGTTAAATGGGGTTCGAAAGTTTGTACCCTTAGTTTTCGACTTGGGTTCATAAAAATTGGTATTTCAGTGTCTTCAGCAATCCAAACCCTTAAGGGGTCAAATGGGGGGTGAAACATTTTAAGTTAGGATCATGAAAATGGATATTTGAGGTCTTTTTGCATATGAAGACATTTGTTTTCCAGTGTTTTTAGAAATTCAACTACTAAAGGGGCGAAATGGGGGCTGAAAATGTTTATTAGGGTTCCGTGAGTTTTTGAGTTAGAATAATGAAAATTGGTGTTTTGGCTCTCTGTCACGAATAAATAAATCGTGTTAAACTTCATTCAAAATGCCATATCTACAGGGGTGGAAAGGGATTGGTGAATTTGTAATAGTCGTCACAAAGCATTACTTTCGCTGTCAAATCAATTATGCCACCCAAACGAGATAACGGGATCACAGGATAACGGGAAACGAAATCACGGAATAGCCTGAGCCATAAGCTAGATGAAAACATATGGAAAAATGCTAGTTGATAATAATATATTTTAGGAAGAAAACCTTATAAGTGAGAGTTCTAAATGGTACAGAAAATCGAATGGAAGAGGAACATTCTTTCACAGATCTTGAAAACTACTCAAAATTATTCATTTATATTACCGAAGAAAATTATTCACTAGGATTTGAAAGAATAGGAAATAATTAAATTGAATAGAAATCATTATGCTCAATGAATAATATATTCAATTCTTCTTGGAAGGAAACTAAGGAAAATAGATCCAAATAAACTGGCGCCATCTGAAACGTTAGTAAGCTTTATTAGCAAGTAGGCCAAGTGTCGCCAAGTCGATCCTAAACATTTACAGGTATAAGTGCAAGTACCAGGGTTTTTAGACATCTTACCCATAACTAGCCCGGCAAATGACAAACTACACCTCAAACTTTTGGCTATTAAAAAATTTGCTTTACTCAGTATAGGGTTCGTTTGCCCCTTGAAGTCTAATCTCACCTTCACGTGGTATGGGGTGAATGGGCCCCGGCCGTACGGTGAATGGGGCAGTTTGCGTACATTCGCTGGGCGCGTGGGCGGCCGCGACTTGATCAACGAGGCTCTGGCAAACATACCTAATAGACCAATTAATATAGATTTGTTCGTAACAAAAATACTACCAGGAAACCGACTGTGCCATCATACGAAAGACGGTCCATAGTTATATCCTGTTATGTTTCCTACTCGCAACTGTCATTGCTCAATTTGTTATAAACATTTAAAAGCAATTTTTTTAATTTTTTATCGTTTTTGACTTGTAACTTGAAAACTAATGAAGCAATCTCGATACTCTCAATGGACGAATTGTAGAGAATTAAAATGCAAAAAAATGAGGCTCAGCGCGACTCGATCGGATTATTAGTGACAGAAAAACCGGAAAAAATCTGCACCGCCATTTTTTGTTTTAGAACAGGCTCTCCACGACATAGTAGGGATTGCTATGTACTTTATGTGAGACAAACTCAGGCACTGTTAGATTATTAGTTTTGGCATAATTGCAGTTTGATTTTTTCAATGCACTTTATTGCAGCAGACCTGGATGCGTCTTAGGTGGTCCGATTTCAATTTTTCTAAAAGAGTTTGAGAGTTGAAGTATAGTACTACAAAATGACTATTCTCATTTTGCGTTAAAATGCTGCGAAATAGTGAGAAATACTTGCAAACATGACCGAAAACGGCTGGGGAGTGGGAGTAGAGCAGCAGATTCATAACGGGTAACATTATTATACATATGCTTCCCCGCGTCTGCTGCTCTACCCCCACTACTCAGCTGCTTTCACGCACTCGCCCATTTTCGGTCACGTTTGCAAGTATTTTTCACCTATTTTACAGCATTTTAACGCAAAATGAGAATAAGCATTTTGTAGTAAGTACTATACTTCTACTCTCGAAAACTTTTTGAAATATTGGAATCGGACCACCTATGACGCATCCAGGTCTGCTGCAATAAAGTACATTAAAAATTCACATTGCAATGGGGAATTCTTCTTCAAACGATAATGAAGTATTTTTTATGAAATATCTATAAAACGTCGCATTTCAAATCATTAAAACCTTTTTCTCATTTTTTTTTTATTAAAAAATGAAAATAAATTGGGGATTTAAAATTTAAAGTGATTTGTTTCTATTTCACCATTTGGCAACATCGACTGCAGATTTCATAGATAATAAAGGACAACAAATTACGTTGATAAGGTAAACAGAGATGATATTTTGATCAGGTCAGAAATGTGCCATTCTGCTCATTTCTGTTCCATGCTCCACAAAGGAGGCAACGATCAAGAAATAAAGGAAGAGAAGAAAACTCAGTTTTTGAGGGTTATGTTTACATTTGTCTAAATAATTTTGTTATCTCTCTGGAGAAATTCTGACAAGTGGGTGAAAAACACGCTTTCTTCAAAACTACTGATAAATCCCCTAAATAATTGATAAAAATAAATATCACACAAAATTATGATTTATTTTTTATATACCTACCCTGAATTGATGAAAAATATTAATCGTAAATAACTATTCAAACAAGTACTCTTTACAAGCCATAAAGTATAAACAAAAAGTTGGGTTATATTGACAATAATAGACGCTTTCTTTTTGGGGCTTCGTGCACTGGAGCTGTACAGTGTTTGATGCACCTGAGCTGCTCCCAAATTAAACGGATTTTAGTGGTGTTTTCGGATGAATACTTTGCACATGCGCATAAGATTGAGTAATTGACATTTGATATATACTGTTTTTTTTCTATTTATTGTTTTCGTTTATAGTTTGAATTGATTTGAAGGGTTTTAGAAAGCTTAATCGAAAATCTAACAATTATATTAGATATGTCAGATTCTGAAAATGAAATGTTGATAATGGTAAGTTAACAGCAATGAAAGATGAGAGGATTTAAATCAGTATTAACTTTTCAAG
The DNA here is from genome assembly GCA_018342105.1 of Gonioctena quinquepunctata. NCBI lineage: Eukaryota > Metazoa > Arthropoda > Insecta > Coleoptera > Chrysomelidae > Gonioctena > Gonioctena quinquepunctata. The sequence continues at coordinate 486,287 of JAFIRS010000575.1, read as the reverse complement.
GCACTTATGAATAGACCACGTAACCATTTGAGTGGTCCAGACTCTACTAGCTCTTTGGACAATTTGTTTGCTGATTCTGATGAAAGTGGGCCTAGGAGAAAACGTACCAGAATTGAAAATTATATTGAGGAAACTGGGAAGGAATATGACAACAATGAATTCAAATCCAATTTTCACGTATCATGAAAGACAACTTATAATATCATTGGTATACATCCTTTTGTTTGAAAAATTGAATATATTTTTACTCTAAAAATTTCAGGTCTCTTCGAACAATCAAAATATCATCCTGCGTACTCTGCTGGACGACCCAATGTTTCTGCCGAGAAAACAATGTTACTATCTCTGTGGTACCTTGCCAATTATCCTTAGGTATTGATATGCAAGCTGAAGTTGGAGAAAAAATCAACAGACAACAGCAAGTCTTCAATAAAATATTTAATTCATAAAGTATACTCTCTTATCAAATGTAAATGTTCAATAAAATTCATGAAACATAATATGTTTATTCAATGAATATCCACTCAACAAAAATCTTAGAATATCACAGAATGGTGAAATTATCACAAAATTCCACTTCAAAAATGATCTATAAAGTTTAAATGTAAAGCTCAACTTTAAAAAAGGAAATGAAAAACTTAATATTCAATAAGATAAGTTCGAAAAAAAAATATCTTTTAGAAAACATTAAAATAAAAATAAATAAGTCAAGATATCACAAAAATCATTTATTTGCAACTCTTTTTCATTTACACTATTCATATTGTTTTGATTACTCTTAGATAAAGTTTAATATTAATGTAAGGTATTTACTGCGCTACTAAAAAACAACAAACATTAAACATAACCAAAAAGAGCTTGTTACACCAAATTCCCGGTGAGTGCAAGAGGGGGCAGGGGAAGGTTGTTGGTGTTGCTCCGGAGCTTGAAGCTCGACCTAAAAAGAACGGGTCGGTGCGAGTGTTTCGTGCTCCTGAGTAGCTCCGGTGCTACTCACACGGCCAAAAAGAAAGCTGTTAATACGGGTAGTTTGTAAAAGGAGAAACAACAACGAACAAATATATGTTGTTCTTCTTCTAGCCCACTAGGCTTTGTTGCCAATTTGTGAACTAGAAACAAAGCAATTTAAAACCACATATTTGAAAAATTAATTTACTGCAGCGAATTTGAAATATTTATAAATAAAACTCATAATCATTAAGTTTGAACTTGCATTTGCTGTAGTAACCCAAATTGAGGAGAATTCCCCATTATGCCAAAACTAATGATCCGACAGCGCCTGAGTTTTCCACACATAAAGTACATATTAATCACTCCTATGTCCTATGAGTTATACGTTTTTAAAAAACCCAGATTTTTTCCGGTTTTTCTCCGTTACTAATAATCCGATCGAGTCGCGCTAAGGCTAATTTTTTTTCATTTTAATTCTCTATAAACAGTGCTTCTCAAAAGTCCCCTCCCCCCCTCTTATTTTTGGAACGATTATACATAAACAAGTGAAATTTGGAAACTAAATATTAAAGGTTTTAAACTTCCCTACTAGTGATGATAGATGACGAAATCGTCAAAGATGACGTCACAAGGCCATTGTGACCAATAATTTTAAATGGAACCCTACGGCAAGCGACACCTCTTTTAAAAGGTATCGAAAAAACCTATTCAATGATACTACTTTTGTTTGTGTTTATGGCAGTTTTAATGGCTCATTAGTAAACATTAAAATTTAAATTCCATTCAGTATGATATTAATTACAGATTTAAGAATCAATATCTACTTGAAGAAATTGCTCGAAGTGACCTCCATTTACTTCCTGGCAGTGAAATATCCTATTTTTAAACTCTTCTCGTACTTTTGCAAATGTGTCTGCGGAAACAGCCTCACATTCTGCAACAATACGTTATTTTAAAACGTCAATATTGTCAGGTTCAGTGGCGTAAACCTTCGATTTAAGGTCCCCCCCACAGAAAAAAATCCAACGGTGTGAGGTCCGGTGATCGAGCTGGCCATTCCGTTGAACCTCGTCGTCCAATCCATCTACCACGATACTCCTCATCCAAATACCGTCTTACTGCACCGTAATAGTGTGGAGGAGCACCATCCTGTTGGAATGTTATTTTCAAATTGCCGAATTCATCTGGATTATCTTCCAAAATTTCAAGGATTAACGGTTCTATTGCGTTTTGCAACAGCTCCAGATAAACCTCACCAGTTAAATTAGTATTTAAAGACAGAGGCCCAACGATGTGGTTTCCCAAGATACCTGCCCAAACATTCACCTTCTGGGGAAATTGGGTATGTGTTTCACGAAACAGGTGAGGTTTCGCGTCACTCCAATACCTCACATTCTGTGTATTTACATTTCCATTTAGATAGAAAGTACTTTCGTCACTAAAACAAATTGTTTTGACATAGTCTGGCTGTTGGTTAATTTTTGTTTCCATATTTTCACAAAATTTTAGTCTTCGGTCTGGGTCGTCGTCTGAGAGTTGATGAACCATTTTTAATTTGTATGGATGAAATTTGTTTTTTTTCAACACCCTGTGTACTGTACTTCGACTGACTTCACAGGTAGATGCAACGTGAGTTGTTGAAGAAGTAGGTTTAACTATTACTTCTGCCATTATATAAATTTTTTCTCATCAGAAATTTGTGGTCTGCCAGATCGTTTTGCATCATTAATACTACCCGTTGTTTCAAACTTACGAAGAAGCTCCCTTAAATAAGTCCTCGAAACGGGGCGATCGGGAAACCTCTCATTGAAAATGCGTTCTGCTGCATGAATATTTTGTCCAGTTTCAGCAAGAATTAGGATCGCTGCTACTTTATCACCTAAAGCACGTACCATTTCGCTTCTTGAAGCACTTAAACGTTCGGCTCACAACAGTTTAACAAATTATTAAAATGTACAAAAATATTAAAAGTACCAAGCTGCTAAAACAGTTAAACGTTCGATCAACAATACACAAATTATTAAATGAACAAAAACTTGGACAATTACAAAAACGTCGAATTAGGGAGACGTCAGCTCATTTGACAACTATCCAGAGGCGGAGCCTGAATTTGGAATTTTAGTATTAACTGATTTAATTCATCACAGCTTTACGTTTTTTAAAAGCGAGTTGCCAAAACTGCCATAAACACAAACAAAATTAGTATAATTGAATAGGTTTTTTCGATACCTTTTAAAAGAGGTGTCGCTTGCCGTAGGGTTCCATTTAAAATGATTGGTCACAATGGCCTTGTGACGTCATCTTTGACGATTTCGTCATCTATCATCACTAGTAGGGAAGTTTACAACCTTTAATATTCAGTTTCCAAATTTCACTTGTTTATGTATAATCGTTCCAAAACTAAGAGGGGGGGAGAGGACTTTTGAGAAGCACTGTATAAACCCAAGCCGTGAGCGCCGTAGCGACGTAGCCTCCGAGAAACAGGGCGAAATCTCGGAGTAACTAGCCTTAGCCTTGTGCAAGGGGCCCCACAGGGTTTTACCAACCCCAAATGACCACTGAGCCGAAATACCGAAAGGGAATGAGGACAACTGCGCACTGGAGAGGATGCGGTTCCGAGCGTTCTACAAGATCGGAAGAGAACTCTTCAGAGTACTGAACAAATGATAAGGGCAACCCAGATAAACCTCCAATACAGCAGAATAGCCACGACACCTCGAAGTGGCCCTTAATCGGATACGATGGATACGACAAGGTGAAACAAAAGGTCTGGGAAGGACAAGTGGAGAGCTATTGTGTAGCAGATCAACTGGGATCTCCCGGACCAATATTCTTATCAGGTAAGAAACGATGGACCAAAAAGTGTCATCGGAGGCCACGGCCACACGGTGAAGAAGTGCAAGGATGAACAACACTTGGTTGATTTGTCGTTTACTACCAAGTGTTGTTCATTCTTGCACTTCTTCACCGTACTGATGAGGGCCGAAAGCCCGAAACACGTGTCTATACATACCTAGGAAAGTCGTTTGCTCCTTCATACATCCTCGAAAACCATTCACAAAAAAATCTACGAGGGCCATAATCCCCAGCATCTAGGGCCATCACCTTCTGTAGGCGAAATGGATACAATAGTTGTTCACGTGCTACCCGACTTACTGTTGATTGTGACACTTGTAACATATACGAAATAGCCCGAGTGCTGGTAGAAGGATCTGCTGCTAATCGTTCAAGAATTTGTTCTTCCGTAACATTATCTCTTCTTGTTCTATTCGCACCACAGAGGTGTTTACTGAATTTAAAAGACCCCGGTTCCTTCAATCGTCGATGCACATAAAAGTAGTGAAATGTGGAGATGTCTGTTTGGATATCTATGTTGATATAATTCAGCAGCGGCTCTGGCATTTCCCCCTGTTTCACCATAAACGAAATGCATATCTGTATATTCTTCAAATGAATAATCCATTTTGAAACGATGTTCACTGACTGAGATGATGACAGATGACTTGACAATAATACAAACTGTTTTGGGTTACTGTCAATTAGAAAAATCGAAGTACACAGTCTTCTTCACAACAAAAGATTCAAATAAATTGAACCAGAAAATGGTGAATATCATTCAACGTTCTGCGTGGTATTTGCTAGGAAAGTAGTTGTTTTTCCCCTGTGATCTACCATTTTCTGGTTCAATTTATATTGAATCTTTTGTTGTGAAGAAGACTGTGTACTTCGATTTTTCTATTTTTATTCCACTTCACATGGCGTTTATCTTTCACTGTCAATTATGTCTAATGTAAGTATCGATATATCAGTGTGTTTCTACCGGGAACAATGAAAAAAGGCTACGTTTCTTTTTAGTTCCAAATTTATGTATGTTTTATGCGTTTATCAGTGGTGTACTGAACAGCCTACCACAAACTAGCATGAAAGGCTCGACTTTGCAACTAGTTATCACGAATCGAAAGAAATCATTTAAGTAGATATTAATACACAATAATTGTTTTTCTTTATCAAAAACATGTTGATTGGATAATATTTTCCTAGATAATTCAATCAGAAATGGCTTTGATAATGATACTCCAACATAAACTTCAACAAATTAAGAGTACTTATCTTCAGTTTTTCGCTAAAATTATTTCAGACCTTAACTCTTATCTGGAGTATTATGAATTTGAGGTTGGGTTTGTTTGTCAGTTGATCTGTCAAAACAATAATATGCAAGAAAGTATGGTAATATATCAGTGAATCCACGACATTGATTCGATCAAATAATATGATGAATGAAAAAATGGAGTTATTCTGACTCACCCATACTATGTTTCCGATTCTCCCAACAATAAAAAATGTTCAGGAGGTTGACACATATTCCGATATGTTGTAAGAAATTAGCATTATGCGATTATTGCACATAGGAAATTATGTCTCTACTAAGGACATATCTTCAGTTTTTCTTAATTATCTAAGAAACCTCCACTTTTAGGCAGATGGAATGTGCTGGAATGACTTTTAGGTTGAGTATCGATGAGCCAAACTGATGTCAAACGCTCATTTGTCCATTCACTTATCCCAAGAAAATATGAAGGAACATATGACCACATACCATCGTAACTACGCCACAGGTTAACGAAAATTACAACTTCAAATTAGTACGTTGATAAACTTTGATAAGTGTCAAGTTTCAAATTTTTTCCTTCAGGAATTTTGGAGAAAACAAATTAAATCTTAATTTTTTTCGTTTTTTCGACAACCTGTATCTCAGAGGGGATGCGTTTTAGGACATACCTTGAAACTTTTCACCTCGAAATGAGGTGAGGAATCTGTAGTCGGAGTTTGTTGGTCTTATTCTGACTCACCCTGTATATGAAATATTTGTGTTATCTTTGATTTTATAACTCTATTAAAGACTGTGTTAAGGGTATTAAAAAAGGTAGTCTGCTTTAATTTGTAAATCAATGATTTTTTAGATGGGAATATGCTTCGCTCCAGATCCAGTGAAAGACGAACGTGCAGATTCTTGAGGTTTCCTCAAAAACCAGAGTTGTTGAGAAAATGGATATCTTTAGTGGGTTAACGTTTTTGTAAGTACAGTATTTTGTCTTCTAATTTTTATTTGAATTTCTTAGGAGAGGTGATAGAGAAGTTGGAGCCCATTCAATGCTTTGTTCCTGTCATTCACACTTTCCTCGTCCATAGGGTTCACTACCGTGGAGCACCCTCTAGATCGCAAAACAACGTCCGCTCGTCACCGGTATGAAGAGATTGTGTCATCCTAACCTCACTTTTTGGGATCCGTAAAAAAACAAACAAGACAAGAAAACAAGTTAATATTGTATTGCCATCCAGTTCTGAGCCATTTCCGAAGTTTCAAGTATCTAGCTCATCGGGAAGTTAGTTTAAAATCGATTGCAAGATATGTACCGGACAGGCAAATTGTTCTGTTTTTTAGATAGCGCCAATTCCAACACCCGTCTGATGAAAAGTCAAGCATTATTTTTCCAGGTTGGGGTTGTTAAAAAAACTAAACTTCAACAAATAAAAACCTATCGAGCTTTTTCAGTTTATATTTCCGGTTGTGGATAGTTCAATACCCTTTATATTTGTCCCCTGCATAGAGTACTGGTATGCTAACTGAATACAAGTGTGTTTTTGATTCCACAAACCATAATTGATTATTTTTATCCACTAATGGAATAGATGTTTTATATATGAATTAATTTCGTAATAAAAAAAAACTGCAGCTGATGTCATTAAGATATAGATAATAATGAATGAAGTATCACTCTGCCGATCGAAGATAATTACATGTTTTATCAAAAGCTTAATGAAACATTGTAAATGATCAGATATGAAGCTATAAATATTCCAATATGGAAAACATCTTATTGCTTGTGCAGGTAATTAAATTCATCAATTTACGACAAAAAACCTCATAGCACATGACGTTTTTTTTTTAAATGCTACCAGGTTTGATTTCTCAGCAGAATTTATTTATATAAATATTTCTTCATCAGATTGCTAGGTGTGTTCGCTATTTATAAAAAAACAGTATTAATTATATCAAATAGGTACTAAAATATTTTCTGTCGCTAAATTAAAAAAAAAACGATGCCACATGCATGCCGATTCATACTCACTTACGTCGGGGGCTAATTCTTATGATGCCGCCGCCAATTAGTATTAATTGTCAGTTTCAAAGTACCCATTTTTTGTTTTTTTTCCCTAACATATGACTATAACATAAAATTATTACACATAAAAAACACATTTTATTTACTCCACAAACTTAAACCTAACAACTTGTTTTTTTATATATACTATTCTGGATTTTTTTTATGCGAACTCATCAATGGCATCAAAATTCAGCTCTAATAACAAGTCAGAGTTGATATTCAAAATCGATAGGTTATTCGAAGTATCCTCTACCATCGAATTCCTAAGGTAATTTTTTACTATTTTTTAAGTTGAGAATGATCTTTCACCGCTAGCATTACTAATCATCAGGGATAGGAACAAAAAGTATATTTTATTTTATATTTGTGCAAAAGCGCCATTAATGAATGCGGCTTTTGTTTTCTTCTTCTTCAAAGAAAAGTACGTACCGCAGCCGCTTGTATTAATGCGTCCAAGGCACCGCTGCCGCTCGAGATTAAAGTAAATATAATTTTCTCTAAACAGTGTCCTTTTGATGCGGCGGTCGCCGCGGTTGCGATTTGCGCGTTTGCTTGAAGATTGATGCTTGCTTTATCTTTGCCCTTTACCGCCGGGGGCTAATAGTCTCTTAGCCCCTGCCTAAATCCGGCACTGGCACGATGCCGTAGCGACACAGCCACTCGGCATAGCAGCAGGGCGCGCCAACTATGTGGCGAATGTAGGCAAAAGCCACGGGCGGCAAAATCTAAGGGCGGCAATTCGGCTAAATAAACCGTACTAACGACCTCTTCTTTCTAATGCCGCGCGTCGGCTCCAATTCATGTTTAATGCGTGATTCTCTTTCGGTACTCTTTTGCTATTAGCGATAGCGGCTAGCTTAAAAAGTTCGAGTATCACAGGTGGCTTAGCGGTAACGGTAAGTAAAAAAAAAAAATATAAAGAAATGTTTTAATTGTGTTTTTATTGAGAAAGGCTTAAAAGTCGTCTAGGAACCAAAAATGAAAATTAATATAAATATGTCTGGATTTTGTAAAATGGGTCTTTTTTAAAAATCAAGGAGAGTAAATATTATATTTTTACTATTCTACGCTTAATTCTAATTACAATTTCGGAAACATGTTCTATATCAAAACTCAGTAGTTTTAGAGATATTTGACAATTACAAAAAATTCCCATTAAATGCAATTAACAATATGGCTAATAATTTTACCTTGCAACTACCAACTACTAATTGTAAAGTATTTTTAGGTAATTTTTTTTCAAAGTCCTGTAATACATACTAATACATATTTATTTTCAACAAATGTTATACAGGGTGTTCAAAAAATTTTATCCAATTTGTTGGTAAAGACAGTTGTAGAACATTTTTTTTTCAAATAGATCACCATGTAACTTATTCTATATCAAAACTCATCTGTTTTCGAGATATTTACCGTTTATTTTTTTTCCAAAAACGTAAATAACATTGCTAACAATATGACATTTCCTATTTCAAGGAAAAGGGCAAAAAAAGAAAACGATTGTCAGGTCATCAGTTCCGCCAACAAAGACGGCAGAAAATGGAAGAGAAGGAAAAATTAGCTGATTCTTTGAAGAAATATTTGAAACCGTCAGAAATAAGTGTTCTTCCTGAACTTGAAAATGCCGACGATGCTCACCCTAGTTGTTCCTCAGCCCCAAGTTCCCCATTTGTTTCTGATTGTAATAATATAAATAGTAGTACCCAGGAACATCATACTGAAAACGTTCCAGCAGCGGCAACATTACTATTTTCTAACTCCACCGTAATATCTGATGACCCTGGAGAGTGGCCCGAAATAATTACATCCGCATCAAATTACGAATTGGATCTATCCAGTAAACTCACAAGGCTGAAAGTTTTCTGCCAGATGTTTTTATCGTAACCTCACCAATGGAGAGAAAGTTAAAAGGGAGTGGCTGATTTACTCAACAACAAGAAATGCGGTTTACTGTTTCTGTTGCAAACTTTTTGGTAAGTCTTTGACCAACTTGTCTAATAAGGAAGGGTTTCTGATTGGAAACATTTGTCACTAGTGCTAAACAGACACGAAAAAGTGACTCCCATAAAAAAAATATCGGATCTTGGTTAAACTTATCAAATATGTTATCTAAGGGAGTTACTATGAATGAAAGTCAATTACGTTCATTGCATGTAGAAAAAAAATACTGGTATCGTGTCATTGAAAGAATAATTTCAGCAATGCAGTTTTTATGTCGTCAATGTTTAGCTTTACGTGGTAGATATAACAAATTATAGGAAAATAATAACTGAAACTTCTTAAAACAATAGAAAAATTCTTTAGGAATAAAATTCAAAATGAATTGACAAATTTAATCGGCTCAAAAGTAAGGACTTCTATTTTAGATCTAGTAAGAAAACATAAATATTACTCTATAATCTTCGGTACACCGGATGTGAGTCATACGGAACAATTAAGTGTAGTTTTGAGGTTTGTTTTATTAAACGAGTTGACGAAAAAAATTTAAATACGTGAACATTTCATTTTATTTTGCCCTATAGTTGGTTCTACTGATGCTGGCTTGTATAACTATGTGAGAGATTTATTAGTAGAATTAAATTTAAGTATATATGATTTGCTAGGACAAGGATATGATATTGGAGCAAACATTCATGGAATACACAGTGGATTAAAAACACGAATCTCAAATATAAACCCGCGAGAATTTTTTGTTCCTTGTTCGGCGCACTCATTAAATTTAGTTATTAACGATGCTGCTAAAATTTCTTTTGAGGTGTACGGACATTGTTCAAGAGATATATGTGTTTTTTCCGCGTCAAACAAAAGATGGTCAATTTTGAAAACGTGCCTTACAGATTTAACTTTAAAACACGCTGGTCCAGTAGAATAGACGCTATAAAACCTTTGATATATCAAATTGGTGAGGTTTATGATGCTCTTTCAAAAGTAATGGTTGAATCCGCATCTTCAAAAGATTTCAGTACATCACACTTAGCTCGATCGCTCGCAACAAAAATCCAAAACTACAATTTTTTATGCTAAAAAAAAAAAAAAATTTTTTTTTATACTCGAGAGATGATAAGGGATTTAGCGAACTTCTTGTAGACGCCAAGGAACTGGCCGAAGAATTAGAAATTGAACCAATTTTTTTATTTTCACAAACAGTTCGTCAAAGAAAAAAGAAAAGACAGTTTGATTATGAAAGTACTGACAAACCAATAACAGACCCGATAATGAATTGCAAAGTAAAAGTATTCTTCTCTATACTAGATACGACCTTATCATCACTTAATGCAAGATTCAAGAGGTTGGAGCAATTTAATAACATTTTTGGATTTATTTATCAAATGTTCAGCTTGAATGAAGAAGAATTAAGAAACTCGTGTGAAAATTTATAATTTTATTTGAAAGATGAAGCACGTAAAGAATCCGATATTGATGCAAATGACTTATTTGATGAAATTATTTGTTTAAAATGCCACTCACCAGAGTAAAATGAGTTAGATCCTCAGTTAATTCTTCAACACATTTTAGAGAACAATTTGATTTCAACATTTCTAAATACTGTAGTGGCAATACAAATTTTTTAACGCTACCAGTATCTGTGGCATCGGAAGAATGGTCTTTTTCAAAATTAAAATTAATAAAAACTTTTTTACGATCAACTATGGCACAAGAGAGACTCAATAATTTGGCAATTATGTCCATAGAAAGTGACCTTATGGATTGTATTCCTTCAGACGAGTTGATTAAAGATTTTGCCGAAAAAAAGGCAAGAAAAAAGTGCTTCCAATAAGTTATTTTGTTCTTTTTTTTCGGTTTTGTCAGTTTTGTTATTGCTCTGCTTTTTTTACATTCTTCGTTAATCCTTATGTCTAAGACTTGTCAAGATCTTCTAAATGTTATGGGGATGAGTAGTCAGGTATCATGCTGATTAAAATCAGTACACTTTTTTTTATTTGTGCTTTTGGAAATACTCATTTCCTTTATTTGCAAACATCAGATGATAATGATGATTTAAAGTTATAGATTATACATTATACGGTATATAAATTAACACATATTTCATTTCAAAATTAGATAAGTAATAGCGATTATTTCAATTTTGCGTGTACCCCCTTATCTGATGTATCAGTATCAAAATTAAATATAGGTAGAAGCACGTATTTTAATTTTATTTATGTGTACCCACCCATGTATACATTTTTACTAAAAAAGGGGTAAGGGTTGTGAAATTATATTTGGCCCACAGGCCGCCGCATAGCAGAATTTACAATTTATTGCTGTCAAATGGATGACGTTATGACCTTGTTCTTCTATTTATCAATAAACCTGACATATAAGTCTTGTTTGTCTGTTATATAGAATAATAAATAATATAAACCAAAGATCATCAAATAAGTATATCGAAACATACAGGACAAATATGCATTTCAGTTTTTCAGTTTATATTTCCGGTTGTGGATCGTTCAACACCTTTTATATTTGTCACCTGCCTAGATTACTGGTATGCTAACTTAACTAATCTGTCAAAATAATATTAGTATTATAACAGAATGCAAGTGTGTTTTAGATTCCACAAACCATAAATGATTATTTTTATCCACTAATGGAATAGATATTTTATATATGAATTAATTTCGTAATCAAATAAAAAAAAAACTGCAGCTGATGTCATTAAGATATTTCAAAGTTCATGTAGAATAAATAATGAATGATGTATCACTCTGCCGATCGAAGGTAATTACATGTTTTTTCAAAAGCGCAATGAAACATGATAAATTATCAGACATGAAGCTATAAATATTCCAATATGCACACATCTTATTGTTCAGGTAATTAAATTCCATGGATAATAATCATCGAAGTACGACAAAAAACTTCATAGCTCATGACGTTTTTTTTCTGAAATGCTACCATGGTTGAATTCTCGGTAGAATTTATTTATATAAATATTTCTATATGAGTCTTCATTAGATTGCTAGGTATGCATACTATTTATAAAAAACAGTATTAATTAGATAAAATACTAAAATATTTTCTGTCGCTAAATAAAAAAAAAAAAGATGCCACGATGCCGCAGCCACTCGGCGTGGTAGAATTTACAATGTATTGCTGACAAATGGATGACAATATACCTGACATATAAGACTTATTTGTTTGTCATATAGAATACTAAATTATAATAAACCAATGATCATCATATATATCGAAACATACAGGACAAATTGCATCCAGTACAGTTTTTAATTTTTCATTGTATTAAGAGAAATTGCATACGTCAAAGAAACTCATTATATTATAGAATCCTGCGAAGTCAATATTTTTCAAACTAGCAACTACAAAATTGTGTTAATTAAAATTAGTACCGAAAAAAAGTCTTTTCTTTCTTCCATCTATTGTGGGAAAACATGCATTTTTCATGAACTGCCGAAACGAATGGTGTTTTTATTATTTGATTCTATTGATATGAATTATTTAATTTGTATGCGTTACTTTCTGAATTTATTGAAGTTTTAGTTCATAAACCCGATACTTACGAAATCAACCATTAAAAAAAGGGCGATAGAATGCTTAGCTCTGACCCTGCAGCTAAAAATATACAAAAAGCGACAACCAAATTATTTGACATATAAATATAAAACTGGTTGTGTTCCTTATTGGTATTTGTCATAATTCGAAAATAAGGAATTATCAAATCAAAGCGGAACATGTTTTATGATTGACGGACGACTCTATAATTATGCCTATCGTAATAGACGTACTATTTGTTTGCTCGTTTTGTTCATCATGAATGACAGACTTTAAATTGTCTTGCGGCGACTAGTCAACTGTCCGTTAGTTCATCTGGTGCGACTTTATTGGGTACTTGGTACTTTGAAATAGTTATGGGATGACAAATTAACGGCGAATCTGTCATTTGCTGGCTAAAGCGATTGTAGTGGCAAGCGGCCATAAAAAGCTGTTTTCGATCGACATGCATATTAAAATTTTTATACGTCGACCGTCATTATTAGGAAAAAAGCCATCGTGAAACATTGACTGTGATACATGAATACCCAAATTTCTTAAAACGACTGAAAATAATTTAGAGTTATTTAAAAATATGTATTATATGTGTAGTGATCATATAACATGAGAGTTCAACAATTCAATTAATACTGTAGATGTATTGGGGAAAGTTAACATGAATATATAGAAACAATACATTTATTAACTACCAATATTAATAATACTCATAAGACTCTGTGTAAACAAACGAACATCGGTGTCCTTTTTCATGCGGGCAATTAAATACTACTGCGCATGTGCAACTTTTGAATTACGACTCGTTACATAAATATTTAAGGTTAGGTTATTAATTTAACATTTTGACCAGATTACCACAGGACACGTGAAAATAAATGTAAAAATTTTGTGATTATGTTACCATAATGCGAATTTGCTCGCGAATTTGCAACAAATGAAATACTTCAAGATTTTTTCACGTGAAATAATGACTACTAGAACGAGATGGACAAACAAAATCAAGTTTTTGTTAAAACAAGTTCTTTTTCTTGGCGCATGCGCATTCATTTATTATAGCCCGATTTTGAAAATCAATGTTTAATTGTTTTGGCTTCACATAGGCAATCTTTATTATCAATATTTGAAGTTAATAAATATATGATAGAAGCGTATTTCCACTAGTTTTCCTAGTCCAAACGGCAGATAACTATGTCAAAATAATACATCAATTAAGGTAGTTTTTTTAATATCTGAGAAACATTAATTTTTCCAAGAAAAAGGTGTGCATTTTTGTATTATTCATACTTTTCTACAAAAAATTAAATATACAAAGATATAAACAAAAATGAAATAAAACAGATAACACTATATGAGAGTCCAAGGTACATAATTCCAGTGAAATGATCTACATTATATAATTATCTACTTCTGGTTTCTCAATACTATCTATCAAGCACCTAATTCAACTTTTTCACCAGAAACATTCCAAACATTCAGGTTTTGACTGATACTGATAAAAACCCAATCCCATATCCTCGCCCATATCACAATCGTTCGATCCCTCAAAACATTTTTCCGAAATTTAATCTCATTTTTTAGAAAACCAAAAAAACTTTTCCTGAAAAAAATATTTCCCAAAAAAGATATTTCCCAAAAAATACAGAGATAACCGGAATTTTTTGGATAAAAAAATGTACCTGAAGAAGAGGGATATTCTAAGGTAGATCTAGAAATACCATTTGATTGAAAAACTACAATACGTGCCATCGCGAATCATTTTGCAGTCCTAAGCAAAATTTCCGTCCTTTTATAGAAGGGTCAAAAAATTCAACATAGTGTTACAGAAATCACGAAAATAAGCGGAGGCCGCCCCTGTGCTGTTTATAACCGTCGACTTGCATTCGCCGGTGGAGCCGTTGGAAAGTCCGATGAGTCACCGAATGCTCTCGATCATTCGAGAACCGCCTTTCGTTCGAAGATTCGAGAAGGCAAGAAGGATATATAAGTGGTGCGAATCATGGACGCGGCAGTTAGTCTTGTAAACATTTTTTTATTGCTTTATATAACGTCGGCCTATTTCTGCAACCAGGACTAAACACCGACGCCGGTGAACACACTTCCACCATCCGGAAATTTTGCCGAATCCTCTGTTGTTTCAGAGGTATAGTTCTTTAATGAGCTCAACATCTATGAACTCGGGACCACCATCTTAACGTCCCCTCGGAAGGACGGCATATCTATAGTCTTATCTCGTGCTCATTGATAAGACGCCTGCAGCTGCGAATATGCTACTACGCTACAGTTGTTAGGGCATTTCAACACGCACCTTCCTTGTCAGGTGGTCACCCATTCAAGAACTGGACGCTCTCGATGTTGCTTGGCTCAGATATCGATAAGACTCTCGTCAACCTGACCAGCCACTGGTTCTTGTAAACATTGTTGTACAGAGAAACAAAATAGTCAGGGAGAAGTCTATTTAGTGAAGTGTATTTTAGTTGTGTTGTATTGTATTGAGTGTATTATTGTGTTTCATAGTGGAATAAACGGATTAATTTATCGGACTATTTTTGAACCCCAGTTTCGTAACAACATTTTGAGAATTTGGAATTAATGAACAAAAACATTTCAAAATAGGTGCTCAAAGTAAGTGCCGCCCTAGGCAAAATTGCCCCCCTTTTTAGGAGTGCTAAAAAATTCAACATATTTTGAAAATTTTTAATTAATGAACACAAAAAATTCAAAATAGGTGCTTAAAGTGGAACGTCAATAAATAAATAAATCATTCATATGGATATAAATCAAATAAAGAATACAAGTAAATAAATGAAAGCAAAACCTACAGGTGGTGTTCTTTATCATCACATAGATATTTCCACCTAGAGCCTTCTGTTTTGGTGATCTATTTTACTTTTTTTGTTATGGTAAAAGTTATTACTCTTTTTTTCCTTCTATCATTTCGAAACCTTCAAGCAATTATTGGAATATCCGATTGGTTTTTCCAGAAATAATATTGAACCTGAACAAAAATCAAGTCTCTTAATTCATCTTTCTTGAAGGCAATTACATTTCGACCAAATAGCATAGGTACCTATTTATCTATTGTGAAAAACTATTGTTTGACTAGAAATTCACAAAAAAAATCAGGGGTAGGCAGCAGGAAGTCCAAAGCACTTTTAATTTTCTCAATATTCTATTTTTTTTGGTACTATTTCTTTGCAATTTTAACAGTGCCTTTATTTGCCGCCCTCCGGACATTGGCGCCCCTCAATATTAGCGTTAGCACTGACTCCAATGCTACACAACTAACAGTTTATTAATACCTAGTAGCAATAAAACTGATGAATGTATCAATATCAATGCGTCAGCGTCGTACCTGTTTATTCTGAAGTAATGAAAACATGGGGTGATTAGTAGGCTAACATATCTTCTCAAGACGGCACTGCGGAACCATTCATCCAAAAGCAAAAAACACACACAAACATCACGGCGGACCAAATAGTTATGAAATGCACCGCAATAACTATAAACAACAACTGCTGTTTTCGTTCGAGAATGTCCAAGAATTATTCATGAAACGACAGCAAAACGCAGATGTGTAACTCACAACAAATTAATTCGAATTAAAATGAAACTCTCTTTCCGAGGTACGAGGAAGATAATTACTTGAAAAATGAATGTCACAACACATGATTTTAGAAGGTTTTTAAAGCCACTATTCGACTAGCCGACGTACGAAGGCCAAGCAAAATGCAGCTAACCATTCGCGAGATACCTTACCAAATGAATGAATTAAAATGCCATGTGTGGTATGGAGATGCCACAATGGTTTGCCCAAATTCCGGCCGTTGCACGGCCAACTTGATAATCATTGCATGAGTAAATAGCCCGGGAAAATTCTGAAAGAAGTGGAATAATAACGAACAATGGACAACTTGCATTTCATTCAAAAAATTATATATTTGAGAAGATTTATCAAACGTCTACTTTACGAGCGACGCTATACGCGTTCTGTTCATTCGTAGTTTGTAGGTAGCGCACTGTTTATCCGCGATACTCAGAGCAGGGGCGCGTCAAAGAGTAGGAGGGTGGAAGTCAAAACCCCCAATATTTGACCCAAGTTAGAATTTTTGAGTTAATATATTATTTTAATTTATGTTTCAAATCACGCGTGTGAACGAAAAATACGTTTTTTCAATACTATCATCAGATTATCATTATTGACATAATTTTTATCCTGAGAAATTATTTTGTCTAAAGCAAATGTCAATAATCATTTCATTATTGAATAAAAACTTTTTAACAAAAAATTAAACCGACAAAATACGGAACTGAAAAGTAAAAAATAAAATAAACCTTCTTAGTCTCAATAACTAAGCTCCTAAACTAATGTAAGTAACTAATTTTGAGTCGGCGCCAAACGAACAATCAACGAAGATCATTAAATTACTTCAAAAAAATAAATTATCAGAATGTTACCTCGCAACTCGATGCCATCATTTTACGCCTTACCTAATTCATTTGTTTGTTTGTTTGGCGCCGACTCAAAATTAGTTACTTACATTAGTTTAGGAGCTTAGTTATTGAGACTAAGAAGGTTTATTTTATTTTTTACTTTTCAGTTCCGTATTTCGTCGGTTTAATTTTTTGTTAAAAAGTTTTTATTTTTCAATTTTTTGTGGCTGAAATCTACTAATTACTAACTGCTTGTTTTTTTATTACTTCCAAAATACTTACTTACCAGTTAAATAATATGATTATCTACTTTTACTATTTGTTGTAATATAAATTATTTTTGTTGTTCTGGTTAGTTTATTTCATTACTTTGTATATCATTCCATCCTCTCATAGAATATATTGATTGTGATAATGACACTATAGCGATCTGTCATTGTCAACTACATATGTGTGCCAATGTTCACAAGTGAAAAATCAATTATCCCCTATTTTAAAACCCGTAAGGGTGGATAATTCCATTCGAAATCCAAATATGATCAACTATGAGGTATACCCTATCTGATAAAAGAAGAATCATCCAAATCGAAGATCCCAGTACAAAGTTATGCCTGATAGAATCGGTTAACGGACCAGAATTCAGAGGGTGAGTGATCAATGTCCTTCATTTTGCTACCCTTAGGGGTGGATTTCATCTTTTAAATTCAAATGGGACTACCTTCGAAGTACACCCTATCCACGGTAAAAAGAATTATCGGAATCGGACGTCTCAGTAAAAAGTTATGCGTGATCATACATAAAAAAACAAAAAACAAAAAATATACGCGTCGACTAGAGAACCTCCTCTTTTTTGGATTCGTCGGTTAAAAAGGTTGATAATGAACCAATTTTGAATAGAAACGGTCAATAATCACAAAACTCGTCCACCATCTTGGAGCCACCATCGTGAATTTATGAATTTTGACAATAAATTCATAATCTCCGACACCGTAAACACCCACACACCAATTTTGAATAGAAATCACTATGCAATGATGGGAAAACTTTTCTTCTGGAGTGACACTTTGAAATTAGTGTTTTTTGACATTAAAACCTGTCATGGGGTATGACAGATTGATTTGTTTGAAAACATGAACAGGATAGGATGTTCATGAAATCATCATCCGCGACTGAAAGATAAACTTCTGTCACTATCTTCCAACGTTCAACCTCTTGAGAGGTATTCATGTTGAAAATGGGAACATTCTCAATATCTCTCAGATGTAGTTCAATGTCCAGCGTGGCTTTAGCCGGGGAAATAGTTGCTTTCTGTTAGATATTACAAAAAATAACTTCATTGTCATAGATTTTTTAAATATTCAAAAAAAAAATTCTATTCGATATTCAATTGAGAATGTTTCCCTTTTCAACAGGAATACCTCCCAAGAGGTTATTTTGAACGATGGAAGATAGTGACTAGCTTATCTTTCAGTCGCAAATGATTCCATATCTGATTTCATGAATATCCTGTTCATGTTATCAAACAAATCAAATATAATAATATTAATATATCTAGCTACCTACATTACTTCAAATTAAATTGTTGTTTTTAAGTCTACCCACGAGTTTTTATTTCATATTTCTAAAGCCAGTTCACTATTCAAATTCAACTGTATTTCTCGACAGAAACTGCACTATTGGTTTCTATATTTTTTAGAACAAATTTTCTGAATGATAAGTTATCACACAAAAAATGCTCCCCCCTGAACAAAATCCTGGATCAGCGCCTCCCACAGACTAAATAAAAGCTTTTAAATATGCCACTGCGTCAGATTACTATTTTCCTATTGCCCGATCATTTGTTTCCTCCGATAATGATAATACCTTCTTAATTTCGGAATAAGATGTTGAAGAGGTCCGCGCCGTGTTGCCAAATTAAAAACCGTGGCTAAACTATCACCCTTTAGCTTCTGGCCGCCCTAACTCTGTTAATTTTGATAATACCAAAAAATGTCAGGAAAACATTTTGATGTAAAATTTTATACTCTTCTTCAACTTTTATGTAGGATTATTTTTTCTAGATCTTACCCCTTTTGCATAATTAAAAAAAACATTGTTTTTTTTCATCCCTCCTCGGGGTTGAAAAAAAAATGACTTCCGTTAATCGTTTTTAGATACTTCAAACTAACTTATATAAAAAATTCCGGAACTTATCTCAAAATTTTGATTAGAAGGTCAATTTTCTTGGTCTATTAGATTAATAGAGAATCAATGAAAAAGTATATATTTTGCTCATATTACATTTTCATATTTTCAATCCATTTCGACCTATCTGAAATGTTTTAATTGGAAATTTTTATATTTTTTTTATCTTGCAATCGATGAACAGAAAAAATAAGATTTTTTTAGATAAACTCCTCAATTTTCCAATTTTTAATTTTTTTTTTTTTTTTCTATAATATTCAAATGAGATTTTTCATTTTGAACCCAATCATGTTTATAGAAAAAACGGATGGCTAATAAGTGGAAATGTAAATAATGAATTGGAAACATTCTCAATTGAAATTTTTATAAACTTTTTTTCCCACGAATGGAAAATCTACATAATCAAATGAAGCGTTTTGTAATAACTAATAAAAAATGCTGCAAACGCTGCCGATGCTGGACGAGCTACAGCTGATACTGTAGATTTTGAATTCATGCGGCCGATACTTGATGAAAATCCATATTAAAGCAAACAGAAGACACTCACTTCACTCAATGATTTTTACTAAACTGGGATGACAAAACCACGACACGTGTTTCGCTATGCAATACTTCTTCAGGTTAAGATAATACCACATGATACATCATGATTGTTGAGTTAGTAATATGTATATCCACCTGAAGAAGCTATTGTATAGCAAAATACGTGCCGTGGTTTTGTAAATCCAATTTAGTGAAAATCATTTAGCGAATTGAGTGTTTTTTGTTTGCTTTAGATATTGTAGAGACCCTAATTAAACTGAAAAAGTGACAATGTTGACCGTTGATTGACATTTTAATTTAATGTTTCGAACTCGACTTGAACAATCGAATGAATGAGACACCACCTGAAGATGGCAAATGTGAATTTGCCGAAACGTAGTGAAATCGGACCTTTTGAGGACTAAGAACTATCTCAACATATTATATCCGAGAAAATCTACTAAGAAACATATATAGTGTTGGCTACATATGGGAAAAAAAATATTATTGAAATTTCTGGAAAACTCTAATAACGGTTCGATTCTGCATGTCTGACAACTAAAAAATTTGGCAGGAATTTTAAAAAAGTTGTCTGTGGTGCCGAAAAATGTGTCAAATTGACAAGATATCGAAATTTTTTATTGAGAAAATGTGTTTGGAATCCAACGAGGACCCCATGTACCAATTTTGAACCAGATTAAAAAAAAAACAAAAATACCATTTTATTCCTTATACCCTTACTAAGAAACATTATACATTATTGTTTTATCCGGAAACAGCTTTAATAACCTAAATCACATAAGTTTGGGTCGAAACTAATCAAATATTTGTGGAATAGACATTTTGCGGGAGGTTAATTAGAAAACACGATTTAGTCTTGTCACTAGGTGTAGTGATGCCCTGTATACTGATGCACATGAGCTTATTCAATATTCTCAACCCGTAAATAAAATTTAAACCAACTAATATTTGTAATTCAAACTTAATAATACATTATTTATCCTTGCTAAATTTAATATTGGTTACCTGAAAAGCAATGTTTATAAACAACGCCCATTTCAAAATGTAGAACATTTAAAAATTTGTATAAGGAATTGTGCAGTACAGATCAACAGAACTATGTTGAAAAATGTTCGACGCGAAATGTTTTCCAAAACAATTCCATGTATGGAGCGCGAAGTTGGTCACGTAGAATATTGAAAATTTGTACATTGTTTGTTTATTGAGTTTTTTTAATTTTTCCACATCCACCCAAACAATACTAAATTCAATTAGGATAAATAATGTATTATTAAGTTTTAATTACAAATATCAGTTGGTTTAAATTTTATTTACGGGTTGAGAATATTGAATAAGCTCATGTGCATCAATATACAGGGCATGACTACACCTCGTGACAAGACTAAATCGTGTTTTCATAAGTAATCTCCCGCAAAATATCTATTCCACAAATATTTGATTAGCTTTGACCCAAACGTATGTGATTTAGGTTATTAAAGCTGTTTCCAGATAAAACAATAATGTATAATGTTTCTTAGTAAGGGTATAAGGATCAAAATGGTATTTTCGTTTTTTTTCAATCTGGTTCAAAATTGGTACAATACATTTTTTCGATATTTTGTCAATTTGACCCATTTTTGGCACCTTAGACAACTTTTTTGAAATTCCCGCCAAATATGAGGTCACGTGATATAAGTCGCAACGGATTTTTTAGTTGTCAGACATGCAGAAACGAACCGCCATTAGAGTTTTTCAGAAATTTCAATAACAATTTTTTCCCATATGTAGCCAACTTTATGACGGACACTGTGTATATTCGATTCTTTGTATATATTATAAATATAATTATGTGAATCATTTATTTTATAAATCATCAAAATTATCTACATGAGCCGGTATTTCTCTCTAGTCACTTACTCTCCCAAAAAAATGGAATGTTCAGCACGCCCCGGTGCGCTAAATTGCAATTAAATCACGATTGGAAATAAAAATTGAGATGTTATACTTCCACATATCCCATTTCTATTGATTATTTAACCTATGTTTGCAGTTTGAGTTCCAGGGTTAAGATTTTTGAATCATTTTGGAAAAACCCGACCCAGTGTCTTTCACCGGGTACCATTGAGACTCTTTTAAAAATTAAAATTTCCCGTTGTTTCATCATTTCTTGTGCAATGCACAAAACACATATATAAGTTCTGTGGTGCAATGAAACTGATTATGGTCAAGTTAAGATGATAAATAAAATTCTAGTTTAAAAACAAAAACACACGCTTTTGTAGGAATATGGGACTAACAAGTTAAAAATAATAAGAATAAAGTCATTAACCATAAAATTAACTTTAATGTAAAAAAAGGGTTAGGTGCTTGATATCAGTAACCTAAATTTTTTTATTGCTAGCTATTCGTAAAGGTATAGAGTCATTATGAAAAGTAAGCACCCCACTCTTTATATTTTTAGTTCATATTGCTACAAAGCGTGTTTTTTTTAATTTCTTAAACTATAATTTTATTTTCAACGTTTTAGTCCATATTGCTAGAAAAACGTGTTTTTAAACTTTTCAACTACGGGAGGAAACTCATCGATTGATTCATCCACATGAGAAATGTTTACTAACTTTTGGTGGAAGTATATAGCGTGTAGGTGGGGTTCATATGGCTCTTCAGCCTCTCCGTACCTCAACCTATAAGGTCTTTTGTACATAACTTTTGGTAAAAGTTCTAAGACCATACCAGTGAATTCACTAAATCTTCGAAATGTAAATTAGGCAGTGCAAAATTTCAAATGATTCGGACCTCTGGAGGTGGGTGAAAATTCATTTAAAAAAATCCGTTACCTACATTTATACATACATACATACATACAGGTAAAGCTAATAAAGCGTGAGCGTGTGTAAAATTAATTATTTCAGACCAGAATCAAAATATAAAAGCTTATTGAAAGGCCAGGTAAACAATTCAACGTAATATAAAAAACAGATTATATCGCAAGTATCTCAGATTTTTTCAAGAACTGCATAAATTTAAAATTAATTTTGTATTTTTCACATTATGAATGATTTCTTGATTTTGTACGAGTACAGAAGCAGTGTTATATTGTAGTAATTTGAAAAAAATTAATTAATACATACAGGGTAATTCGTGTAAGAGGTAAAATGAAATCGATATTTTTTAATGGTAACCCCCTTTTTATTACGTAATGTGAAAGAATACATTTTTTGGGATACGATACGGTAATAATTATGTTAGCCTGAGTGTACTTTAGATAAAAAAATTATCAAATGTTCTTCAAATTCTGCACCGTTAGCTGCCTGACAGTACCCTTAGCTTGAAGTGTTTATAGAGTAGCAGCTGGTCATTTTATAAAAAATGGTTGAATTACTGAATGATAAATAATTGTAATTTTATGCATTATCGAATTTGCAGATAGGATGAGCACCCAAAGAGAAATAGTTGAATTGTTCGATACAACTCATCCTGATCAGCAATCCATTAATCAAAGCATGGTGAGCAATTAATTTGGGCATGTTTGTGATCACCCTAAATCTGGTGGCATGTTTGTGATCATCCTAAATCTGGTCTTCTCTCACCACCAGAAAACGATTATCTTATTGTTTTGTTGGCAATTTAAGAAAATCATCACTCAACTCAACCGATCGGCTTCTGATTTCAATATGGCAGCATCTATAGTCCACAAACTTCTGAAAAAGCACCATCCTTATAAGGTATGACTTGAACATGAGGTGCCAGAAGACGACTTATATAGGTGAAATCAATTATGTGATAAAATAAAAGAGCAATAATATAAAGAAAACATAACTTATTCTGACGATGCTATTTTTGTTTTGATCGTCCATGTCAATAGACAAAACTGCCGTTATTGATCTATCGAGAATCCCAGTTGGAAGATGGAGTAAAACCCCCCCAAAAGTGAATTTGTGGTGCTTCGCATAGTCGATGAAAGAATTATGGGTCCCTATTTCTTAGACCTGAACCTAACTGGTACAAAATATTTCAATTTTCGACCTTATTCCTGCACTAATAACTTTATCTGATCTTCCGGGAAATGACTTTTCCTCACAAGAAGATGATGTAGATTGTAGGGGGGTCGATTTGGCTTTTCAGCTTCTCCGTACCTCAACCTATAAGATCTTTTGTACATCAATCTAAACCCGGGATTCCCAGACTCCATGCGAAGTTTATCCGTTTCCTGGGTGCTGAGTTCCTGATGTTTGAAGGTGGTAATGAAACCCCTTAAACTTAAGCCTTTTGCAAACCATCGCTTCGCTAGCGCAAAGCAGGTGTTCTCGCAGTAATGGCACAGTTCACTGTCTGATATATTAATTTTTTTTGAGGTGATATCTCAGAGGACAATGTCCGGTGAGCCGTCCCGTTACCGTTTCAAGTCTTCCTTGTCCAACTCGAAAAGCAGTTTAGCTTTCCTTGGCGATGGGCTCAGAAGCCTTTTCGCTTGTCTTTGTCCTGGAACCTTATTCCAATTCGTTTTGAATTGGTCAGCTTCCCAGCGCCTGAACTCTCCTTTAATTTGGGCTTTGGAGAGACCTTAGAAGGGTTCTGGACCAGGAAATTGAGTCTTTGCCCCTTCCTTAGCAAAGCTGTCTGCTTCCTTATTGCCTTTGATTCCCTTGTGACCTGGCACCCATATCAGAGTGACCAGATTGTTCGTAGGCATCTGTCGTAGAGAGAGTTTGCAGTGATGAAGATTTTCTCCGCTAAGCTCCTGCTGGAAGATGGTGCACCTGTCCGAGCTTATTTAGCTGAGGTGTTACCGAATCATCGGATAGGGGGCAATTGAGTGGCCAGCCAGAATGCCAGATTTGATATCCCTCGATTACTTTGATTACTCTTTATTGGGATACTTACAAAGTAAAGTATACCTCACTAGGCCCGGAGATTTCACAAGATTTAAAAGCAAGAATTCATCACGACGGTGCACAATTTGAACATTTAATTGAGTTGATTTTTTTCTATTATAATTAGCAATAAATTTACTTTTTTGAAATTGTAAAATAATTTTTCTTTATTTTTTGTCCAACATATATTCACGCTAACCCAATTATTAACATGCTCTTTCACATTACGTAATAAAAAAAGGAGCTGGTATTAGAAAATATATCTTACAAGAATCATCTTGTAAGAATCATCTAAAAATAACTGGTCCGAAGTTATTCCTTGTATTTTTAATGGATTTATTTTCATCACTTTCCAAAATACTGTAGAGTGAATTCAATATTGAGACAGCACAATGGTAGGTAGAGAGGGGGAAAATACGAGTGGATACGATCGTCATCGTGTGCAGCAAGTGTCATGACATGCAGCGGTTGAAAGGTTACATTTGAAAAAATGCCCTGGGGTATGTACTTTTCAGTAGCAAAAGAAGAAATTATGGCGAATGCTATCAAATTCATGATACGTCTTGTGTATCGCTTTTACTAAATCATTTGGTAGGCCTATGGATTTCCTCATAATAGCTTCGCTTCAAACATCTTCGAGAGAAACTGTTCATTAAGTGGGGGAAGGACAAACATGCTGTCTCAATAGTGAATGCACTCTATAAGCCGCAAGTAAAAGTGTCATTTTCTCGCTTGATGATTTATTGTCCTTGCTTCAAACTTCATCTGCAGCAGAGAATGATGCACTCTCTCACTATGGAATTCATTGTCATTAGCTTCGTTATATTTTGAGAACACCAAAACTTCAGAACAACAAACTATAATAATAAAAAACTCAATAATTATTTACCTACAAGGCATGGCCTGATTAATGGAAGGACTGCTATTATTATTATTTTTTATTTGCTGTGGCGTGCCAGGACGACTAGTTATCACAGTTGCAGGAAAAAAAAAATAACAGAAACACACGGGAGAAGTACGTGTATCCCAAGCAAACAGTGCCCGCCAAGATTGGTTTCTGAGCCCTGTGGTTTCTGATACCCCTGTGGGTGCTCCATGGATTGCCCATCGAATACATTCAATACTGAGAATTTATAGAAAATAACTTAGCCTCAACAGGATTTGAACCATTGTTGTCTACATGCTAATCCACCAACCTTCCCAGCGTATTCATTCACATAAAAAATTTTCGTTCACAGTTTCACACTTATTCTTTACATCATATGCTTTTATTTTTTATCTATACTATAGCAACAATTAACGTTTTCCGAAATTTTCTCCTTTGCAGTCTCTAGGTAATAAAAACAAAGTATAATTTCCAAAATAAGTTGCAGCTGATATCTACACTTGACATTTGTGATATCTAGATAATTTATTAATCCTAAAAGATCAGAAATAATCAAAAAAGGTGCTCAGAAACATCCTACTCAAAATAACATATCTAGGAAGGTATTTTCATCCGTTCTTGAAAAATATTATACCATTTACTTCAGTTTGATCAATAAATGGACAACCGACATTTTGGCTATGTCGACTATTTATATGTTTTTTCTTATCATTTATTGCCTGAATGGTGTGCATTTTCCTTAATTTAATTTTAACTATCGGTTTTAAGCAGTTAAAATAGTATGTATCATTGAAATAATCTTTATTGACAACCACAAAGGTAGACATTCATTGAGACTATTACGCTTAAAATTTATTAAGTTGTGAAAATTTGCCATCAAGCTTGAATTATTAGCCATTGATATTTTTATGTTCACAAATGTGTTTCAACTTAATTTTTAACCCTTCGTTTCCCTCATATAGAAATTATTAGTAATTCGAAGAAAAAATACAGGCTATACATAAGTCTAATCATAAACTTTCAAACAGAATTCAGTAGTTGGATTACATGTGTTATTGTTTAATTCGTAGATGATCATGCCTTCATATTGTTCTGTTGTGAAATGCAATAAAAATGCATCAAAAGACGGCCGAATGTTTGTATTTTTGACCCTGTTATCAGAATTCCATCTGCTGTTGTAAGAAATAGAAAACATTGTGAAATCTCCCAGAGA
The DNA here is from genome assembly GCA_018342105.1 of Gonioctena quinquepunctata. Taxonomy (NCBI): domain Eukaryota; kingdom Metazoa; phylum Arthropoda; class Insecta; order Coleoptera; family Chrysomelidae; genus Gonioctena; species Gonioctena quinquepunctata. The sequence continues at coordinate 459,548 of JAFIRS010000575.1, read as the reverse complement.
AGGCAAGCAGCCTGGATACATGCCATCAAACGAAAAGACTGGTCTGATAAGTTAACGAAATATGGTAGAGTTTGTTCCAGACATTTTCTCTCTGGTAAAGGAAATATGTTGAATCTATTTAATTTATTTATAATATATTTCAGTGAGTCATGAAGAGATAGCCACGATAAAAATAATATTTCATTTGGCACAGTTTAATAAACACGACTTCCTAATATTGTAGGAGAGCCAGCTTCCTTGAGGGAAGAAACCTATCCCGATTGGGTACCATCTATTAATATGGGATATGAAATCAATCATGGCAATAGCCATGTATGTGATAGATATAAAAGATTACAGGTATTTCATATGGATAAATTGGATATGGTGGTCTGCTGAGGATTTGCTAACCCAAGGATGGAATTTTTCTTTGCATTTTTTTAAGGATGGATTTTTGAACGAAGTTCCTTTATGCGGCTTGTGGTAGGTGTTGACTGTTAGAAATCGCCACGTAAGATAAAAGCGCTATGGCCCCTCATTAGGGTATGTTGTACCAATTTATTCAATAATGTAACGTAAATAAACTTAACTTGGTTTTAATAATTTATTTCACACTTAAATCTACAACTTAATTTATATTACGCCACTGTATAGCTCGATCGTATGGACTCGTTCAGACTGTGCGACTCCACTTGAGGGTTGCCTATTTATCTCCGTCACAGAATTCCCGATCTTTCGAATTCCGGCAGTTGGCGACCAGCATGTTCCAATCGTTTCCAATATCGACCGTTGCTCTCCGCGGCAGAGCGACTGGACTGTTCTCGAACATCTCCGGGGATGACCTCATCGCTGTCGACGGCAACGCGCGAGGCGACAGGTCCGGCCTAGGTTCGTTACATTGTCCCCTTCTTAAAGACATTTCGTCCCGAAATTTCATCCTTGGAGTGTGACGATATCTGCATGACTCCCCATATCTGCACCGTGAAGTTCGATGGAAGTAACACTCCACGGTCTTCATGATCGGTCGTGGAAGAGGGTTACAGCAAACCAAAATCTTGACGCCGCTGGATCTGAATATCGCCTCCAGCATACTTCTTATGACTCTCCAGTCCAACCCATCAATACCACAGGACAATTTTGGAATTGCTAGATCCACCAGATTCTGGTCCACCATAGTATCTCTTAGTTTGGTGAGACTCTTCCAGACATCTTCATAGGACGGTTTATCTTGGGAATGCCTCTTGGTAGTAGATGTTTCTCTGGCCTTTCTTCAACTGTAGCACCCCACCAACTTCTGGATTCTGCTCCCGCAGTGTTTGGAGTTGACCAAATTTCTTGGAGAACACTACGGCGATGCCCCTGGACATTCGAAGATCTTCTGCCACACAGTGCGCTAGTGCGTAGTCAGCAGGCATCTCGAAAAGATCTCGTGACTCCTCTCTAGTAACCCCATGTAGAACTTTCTGCCCGTTTGAATACAAGGACATAAACTTCTCGAACGTCATATCATCCTCCGGTGGCTTGAGGGTGCGAACTTGGTCATGGTTTCCAGCGTAAGGGGCCAACCTGTTGAAATGGACGACCCTTGGTTTCCCTCGGGGTGGCTTATGGATTCGGTACACAAGGTCGTTTATCCTTTTCACGATTTTATACGGGCCTTCCCACGAGTTCCGCAACTTTGGTGATAGTCCACGACGACGTTTGGGGTTGTACAGCCAAACCTGGTCATCAACCTTAAACCCTCCAGCGTCGGCCTTGATGTCATAGGTCTTCTTCATTTTATCGCTGGCACTCTGGATGTTCAACCGGACTCGTTCGTGGATGTCGTCCATTCTCTGCCGAAGTTTGCTGACGTAGTCCTCTCCCGCAGTGTCTTGTCCTGGCGGTATCCCAAACTTCAGGTCACAAGGCAGTCGCAGTTCTCGGCCCATTATAATACTAGCAGGAGTTTGACCGGTTGATTCGTGTACTGCGGATCGATAGGCCATCAGGAACAAATGAAGATACTGGTCCCAGTCTCTTTGATGGTCAGAGACAACCTTGGACAAGTGGCGGTTGATCGTCCTGTTCATCCGTTCCACCATTCCATCGGACTGCGGATGTAGGGCCGTGATTCTTGTCTTGCGGATGTTCAGCAAGAGACATATTTCTTGGAACAGGTTGGATTCGAAATTTCTGCCTTGATCCGAGTGCAGCTCCATTGGAATACCGAATCGACATATCCACTCTTTCACCAAGACGTCGGCGACGGTGATGGCTTCCTGGTTGGGCAGGGCATAGGCTTCCGCCCACTTACTGAAGTAGTCCATTGCCACAAGGATGTATTTATTCCCGTGGTCGGATACGGGAAACGGGCCGGCGATGTCAATGGCGATTCTCTCGAACGGGCTGCCTACGTTGTACTGACGCATCGGGGCCTTGGGTCGTATTCGAGGTCCATTGCTAGCAGCGCATACAGCGCACTTTCTGCACCAGTCCTGGACGTCAGCTTGACAATCGGTCCAGTAAAACCGTTGCCTCACTTTCTGCAGGGTCTTCGTCACTCCCAGATGTCCTCCAGCGACTCCATCATGGATTTCCCGCAGCACTTCCTCTCTTCTGTTCCTGGGAACAATTATTTGGCGTCTGTCTTCCCCACCAATATCGGCCTCCAACACACGTTTCAGGATCCCATTGTCCAGAATAAGAGAGTTCCATTGTGCCCAATAGGACTTAACAGCCGGCGAGTAACCTGCGACTTCCTGCCATGATGGTCTTCGATTGCCCTTCTTCCAGCTGACAACTAAGCCAAGGTCGGGGTCTTTCTCTTGGTCTTTCTGGATCTTGCTGTCATTCCAGTTGTCATCCATTGCCGCGGTTCTACAAAGTGTTGCTTCTTTCTCTTCTGCTCGTCGGCAATGTGAGCAATCATTTGGACATGGTCTTCGCGACAAGGCATCTGCATTCTTATGGCTAGTTCCGGCTCGATGTTCGATCTCGAAATCGAATTCTTGGAGTCTCTCGATCCAACGTGCTACTTGACCCTCAGGATTTTTGAACTGTAAGAGCCATTTGAGAGCTGCATGGTCAGTTCTCAACAGGAATCTTCTTCCATACACGTACTTGTAGAAGTGCTCCACTTCCTTTACAACAGCTAACAGCTCTCGCCTGGTGACATAGTAATTGCGCTCTGGTTTGCTAAGCGTCTTGCTGAAATAACCAATGACCTTCTCCTGTCCCTCCTGGATCTGAGATAGGACAGCTCCAAGTCCCACGTTGCTGGCGTCCGTATCCAAAATGAATTTCCCTTTGGGTAGGGGATATCTCAGTACAGGTGCGTTGATCAAAGCTCCTTTCAGCTTCCTGAATGAGTCTTGACATTCTTCGGACCACTGGAACTTTGTTTGGCCCTCCGTGAGCCTGATCAGTGGTTTAGCGATGTTGGCGAATCCCAGCACATATCGGCGATAGTATGTGCATAAACCAAGGAAACTTCGAAGTTGGTGAATGTCTTTTGGGATGGGCCAATCCTTAACAGCTTTGATCTTCTGGTCATCCACTGCTACTCCTTCCCAGAGACAACGTGGCCGAGGTATCGTACTTCGTTTTGGAACAGATGGCATTTCTTAGGGCTCAGCTTCAATCCGGAGTTCCTCAGTCGCAGGAATACTTCCTCCAAGTTTTCACGTGGTCCTCGAACGATCTGCCGACCACAATTATGTCGTCGAGATACACTAGACACGTGTTCCATGAGAGTCCTTTCAGCACTGTCTCCATCAATCTTTCGAATGTGGCGGGAGCATTACAGAGCCCGAATGGCATAACGGTAAACTGCCACAATCCTGAGCCGATGGTAAAAGCAGTCTTTTCTCGATCTTCCTGAGCCAGTTCTACTTGCCAGTATCCACTCTTCAGATCAAGGGTCGAGAAAATCGTGGAACCAGCCAACGTGTCTAGGGTGTCATCTATTCTCGGGAGAGGGTAACTGTCCTTCTTCGTGACATTATTAAGTTGGCGATAGTCTACACAAAGCGTGTCGATCCATCCTTTTCTTCACCAGTACGACTGGAGAGGACCAGGGACTGTCAGATGGTTCGATAACTCCTTCTTTTCCCATATCGCTGACTATTTTGTCAGCCTCTTCCTTCTTGGCAAGAGGAAGTCTTCTTGCTGATTGCCGGATCGGTCAGGCACCCCCAGTATCAATCTTGTGCTGGACCACATTAGTTCGACCCCCTTTTCCTTGTCCGGTATCGAAGATGTCTTGGTACTTTTTGACTAAATCTCTTAGTTTGGGCTGTTGAGCTGGTTTTATGTCTTTGGAAGAGATGGCAACTAATTTTTCTAGTTCTGTGGGCAAGTTGTTGGGTTGGCTAATCGTACTCGATAACTTCGGATCACTGAGGAAACTGACGAGCAGTGCCCCAATATTGTTCCTTTCTTCAAGGTCACTGGAAAATAATTGACATTCATGACCCTTACCGCACACATTTGTCAGCACGCAACAAGGTCTTCCCTAGTGCAATCCTCGTCAATTTTCTCATCATGAAGTTTGGGCTCGAACATCACCACGTCTCCACTGCTCGCACTCCCGTCCAGGCGAGCCTCCAGAATGGTTTCAGCCCTCTCAGGTACGCTTACATCTTCAGCCAACAACACACGGATCAACTCTTCACTTCTCCCATGAAGCACCAGCTCTTCTCCGCTGACACGTAGGGACGCCGTCTTTGAAATCTAATTCAAACCCTCTGGAATTCATGATGTCCATTCCGATGATTGCATCGTCTTCGATGTCCGCTACAAGTGCCTGATGTTTCACTTTAGTGCTGCCCAAAATTATTTCAATCGGTAGCTCGCCATATACAGTAGCTGGCTCCCTGTTGCTGTGCGTAGCTTCCCAAATTGTCGGTTCAATCGTTCCGGTGTTCTGGCAAGGAAGGCCCGAGAATTGTCCTAGTCGCACCTGTATCAGCAGCATGGTGCAAGGCTCGTTATTGATGAGACCGCTACGAAGACACCTTTGTTCTGTCGTTGAAGGATAGCGACATATGCGTTGTTAACCGGGCTTGCGGACACATGCCGACGATTGTCCTTTCTCGTCGACCTTCTTTAGTTTTCCTGCATCGGAGTCGATGAATGTTGGACATTTGCTACGCACATGTCCAATTTTGCCAATTCCAGCATCTTATCTGTCTTTTCTCAGGCAACACTTCCTTCATCACTTTTCTTATGGCAGCTTCCAAGTTAGCAGGCTCCTGTGAGTCTTCCTCAATCGTTTGAACTTTATTTTGGCTTTTGCAGCATTGTTTTGCTGCTTCGAATTCCAAAGCGCTGCCAGTGCGTCACGAGATGTGTTGGACGAGCTAATATCAACGCTTGTCTGGTTTCTTGGTCACGGAGTCCATCCAAGAATGCCTGAACCGCTAATCGCTCCATTACATTTTCCGGTGTGGCTGGATATGCGAGACGAACCAAGCGTGCACTGTCAGCTTCGAATTCTTGTAAGGATTCGCCCGATTTATGGCAGCGATTTTTCAGTTGGGAGTGGTATACGTGTTCCAAATGGGCCTGGCCATATCGTAATTCTAGATGTTTAATCAGCTGATCATAGTCCTCCTGTTCTTGGGCGGTAAGAGTTTGTAGAATATTCGTCGCTTCTCCACGTAATGCAAGTGTTAGTGCTACAGCTCTTTCCCCTGCATTCCATCCGTTTGCTTTGGCGCTGCTTCAAACTGCCGGCGGTAATTTGCCCATGGAGTTTTTCCGTCGAACTGAGGCGCTTCATGGAAAGCTTCCTATTTCTGAAATGACCTTGACATCTTTTATACCCTCTTGAACTTTATCCACGTTCAAACTCAAGTCCAGCATTGCATTTTCGTTAACCATCTCTGTGGAGGACGCACTATTAATTTGTTTTTCCAGCTTACTGATCGTTCCTTTATTTTGTCCATTTCTGCCTCGATTCCGTCTTTGATTTCATCGCTGATTATTTCCTTCATCTTGTCCATCTCTGCCTCGACGGTTCCCATTCTTTTTCCAGACGATTCGCCACACCACAGAGTTCTTTTAAGCCTTCTGTGTTTTCTAGGAGCTTATCTTCCAGGCTTCTTGAATTTTCTAGAAGCTTATCTTCCAGGCTTCTTGAATTTTCTTGAAGCTTCTCTTCCAGATTTATAGAATTTTCTTGAAGCTTCTCTTCCAGGCTTCTTGAATTTTCTTGAAGCTTCTCTTCCAGATTTATAGAATTTTCTTGAAGCTTCTCTTCCAGATTTCTAGAATTTTCTTCAAGCTTCTCTTCCCGATTTCTAGAATTTTGTTGCAGCTCTTCTTTCAAGGATTCTATTATCGGACTCAAATCACCTCGAACTTGAATAAAATGTTTCGGGTCCTCACCTTCTTGTATAAGTCCTTCTGCAAGTCTTTCCTGGAGTACTTGCTTTTTACCCGTTGTTTCCAGTTCCCTTTCCTCCAATTCCTGTTTCAATTCCGCTACCTTCAAGTCCGCAAGGCGCACTTTTCTTGAACACATTTTGTCTTTGACGAGGTATCAGTCTGTTTCACACGAAAAGTTTATCAGTTTGTTAAAAATTCACTTCGCGAATTCCTTTCCACGGGCCACCAGTCTATTGTCTATTTCACGCGAAGAGTGTATCAGTTTATATTCCCACGCACAATTGTCCACTTCGCGAAAACCGGGCCACTGTCTATTTTCTGTTTCACGCGAACAGTGTATCAGTTTATATTCCCACGCACAATTGTCCACTTCGCAAACCGGCCACTGTCTATTTTGGGCATAAATTTGTCTTTCCACTTATTTTTTTTCACTATCCACTCCACGATCACTTGTTTATTTTCAAAATCTCACTTCCGACACCAATTGTAACGTAAATAAACTTAACTTGGTTTTAATAATTTATTTCACACTTAAATCTAAAACTTAATTTATATTACGCCACTGTATAGCTCGATCGTATGGGCTCGTTCAGACTGTGCGACTCCACTTGAGGGTTGCCTATTTATCTCCGTCACAGAATTCCCGATCCTTCGAATTCCGGCAGTTGGCGACCAGCATGTTCCAATAGTTTCCAATATCGACCGTTGCTCTCCGCGGCAGAGCGACTGGACTGTTCTCGAACATCTCCGGGGATGACCTCATCGCTGTCGACGGCAACGCGCGAGGCGACAGGTCCGGCCTAGGTTCGTTACAATAAGCTGGGTGCCGAATGAAAAGTCCAAAGAAGGAATTTATTTGATGAATTATATTTTCACATTCTAACTTGAAATTCATTGTAGAATATTTGGCTTGCCTTTTTTATGAAATAAATAATTCAACCATTATGAGTGTTTTATTTTCAATAATTATGCATACAATCAACATGATTTTCATCACAAGAACTAATATATATATATATATATATATATATATATATATATATACAGACACAGCCATCGCACACAACACGCCATCGATATTTAATAATTATATTATACAACAATAAAGAAATCATTTTAACCCCAATTATTTGGTAAACTATAAAATAAAAAACATTAAAAAAAAGGAAAAAAATACTGAAGATGCCCCTACCAGGTTAAACATCTAATTTAAGTTTGATTTCAAAAAAAGAATCCCAATCCCAAGAAATTCCTACCAAAAATATATATGTATATAGATAGGATTGTCGAAAGAGGACAAATAACAAACTTTCTAATTATTGGCCAGCGTTTCATTTATTTACGTATAAACTTCATCAGGGACTAAAAGGACAAGTTAATTTTTATTTTCCCATAAAGTTGTTTAAAACAGAAATTCAACAGAATTTTGAAACAATGATACTTCAACTAGAATCTCATGTGAAAAACAATACTAACATATATTTTAATGTGAACGTATATATAAAAACACATAGTTTCCAAAAATGGTTTCACGTGATATGAAAGGACACATTCGCAACAGGGTCTTACGATGAGAAAACAACACCACATGTCGTAAAAACAATTGTCAACTGGGTGTGATGAGACTCTGCAGGGCTCAGCTGGCTTATTAGTTGGTGGCATCCAAAATGCTTTTCTACCTATCGATGTAACTTCCTCCTGTTTTCGCACTATAAGTTATCAGTATTTTTATAGGTATGATGGTTCACCTTTCCAATGACTAAGATATGAGAATTTATCTGCTCAACATATATTCTTTTCCCCCATCCACAAGTTGCTAGATTGTAGGCTTCTAAACTTTTATATGCTTTCATTTCAGTCATTGTGAAAGCACTCTTCGTTTCCACTAAATAATTTACTATATCAGGATACATTATTTTGGGAAAAAGTGAAATATCTGTTGATAATTCTTCAGTTTTCAGAAGATAGTGATCAATGCCCAATACTGCAATTTTCTCTTTATACCGTTCTCGGTGAACATCTTCTAAACTTGAATAATATTTTGTCAGGTCCATTGTCACAATATTTCACTCGAAGCACAATGAAAACAGTAAAAATGTCGAATAAACGTTCTTTACCAAAGTAAACAAAGACAAAATGTGAGGTTGTTTTACCTCCAATGTCAACCATCTGTCAAATCTGCACGAAACCAATACACCACAACTAACCACTCTTGATAGGTTTTATGGGGTGGTATTGTTTGAGGTTAGATCGATCTTTGAAAATTATCATGCTTTCATCAACAACCAACTTTCTGGTTCCATTCATTATCTAGCATGTCGAAACATTCATTCACTGTGTCTACGAAAGATCTCATTTTGTGGATTTTTACCTTTGTTAATGACATTTACAGGGAGATATTGAAAAAATTGTTCCAAGCAGATTTTAGGCATTACATGCTTCACAACAGTTACACCCAAATCATCAGATCCCGTCCAGTAATTTTTATAACTGAGGAGTCTATGGTAGCCTATGGAGAAGTTGATTCTGAGGAAAGCTATAAATTAATTTTCTTTGAAATTAGTAGATTCACTTCATTGATTAGCTTATGAGATTATGTCTTTATTGAGCTGTTAAAAAAAAATGGGTGTAGGTTGAACCATTTTAAAAATACTCCTCGGCTGGATTTTCATTTCCAGGTATGTCCGTCAATATCTTCTTCTTTTTCCACTTTCTAGCTCTTTTTTCCCCAATCCTGTTTGCTTTCTTCATCTTTCCACTTCTTCTTCGGTTTCTTCTTTGTGGTGTAGTGTGATAAAACTCCTTCTATTTCATTCGTGACAGCGTGACTTCTTCCATTTCTTCTGTAAATGCCACAATGCTTTCAGAGTCAATGTCTTCGCCTGGTTCATTTTCACTTTCTTCTTCGTCTGTTATCATACCATAACCAAGGGGTAAATTCTCTATTTTGATTACTGCTTGTTCAGCTGCAGCCAAAAATTCCTCATCATTCGGAATTGCGTCATATCGCCAATATAACATTATGTCAATCAGAAACATTAGGTTGTAATACAATAGATATTTTATTTTCTCTGTGTGCAACAAATTTCTTTTGATTCAACACGTTTTTTTTAAAGTCTGTGATTTTAGAAACATATTTATATTACCATGTTCTCCCAGAAAAACAAACAATAACAATACATATCTTTCTGCAACCTACAAGTTTCTAACAGAACCTACAAGTTCATAACAGAGCTTACAAGTCCAAGTAATCAATGTCACTTTGTGGTGTCACTATGAGAAATAGCCTAAAAACTTATCAGCCGGTATATAACTGAGACACCAAAAATTACCTTTCTCAAAAATGTGTAGTCAGTGAGATCTAATTTCAGAGAGTTTTGACAATTACAAATCCAAGTACATGAATACGATGACTTGAAAATATAACCTTTGACAGTAATCCCATAGATAGCATATTGTTGACTGCATAAAACATGCGACAAAGGACTAGCCTACAATTCCGCCCACATATATGTTAAGTACCTAAGGTTCTTTGGAGTCCCATCAGTGCATAAAGGGTTAAAGCTATATTTTATATTTGTAAACTTGTTTTTCAATATTTAAAACATTATTTCCCAACAAAATGTATGTATTTTATGGAAAATTGTATGAATTGTATAAGGAAGAAAGCCGGGAAACTCTTATACTCAATAGAGCTAAAAGTCTGGGACATTGGGAAAAGCAAAGCAGCTCTTTCTGAGTACAACAAGGAACTCAGAAAATCCAAAAGAAGAACATGGAGGCAAATGTGTGAGGGGATTACGGAATCAGCCCCAGCTCAACGCCTCCAGAAAGTTCTACCCAAAGAACATACCAACGGTATCGGTCTAATCAAAAAGCCGAACGGTGGATATGCAGAAAACCAGAAAGAAAGTATAACTGTACTCATTCAGAAACACTTTCCTGGATCCAAGGTTGTTGAAGACGAACTGCAAAGTGCTCAGCTGGAAGAGGTTGTCACTACCCCAACAGATCCAGCAGGAGCCTAGCAGGAAAAATCTTTACCACCCAAAAGATGAAATAGGCCATTAAGAGCTTCTAATCAAATCTTTTAAATCTCCCGCTTTACTACAAAATAGCCTTGAGATAATAGAGCCCCTCCTGAAAAGGCTGTTCAAGGCCAGTTTTATTTTCGGTCATATACCGAAAACCTGGAGGGGGGCTGCGATGGTGTTCATACCAATGACTGGGAGACATCCAGCAGACGAACTGAATTCTTATCGTCTCATTTCATTTCTCCTAAAAACAAACGTTACATAAAAAGTGAAATCTTCTTGGATAGACCGATTCACAAAAAAAAGTTCGCCTATCAAGCAGGCAAATATATAATTAATGCTCTACGCCTGGTTGAAAGGATTGAAAAGACATACTTTGCCAAAGAAATGGCTACATGTGCATTCATAGAGGGTGCGCTTTGGATAACACCTCACATGAATCCATCATCAAATCACTAGAGGAAAATAATAAAAACACCTCACTGATCAGATGGATACATGCAATGCTGAAAAACAGAATCATTGTAGCTGCTCTCAGAGAGGAAATGGTCAGAATGACAACAGAAAAAGGTTGTTCCCAAGGCTAGGTTCTATCGTCTTTGCTGTGGTCACTGACTGTGGATAATCTGACAGTAAAGCTACATGAATCTGGAGGGACTAAATGTAAATCTTAGCAAAATAGTGCTGGTACCATTCACAAGGAGGCGAAAGTACGAACTGAAAGCTCCGACCCTGAATGGAACTCAGCTAACTTTTTCCAAAGAAGTCAAATTGTTGGGCGTTACAATCGACCATAGACTAACAAGGAACAGTCGCATCAATTTCTTTCCAAAGTTACAGTGGCAACCTGTACATGCTGCAGAGTATTTGGCAAGACATGGGGTTTGAAGCCAAAAATGATACATACCAACCAATCATCAAAACTTTTGTCACATATGCATCATTAGTATGGTGGCCAATAATCCAACAGTACTCGGCACAAATCAAGCTGCAGAAAGTGCAGCGGTTAGCCTGTTTGGGAATTACCTTCCGCCATTGCACTTATGTGTAATGAAGGAAGCAGCAATGAGTGCCTTCAGACTGCATAAAACTTGAAAGCTGGAGATCTGACTGGACACCTGAAGATTCTGGAAAATATTCCCCTAGATCCAGGTACAAACCAGCAGATATTATGCCAGCTAGGCAAGACTTTGAAGTGCATTATGAAGTGGTTGTAAACAACCACCATATATTCACAACGAACAGGCCTCAACTAAAAAGGAATGCATCAGTATGGTATACTGATGGTTCCAAGATGGACGAAAGGGCTTGAGTGAAAGTAACGGGTCCTAGTTTTAGGCTCTCAAAACCCTTAGGTAAATCCGCGATAATTTTTCAAGTTGAAATCCATGCTATAGAAATTTGCGCCCGAGAATGCCTTGAAAGAGGCTCCAGGGGGGACAAAGATCTATATCCTATCAGACAGCCAAGCAGTACTAAAAGCTCTAAAGTTTTACACTTGAGACAGCAAACTATCCTTAAGACAACGAACAATCAGGTCACTCTGATGTGGGTGTCAGGTCACAAAGGAATCAAGTGCAATGAGGAAGCAGGCAGCCTTGCAGACAAATGCTCAATTTTTTGGTTCAGAAACCTTCTGTGGTCTTTCCAATGCCCACATCAAGGAATAGTTTCGGCGCTAGGAAGCTGACCAAATTAAAACCCACTGGAATAAGGTTCCAGGGCAAAGACAAGCGAAAAGGCTTCTCGAGTTGGACAAGAAAGACTTGAAACTGCTAATGCTAATTGTCCTCTGAGGTATCACCTCAAAAAAATGGATAGATCAGACAATGAACTGTGCCGTTACTGCGAGAACTGCTGAAACTGCAGAACACCTGTTTTGCGACTGACAAGCGCTGTTTTGCAAAAGGCTTAAGTTCCTTGAAGAAGTTTCATTAACGCCCTCAAACATCAGGAACTTAGGAAACATGATAGACTTGCAGGGAGTCTTGGAATCTCGGGTCTTCAATAGATGAAGGGTAATATACAAAAGACCTTATGGGTCAATGTACGGAGAGGCTGAAGAGCCATATCGACCTCCCTACAATATACAATCTATTTTAAAACATTATAGCTGCACATCACAATGTACCCACGTAAGTTTTCAAGAATATAAACATATCCGGGTTGACTTAGTTTAAAAGTTTGAAATATTTTGGAATATATCGAGAAAATATGGCTCCTCAAGTTTTTGCAAGTGCCTTATGAATTTTGTAAATAAAACAGAAGTTTCTGCTTGTTTACAGATAATGCAAGATTCCAGATATCTTTAGCAATTTATATTCAGAAACATATTACCTGTTACTGAATCTTGACTCCACAACTTTGAAAGGAATTGTAGTGTACATTTTTCTGACTCGCCTCACCATCGGCTTATTTCATGCGAAATTCAACATTTTTGTGTTTTCTTTCAAAAAAATGTGTTTGCATTTGAACAGGTAACGTATGTTTATTTATTGACAATTTATCTTTTGGTACATCAAACAACTCATGCATACGATTGATCACTCACCTTATCCTCATCTACTTCTCCATACAAATGAGGCACCCATCCTTGAATGAATTTGAACAATTCATCAACCCTATTTTTCGGCACGCTGAACCAATATTCGGGTCGCATTTTCTTCTTGCCATATGACATCAATGGGGTAGATCTAGGTATTGGTTTATTCACTGGTTTGCCCATCCTCAATCGAAGGTATAATGGAGGGTCATCACATGACCTTGCCGGCCTTGGAATAAGTTCTGAAAAGAAACGGAAAGAGGAATTAATTCTAATGTCAAGAATGCTTTAAAAATATGGTGCAGAAATTTCCAAGAACACTAAAAACATCTTATAAATAAAAAAATTATAAAAGAAAGGCATAAATATTTTCTACAATTTTAAAAGAATCAAATATTAATAATAATTTATACAATACTCCAAAAAATTATGGAAAAATTCAATTCAAAATGAAGTTGAAAAAATATTTATTCTGAAAGAAGAATATTACTTGTTCTATATATATATATATATATATATATATATATATATATATATATATATATATACATACATCACTATAACATATATATATATACTGAATCGTATTAGGGTTGCAGTCAGATATCGTTCTTGTATCAGGCCAGAAACATTGTTTGTTATTTGTCGAGCTTTCGGAAAAACTTTATTCCTTTATCGAGACATCTATGGACAAAATGTTATCATCACAAAAATAGAAAAACATACACTTCATGGAGAACAATAATAAAATGTTGAAATATAAAACACAAGTTACTCAGGTTTTGCCTATATATATAATACATATAATGTTAAACATATTTATCTAACATAGTGATACAAAAGGAAAAAAAAACGTAGATCGAGGAATAAAACGAAGTTCAAAGTTACTACAACCACATTAGCGTTGTTTAAAATTATATAAATATAAATGTGTACTCTATGTGGTGTGACAAGTGAAACTGACAGGTTAGGAATGCAATTATATTTAAGCCAACGACACCTGACGGGTGTCACTTGGAAATAGTTACATTGGTGCCAACTGTTAGATTAGTACCAACTGATGTTACCAGGTGGCGGTAATGTTAAAAAGAACTATGATTTTATATTACATTGTTGTCAATTTTGATTGATATCTAAAGACAATAAATAAGAGTTCTCCTCAAATGGTTATTGTTTTTTTTATTTTTATTATATGTATAATATAGATATATATATATATATATATATATATATATATATATATATATTATATTATAATATATATATATATATATATATATATATATAATTATTATATTACATTGTTGTCAATTTTGATTGATATCTAAAGACAATAAATAAGAGTAGATCTCACTCAAGTGGTTAATATCTGTTTTTTTATTCATACAATTCTTTTCTTGGGAAATGAAAGCCATTTCTAAGAATGTTCTCTCAGATGTATGTGACTCTGTCGCTAGCACTTTCACTGAATCGTAATTCATCTGGTGGTCAAATTTATTCACATGTTCTGCCAAAGCACATCTTTCAGGTTGCAATCGGCAGTCACTTTTATGAGAAATTATTCTGTTCGATAATGATCTTTGCGTTTGACCAATATATTGTTTATTACTAATGTGGTTGTAGTAACTTTGAACTTCGTTTTATTCCTCGATCTACGTTTTTTATCCTTTTGTATCACTATGTTTGATGAATATGTTTAACATCATTGACACCAACCTCAAAAAAGTTGTAAGTAGCATATTGTTTCGCTCTCGAATATGTATTACTATTGGTTTTTTCATCTATTGTAGTTTCCCTGATGATGGAAATAAACATTTCCGAAAGCTTGGATAAATCTTAAAGAGTTTACTTTTTAATTGCTGCTAGTTTTGTACCTAACTAGTCAGCAAATACTTCCCACACACTTATATATATATATATATAAATTGGGATTTAAAATACTACGGTAAGAATCAACCGTTGCCGTTACTTGATTTCAATCGACTGAGGAATCCATGCAAATTGATATTTATTATTGTTCTCCATGAAGTGTATGTTTTCTATTTTTAGTATGTGTAATCTCAAATTAGTAAGTATTTCATTGTTTTCATTTATTAATTTTTGTATTGGTAACATTTTGTCCGTAGATGTCTCGATAAAGGAATAAAGTTTTTCCGAAAGCTCGACAAATAACAAAAAAAGAACAATATCTGACTGCAACTGTAATACGATTCTATTAGTATTCTAGTCAGTCAAGTTCACACATCGAAATCTATATATATATATATATATATATATATATATATATCATGTATCAAAAAACCCGTATAATTATCGTGATATCATATGCATAGATAGATATTCATTCGACTTTGATTTACAACTTTAGTAAAACAATTTATGAAAATAACTAGACAACAAAAATTTGAAGATGAAAGCATTCCATTGAGTATGTTTAAATTAGAATGAAACTTATTTTTATAACAAGCATTTATCGAATTGTTTCGCTTCCATGAAAGAATACATATTTATATTTTGGATTGGATAACTCTAAGAACTATTGTAATAGCCTGAGTATTTAATTTGCATAGATTTACAACTGAATAGTCTAGATTCGAAATCACTAATGTCGCCTTTTAATTTTAGAACAGGGAGAAAACTCTTTTCTTTTAGCTATGATAATGATCACCTTTGAAACCTTAAATATGTTTTTTTCAATCCCAGTTAAAGAAAAGAAAAAGAGTTGACTACTTAACTCTCTCCCACCAATATTTTCAGATAACCAAATTCTAATTCTTTAGAATTATGAAAGTTGGGTCATCGCAATGTCAAAATTCAAGTATTCATCAAAAAAACAAAATACTGAACAGCCAGACGGACGGACATGTGACTGATTTCAGAGCATTCTTTGGTACCAATTTTATGAATTTCTGGCACAACTAAATAAAAATTACGATTTGATAGCATAAACAAGTTTGGTTCCAATTCATACTAGGTGATTTTAATTCGATTGAATATATGGGGATCTCGGGAAATAATGAGATATACAATTGGGATAGAGTTGCGGAATCCAAAATATTTGCAAAAAAAAACTTTTTATATTCAATTAATTCATTGGAGGCATGGAAAAACGAAAATCACTTTGTTGTTAACACTTTTGAAGACCTACAAGATGACACACCCAGTTTCTTGAGGCCAAGTTTCGTTTTCTCAGGACTATCATCAACTTCATTTTTTCTAATACATGAAATATCAATTGATAAATAAGTTGTAAATCCTAGCAAAATATAGCTGGTTCAATTTACAAAGAGGCGAACTGAACGCCCCAACCCTGAAAGCAACTCAGCTAAATTTTTCCAAGGAAATCAAATACCTGGGCATCATATTGACCAAAAACTAACATGCTTTCCAAGGCTACAGTGGCAGCCTGGACGTACACAGAGTTTTTGGAAAGACAAGGGGTTTGAAGCCGAAAAAGATATACTGGTCATATCAAACGATTATCAAACCCATGGTCACCTATGCCTCATTAGTATGGTGGCCTGGAACCCAAGAGTACTCGGCACAATTCAAGCTGCAAAAAGTGCAGCTGTTAGCCTGTCTGGGAATCACAGGGTCAATATTCACGTGCCACACTGCAGCATTAGAGGCAAGGCTGAACCTTCCGCCACTGCACTTGTGTGTAATGAAGAAAGCGGCAATGTGTGCCTTCAGACTGCACCAGACATCAAACTTGAAAACTGGAATTCTGATTTGACATCTGAAGATTCTGGAAAATATTTCCCTAGAACCCAGGCAAAGCCATCAGATATTATGCCAGCTATGTACGACTTTGAAGTGGATTATGAAGTGGTAAATAACCACCATATATTCAAAACGACCAGGCCTCAACTAGAAAGGAATACATCATTATGGCCATATTCTGATGGTTCCAAAAGGGAAGAACGGGCTGGAGTGGGAGAAAAAGGTCCTAGTTTTAGGCTCTCAAAATCCTTTGGCAAAGCCCCAACAATCTTTCAAGTAGAAATCCATTCTATAGACATTTGTTCCCAAGAATGCATTGAAAAATGCTCTGGGGGGGGCAAAGTTCTATCTCCAATCAGATAGCCAAGCAGCACTAAAAGCTCTAAAGTCACACACTTGTGAGACTGACTTCGGACTGTAAACTCTCCCTAAGACAACTGGCTACGAACAATCAGGTCACTCTGATGTGGGTGCCAGGTCACAAGGGAATCAAAGGCAATGAGTAAGCAGACAGCCTTGTCAAGGAAGGGGCAAACATTCAATTTCCTGGCCCAGAACCCTTCTGTGGTCTCTCCAAAGCCCCCACATTAAAAAGTTTTGGCGCTGGGAAGCTGACCAAATCAAAAACCACTGGAATAAAGTTCCAGGACAAAGACAAGTGAAAAGGCTTCTGAGCCCATCTCCAAGGAAAACACAGCTTCTCGAGATGGACAAGAAATACTTGAAACTGGTAACAGGACTGCTCACCTGACATTGTCCTCTGACCTGACATTGTCCGCTACTGCGAGAACTTCGCTAAAATTGCAGAACACCTGCTTTGCGACTGCCGAGCGCTGTTTTGCAAAAGTATTAAGTTCCTCGAAGGGGTTTTATTAACACCTTCAGACATCAGGAACTTAGCTCCCAGGAAACTGATAAATTTCGCAAGGAGTGTGCCTCGAATAGATGAAGGGTAATGTACAAAAGTTCGATCGATAGGTCGAGGTACGGAGTGGCTGAACGGCCATATCGACCCCCCGTACAATTTACAATCTATCATTTGATACCATTTTTGGAAAGTCTCCTTAATTGTACATATGATTAAAGAAATGGAGCAAATGTCAGTGTATATAGAAACCTATCGAGGTCACTGAACAATAGGGGAGGAAGTTGTCAGAGAATCGAAAATGAGATAACATCCCATTCAATTCTATCGATGCCCTCTGACACAATGACGCCTCTATACTTTGATAGACCTTATGAGGTTCTCTTCCCCGGAAAAAATGAATAGGATACAAAAGAACTGAAATTCACAAGGGCCAATACATAATGTTACACAGACGGCTCCAAAATGGAAGACGGAGTACAGCTAGAATTTCAACCTGGGACAGTTCACCATAATATTCCAGGTAGAGGTTTAGGCAATCGATCTCCTGTATAGAAACAGCAAAATCGATAAGTTAAAATCATGTCGGATAGCCAAGTAGCACTGAAAGCCTTGATAACAAATCACAGAATCCAGAATATTTATTATTAACTATGTGAACATTACTCTTGTATGATTTTAATAACATGTTTACTATTTTGATAATAATAAATTGTAGATATGTATTTTTACATTCATTACTTAATACATTTTTCAATCAGGATATTCATAGCCCCAGAGATTTTAAATTCTGCTTATTGCATTCAATATTTAAAAAAAAAACTGAAGATGTCCAAATACTTCCATGGAAACATTGAATCATTTCAGCAAGAAAACTGAAAATAAAAGATGATGATGGCCACAAGAGGACAAAAGTTGCATGTGCCAATATGTATATCTACTAAAGTGGCAACAACAAGTGGAAAAATTTATTGTACATTTTCTTTGGCCGTTTCTGGGATCCCCTTATATATAGGAATCAAATCAGTATACCCGGCATTGGATCATGTGAAAATGGATTTGTTCAAGGGACGTTTTTCACTTCCTTATTCCACAAATGAAGATATATAAAATCTATAAAATAAATGAGTTGTATCACTTCCATAATATATATGAAAAAAAAGTTTTTTTTCAGATTATTTTTCATAGTTTGAATCATAAATGGAACACACTGAAATAGGTGGTGTAAACTAAAATAAATGTTCAATAAAGATGCTCAGAACTTTTTCTCTATGCTTCTCTGATCTGGCACCAAACTTATTTTTGGTATACAAAAAGTATAACAAAATCTATTCACACAAGTACAGTAAGTGTTGTATCAGTGTGAGTGTATAAATGAGTATTGAATTGAGAATGAAGTGCTATACATGCAGAACCTACCAACAAAATCTAGCCAAATATTTGGGGAACATATACATTAGCAATTGAATAAAAAATGTACTAATAAATGACATAGAGGTACATAACAACTAATGTTGTGCATGTTGGATGGAATAGCTAAATGGTAGCAATTAGTCATTATGTAGAAATATTAATATTTGTCAAATGAAATTTTTCGTTTTATGTGTGCCTCAAAAAATGTAGTTGTAAACACCATTCATTTCCTAAAAAGAAATACATTTCTCTGAAGTTGCATACTGGGGAACTGAATAAATACAAAATGTAATTGTTTTTCATTATGATATTTGCAAAGCTTGAGAAATAGAAAATAATCCATACTTCCTTGGCAAACGTAAACATTTACCAGTTTCAAAATTCCCTTTTTTCAATACCATTTATTTCTGTACTATTTTAATAATAAAGATTCATTTCATAAATTATATATGGGGCAATGGAAGAGATTGAGAGGAAAATAGAATAAAGATTTGATTAATACTTTTCTACTAATAATTGAATCAACATTAATATAGATAGGATTAGGTTAACCTAAAAAATATATACCTGACTTCTAAATTCTTATATTTCGGAAAAAAGACATAAACTTGCCTTCATTAAAACAATAGTATACTTCTTGATAATTTCATATTCATGATATTGAAATTCAAACAAATTCCTCATGATATTGAGTATTACAAATCCATCAAAATGTATTTCCTACTTTTAACAAGTAAAGGTCGATTTAGTCAACTTTTTTTGCAACAGTAATATCAATAGCGATAACATTAAGAGTTCAAACTGTTGGATCAAATGGTTTCATTTAGTCAACTATTTTAAATTTAGCAACAATGAAAACTTTAAGAACGCTACCTTGAATATTCTAACTTTTAGAATTTTACGGTTATTGCTAAAATATTGTATACAATGCGCGTGGGCATGACAACTGACAGATACGAATACATGTTCCATAGTTCCATGTTGATTTTTTAATCACAAACTGCTGAGACATACTAGCAATGTTGTCGATGCTTTCCCTTTCGTTCACCATGATCGCAAAATTATCCTTACGCTTATCGTTATCCTTATTCCTACCACTATCACTAAATCGAAGTTGACTAAATCCACCTTAATTCAACAAATTCAACCAAACAGTTCAAAAGATTTTTTTATATATCACTTTTGAATTGACAATGTTGCGACCGTTTATATTAGCTTTTATCCCTTGCTTCTATATGCCTCTCTAATCTCATAGAACTAAACTTTTGCTATACAAAAAGAACAAAATATATTCATACAAATGCAGTAAGTGTTGTAACAGTGTTAGTGTATAGATGTGTAATTAATGAGAATGCAGTGCTATACATGCAAAACCTACCAACAAAATCTAGCCCAAGATTTGGGGAACGTACTGCAGCAATTGAACAGAAAAATGTACTAATAAGTGACATAGCTACATAATAACTAATGTTGTGCATGTCAGTTGAAATATTTTTGGAATGCATTATGTAAAATGGTTATTATGTAAAAATATTAATGTTTTTCAAGATGAAGTTTTCCGTTTTGTGATGTGTGCACTAAAAAAATTTCACTGCTTGTAAACATCATTCATTTCATAGGTTGCATATTGTGGGACTGAAAAAAATTAATTGTTTATCATTATATTTGAAGAGCTTTGTGAAATATGAAATAATCTATACTTTTTTTTGTCATGAGAAATAATGAGAAAAGTGCAATAAAGTTTTGGTGAATACTTTCCTACAAATAATTGAATCAACATTAATATAGATATGATTCCATGGTTATATTTCAAAAAAAAACTTGTCTTCATTTAAATAATTAACAGAATATTATGATAAAGTACATAAATATATAACGAGAAATCTAGTATTTTTTTGTTTATTTGTCATTTGAATTTATATAGGATGAGTTTTTGTTTGTCGTTTCTCTATTATATTTTTACACAATATGACATAATTAATTTCCGAATTAAACCCGTTTTGTGTTGAGAATCGTATTTGGATTTCATTTTTTCCATATTTTCATTAAATTTTTCAAATTAAATGAATGAAAAAGGACATTCGAGGACGTCCAGGGGATGTACCATATATCCCTGGGACATCCCTGGGACGTACCAAAAGGACATCCCTTGGATGTCCTTTTCGGTGGAAAGTAGATGTCCCTGGGACGTCCCTAGTATGTACCATATCCCAACAAAGGATATCCCAGGGACGTCCTAGTAGCAAATGAAGGACGTCCCTGGTATGTAAGAGGATGTACTTGTGTTGTTAGGGTACAGCATTCAAAAAATCAACAATGAGAAAACAAAATTGTATTTAAACCAAAAGAACGTCTCTTGGGATTTGTGTGAATATTTAACGATAAAAGTTTGAGAAAGTCAAAGCCGATTAAATATCTGAACGATATATCAGATGTTTATTTTACATGCTTCACTTCACTTTTCCTTCGAAATGAAATTTTGTAACACAAATTTCACACACTTGCAATTATCCAATTGTCTTGAAATTAGGCGTGTGTACACGGTTTGCAAGACAATACATTTAAACAGTTTTATAAGGAAGCCGAGAAGTTTTGTCATTTAGTACGATTCTATTCAAAATCAGTATATGGGCATTTTTGGGGGTATGGATTATAAATTTATCATAAAATTCTAGATATCAAGATGGCGGAGTTTATGATCAGATTCGATAAAAAATCAATATCAGGTGGTTTTGGAGTTGTGTATTACAAATTTTTGTTGCAGAATTTGCCAGCGAATTAGATAGAAATATTGAATACAGATGAAATATATTTAAAGATACATTTTTATTTGAATGCATTATGAATTAAAATATTTTGCTAGAAGTGTGATATAAATTATTATGTTCTTTTAGTGGGGATTAACATATTTGAAAGCTTGTTGCAGTCTTCACATTTATCACATTAATAAAAAAGCAAAAAAATCTCCTGTTCAACATGACCAATCAGCTTGTTACAAAATTTTGAACCAACCCATTAGATCACGAAATAATTATAATATAATGTTATACATGAGCATGTATAATAAAACATGAAATGCAATTTAAATAGAAACATAACTATTAAGATTTGATATGAATGCCCATGAATTATTTAAGATATGAACTGCGATATGGATGGAAAAAACAATTAAAAAAGAATTATTGGCTAATCATACTTCTCATACACATATAGTATTATGATTGTGATATTTAATATAACTATTAGAAGAATAAATAAAAAAATGTTCGGTATGAGAAAATGTATCTGCCACTAACTTCGTAAAATGTTCAATAACTAGTATACTTTTTAAAAAGTCAGTTTCCACTTACTATCAAAAGAAACAAACAATTCCGGCATATCTTCTACAGACACCATCGATCTATAGTCTAACTTTGGTGGAAGTACTTTGGTTTTTGATCCTTCTGCCGGTTGTCTTATGAATGTTCCCACTGACGAACGCCTGGAAAGAATATGGAATCAGTCAAGATTAAAAAACATCTAGAAATTCCACCAGGGGTCAACATGGAGTTTTGTTAAACAAAAAATAAAATAATGAGCACACTGTAGCCCTCGCTTACTATAACTAAAAAAAGCAAGAAAGTTGTGTTGAACATTTGTGTTGTGTTGTGTGTGTATGGTGTAATAATCAATAGCAATGAGGTTTTTGAAATTTTTATCCCTCTTATTGTAACTCTGATACCTGAAATGACTTATTTACTGAAAATAAATGAGATAAAAAAAAACCCATTTTTCAATTTCAAAGAGATTTGAGAAATTTCAAATTTGAATCTTTTCAATCCCTATATATCCTAGTTGAAGCATTTAAATTAAACTTTTAATAAAACTGAAACACATCATATGACTGGCCAGTGGGGATTTAAACAGGCTGGGTGAGCTAGGGCCAACCCCCCCCTCAAAGACAGTTGATACAGCTTTACTTAAAAGATTTTTCTCAATTTTGCCGAAAAAAAAATTTCAAGTAGTTATTGAGATATTGGATTGGGAAAAGTTGTTCGTATATCTTTAATCTAGGATTACTTCCGTCTAGAATTCTATGAAGAACTATTCAACTAATTTGTGAAAAATCAGATCGATAATATTTCAAAAACCTCATTGTTACACAACATGTCGTGCAATAGCCACCAAAACACACACATACCCCACTGCCCCAACCGATGCGCCAACTTGCGCTCCCATTGCGCCCACTGTAGCTCCCATTGCCCCAACGGAAGCTCCAACCTGAGCCCCCATCGCTCCTACTTGCGCCCCCATTTGTGTACCGATCGCACCAACAGAAGCTCCCATCGCCCCTACTGATGCCCCCACTTGTGCCCCCATCGCCCCCACTGATGCTCCCATAGAGCTGATGATATTCGTTGGGAAAAAACTACTGCTTGTTGAGGCAGATGAACAATCAGTACGTGGGGAATCAGTCAGAGGCGGACCGCTACTACCCCCCGAATGAGGCCCTCCTGATCCCGAACCACTGTCTTCTGATGGTGTCTTGTGAAAAAGCCCGCTGCCAAAATCCACCAGGTGAATTGGTGAGCTAAGCAAGCATTGGTGGTAGATTGTTAGATATGGTTAATGCTGCTGCGGTTGGCCAAGAGATAAAGTAATATAACCATAGACATTATAAATGATGGACTGGTTTTTGGAGGGAGGGTTTTTTATGCACTCTACAATAGAGAACACGCATGTGCCCCTTTTATAGAATATTTTGATTTGCACATGTAGATTACCACCTAGAAACATCAGCAACAAACTTGGATTTTTTTTTATGTCTTCCACTCCTAGAGCCTCTGATGGACACAGTTCAAACTTTTATTGATGGTTGCTTTGAACTGTACACTATAATTTCATCTGCCTTCATTTATACGTTGTACTGATATTTTTATCAACTTTTTTTCAATTGTTACTGAAACATCACATTAAAAGTGAGGTTGAATTCATGTTTGGGTTGTAAGAAATAGTATTGTCCATCAATATTTGTGAAACAACCACAATTGGCGTTAAGGTGCCCACTCACTTACCGGCGTCCTGTCGGCCAGGACTGTCGATCTTGCCGGCGATCAAACCTTGGCCCATTTCTACGCACACACAAGCAGTTAACCGGCCCATACTCGCTTAAACTTGTTTGAAAACTGCATGTGTGTTTTAAAAATGGACTGAATTCTGCTTTCGGCCTGGTCAACAGTCTCGATTTGGAAATTTATACTGGAGAAATTAGAAAAAGAGTGGCCACAACAAGTTGGTTGATCTATACAAAAAAAATGATTGATCTAACCATCAGACTTTCTTCAATCCCACCATTTCATAGCTTCAAGCGGAGCCCCACAAGGTAGCAACCTAGCCCCCCTATTATTAACTATCTTCTTCAATGATATTGGGAACAACATCTCAAGCAAATTGCTGCTATTCGCAGATGACTTAAAATTGATCAGAAAAATTGAATCAACCCCCCTTTGGTATCGAAAATAAATTTCCCCTATAAAAAAATCAAACCAATACATACTCCTTAAAAAAGTCGCCAATTGAGTTTTCTTACTATATCAACAATATCACATTAGAGCGCTGCCAACAAATAAAGGACCTTGGTGTCGAATTCGACCCCAAACTTAACTTTTCCAATCATTATAACAAAACATCTTCTGCCGCTAAGAGAATGATCGGAATGATTTTCCGTACGTGCAAAGACTTTCAAAACGAGGACTGCTTCATGGCCCTTTATAACGCATTCGTAAAATCTAGATTGGAATACTGCTCCCTGATATGGTCCCCCTTATACAAATGTCACATTGTTCAACTTGAATCAGTTCAAAGATTAAAGTTAAACATTTATTGATTTTCATATTTGGGTTTACAAAAATTGTGTATACAATTAAAATGGAACATATAAATTAAAAAAAAAAAGAATATTATGTATAACCAGACAGTAATTAACTGGTATAAGATTATACATGGTTTTAGGATAATTTGTAATATAATTAAATTTATTGGAAAATAATAACATATTAACGTAATAACAAATATTCAGACATTAATAGAATTAAATAATGAAAAAAAATTAATAATACATTTGAAATTAATGAACATAGGATAATAATAAAAAGAAGAAATGGAGGTTGTAAAATGAATGGAATCAGTTATTTCTTTGTGATAGAATGTATGTTTTCACTTTAATTTTGAATTGAAATATATTGTTACATTTTTTTAGATCATCGGGTAGATTATTGAATTTTGAGATTGCCTCATATGTAAATTTTTTCCGACCTATTATAGAATTAATAGCTTCAAGATGGAACCAGTCATATTGTCTAGTGTGGTGAGTATGAGTTTCGGAGTTTCTTGTTAATATGAAATTAGATTTCAGCCTTTTATTAATAATATCATAAGCAATTTTCAGAGTGTTGATTGTATAGTGTTCCTCTAAAGAAAATGTATTCGTTTTATCGAATAGTTGATTTGTTGGTATATCATATGGAAGACCATACAGGACTTTTAATGATTTCTTATATAATACAGACATTTTGTTGAAATTATTTTTTGAACAAGATCCCCCAATATTTATTAAATAGTTTATTCGACTGAGAATATGAGAATAAAGAATTAAATTTGCTACATATGTATTAAGTTTGGGACATCTTCTCAATGCACCAATAATGGGAGATATTTTTTGTTTGAGAATATCAATATGCTTGTCCCATTTCAGTTTCTCATCAATCCAAATACCAAGGTATTTGATTTGGGACGTTTGTTTCAAGCAATTATTTTTTATACGGATATCTAGATTAATAGTTTGTTTATTTCGTTGGTGGAAAATCATATACTGAGTTTTATTGGAATTTACAGAAAGGAGGTTAGAATATAGCCATTTTTCTATTTTCTTTAGGTCTTCGTTTATCGTATATTCTAGAATTGTAGGGTTTTTATTTGCATATAAAAGAACTGTATCATCTGCATATATGGTGTATTCACTAGTTAAATTTATTTGAGAAATATTTTGAATATATAATAAATATAAAATTGTACCTAACACAGATCTTTGAGGAACACCTTTATTTATATATAATTTTTTGGATTCAAAATTGTTTACTTTAGTTCTAATGGTTCTATTCTTAAGGTAAGATTTCATTAGATTATTTGCCATTCCTCTAATTCCCATTAAATCGAGATATTTCAAAAGAATTATATGATCAACTGTATCAAAACCTTTCTTAAGGTCCATAAAAATTGCTACTACATAATTTCCTTTGTCAAGTCTGTCTTGTACAAAATTAATTACTTGTAGTACTGCTGCTTGTATTCCACTGTTTTCTTGAAAACCAAATTGATTTAAATCAAATCCATATTTTTTATTTATGAAGTTTACTATTATTTTTTTTATAATTTTTTCAATTATTTTGGGAAATATGCTTATTAATGCTATGGGCCTGTAATTGATTGAATTCTGGGCATCTCCACCTTTATATATTGCTCTTATTGATGCATGTTTTAATTCATGGGGAAAAATTCCTGTTATGAAAGATTTATTGATTAATTTACTTAATGGTTCTGCCAAAATATTTTTTAATTCTACATTATCTCGTTTAATAAAACCTTCTGGATCAGGGCATGTTTTTTTTAGGGAATTAATTATATCTATAATTTCATATTCATCAGTGGGGAATAGTAACAATGTTGAATTCTTTTTAGTTGGTGGTATGGTATCATTATTCATTATCTTCATGAAATATGTGTCCTCCAAGCTGGATGGGACCTACCCCTCTCAAGGGTACGACAACAATTTACTACTCAATAGATTTTCATGTTTATCACTAGAAAATCGTAGATCATACTGTGCTTGCTTATTCCTCAACAAATTAATAAATAATCCAACTGACTGCCCTGATTTATTGGCACAGATTAACTTTCAAGTCCCTCGTAGTAATTGTAGATACAAACCTACCTTTCACCTACCTAAACCTAACACCAACATACTTTTAAAATCACCGATGTATGCAATAAGTAAAATTGCTAATGAAATCTGTTCTGGAATCGATATTCTTAATGAACCTATAGGTTCTTTCAAAAACAAAGTTAAACAAAAACTGTATTTAAAACAATCAACTACCTGTTCTTAATACTACATTTGCATCCTTTTATATTACCTGTATTTATCTGAATATGTATTCTCCAACTGAAACTTCCAAACTATCTTGTATTTATATTTATACTAATTATCCAGAGCTATCTGTATCTGTTTTCCTCAACTTAATAATAATATTAATCTGTCTTGTAATTGGAATTTATCCTGTTTAGACAATAAATGTATTTTTTTTATCATTCATTCTTAAATAATTTTTTAACTTCCGAATTAAATTCCTCCGCTTCCCCTCTTTTCAAAAGCCACTCCTTTACCCACAAATGTCTTATATTTTTAGACTCAACTCCAGTTAGCAATATAAGAGCCAAGAAAAGATACAACTTTCGTTTTGTAAATCTCATCATGAAACACATACACTACAAAAACAAATATAGCAACAAACGACCGTATCAAACTGTTCGATGAAATTACCAAAAATTGAAATTACCAAAAATCGACAGGCCGCCTCCGAAATGGACTGGCACAGTTGTTGCCCATCAGGCAGGATTGTTTTCCAAACTGATAGTGTGTGTGTGGTAGAATACGTCCTGGCCTGAAGACAAAGCTGGTCAGTCCGTGACCGCTAAGCCGCCGGTAAGTGAGTGGGCACCTTAAGTGTTTGGGGAAAGTTATTCAAGTGAAGGTCAAATCGAGTTTGAATTAAGGAGCATCTTTAAATTTGAAAATTTCAACAAAATTTTAAGATTTGAGAAATTATTTTGACAAAATTAAAATAAAATCATGCGTGTTCCCTATTGTTCAATTATGTATAAAGTCTGGATTTGAAATTCCATGAGTTATCATATTTACTTTCATGCCCTTTACTGACTACTATGATCCAAAGATTCCACCGAATATCAAATAACAGCCATAGAGGTGGTATATATCTAGAAGTTCCAACAAGGTTTACGCATCATATAGGTCCTATGTAATGATAATGTTTATTCGCCATAATTCATAATATAAATAGAACTAAAATAGAAATAAACCTGTGTGTGGGATGAAATATTTCCAATAAATGCACACAAATAATCACATATATACATATCCACATATTTATGCAATAATTGAAAGATTATTTATTATTAACATAGAGACATGAGATATTCAATAAATATATATTCAATAAATATATATATATATATATATATATATATATATATTTAATAAGCTAATGCTACCGACTGTTTTGATTTCCATTGGAATGAGATTGTACAGCTGATGAGCTAAGTAAGAACACCTCTGAGGGGTGTTAACCTGTGATTTCAGTAGCATTCGTTTTGTGACGAGTTACATATTGGTTTTAATTTTTTTAGTTTCATCTTTACTTTTATGTTGTCTAATTGTGATTTGCTAAAAGTAAAGTTGTCTGTTGTCTATATAGAATCAATGTTTCTTTATATGATTCATCCGAGGAGTGAGTCACTTTTTCAAGGCGAGTATCTGTCCTAGATTAGTAGTACTCGCTGCCTGCCAGGCATCTATCCCATATGAAACTTGTGATTCAAACGTTAGATTATAAAACAAACAGATGAAGCGAGACATTCATAAATCGATCAATGTAGTGATCAGTGATTCCAACAAGTATCACCAATGCGGCTAGCAAGTAGGACACAGATAGATAGAGAGTCGGAGTTTCCGCGTACACACGGTTGAGAGATGTTAACAACCTCAAAATATTACAAAACCAACCGAAATATGTCCTCTTCAACACAGAAACACAAGTTCCACAAGCTTTGGAGTATATATTTCTAAAGTCTTGTAGGGACTTCAATTAATTATTATTTATAAATAGCAGAATAGAAACAGAAATCATTCAAACTATTACTTTTCATGAATAAATAGGAAAATACTCATATTACTAAGAAACCCACACCATTATTGCCAGTTATTTGAATTATGTGATCATTTAGGAGGTTAGTAGAATAAATTATGCATCGGAAATTGAATTATCATTTTTATATTTGTGTATACACATGACTATAATTTATACTTTCAAGGCTCACACCCTCTCTAGTCCTTATATTGACTACATTGAGCTTGTTGAGTTAAATAGTTAAGTAGAAACTTGGGCTTTTCGATTAATTGGTAACCGTCTTCCAACAAACGAATGACTATAAATATTATGCTTAGACTGTGACTTGATGATGACCACAGAAATGTAAATAACGGAGTCTATCCCTATTAGGTCATTGTTCCAAACAAGGCATAGTATAGTATGTGAGCATCTGTGCATATGACAAGGTGTACGTATTTTAATCTATATGTAACACTATATAATTTTTTCACCAAATAATCTATATGTTTATTCCATTTCAGATGGGTATCTATAGATATATTAAATTTTTTCTTATTTGGAAAATGGTGAAATTCATGTCATTGTATTTTAACGAAAGTAAATTTTTGGCATATGACGTAAATTTAATAAAGAATGTTTCAGTCATGTTAATAGTCAGGAATTTATCTTCAAACCATTTAATTATTACTTTGAAATTTTCTTCGACTTTTTGTTTCAGTGAGCCCCATGATTCTGAATGATAAACAACTGCTGTGTGATCTGCGAAATTAATTATGTTCCGTTTGTTTGAAGGTTGTAGACGATGTGGTAACTTGATTACTATCGTTTCGGACGTCCATCGTCTTATTGTATTTTAAAGGTTTTCACGACGTTTCGAATGCTTGTATCTGCAATCGTCTTCAGGTGAATACTGACAAGATTAGGTGCTACCTACCAATTTATATGACTGTCGGCGCAATGATGCGTGCAATTCCGCCATGTGCAGCGGTGCGTGTAATTTCGCGCGGTGTGGTGGTGCGTGGAGTTTCGCGCCTCTGCAGCCCGCCAGAAAGAGCAATCAGGGGTTTCCATACGTTCTTGATCTCAAAGCTTGGTTGACTAAAGGCGTTATTGGCTTTGATGTAGGCGGCCTCTTTGAACTTTCGTTTGAACCAATGCTCCTCTCTATGTAGAACACTTGCGTCGTCCCATAGAATTCGATGGTGCTCAGTCCAGGCGTGGTCAGCGATTCCAGATTTTGATGTTTCTCCACGTTGAGTCCATTTCTTGTGCTCATCCAATCTTACCGATAACGGTCTCTTTGTCTCTCCAATGTAGGAATCTCCGCATTCACATGGAATTCTTACTGATAAATGCAATTCTTACTGATTTCATTTTTGTTGTCAGGTTTGGTCTTGGTCAGGAAACTCCGTAAAGTACTGCCGGATTGGAAGCAGCTCTTGATGTTGAACTTGTTTCCGATCCTTCTGATCTTCTCGGAGACACCTCTGATGTACGGAAGGCAGATCACTGTGCTTTGTTGTTGCTCTTCAGATGTCTTCGTTCTCCGGAGTTGTTTCAATACTTCTTCTAGGAGTTTCTTGGGATATCCATTCCGGTGGAGGTCCTCTCTGATGTGGTTTAATTCGGCATCTAGTGACTCCACGTCGTTGCATATGTGCGTCGCTCTCTCTACCAATGTTCTCACGATCCCTCTCTTCGTCGAACTCGGATGGTTGGAGCTGTAACTGAGGTACTGCCCCGTATGTGTCTTCTTTCTGTAGAAGGAGGTGCGGATTTCATTGCCTATTCTCTCAACGTTCACATCGAGGAAGGGTAAGGCACTGTTGGTTTCCATTTCCATCGTGAATTTGATCGAATCCCTGATTCTGTTGATTCTTGAGAAGAAATCCTGGAGATGTTCGTCTCCGTGATTCCATATAATGAAGGTGTCATCCACGTACCTCAACCACAGCTTTGGTTTGTATTCTGCTTCCCGTATAGCCAATTCCTCGAATCACTCCATGTATATGTTGGCGATGATTGGAGAAAGGGAAGATCCCATCGGGAGTCCGTCGACTTGAGAGAAGAATCGGTCCTTTTCCTGGAAATATGAGTTCTGTAGGCAGCACTGCAGTAATTCCAATATTGCGTGGGTAGGAAGGTCAGTCCTCTCGTGCAGCTGGTCATCCTCTTCGAGTTTCCTTCTGATGATACTGAGAGATTCCTCTATAGGGACATTGGTGTAAAGGCTCTCCACGTCGAAGCTGATGAAACGATCTTCTGGTCCTAGTTCAACAGCTGTGATGGTGTCAACGAAGTGCTTGGAATTCTTGACGTATGAACTGCTATTTCCTTGTAAGGGTTGTAGTATCTAGGACTAGGACCAGAAGGTCGTTTCATCAGCTTCGACGTGGAGAGCCTTCACACC
The DNA here is from genome assembly GCA_018342105.1 of Gonioctena quinquepunctata. Lineage (NCBI taxonomy): Eukaryota > Metazoa > Arthropoda > Insecta > Coleoptera > Chrysomelidae > Gonioctena > Gonioctena quinquepunctata. The sequence continues at coordinate 428,266 of JAFIRS010000575.1, read as the reverse complement.
AATGTCCCTATAGAGGAATCTCTCAGTATCATCAAAAGGAAACTCGAAGAGGATGACCAGCTGTACGAGAGGACTGACCTTCCTACCCACGCAATATTGGAATTACTGCAGTGCTGCCTACAGAACTCATATTTCCAGGAAAAAGACCGATTCTTCTCTCAAGTCGACGGACTCCCGATGGGATCTTCCCTTTCTCCAATCATCGCCAACATATACATGGAGTGGTTCGAGGAATTGGCTATACGGGAGGCAGAATACAAACCAAAGCTGTGGTTGAGGTACGTGGATGACACCTTCATTATATGGAATCACGGAGACGAACATCTCCAGGATTTCTTCTAAAGAATCAACAGAATCAGGGATTCGATCAAATTCACGATGGAAATGGAAACCAACAGTGCCTTACCCTTCCTCGATGTGAACGTTGAGAGAATAGGCAATGGAATCCGCACCTCCTTCTACAGAAAGAAGACACATACGGGGCAGTACCTCAGTTACAGCTCCAACCATCCGAGTTCGACGAAGAGAGGGATCGTGAGAACATTGGTAGAGAGAGAGCGACGCACATATGCAACGACGTGGAGTCACTAGATGCCGAATTAAACCACATCAGAGAGGACCTCCACCGGAATGGATATCCCAAGAAACTCCTAGAAGAAGTATTGAAACAACTCCGGAGAACGAAGACATCTGAAGAGCAACAACAGCACAGTGATCTGCCTTCCGTACATCAGAGGTGTCTCCGAAGATCAGAAGGATCGAAACAAGTTCAACATCAAGAGCTGCTTCCAATCCGGCAGTACTTTACGGAGTTTCCTGACCAAGACCAAACCTGACAACAAAATGAAATCAGTAAGAATTGCATTTATGAAGTTCCATGTGAATGCGGAGATTCCTACATTGGAGAGACAAAGAGACCGTATCGGTAAGATTGGATGAGCACAAGAAATGGACTCAACGTGGAGAAACATCAAAATCGGGAATCGCTGACCACGCCTGACTGAGCACCATCGAGTTCTATGGGACGACGCAAGTGTTCTACATAGAGAGGAGCATTGGTTCAAACGAAAGTTCAAAGAGGCCGCCTACATCGGCCAATAACGCCTTCAGTCAACCAAGCGTTGAGATCAAGAACGTATGGAAACCCCTGATTGCTCTTTCTGGCGGGCTGCAGAGGCGCGAAACTTCACGCACCACCACACCGCGCGAAATTACACGCACCGCTGCACATGGCGGAATTGCACGCATCATTGCGCCGACAGTCATATAAATTGGTAAGTAGCACCTAAACTTGTCAGTATTCACCTGAAGACGATTGCAGATACAAGCATTCGAAACGTCGTGAAAACCTTTAAAATACATTAAGACGATGGACGTCCGAAACGATAGTAATCTAATTATGTCCCCTTATACATACAATGTTAATTTTAGGAAAACATAATAATGCTCAATGACTTTTAAGAAGTATATTAATATATCGAATTGTTTGAAAATATGAACAGGATGTTCATAAAATCAGATGTGGAATCATCTAATTATGTCCCCTTATACATACAATGTTAATTTTAGGAAAACATAATAATGCTCAATGACGTTTTAAGAAGTATATTAATATATCGAATTGTTTGAAAATATGAACAGGATGTTCATAAAATCAGATGTGGAATCATCTGCGACTGAAAGATAAACTTTAGTCACTATCTTCCATCGTTCAAGATAACCCCTCTTGGGAGGTATTCATGTTGGAAAGGGAAACATTCTCAATTGAATATTGAATAGAAATATTTTTCCGTTAATTGAAAAATCCACGATAAAAATGAAGTTATTTTTTGTGAATGTCTAACTGAAAACAACTACTTCCCCGGCTAGGGCCATGCTGGACATTGAACTACATCTGATAGATATTGACAAAGGACCCTAACTCAAAAGAAAAAATCTATCAGATGTAGTTCAATGTCCAGCGTGGCTAACTCAAGAGAAAAAATCTTAAATTGAAAATTTGCATTTTTATTCAATATTTATTTGATTTTCTATTTCAGTCTCAATTAAGAACTCATATAGATGAATGAGGCAAAGAAAAGAGAGTACTCACCAGAAATCATTTGTAACATTGACGCAAGAGAGGCATCACATTCACTAGGTCTTCAATTGAGAACGTTTCCCTTTCCTATATTAATATAGTTTGTTTGACTAGTAATTTATTTCTGGAGAAGAAATGCAGATAAAATAAGTTCTTGACATGTTGTCAAATATGGTATGGACTTGGAACACGGGGGAGGAGTACTGATTTGTTGTCGCTGTTACTTGGTTAATCACTGTCGCATGTATGCTGGAATATTATTTTTTTACTTCCCGCACCTGACACACGAACGCACTAATGCTGTTCTTTTTTTTACAGACTGATTCTCGAAAAAACAATGTGGCTTGTAATGGTAAAAACCCAGTTGCAAGCACATGCTCCATCACGAATATAAGACACTTTTCAACTTGACAATAAATTACATGTAAAGAATACGATGACAGGCAAATCACAAGTTCGCAGTGCACGTGTTCAGCCCTTTCATGCAGCCTTATGCGGACTCGTCTCAATCTACTTTTTATTCATTACTAGCGCAATTTCCGAAACCGGGGCTCAATTTGATTCGAAGTTTATACACGCCGAATCACAACGCAACCGCATTTTTCACGTTTGTAACAAAAAAATTTATACTGTCAAACTTTAAAAAGACTCTATCAAAGGGACAAATGCGGCGCCACTTACGAAGGCCAGACTTTTCTTCTCCAAATGTTATGAATATATCATATTTTTAGTCCGCCAGAGTAAATGTATACCTTTAAAACATGGCATAGTAAATGTTTAATTTTCCTCCGCCAGAGAAAATGTATAATTTTACTCTGCTGAGGTAAAAGTGGAATGGGAAAGACTCCTTGTTGTTTGTCAATCTCCATGCTCACTATACAAAAGGCCTTTTTTTCCTAATGACTTATAGCTTGCCATTTTGGAATAAACGTTTGAGATTTTATTATCATTCAATTTTTTCAGTTATGATTTTTCTTGCATACCTTGGAAAAGCAGTACGAACATTGTATAAGATAAAAGCATGATGCAACTTTGTTATTTCTCAGTGATATTATAGAAATATATCCCAAAGTTCCCTGATGGATTTATTGAGCTTTTATATTATTGTGGCTGCAAGATTTTGCATACTCATTCTTTGAGTACTTACTACACTACTACTATTAATAAATAACGTATCAAAAGAACTTGCAGTGTATGCATTATTATGATTCACTGTAATAAGGATCAGTTCTGTATAAGGTGATTGTGAGTAAAGCATATCCAGTGTTTGTAATTATTCCTCTCCAAGGAGTACTCTTTAATTCTTTTCCCAATAATAATAATTACTTCTATGGTCTTTCGAAAGTAAAAAACAAAATAAAGTTATTTTGAATGCAATACCAAAGCCAAATTATGTTTTGCCTTGATTCCTATCCTTCAGAACCTTTATTTTTCTAGAACATGCTAGAAGGTTCTGTGTTAAAGTCTTATGAAGCCCAGTCCATTAGATATAATGCCCATAGACATAACTTACTGGCACAAAGTTTACAAATGTGAGATTTACATAAATACAATTAAATATGATCGATATAATTTCTTTGAACAGTTTATTCCTATATGCATAGGTAAACTCAAAAATATTTAATGGCAATTCAATAATCTCCAGAAGACAATTTTGACATATTTAATTTTGCAAACTTCATTGTTTACTATGATTTTGAATTGGAGAAGTAAAAATAAGCAAGCCAATTGTGAGTTGTTGAAATGAACCAAACTGAAACTACATGTAAAAAGTATCAAATAACACATTCTTCAAAGAGAAAACACACGCCAATAAGTTATACCCAATTTCATCAAAATTAGCACAATCAATTTTCAAACTCGGACACTTTTAATCAAAGAAAATCCTATCACTCACCTTGAAAACACCTTTGAGAACATTGAAGAGTGTTGAACATCTGCCGCCGAATGGGGATGACTAGGAGTTTTATCTTCATCTTTGTCCCCTCCAAGAGTTGTTTCAACCCATGACAAGGGGTATGACAGTCTTTTTAACATCTGCAAGGAAAAACTTGTTGATAACTAGCAAACAGAAGTGAAGTAGGTAGGTGACAAAATTGTTTCCATTCGGTATTCAGTAATGATCATGAATGTCAATATCAATTATGTAAAAAAAAATGGTGGGCAGGCGCGTGCCGACCCACTGGGATACTGGGAGTTTCCCGGAGGGCCTTTATAAGAAAGAAGGGCCCTACGACAGGGCTTAATTTAAAATTACCAATAATTACTTGAAGTACATGCGTAAAAGTCCGCCTGGCAGCGCCACCCCAACTGCAGCGCAAGCATTACCCATAAAGAGACACTCCAAAGATTAGGCCAGACATCTGTAACACAGAGTCCAGCGAGTTTTTGCATGGGCCAAGTGATGTCCTGATTAAATCAGGAAGGCTCACTGTAAACTAACCCCAAACTATAGAGGGTTAGTAAAGTGGGTCAAATATCCATCCATATTGAGTATACCATACAAGTGACAATGAAAATAGCATTGTAAATTGTCAGAAGTATTAGTTCAATACCGTGTTTCGCTCTAGATTTAAGTGAATAATGAAGTTTTTTACATCGGGCATCAAAGTGTTCCATCTATTGACTATGGGAATCTATAACAGTACCCATAAGTTCGATATGTTCAGTAAATTATATTTTACAATCGACAGCTTGGAGAGGGTCGGAGGTCTGTAGTGGTGCTTGCACATGAAGAAATGAAAGGAGTGAGTTTTTATTGCATTGAAAATTAAACTATTTTTTTCCAAACACTTCACAATATGGTAATAGAGATTACAAAGAAAGGCACAAACTCGTTCCATACTGGTGTCAGCAATAAGAATATTGATATCATCCGTATAACACACTATTTGATGAAATAATGAAATTTTCCAGTAAAATACTGGGATTTTTCGTAAAGATAAAGAAAAGATAAGAAGTGAGCCTTGAATAATACATTTTTCAGTTCTCATCATATTCCCTATTTTTACCACCTGGAATCTGCTCGTCATGTAAGATAATTTATAAGCCATGTGAAAAATCAACGAATAAACTAATTACACATAATCTCTAGAACTGATACTAATTTCTTATGAAATTGGTATAGTGCAGTTTCTTTGCTACGGGTACATATGAAATCATGTTGTAAAGGTGATAATATTGGATTGCTATTAAAAAATTGAACTAATTGTTCTTTCATTTTGATTTCATAGATTTCAGAAATACTTGACAGAACACTGATAGTATGGTGATTTTCATATAAATTATGTCTCTCATGTTTAAGTAGTGCAAATTTTAGTTTTGTGGGAAATACATTTGTCTCAAGTGATAAGTTCAGTAGATACTCAAACTTGTTTATCAATAGCAGAATATCATTTTCACACAAGGGACTCATGAAAAGTGACCCATCTATCATTCAATGGTATATTCATATCAGTATAATTACAGTTGCATTCATTTAATCTGAAATGAATGTGATATTATTCTAAGACAATTTGGAGATACAAAATATTATGTTTTATGCACAGTTTCAGATATCTAGCGAGGGAAATAACAATGTCCAATACATTTGAGAATCTTAATATTTACTGTTCTTCCACATTTATCATGCTGGAAATATTTTTGAGATTATGACTGATTTATTTCTTACACAACTTTGAAGTTCATCAGTTCTTCTGGAAGATTCAGAATTCCACTCTTTATATTGAAAATTCTCATAACTTCTGTTTGGAGTGCCATAACAGATTCAAAACAGCTCTCTGATATAGGTTAGAGGAAATAACAGAGTTGGCAAATGGAGGTCATTATCAGAAAAGGCACATATACTTTTTAGATGGAGTGCTTTACTTGTCAATCAGTTACAATTATACATAATGTGATATTGAATTTCTTCATTACTATTCAATTTAGCTATTGAAATTGAACTTACTTTATTTTTCCTACTATCAGCCTTTTCTAATTCCTCCTTAGATTCGGAACTGCTGGTCGAAAGTGGGGGTAGACAAGTTTCCACTTCTGAATTGGAGTCCAAACTGAACGATACAGAATTTGTCTTTTTTCTTGCAGGACTATCCGATTCTGTGGTCACCATTGCTCCAATAGTGGTTGGAGCAATGGTGATCGGTGGTACCCAATCCTTGGAAAGTACGATATCCGCATCACTATATTTCTGTGAAAGAAAGTTTTAGAATAATTAATAAGGACTAATGATGTTTTTGAGGTTATTTTATGCAAAAGAAATAATCATTTCGAACAGGACCAGAAACACACGTACAGTAGACATATTAAGAATGTCGTCATAGTTCGGGTGTGATTGTGTGCTCCTGCGGGACCGCCAATCCATCTGATAAATTTTGAATATCTACTGAACCAGATGTTATTGAAAAAATATGTTCTCAACATTGTCAAACATGTGATGAAATTAGTAAAATCCCCTCGTTTCAACATGATCCTTCGCACAAAACTGAAATGGGTTTTAGTGTAAGTCCATATTTTTTAGGAAATATTTGTCATTTGTCGTATATCTCATTTCCTGTGAAAAATAATCCAGGAGAGTTTACATTATTTTCTTGTTCCTTCCTTACCTCGAATCTTTACGAGTGAATAAACCATCCTGGACTCACCTTTTTCTGTTGAATTGGTACTATGGGAGGTAAACTAGTGTCTCTGATATCAATACCGGAATCATGACAGTTTTCTTTGTTCAAATCATCATCTTCTTCTTCATCTATGTGTTTTTCCTGTAGATTCGGTGCTGAAATTGCTGGTAATTCGTCTGTATCTATGGATCTGAGGAATAAAATCAATTAAAATATCATATATTTACAATATGTATGTATAAGTGAGAAATATCAATGAATTCAATTGGAAAGGGAAACATTATTATTGTCGTAGATTTTTCAATAAAAAAAAAATGTATACAATATTAAATTGAGAATGTTTCCCTTTTCAACATGAATACCTCCCAAGAGGTTATAGAATAGAATAGAAAATTTATTAACCACGTTATACACAGGTATTTGTAGCAAGTCAAAATGGTAGATCTTAGTAAATATGTTATGGTAACTAAAATTACAGTTCAAAATATAAGTCACATGCTAGAACAAAATTAAATTTGCTTAGTATCAGGCGGAACATTCACAAACAGAAAGCAGTAAAATATTATGATTCTTAATGCTAGTAGTTAAGAGTTTAATTGGTGAGAAGATACATGGTGAGGCATCAGTGTATCCAAGTACTCTTTGACTGAGTAAAAACAGTGGTTTGAAAGATAATTTTTAATGGTGGATTTGAATGTGTGTGAATTGAGAATTTTCCAGTTGACAGGAAGGATATTGTAGAGTCTTATATCCAATGAGTTCTTTACAGACTTAGTCAGACGAAGCCTTATAAGGTTGGCCGATCTAGTCAAGTGATTGTGTAGATCAGACTGTGTCATAAAGTTTTTGGTATTTCCATGAATTTCTAATGAGGTGCTGAATATATATATATATATATATATATATATATATATATATATATATATATATATATATATATATTGTGAAGGTAGACGACTGTCTAGTTAAGAAGAATCCTTTTTAAATTCGGGTATGAGTCAACAGGGTATGGAAGTGTACTTTTTTTCTATTCAATTGAGTCATTTATTGTCTTTCATCAGGAACTAGTGAGGTTAAATCCTTTCACTTGCAGCAAATTATAAATACCATGTCAACAGACAACATCTTGGTAAAGTCATATAGTTAAAACTTTGATCGAAATTGATCAAGATTACTTAAACATAAGTGTATAAACATTTTAAAATTCCAAATGGGCTCTTATGGAGGACATGTTGGATTCAAGAGGCAGTGGTCACCACTGCCTCTTGAATCCAACATGTCCTCCATAAGAGCCCATTTGGAATTTTAAAATGTTTATACACTTATGTTTAAGTAATCTTGATCAATTTCGATCAAAGTTTTAACTATATATGACTTTACCAAGAGTGTTGTCTGTTGTGACATGTTATTTTATAATTTGCTGCAAGTGAAAGGGATTTTTAACCTCACTTTTAGTTCCTGATGAAGAGACAATAAATGACTCGAAAGCTTGAATAGAAAAAAGAGTACACTTTTTCCATACCCCTGTTGAGTGCATACCCGAATTTAAAAAGGATTCTTCTATATATATATATATATATATATATATATATAGGCAAGGCAGGGGCATAATGCGGTATTTTATGAACAGAGGACGGCAGTGTTCGAGATAACTGGCGTTTGCTAGAATCCTGAGTACTTTTTTTGTTTTCTGAAAATGCTGTCTGCCATAGTTGAGTTTCCCCATAATATTACTCCATATATTTGTGAGTGAAAAAGTGAAAAATATGTAGTCTTTAGAGTAGAGATACTTGTTATGGGTTTCAGTTGGCGTATGAAAAAGATTGCACTAGACAGTTTTCTAATGAGGAGGTCGATGTGATGCTGCCATGATAGTTCATCATCTAGAATAATACCTAATAATGTCACAGTATGGTTCTCTTGTTGTTTAGTATTCGAAGTTATTTTTATTGAGTTTGAGTTTATTTGAGAACCAATTTTCAGTTGCTTTTTCTGTGGCACGGGACAAATTAGTTAGAGCATCATAGTTAGCATCTGAACTGAATAGTGAAAAGTGTCATCAGCAAATAATATACATTTATTTGGATGAAGGAATGAGCTCAGGTCGTTTACATAGATAATAAATAGTAACGGCCCCAGTATAGAGCACCTTGCCTTATAGGTAAGAAATCTGAGTTAGAGTTGTTGATTGTTACACATTGAGATCTGTCATCAAGGTATGATTGTAGGAGAGAAAGGGGTAAGCCTCTAATTCCATAATATTCAAGTTTTTCTATTAGGATATTGTGTGAAACGAAGGCCCTAGTAAGGTCACAGAGCGTCAAAGTTGTGTGTTTGCCTTGTTCAAGGCCTTCGACTATGTCCCCCACAGCCTTAAGCAGTGCTTTAATTGTGGAGCATTTTTTTCGAAAACCAAATTGGGAATCGTTCAGAAAGTTGTTGTTTTCAAAATATGAGCAGAGCCGGTTTTTGAGAATTATTTCGATGATTTTGGAAAAACTTGTGATTAATGAATGGGCCAATAGTTTTCGGGAGTAGATTTGTCTCCTTTCCTGAAATTGGCATTACTTTTGAAAGTTTGAAGATTCCCGGGAAGATGCCTGTAGTGAAAATTAAGTTGATCAAAGAAGTGAATGGTTCCAGAATAATATCCGAAGTGGATTTGAGTATTGCACTGTTAAGGTCATGAGCATCAATCCTCTTGGAGTTCTTCATGTTAATCGCTTCCTCTTCAGATGTACTAACAGGAGGTGAAAAAAAATGTACTACAAGGCACAGGAAAGTTTTTAGAATTCAGAAGGTTTCCCTCGCTAGCATCCGGTAAGGAAGCTATGATTATTTCAGCGACGCTGGTAAAGTATTTGTTAAACTCATGCTCGGTGATTTTGTCACAGACCTGGGTTCTGGGTTTGCGGTTGCCCTCGAAGTTGATAATTTTCCAGGTATCTTTGGATATATTTTCGGATGCAAGAAGAAATTCATCGTATGCAGCTTTTTTGCACTTTTTAAGTGTACACTATATGATTTTCTAAGGATTTTGAAGGCTAGTTTGTCAATAGGGTCGTGGCTGGCGTCTGCAATGGTTTTCACTAAAAATATTGTTTCTCGCATGGTGCGTAAGGACTCATTGGACCAGGGGACTGAAGGCTTCGAGGTGTTTTTGATTTTCTTCTTGAACGATGGAAGATAGTGAGTAAAGTTTATCTTTCAGTCGCAGATGATTTCACATTTATCAATCAATCAAATTCAATCAGTTGGTTGTAATAAAACTCTTTCCATCACAAAATTCATGAACATATTTGTCTGGTATACAGGGTGTAATCTTGCTTACCCGTAAATGACGAAATTATACCCAAGTAGCACAGAGTCATAAATTAACATAATGACTTCTTATACCGTCTTAAAGACCACGTATTTGTATGTTTCAAAACCAAAAAGTTAATGTGCGTTTTATAACCTTCAGGCGTTGCTATGACGTCGTGTAGTAGATATAACGAGAGTACAATAAAGAATTCTCGAAGTTGTACTGTGGTTTGTATGTAAATAAATTGTATGTGTCGTTAAGTAGAACTTAAGAGCAGTTGCTGTGAGGTTATTATGACAATGAACATATGTGGTTCTAATTTTTGAAACGTTTCTACGACTACATATTGTACTCATGTAATGTAGTTTTATCAACTGATGAACTTTGGTCGTAATGATTACATTATGTATCTAGGTTAGATTATTTTTGTTGGTTATGTTATTTTTGTTGGTTAGGAATATTGTGTTATGTATGTAGAATATTCAGTTCCGTATGAATGATTAAAATGCCAAAACTAAAATCCAATCTGCCTTACAAGAGAACTGGATCGTATAGAAATATATAAAGAGGAAGGATGAGTGCCTACCCCAAAATTAACATCTGAAATAATTAATCAGTCTATAGGGACACTGCAAAAAAATGAAGTTCATCCAGTTCCTTCAATTGTTTTCACAACAAGGAAAGACATAAATAATATGTAAGTTCACTTCGAGTGATAAATAAAAAATATTTAAATATAACTGTTCAACATCAACATAACCTCTATTGTAAATGTCAGTTATTTTTAGCGTTTTCCATTAGGCGGAACCAGCGGAATGCTTATGCACTCAGTGTATATCTTTTTCTGTTTTGATAGCGTTACAACGTTAGTACAACAAAACTTGCTACTTGTGGTCACAGCGACTACATTACAACTTTTTTATGTAAGATATTGCGATGTCTTTGAGACACTCGTATGATAGTACATACCGGAGTAATTACAACTTTTCGACACTAGAAGGACGGCATACATGTTTTTCGATTGATTGATATAATCATTCTGGTAGCCATATTGGAACAAATATATTTAAAATTAAAAATATGGGACCCTGGGTGTTATATCAATTTAAAAATCATTGGAGATGTGCTAATCAAGTATCTTTCGTAATATGGTCTACATATTTCAAAGATTAATGAGAAAAATTGATGAAATATATTTTTTCTGGAATGAAAATAAATATTTATCTCTCTTCATTATCGAGGCGCATGAATTTTAAGTGAGTAGAATTGGATTTTGATCGTAAAAATTGATTTGCTCGGTCACTAGAGTTTCAGAACAATTCTTGAAGACACATAAATGAAAATCATTTTTATCTCGATAACTATCACGGTCACAGAGTATCATGAACATGTAAAGGAAGGCTGACTTATATATTATATGAAATCTTTTGATATGGTATACATATTGTAATACTATATTAGAAAGATTATGACCTTCATGCATAATGATATAATGAATACACTTAGACCACAGAACGACCCTTTTGCGACTGGCTTATATAAGTCTATGTTGGCAAGTCATTACCACTACTTTATAACGTCGATGTGACGTCGCAAGAGTGTGCCTTTTTGTCGTATTGGCATACATAGAGATGTCTTAGCATATTACAAGACATAAGTCATGGACTTTTGCGAAAGGTCTAGTAGACGTCTGTACAACCGAATTATGACCTCTGTGTGCTACTCGCGTAATGCCATTTTATAACGGATTAAAGTGGTTAAAAATTTAAAAAATAAAATTGGATTTTTTTTTGTCAAATTCGTACAAATTCTGGGAACCGCAAAACAGGGAAGTTTTGGTGGATAATACATTTTTCATATTTTTTTTGTAACAATTTCAAAGGAAAACTCTGTTTTTTATATGGACTATCAACTGTTAGCGGTTGTGCAAGAGGTTAGATTACACTCTGTATATGACGACCATCATCACTATCCTACATGTGATACTTTTAGGTCATTTGAAATTTTGAAAAAAAAAATGTAAATACAATAACACCTATTTGCAGCGGTGCCCAAATCGTGTAATTTTTCGATTACCGAATCTTCGAAGGATATTTTCATATATTTCAATGATGAATGGATTTGAGAAAAATATACGTTTCAAAGTATATCCTTGAAGAAAATTTAATTATTTGTATTTTTAATAAATAAACAATTATTTTTACAATTTTGACGAATTTTAACTTTTTTTTTAAGATTGACGATCTGCTTCTTAGATTGAAAAAAAAAAAATACAAGTGGTATATTTATTATACATTTTAAAATTTGAATTTATATTGACCACTTGTCATCGTCAGTCTTAAAGGAAAAAGTTAAAAATATGCATTTTATTTTGTTGGTTCAGTTGTTTCATATTGTTATTCTGAAAAACTAATTTTGTAATATTTGATGACGGATATAACTAGTATTTTATTTAAAAATTTCACACTTCTATATACTTCAAAACGTTACCATGGCAACGATAAAATTTCCGGAAATTTTTTACTTGGTAGGGTACCCTAGACGAATTATATTAGAACATTTCAACAGTTGAGAATAGTGATATTAATGACATACAAGCCCACAAACCTCAAAAGTTGTGTTTCATTTGGCCTATTCTTGTTTAGGAAACATTGTCTTTGTAGTTTTGTTGACAGATATGGCTATTATAAATTTTGGAAAAATAATTGAATTCGACGAGTTCACGTCGGCTAAACAATTAACTTCAAATCAAATAATTATTTGAATAAAATAGCCATCGTTATTATCATTCAAAAAGAGGCAGGTTTGTTCTTCAATATTATTTATAACATTTATTATGAAATTTTCTAACAGAATATCAGTGCTTAAGTTATTCCTGGCAATGTTTTCTTGGAAACGAATACTTTGTCATTGACTCGGAATATTCGTGATTTCGAAAACATTTCTGGAAATAATTTGAGCACTTGAGATATTATAACTGATAATAAAAATATAATATTGGAACTGTCCTTAATATAATTTTTGAGTTTCAATCTTCGGAAGCCGTATTTTATTTTGTTGGTACTTAATTCAATGATCTAACTGAATGTTCAGTTGTTTCGTACTGCTATCCTAAAAAATTATTTTGTAATACTTGATGAAGCATAGCTCGTGCATTATTTTGATAATAAAACAAATAATATCGGAATGTTGCTTACAGGCTGTCAATGCTGGGTGGTCGCTAGTGACTTCTGCTAGGTCAGAGAAAATGAAGGACGCGAATATACGCGAATATACGCGATAAGGCCAATATTTTAACCAATCAGAGTAAAGGGGATTGAAAGTAGTTCCAAGCTAGCGCCTCTTTGAGCTGGAGATGCGTGGAAAAAAGTCAGTCGTTTTTGGTCGCATGACGCGAGCGTTTGCGTCTCGCACGCGCAGGCGTGGACCTGCGCGATGGCGGCAGACAAGTTTATAAGAAATCTTTGGTAGCGTCGGGAATATGTATCGATAGTTTGGTTTAAGAGAGTTTTAGGGAGATAGAGCTGTACTGTTTTAAAATATAGAGATTTCGTCGAGTGTCGATGAGTCGAGAGGGGAACTAAACGACAGCAACTGGAAACACATTTGTAATTTCTGGAAGACGAGAAAGGCAACCGGATATAGAAGAAAAATTGTTTCTTACTGGGTGAGTCGCGATGCTTGTAGCAACTATGAAATAATTTAGTGCTAATCTTTTTTATTAGTTTACGAGGGTGAACCAAATGGACAGAACATTTATATTTGAACTTGGGAACAGTTGAACAATTGAACTATTTACACGAGTCATGAGAATATTGTAGTTTTATTGACCACAATAAAATAACGAAAGTTCCATGAGAGACTAATTTTACCGCGCGTAACAAAATTCACTAATTTTGGCATCTTGGAGTATGATCTCTTTTATCAAAGCAATTATTTTGAAGTAGTTGGTTTTATTTTATTTGATGGTAGTCTTGATTTATTTTCTATATTTCATTTTACAATTTGTATTTAATATAAGTGTTGAAGTTATTCTTGATGATGTTTTATTTGAGGGGATGGTAAAGGGAAAGACTCAGAAAAGTATAGCTAGTTCAGTTTGAAAGAACTAATTTGTGAAGCCATAGCCGAATATGCGTTCTGGGGGGCAAGTCGAACTGGTCTTTTGACACTGGTGACAGCAGCCCATATGTTATATAAATATTATACGTACGTAATATTCATATTATTGAATAATAACAGATAAATCGACCATTTTACGAACGTGATTTGAGATGCTATAAGTAGAGACAATTATATTATATAAACTAATTGGTATTAAATTATAAAAAAAAACTACAGACTAATGAATTGTTTTACAGAGTGACATCTACCAAAAATGTCAGAATAAACACATTGTCTTCGAAAAATGACAATTTTTTAAAATTTATTTTAATTGCTAAAGATCTGGCGTCTGCTGTATGTACATTGTGAAGAAAACAAATGGGAAGTTGATTCACAATGTCCGAAAAAAATGTATGCACTACATTTTGTAAGGGTGGGCAGGATATTTCATACATTGTAACGTTTATGCTTCGGAGCAGTTGTATATAAATTACTAACACTATAGACCCACATATAAATATATAATTTTTATTATTCTCGTAGTTTAGAAAATATATCTCAAGATGATAATCTTCCAACTACCTATTTCTGTATAAAGTAAATATAAAGGGCCCTTTTATTATGTATTACATAATTTTTTTAAATAAAATTTGACGACGCCACTGGATTTGTGATGCTTTCAAATGGGTGTGACCAAAATTTCACGATACATTTTTTTTTTAACAGAAATATGGCATAAGTAAAATTCATATCACTTTATCAAAATATTTCAAATAGTCGTCATATAAATCACAATCTTGTTAAAAATATCGTTTAAAATGTTCTTTCAGGTCGATAGCAGTCGAGTTTGTAAACAGCAGTTATTCAAAATGGCGTCAAATTATGTTTCTTCCAAACGTAACTCCATAGTATAAGAGATAGTTATGTCCATCAGAACACTGCAGTTTTTTGCCAAATAAATTAAATGTACATCTTTACATCAAATAGTAATCAATATTCAATAATCAATAATAACCAATATTGATAACATAAATGAACTACAACAAAAGAATGGATTGAAATGAGAGTGCCTACACATGAATTTTCGTACTTTTTAACCAAATCCCGATTTAATTCGATACATTTATTCTACCATTTTCTAATGCTAACTAACCATAATATTCGATCAACATTCGATCATTGGTTTGTAGTAATATCTGTGCAAGCAAGCCTGTCTTATTCTTTCACGCAGTTCCTCTCTGGTGGTTGACAGTTATTCCAAATATCAATCTTGGTTTTATTCAAACATGCTTGGGATACCATATTATTTTTATTAGGAGGCTTTGTAACTTTAGTTGCTATAGAGATGACAAGTCATCAGAACAATAGACGAAAAGACACAAATTTGTCAGTGTTAATAGTGAAGTTTATAACTCCTCAAGTACCTACACTAATAAAGAAGTATGGCTGATAATTTGACTTTGCAGGAGAAAATTGAAAAAGTACTTAAGACTTCGTGGTAACAACGACAGATCCGAAAGGGAAGTATGTAGAATTTTCAATAACATGAATCCGGAGCGTCGAAATATTAGCAGAACTACAGTTGGCCGAAATTTTCAATCAGTATGGAGCTGTTTGTAAACATATTCTGAAGAATAGTAATATTGTACAAAGACAGAGACGAAATAATTCTGAACGAATTCGAAATTATTTTAATAATAATCCGAAAACAAGTGCGAGAATTGCAAGTTTGGACATTCCACTCCACTTCGAGATACAATGGACTTCTACCACAGGTTAATAAGGAGAAATCTTAGGAAATATAATAAGATGAAGCCCTTTAATCCAAAGTTTCTTCACACCTTAGAAGAAGGCGATAATGAAAAGAGGATGGAGTATAGTTTATGGGCTCAAGGAGACTATCTAAATAACAGGAACTTTACTTTGTTGATTTTCTTCAAATATATAAACATAATTGATAATGCTACATTGTGTACTATTTCGAAGTTGGGAAATACCCATTTTTGTTGTTGTCATATGCTTTCTAAATAAGTACAAAGACCCATATTAGATAACTGTACTTAAGTATCTATAAACTTTCTCGTCAATGTAAAATATAACTTAGGTTTAAGCGTACAGGTATATTTTAAGAGTATACCTGTAACTCATTGAGTGTAATCAACTGAAACTCATTCACTGGATTTAATAATTGTGTCGGGTTATATTTCTCTAGTGGAGGAAGTTGTAAAATTGTAGGTATATATATAATTATAGTACCGATACAGCTGTTTTTATAAAGTTGATGTTCACATATCAACCTTATTTTAAATTCGAGGAAACGCCTGTATCGATACTATACTTCTAAACGTAACCCAATGATTGTACAGTAGAGAAAATATCGAAAACTTTTTTTTTACTCGAATATCTATATGTGATTTTTATAATGTGGGATACCACATTATTGTGATAAATGAAAATACATTGGATATTTTAAAAGCAACCAGAGTTTGATTTCTAAATAAACCCATCCACACAGTTTACCCAAGTTGTCTATATATATATATATATATATATATATATATATATATATATATATATATATATATATATATATATATATTATATATATATATATATATATATATATATATATATATATATATATATATATATATATATATATATATATATATATACATACGTTTCAATCTACAAGTTCTCGGTTGTAGTAGATTAATTTTCTAGTTTCATGTTTAACTGAGTGGCGCCCAGAAATAAGAAAAAGGGTCACAAAATAATAATATTTAACATCACACTATGAATCTATTAAGGCCAGTTCCCACACGAGCCTCTTGTTCTGAGTAAATTAGCCGGGGGGAAATTAAGTAACATATTTAAATTGAAGACACCAAATGAAGTAAATTATAATTTTGGAACTTTACTTTTTTCTCTTTCAAAGATTTGATAAATTTCATGGAAATTTGAATAATTGTTATTCATCGTTTCCTCGGTTTTTCGTCATAATTTTCTTAGCCATCACCAGACATAGTAAAAAAGTCCACAAATTATTGAGATGTGTTTGCTTTTGTTTGCAATATCAACTAGTGATACTTTTCAATGGAGGGGGGTTAATATGAACATGAATTACTTTACATATTCATCGAATGAAATATATTGGACTTACTGCCTATCCCTAGATGGTATCGCCCAGTGATGATCCAGCAGCGACTTTCTCCTCTCTTCCAGAGCCTTCTGTTGTGTTTCGGCATCGTCCAAATTCGTGGGGGTGACTAGTTCTCTTTCAAAAGCTTTCGGGAAGGCGTCTCCTTCTCGTTCTGTACAGGAACAGACAGACTCAGCATCATCCCCAGCTACTATATGGAAGACGAGATGAGAACACGAAACTTCACAATTATAACGATCATGAATGTCGATTGTTTTTGGATTCGTTCAAAAGATGATATTTGCAAAGGGCAATACTTTTTAAAATTACTATGAATTTTCAATAAGGGATTTTTTATTGTTAACCTTTCAAGTTGCTGACTCAACAATTCAATGACATTTGTAATCATTTATTCATTTACCATTTGCGGCCAGTAAAAAAACAACTTTTTTTTATTTCAACTAAATGCCTACCTGGGATATTAAGATGAGTGTGTGCTGGCTTCCGGATTGCACCTGAGGTTTGATATATAAATCCTAATTAGCAAATTAGCCTCAAAGCGTGCTGATTAACTAATAGGCTGATAGGAAAACGAAAAACATTAAATTTACCAAGGAACTAAAAATACGCTCACTCGGCAGACAAAGCCCAACTTGTATAGTAAGTACTCTCTGAACTCCTTGAAACATTGGGGGGCTGTAAGAGGGTTACCTTGTCTCGGTACCTAGACACGAAGATCACAGGAGAAACGATGATGCTAAGGTTTCAGTAGATGGAGTAATATTAAAACCCTTTCTGCAGAATCACAGAGCGAATATTGGGAGTTCGTGAAAAGACACTCGCCCAAAATAATATGGAAAGCCGCTGATCAGAGCATTGGTGGTTCTGCTGAATGCTTATAAGTTTGTGAAATTATGATCAAAGTAGGCTAAATAAACCGATCGGTACCATTTACTAGCACTAGCGATTTTTGAAGACTGGCTAGACGCTGTGGTGTCACACAATCACAAAATTGCACAAGTAACCCCGTCAACACACTTATTATTATATAATTAGTATGGTGAAGGGGTTACTTGTGCAATTTTGTGACTAGCAATTTTGTCGGAATGAAAGAATACCAGCCTGTCCTGATTGTGTTATTCTCAATTTGAAATGATGCTTTGTTTTACTCTTTATCTTCTTTCAATGTATTCATAACCATAGTATTGGAATATGTTATATATTAGAGCTCATATGAACAGTTCACCCCATTAATACTGTCAAGATGCTTGCTGGTGGTGCAACCAAATGAATAATTAGATTCTCATCCAGCGAGCACAAACATCCCTTGGAGGTTTTGGGATGTTTTGAAAATGTAGGAATTAGGATGTTTTTTGAGACACAATATGCACTAACCAAAGAGGATAAAAAGGATGTTGGAAGTATTGTATTCGTTCTTCTGTGGCATTTCTTTGTATGTCTACTGAGAGGTATTGGCGAAATCAAAAAAATGTTAACGTGTGGATGTTCTTTCTAGACATGATATAGTTCGCCTTGAGAGGTTCATCCCAGATATTGTCCAGTTTCATAATGGTTCTCGACAAAGAAAAACTTTTTAACAAAAAATTAAACCGACGAAAAAATCAACTGAAAAGCAAAAAATAAAATAATGATAATTGAGCTCCTAAACTAATGAAAGTAACTGATTTTAAGTCGGCACCAAACAAACTAGCAATCGAATTAGGTGAAGCGTAAAATGATGGCAGCGAAATGCACGGCTGCGTTTTGATGACTTCTTTCATAGATAATGATCTTCGATAATTGTTTGTTTGGCGCCGACTCAAAATCAGTTACTTACATTAGTTTAGGAGCTCAATTATCATTTAGACTAAGAAGGTTTATTTTATTTTTTGCTTTTCAGTTGATTTTTTCGTCGGTTTAATTTTTTGTTAAAAAGTTTTTAATTTTTTACTTTTCAGTTCCGTATTTCGTCGGTTTAATTTTTTGTTAAAAAGTTTTTATTTTTCAATTTTTTGTGGCTAAAATCTACCAATTACTACCTACTTGTTTTTTGATTACTTGCAAAATACTTACTTACCCACCTTACTTCAACTATTACTAGTTAAATAATATGATTATCTACTTTTACTATTTGTTGTAATATAAATTATTTTCGTTGTTCTGGTTAGTTTATTTCATTACTTTGTATATCATTCCATCCTCTCATAAAATATACTGATTTTGACGGATGTGGAACAAGAATAATGTCTGTAGCGATCTGTCATTGTCAACAACGTATGTGTGTGCCAATGTTCACTAGTGAAAAATCAATTATCCCCTATTTTTCTACCCGTAAGGGTGGGTAATTCCTTTCGAATTCCAAATATAAGGTATACCCTATCCATTAAAAAAAGAATCATCCAAATCGAAGAACCCAGTACAAAGTTATGCCTGAATCGGTTAACGGACCAGAATTCAGAGGGTGAGTGATCAATATCCTTCATTTCGCTACCCTTAGGGGTGGATTTCATCTTTTAAATTCAAATGGGACCAAATTCGAAGTACACCCTATCCACTGAAAAAAGAATTATCGGAATCGGACGCCTCAGTAAAAAGTTATGCGTGATCATACATAAACAAATATTATGGAAAAAAATAAAATATACGGGTCGAATAGAAAACCTCCTCCTTTTTGGTTTCGTCGGTTAAAAAGTAAAAAATTTCATGTGAATTAAATCTTAGAATATTTATATTTTTCAACCCCTCATTCAACTATTTATTTCATTTTGTATTCCTTCACTTTAATACCAATACCTCCTATTTAACACAGGACAGAAACAACATTCTTATATTTTCATAAACAAATGAAACCAATATTATTTATTATAATAAAAAGTAATGCCCAAATGACCTACCAACTAATTTTCTGCCTTCATTTTAAAATTCCCGCCATGTTACAATTCAGTGTGGTAAACCTGATAAACCTCGCAGAACAACACTGGACTGTGTGGAACATGGAATACTGTGAAGCCTTGGTTGAAGTTTTATTTCAATTTTTTACTGAGAAAAACGTGGAAAGTGATGAAGTAATAAGAAGTGTAGTGAACATTACTAATTATATAATAGACACTTTTGATATCACTAAATAAAGTAAGTATTACATGAATAAATGTATTAGCATAGTCCAGAAACATAATATAACCTCGAAAGCATACAATGTGTATTTTTTGATAGGGTGTTCGAATCTGTAATGACATGTTCAAACTGAATCATTGAAGATTCTTGAAAAAACGACTTTTCTTATACATTTTTCTATTAGGAACTTTGTTAGTTTTCAGATTATGGGGAGTTGGAAAATAAAAAACTCCTCCCCATGCTTTCCAACAGACTTATGCGAACTAAAATGTATTGACTCTTCAAATAGAAGAATTCGGTTTGTGAAAATCACTGTGAAAATGAATATTTTTCTAAATATAATTTCAACTAGATCTTTCTTCCTAGAGATACAATTGAAATTATATATAAGAAAATATCTAATCATATTGCAATTATCTTCAAAATTGGTGGTGGTTAGTATATTTCACATCGAATTTGTTTCATGATATGAAATCTTAATTTCAGTACCCTAAGAAAGATAAAAGCCTTGGATGTTATAAAAAAACTTTATTTTTAGTTTTCAACATCAACACTACCATCCTAACTAATGGAAAAGTTTTACTCAGAATGTGTCAAGTTCGTTTTTTCAAGAAGAATCTCCATTTAGATTACATGGTGGACATCCTAAAAGAGGGATGCATTCCTGGTGGTATAAAAATTGAAAAAAAACCATTTCAAATAGAATGTGTCACCTTATTAAAATATTTTATTTACAGCGATTTGATGTGCGCAAAACGTTTTGGGAATATTCTGTTGTGTCTATGAAAAGGCTATCAAAAAAACTTAGGACAAGTTCTTTTTGTGACATCAGGGACATCTGAAAATCGCCACCTGGGCGGACATTGGCTGTTCTATAAAAGTTCTATTCAAGTATAAACAGAACATCCCAGTGGATGTTCAATGTCTCAAAACCTCGTACTTTCAACATACCTGAGATGTTTTTGTGCTCGCTGGGAGTAGATTTCAAACCACTTCAGCAGAAAGAGAACTGCTTTTGAAATCATGTTTCAATACATTTTTGTCAGAATATATCTGGAATGGATGTCACGAAGAAGATGGCATTATCTTCGCAAAAACGATTTTTTGTTTCGTTTTTCGACTCATAATTTTGTTGAACCTCACAGATAAATATTCTTGTTACGAAAATCCCTATTTTTGAACATTCCCTGTGATAGGACGTTCAGAAAAGAGGAGAGGCAAGGAAAAGACAACGGCTCATTTTCGCGCCATACATCTTGCTTACAAGCTCACCACATGATAGATTGTGACTAATCTGGTTTCACACGATTGTGGAAGAAATAATCTATACTCGATCGAAATCCAACAGACCCGGGGTTAAACATCGTAAACGCGGAGAGTCTGGTTTCTGATTCGCCGAATAGCCATAAAATTCGAATTTTATGGCGATTCGGCGAATCAGAAACCAGACGCAACCGCGTTTACGATGTTTACCTCTGGCCTGTTGGATTTAGATCGAGTATAGTGGCTGACAGTAGTTCCAGCCCACCCTCAGTAACAATCTGAAAATTTACCAGAATGACTTAATATCAATTGAATTGAAAAAAAAATAAGTGTAAAAAAATAAAAAGGGCAATTAATTTTATTTGCAAATATAGCTGAACGAATCCAGAAGATATACAAACAAAGATAAACTCACCCAATTCCGGAAACGTTTCGTCCTTTACCATCAGAGAATCTTGATCGTGTTCCTTTTCCGTTTTGGGGTAGTATATTTCCGGTTTTTCACCCGTACTGGTCTCCATATGGCCAACCCTCATATGGGCTATGTCGTTGTAGATGGCTGCATTCACGACAAATTCCATAGGGGCTATGACGCCATAGGCCTCGGGTCCGTGCTCGATAACCAGAGGATCGGATACGTTCGGATCGAACATGACAGCGTTGGGGGTAACAAGAAGCACCCCGCTAACGACCCCTTGGCCATCGGTGATGTGACGAACGTTGATCTTGAGGAAACGCTCACGAAACACGAACGACTCGGGATCTTCATGTTCTGTGCTGCCACCAAGGCTATACGATGGCGTTCGGACACGTTCCACGTGACCTGGTTTAGGGCTGACTGGTCGCAGGTTTTCGAGCAATTCTGAAACGAATCCCGCAACGTTCGATATTAGATACATCGTCGTTCAGGAAGTCGAAGTTCAGTTCGTCGGGAAAAATCAGTTTAAAAAACGTCGGAGTACTCCGGGATATATCGACATTTCACTGAACGAATCGAGTGAGCTAGTGTGTGTGTGTTGAAAATATTATCTACGATGATCAGATGATTCCAACAGAAATGACGTTTCAAGTGGCCTGGTACTTATGGATAAAAAGTGCAATCAGCACATTTATCGTCCCGGTAGTTGATTAATTATGTTATCAATTTATATAGATAATTCGAAATATAAAAAAACAAATGAATGAATGGATTTAATTGAAACCATTACTTTGATTAATTATATTGAAGAAATCTCAGTTGTAGTCACTTTAGCAGATTTTGTATTTTGACGCCGGGGTCACAATCTGCCTAGTCCCCAGGTCTTGATACTGTATATATATATATATATATATATATATATATATATATACAGTGCTTCTCAAAAGTCCCCTCCCCCCTCTTATTTTCGGAACGATTATACATAAACAAGTGAAATTTGGAAACTGAATATTAAAGGTTGTAAACTTCCCTACTAGTGATGATAGATGACGAAATTGTCAAAGATGACGTCACAAGGCTATTGTGACCAATAATTTTAAATGGAACCCTACGGCAAGCGACACCTCTTTTGAAAGGTATCGAAAAAACCTATTCAATTATACTAATTTTGTTTGTGTTTATGGCAGTTTTGGCAACTCGCTTTTAAAAAACGCAAAGCTATGATGAATTAAATCAGTTAATACTAAAATTCCAAATTCAAGCTCCGCCTCTGGATAGTTGTCAAATAAGCTGACGTTTTTGTTAGTCTCCCTAATTCGACGTTTTTGTAATTGTCCAAGTTTTTGTACATTTAATAATTTGTGTATTGTTGATCGAACGTTCAACTGTTTTAGCAGGTTTTGGTACTTTTAATATTTTTGTACATTTTAATAATTTGTTAAACTGCCGAACGTTTAAGTGCTTCAAGGAGCGAAATGTACGTGCTTTAGGTGATAAAGTAGCAGCGATCCCAATTCTTGGTGAAACTGGACAAAATATTCATGCAGCAGAACGCATTTTTATTGAGAGGTTTCCCGATCACCCCGTTTCGAGGACTTATTTAAGGGAGCTTCTTCGTTAGTTTGAAACAACGGGTAGTACTAATGTTGCAAAACGATCTAACAGACCACAAATTTCTGATGAGAAAAAAAATTGATATACTGGCAGAAGTAATAGTTAATCCTACTTCTTCAACAACTCATGTTGCATCTACCTGTGAAGTCAGTCGAAGTACAGTACACAGGGTGTTGAAAAAAAAAACAAATTTCATCCATACAAATTAAAAATGGTTCATCAACTTTCAGACGACGACCCAGATCGAAGACTAGAATTTTGTGAAAATATGGAAACTAAAATTAACCAATAGCCAGACTATGTCAAAACAATTTGTTTTAGTGACGAAAGTACTTTCTATCTAAATAGAAATGTAAATACACAGAATGTGAGGTATTGAAGTGACGCAAATCTTCACCTGTTTCGTGAAACACATACCCAATTTCCCCAGAAGGTGAATGTTTGGGCAGGTATCCTGGGAAACCACATCGTTGGGCCTCTTTTTTTAAATACTAATTTAACTGGCGAGGTTTATCTGGAGCTGATAATCCAGATGAATTCGGCAATTTGGAAATAACATTCCAACAGGATGGTGCTTCTCCACACTATTACGGTGCAGTAAGACGGTATTGGGATGAGGAGTATCGTGGTAGATGGATTGGACGACGAGGTTCAACGGAATGGCCAGCTCGATCACCGGACCTCACACCTTTGGATTTTTTTCTGTGGGGGTTCCTTAAATCGAAGGTTAACGCCACTGAACCTGACAATATTGACGTTTTAAAACAACGTATTGTTGCAGAATGTGAGGCTGTTTCTGCAGACACATTTGCAAAAGTACGAGAAGAGTTTAAAAATAGGAAATTTCACTGTCAGGAAGTAAATGGAGGTCACTTCGAGCAATTTCTTTAAGTAGATACTGATTCTTAAATCTGTAATTGATATCATACTGAATGGAATTTAAATTTTAATGTTTACTAATGAGCCATTAAAGCTGCCATAAACACAAACAAAATTAGTATCATTGAATAGGTTTTTTCGATACCTTTCAAAAGAGGTGTCGCTTGACGTAGGGTTCCATTTAAAATTATTGGTCACAATGGCCTTGTGACGTCATCTTTGACGATTTCGTCATCTATCATCACTAGTAGGGAAGTTTACAACCTTCAATATTCAGTTTCCAAATTTCACTTTTTTATGTATAATCGTTCCAAAAATAAGAGGGGGAAAGGGGACTTTCGAGAAGCACTGTATATAAAGGTTTTACAATGGGTTAGAACGGGAGGTACTCGAGTCAGTGGACCAGCACAAAATACAACAGATATAGGTGCGCGAAGGATAATCAAGTCTTCCCCTTCCTACTGTTGCGGCTCGAGGCATAGCACAATTTACGTTGCAGCTTTCAGTCTCAGTCGCAATCATGTACACAAAGGAAGAAAAGATACAAATTTCAAAGTGGTATTTTGGGGATCGCTCGATTGAAGATATGATAAGTTTGTTCATATTATTACATTCGAAAATAAGCCATTTCCGTTACATTCTACCTTGTTCGAATTATTCAACAGTTTGATAAATGCGGATGTGTTCAGAACTGCCGGAAGTGTAAAAGTATCGATGAACCACGTTTCAAACTGCCTACTCCTTTGAGAGAACTGGCAAGGAGTGGACAGATTGACGACAGCAGCCTTCCCATTGCAGGTAGAAAAACATTGTCTCAGATAAAAGTTGTAGAGGATCATATATAGCCAGAATTTAAGAATAGGTACTGAGCTAGTGATGTCATATAAGTCTATGCAGGGGTAGTCGAAAAATGAGGGCAAATTTTTCTTAGTAGTTATAAATAGAACACATATTGTGATGTCTGGATTGTCTATACTGTGAGCTATAAAAAATATAGGGTTTTGTATGCCATTTCCCGTAATAAATCACGAATATTCTCAAAATGAAAATCAAGCTCATCATTTCCGGAAATGATTGACATTTTATTTATTATTAGATTATAGAGTATTTCAAAATCAAAAGAGTTGTTATTTGGTATTGAAATCGAATAAAATCTAACATGACAGGATTAAGAACGTAAAAATCTCTTTGAATCTAGAATATTTTCAAATCTACTTATGACACCTTCTTGCTAAATCCAATTGAAGATGTTTTTAGTAGAGGGTCTGGGACACAAAATATCAATTACTGTATTTTATCTATTTCAGGCGCCTAGTTATTCTTAAGGATAGGAAACAACTCATCATTACTATCTTCCACTATTATTTGTATCATTCTGAAGGATAATGAGTTCGTATCCATTTTTATGATAATTCATGATTAATTATATAGTGTAAGTACACTATGTTTCTCGAAAGCGTACATAATGGATGCATAATACATAAGGTGTTCTATATGAAAAAACAACTAAAAGAAAACTGCCACTGCCACTGTATGAGAAAATTGGGTGAATACAAATGGACAATGCACCACTCATGGAAATATTCAGTGAACAAAAAAACTGATATTAATATCAAATTTTTGTAGAAATGTTTGTATTGTATTTCAAACCATTTAGGACCTATATGCTAACCTACTTGGCAAAAAAGCTTTTCGAGAGAAAATCAAAGTATTAATAAATGGAGCGAGCTCTTAAAAAAAAAACTTTGATACGTATCCTGTAGCTTAGTACCCATTTTCAGAATAAGGCTTCCAGGTTCTTCTACAATTTTTATCCGACATATTTTTTTCTACCTGTAACAAGAAGACTGCTAATGTCTACTAACGTTGAATCGCTCTGTATACCTGACACATCAGCTTCAACAGAAAAGGTTTCGATAATTACACTGTTAATTAGTAGGTAATGATGACTTGAGATTATTCTCGTATTAATTAAAATTCACTGAATGACATTTTCAACACACACACCGTAACACTCAATGTTAAAAAAACAACAACAAAAACATTACGCGATACGTCGAAAAAAATGTCCGCATACACCAATAATAACGAATTATAAATAGATGTTTTTCGCGAGTCACTGATAATAATCCAAACGAGTTACAAGATGAGAACGCCAAACCATACACTGTGAAAACACAAAACATCAATTATGAAGTATATGGATAAGGATCAGGATACGAACAAGCGACGTAAAAGGAAAATATGTAACTATCAAATGGAACCGAACTGGCTAGGTGCACACGATGGCGTCATGAAATATAAATAGCGCTATCGAAATGAACTAAATCGTGAAATTTCACTACTTTTTGTGATAAGCGTTCCGCACTAAAATGTTTTTATTGTGTAACTATATAAAGGTCAATTTGGTGTGTTGTTTCGAATCATGTAGATCGCGTTTTACGACTTCAAAATTTTATTAGAAAGGTTACAATGTGGGCATATCTGTAACACGTTCGTACTGTTGTTCCAATCTCACATTTGAATAATGATAAGAAAGTCACAGGAAGTCATGTGTTATTTAATCTATGATGTAAAATATACCGGGCAGATACCATTGATGTACCATGAGTTTTGAGCCTTTAGTACTCCGGTGATACTTGGTTCGGCAAACAACCATTAATTCATAGAAAAATCGAATTTAAACGGTTTTCTTCACATAAAGGATTCAATATAAAATTGAACCAGAGAAAGGTAGATCTCAGGTGAAAAACAACTACTTTCCTGGCAAATACCACGCAGAACGTTGAATGATATTCACCTGAAAATCCATGCATACTTCCATAAAATATCAATGGACATTGAATGCAAATGTTTCTTTCTGATAAGCTCGATTATGTTTAATTTAAGTCGTGTTCACCTAACAATCCGCATACCGGTTTCAGGCTTCTTGGCCCTCATCAGTACGGAGTAGTCAACCAGCCAAAAGTCCAAAGAACTCTGGCTGAAGTGAGACACAACGTAAACAAACCATCATCGATCTTGTAACACCTATAGGTACGCCGGAAAGATAAACTTTAACTGGGGTACCTAGTGACAGAAAGGAACACTCCGAAAATCTCCCACCTCGATAGGTTTCTAAATGAAAGATTCCTTCTCAGTAGGAGTGGCAAGCCCGTCTAGCATACAGTGAGAGATAAGTGCCATGTGAAGTGGAATGAATAGAAAAATCGAATTTAAACGGTTTTATTCACATAAAGGATTCAATATAAAATTGAACCAGAGAAAGGTAGATCTCAGGTGAAAAACAACTACTTTCCTGGCAAATACCACGCAGAACGTTGAATGATATTCACCTGAAAATCCATGCATACTTCCATAAAATATCAATGGACATTGAATGCAAATGTTTCTTTCGATAAGCTCGATTATGTTTAATTTAAGTCGTGTTCACCTAACAATCCGCATACCGGTTTCAGGCTTCTTGGCCCTCATCAGTACGGAGTAGTCAACCAGCCAAAAGTCCAAAGAACTCTGGCTGAAGTGAGACACAACGTAAACAAACCATCATCGATCTTGTAACACCTATAGGTACGCCGGAAAAGATAAACTTTAACTGGCGGTACCTAGTGACAGAAAGAAACACTCCGAAAATCTCCCACCTCGATAGGTTTCTAAATGAAAGATTCCTTCTCAGTAGGAGTACCTATAGGTGTTACAAGATCGATGATGGTTTGTTTACGTTGTGTCTCACTTCAGCCAGAGTTCTTTGGACTTTTGGCTGATTGACTACTCCGTACTGATGAGGGCCAAGAAGCCTGAAACCGGTATGCGGATTGTTAGGTGAACACGACTTAAATTAAACATAATCGAGCTTATCAGAAAGAAACATTTGCATTCAATGTCCATTGATATTTTATGGAAGTATGCATGGATTTTCAGGTGAATATCATTCAACGTTCTGCGTGGTATTTGCCAGGAAAGTAGTTGTTTTCACCTGAGATCTACCTTTTTTGGTTCAATTTTATATTGAATCCTTTATGTGAAGAAACCGTTTAAATTCGATTTTTCTATTCATTCCACTTCACATGGCACTTATCTCACTGTATGCTAGACGGCTTCACTCTACTGAGAAGGAATCTTTCATTTAGAAACCTATCGAGGTGGAGATTTTCGGAGTGTTCTTTCTGTCACTAGGTACCGCCAGTTAAAGTTTATCTTTCCGGCGTACCTATAGGTGTTACAAGATCGATGATGGTTTGTTTACGTTGTGTCTCACTTCAGCCAGAGTTCTTGGACTTTGGCTGGTTGACTACTCCGTACTGATGAGGGCCAAGAAGCCTGAAACCGGTATGCGGATTGTTAGGTGAACACGACTTAAATTAAACATAATCGAGCTTATCAGAAAGAAACATTTGCATTCAATGTCCATTGATATTTTATGGAAGTATGCATGGATTTTCAGGTGAATATCATTCAACGTTCTGCGTGGTATTTGCCAGGAAAGTAGTTGTTTTTCACCTGAGATCTACCTTTCTCTGGTTCAATTTTATATTGAATCCTTTATGTGAAGAAAACCGTTTAAATTCGATTTTTCTATTCATTCCACTTCACATGGCACTTATCTCTAACCATTAATTCCTTGTTTGTCCTCCAAATTTCCCCCTCTAATTGCCTCGTTGCAAATATTTCCCGCAGAATTTTCCTTTCCCATCCTTTCGATAACTTTTTGGTCTGATTTCCTCACTATCCATGTCTCGCACACGAACGTTACTATTGGTCTTATATAACGCTCTCTCTCCAGATAAGTTTGCTTCTGATTAAATTTTGTATTGCTACACCTATTGCCTGCCGCTAATATCATTTTGATTTCTTCTTACATTTCTGGTTTTCTAGTGGACAATGTGCCTAAATAGCTGAATCTATCTACTAATTGAAATTTGAAGGTTCTGTCTTGATTTATATGTACCATTAAATGCTGGTTTCCTTTGTACATTATTTGTTCTGTCCATTGCATGTATTCGGTTTTTGCTTCATTTATTTGTAAGCCTTTTTTGGCTGGTTTAGCGACCTCCTTTAATTCTTTAATGTCATCAGCGAATTCCAAATATGTATGCTTCTTGTAATACACAAGTCCTCCTAAATTTAATTCAGCTTGTCCCATAACTTTTTTCCAGTGTTACATTGAACACAAGATTAATGAGAGGATGTCACTTTGTCGTAGCCCCGTTTATACTTCGAACTTATCCGATGTTCTTCCCACTAATTTTAAAATTATTTTATTGAATATTTTTTTCTGTATAGTTGACTGAAATTTTTAATAGTTCTATTATTTCAATACTAACTTCGAGCTCCCTGAGTGCATTAATTCTTTTCAATTTATGGAGTATGTTGGCTTCTGATATTCATAGCTTTCTACCTGCAGTTCTCACTTAGAGTCCATTACACTGCTGCCCTTCCTAAATCCGCACTGATATTCTCCAATACTTTTTTTCCATATATCAAACCAACCTAGCCTTGATGGCAATTTTGTAGGTAACATTTAGTAAAGCTATCCTGTAATTTTCGGAGTCTGTCCTGTTTCCTTTTTTCTGTAACAAACATAATTGTTTCCATCCATTCACTCGGCATATTTTATCTCCATATTTGAACATTTCGGCTGTCACAGCATCTGATCCTGGTTAGTTTTAAATTTTCAATAATCTGTTTTATTTCAGCCATGCTCAGAAGATATTCGTTTGATTCCTCTCTGTATCCTTTCTCTTTATCTATATCTTCTCTCTCCTATCCATAATCCCTGTTAAGTAGAATCTTAAAGTATTGTTTCCATCTTGCAATTGTTTTCTTATCGTCCACCTGTTTATGTTTGAAAAATATTGTTCTTGGCTGAGAGCCTTGCCTTTCCTGGTATAAATTCATTACTTCCCTATATTCTTATATGCTTCTTCTATTTCTTCGAAAAATTTTTGTTTGCATTTTCGCCATTGTTCTCTTCTTCTCCTCCTCCGTTTGTTTTGTTAGCATTTCCATTCTGTGAAAATTTCACACCTCTACTTTTGACTCTTACCATGGCAACAAGGAAAAATTTCTGGATTTTTTTTCGAGACGAGGCGATATTTAAGTGGACATTTTTTGACAGTCGAGAAGGTAACTAACTATATATGATCTACACATTGCCATTTCATCTATTTTCTTTACAACCACGAAATAATGTACTTGTCAATAATACGTGATTTCTAGGAATCAACATTTTTATTTATTATTCCCTATTAAGTTTAATTTAACATAAAACACAAATCGCACAATATGTTTAATTGTGCATCAACAAATCATATTTGAAACGTAGGATTTACGTATATAACAAGATTTAAATGAAAGAAAAGTGCCATGTGAAGTGGAATGAATAGAAAAATCGAATTAAACGGTTTTCTTCACATAAAGGATTCAATATAAAATTGAACCAGAAAATGGTAGATCTCAGGTGAAACAACTACTTTCCTGGCAAATACCACGCAGAACATTGAATGATATTCACCTGAAAATCCATGCATACTTCCATATAATATCAATGGACATTGAATGCAAATGTTTCTTTCTGATGAGCTCGATTATGTTTAATTTATGTCGTGTTCACCTAACAATCCGCATACCGGTTTGATGAGGGCCAAGAAGCCTGAAACCGGTATGCGGATTGTTAGGTGAACACGACATAAATTAAACATAATCGAGCTCATCAGAAAGAAACATTTGCATTCAATGTCCATTGATATTATATGGAAGTATGCATGGATTTCAGGTGAATATCATTCAATGTTCTGCGTGGTATTTGCCAGGAAAGTAGTTGTTTTTCACCTGAGATCTACCATTTTCTGGTTCAATTTTATATTGAATCCTTTATGTGAAGAAAACCGTTTAATTCGATTTTTCTAAGATTTAAATGTTCCTCGAATTCTTCTCTAACACATCCTCCTTTCTTAACGATGAATAGGAAGGTGACGAATTAATTAGATGTCTGTGTTTTAAGATATATATATATATATATGTTAAAAATGTAAACCATTTTGTTCAAATTTATTCTAGGCATAGAGCCATGTTTACTTGACATCTGCAGAAGATTTTCTTGGATTCTCTTAAACAAGCCATTCGACTCTAACACTCCCTGTTCACAATCTTTGATTGAATTCGTTAAATATATTAAATTAGGACGGCATATTTGCACGTGTCTCAATTCAGTGTAATATTTACCTAAATTGTACTTTCCCGGCAACCTCGTGTTAACGAGTCTGTTTAATCAACACGAAATCGATCGTTAATGACCCCTATTAACCTTAAATGTATCTTTTAATGCATAATTGTGATATATGCAACTAAACATACACCGAAATCGACCATTGAAAACCTGTAAATGGTCGATTTGGTCCATTAATGTATAATTGTGGTATAGGTAACTAAACATACACGAATTCGAATATTATTCAAATGTCAAATCATATTACCTTCGCGCTGTCAAATTTATGTATTTTAAAATCCAAATATTGTTTCCTCTTAGTTGAAGGAAAGGATATCGAAAATTTCACGTTGAGGAACGAGGTCGACGGAATTTTTTTGTAATCAACTCATATATTAAACTGGCCATTAATGATCTCGAACATTAACGAACTCGCTTCGATCTCGCGTTAAAATATCTCGATCATTAATCGCATTAATGCACTAGTTGATTAAATAACTATTTCAAAGCATTCCATTTTTCTCAATTTTTTAACGCAAATGCTCACAAGAAATGTTTGACCATTGTCTCCGTTTGCTGATTGCGTCAAAAGCATGGCCGCCCAATTATCACGGCCGCCTAATTATCACGGCCGCCTAATTATCACGGCCACCTACTGCGACAAACCATGTTAACCATATAGTTTTTCTTTTTTTTTTCGATTGACTTTGCCGTTACTTTATGGAAATCCATAGTAATTTTAAATCACAACACACACAATTCGATTTCTACAGAATTTAATAAAAATCTGTGAAAATCTAATCGGCCATTATAATTGAAAAAAATATTTTTTTTCGATTAGAATACATTTCTACCACTTTTAGTAAACTAAAATTGACGAAGGGCGATAAATTGAACTACTACCCATCTGAGTTTAAACATTTGGTGTAACTAAAGTTGGTATTTTTTTTTATTTAACGAAATATGGTGGATATACCTACATATGAATTTCTTCGAAATTGCGCCGTGTTAATTGTAAAAAATATATTTCTACCACCTTTAGTGACCTAAAATTGCCAAAGGGCGATGGATTGAACTACTACCCATCTGAGTTTTAGCATTTGGTGTAACTAAAGTTGGTAAATTTTTTTATTTCACGAAATATGGTGGATATAGCTACATTTTGAATTTTATCAAAATTACTTCATGTTGAATTATCTTGGAATAGGTCAAGAATATGAGATCACCCAGTATCTTCACGAAATTTTCACAGGTGCTTCAAAACATGATAGAAACAGTATAGCAATCGCGCGGAAAAGATAATATTAGGAGATACGGGCCCCCGAAGGTCCATAAAGAGAGGTTATGGGATATCACTTTTGGACATTGTAAACTGATATAAACCATTTTGGCCGAGACGCACCTTCGGCGTGTCTCGGCCAGGCATACGAGAGAACATCCAATCACTTTCTTACGTAAAAAGAAGGAACACAATTTAACCTAACTTGGCTAACCTTGCTATCAAGTTGAATGCAAACTAATCAACCTTACAACGCGACGCTTCCCTCCGCTCGCGAACATTTCGAACCAACCAATTCCTTACGTAAAAAGAAGGAACACAACCTAACCTAGCTTGACTAACTGTGTTATCCATGTTGAAAGCATGCTAATCAACCTTACAAAGCGACGCTTCGCTCCAATCAATTTGTTGCGTAAAAAGAAGGAACACAACCTAACCTAACTTGGCTAACATTGCTATCCAAGTTGAATGCAAGCTAATTAACTTTACGAAGCCTACACATTCTAATATTGAAGAAGCGAAACCACACTTTTTTTAAATTTAATAGGTCATAATTCCCAAAATATATTTTTCCGCGCTTAAATTTCGATTGCTGAAGTGTTTTATCGAGTTTTGAAGCACCTGTGATAATTTCGTTAAAATTTCGCGAAAATCCGGATTGACTTGAATAGTTGGCAACATGGCATGTCAATAAAACGCCAAGATACATGCAACCACCAATATTTTATTATTGACTTTTCATATGAAAAATTGAATTAAATGTAATCGGAGTTTTTTCATGACTTTATCGAACATAAATTTATTTTAATATTACTTAAACGTTAAATGAGTGTACAGTTACTATTTTAGTGTAAAAAGCTATTCTTTATATCAGTTAACAGTTTCCAAATGTGGCATCCAATAACCTCTATTTTTGGACATTCGGGGGCCCATATCTCCTAAAATTATCTTTTCGCACTAAATTTTCATTTGCTATACTGCTATACTGAAGCGCGTGTGAAAATTTCGTGAAGATACTGGGTGATCTCATTTTCTTGACCTTTACCTTATAGGTATTATTAATATTAATATAATAATTAATAAAAAAAACTTTTTAAAAACAAGCTTTTATTCAAATACCCTAAAAAGTACAAAATAATTGCTTTGGATGTGTGACGTAAGTTATTCCGTGAGTTCTAGATTCAAGAGCTTGTCGCGCAAATTTCGAATGCAGATGCGACAAGCTTTTGAATCTACAACTCACGGAATAACCTACGTCACACATCCAAAGCAATTATTTTGTAATTTTTAGGGTATTTGAATAAAAGCTTGTTTTTAAAAAGGTTTTTTTATTAATTATTTTATTTTGTGCTTATTAGTAAGTACGCCTTAATCTATGCAGTCGTTTTTATGAGGCCTTTTTCCGGTAAGTTCTGAGCTATTTAGTTCTTCAACGAGGAGATTAAAGATTAACTCGTCCGTCATGCTGGAGCTGCCATCTTCAATTTATGAATTTTGACAAAAAAACAATAATCTTCGACTAAATCCATAAACCCCTAACACCCGCATACCAATTTTGAATCAATCGGACCATAAGTACAAAACTCGTTCGCCATCTTGGAGCCGCCATCTTAAATTTGTGAATTTTGACAAATAATTCATAATCTCCGACTCCGAAAACCCCCACATACCAATTTTGAATAGAATCGGACCATAATCACAGAAATCGTCGGACATCTTGAAGCCACCATTTTGATTTTATGAATTTTGTCAGAAAATTCATAATCTTCGACCCTGAAAACCCCCACATACCAATTTTGAATCGAATCGGACCATAAACACAAATCTCGTCCGCCATTTTGGAGCAGCCAATTTTTTTTTCTGTTACAAATGCATAATGCATTGTCACGGGAACTATAAACACCTGCCAAATTTCACGTTGATCGAACAACTAGAAGTGGGTCAAATTTAACTTGCAAGATTTGATGACAAACATCGGGACAGGTGAAACTAAATAAAAGCTTGTAAAAACACAATTATTATAAATGGTTGGGGGCTTGCTTGAATTCGTTGTTTGGATCTGGGTACTTTCTGTTTTATCTTGCGTTGTGTTCTGATCATGATTAAACTTGCTAGTGGTTGGTAAAGTTCTCCTCATGGCTTCAATCATCTCTTGATGATGTTCAACGTCTAATTGTAAGTAAGGTTTGATTAATTGGCTATTACTGTGTCCAATAATTTCAATGAGCTGCTGTTCACCAACTCCCTCTTTGGCCAAATTCGAAACAGCTGTTGCTTTTTTAGAATGGTTGGTGATTTTAACGTTTTTAGTGTCAATTCCTATATCAGAGGCTGCTGACTTAAAGTATGAAGATATGTCCTTACCAACTGGACTGTCCTGGTCCATCCTTTCGAATTGGGTTGACTGCAGTATGGATTTGGAGTTAAGAACAATTAGTAGAGGAGACCGTGGGAGGTCGACCTTCACCGATCTGATAACTCGATGAGATATATTTTTTATCAACTATAATTTATAAACAAATATGCCCATGATAACTTGCCTATCGAAAAGTGTTCATAGCTATTTTTAATTGAATTAATTTTAATCAATTTTCTTTCATCACCTTCACTCTTTTGATAACCGAATGAGTTTCATCTCAACTGATAGTTTTTAACACACAGAATATGCCCAGGTAGGCTTGCCTACTTATTTCTGTGCATGGCTACCTGGCAAGCAGATGTGAACAGGTAAGTCAATATAGGTAAATACACCGATCTGTTAACCAATCGAAATTGATATCATAGGTAAGATAATTTAATTACAAAACCAACCGTATAGGCTTGCCTGAAAAAAATCGTACATAAAATATTATTGCCAAGCTATAATATTTTTGAATTTTAGCTATTTGATAGGTGCGAGAGAGCAAGTAGAGCGTCCGAGGTCCGTGTGATAGAACAGGACACAACATAGCAGCTGCACACTACCTGACCGTTGAATGTATCCGAGTGCGCATGCTCGTGTACATGTGAGTGACAGTGACAGCATTTATTTACACTCGACAGTAATTTTTAACTCTTTTATATGCTTTGTAATAAACGCTTTTAACAACATAAATGTATTAAATTTTATTTTTCTATATTGATGATTTTTTTTATTTATTATACCAGAATTTTAAAAGTAACACTTATTCTTTCCCGCTTTACGGCATTTATTTGATTTTAAATAATAAATGAATTATTCTTTATTTAATTTTAAATAAAAAATATAATTTTTTTTGTCATTTTTACGTTTTATAATTTAGCTTTAAAATGAAAAAAAACTGTTGAATTTTTTATTTTTTTTATTTATTAATATATTAAATTATTTATTTTTGATTATTTCATAGCTGTAAGTATATATAGTGTGAAAATATACAAAAATTGTGATCGAAATTAGAGTTATAATAAATTAGAGTTCAAAATTACTGTCGAGTGTAAATAAATGCTGTCACTGTCACTCACATGTACACGAGCATGCGCACTCGGATACATTGAACGGTCAGGTAGCGTACAGCTGCTATGTTGTGTCCTGTTCTATCACACGGACCTCGGACGCTCTACTTTCTCTCTCGCACCTATCAAATAGCTAAAATTCTAAGACTTTATAGTTTGGCAATAATATTATAACTACGATTTTTTTAAGGCAAGCCTATACGATTGGTTTTGCAATTAAATTATCTTACCTATGATATCAATTTCGATTGGTTAACAGATTGGTGTAGTTACCTATATTGACTTACCTGTTCACATCTGCTTGCCAGGTATCCATGCACAGAAATAAGTAGGCAAGCCTACCTAGGCATATTCTGAGTGTTAAAAACTATCAGTTGAGATGAAACTCATTCGGTTATCAAAAGAGTGAAGGTGATGAAAGAAAATTGATTAAAATTAATTCAATTAAAAATAGCTATGAACACTTTTCGATAGGCAAGTTATCATAGGCATATTTGTTTATAAATTATATTTGATAAAAAATATGTCTCATCGAGTTATCAGATTGGTGAAGGTCGATCTCCCACCGGCTCTTAGACTAAATCTGTTGGTCTTAATAAGATTTCCCCTTTTTTTCAATCAACTTATCAAACAGGCGAACGGGACACATTTTATATACAATTTTTATATTCGTCACTGGTTAAGGCTCACTATTCTTTTTAATGGGTTGCTCTGTAGTTTTTTGCGCTTAGAATCCCGAGCAGCTCTGGCGGTCGCAAATTCCACGGATTAAATTTTATTTTGTATTTTTCGTAATACATTTCTTGTAATTGCTTAGCAGTATAGTTCCACATAACTTTAACAACACTTTCCAGGTAATCTTCAAAATGTTTCTTTTTCATATTAAACGCGTAGTCCTCCAGTATATTAGCCAGTTGTACGACACTCATACATTCATGAATATTATGCGACTTTTCGTTGCAAAATTCAACAAACTGTTTCCATAAACTTGCTTTTGATTTTCTAGTGTTATCTGGTATTAGGTTTTGAATTTCTTCTTGTCTAATAACTTGTTGATTTTCTTTACCAAATCGCGACATTTCAGAATACACTTATTAAACTCAACGTTCATACGCTTCGAACTAGTAATTGACATCGACTGTGATAGAACCGTTCAAACAAAAATGACAAATCAACATAATATGTCAACAACAATACCTTGGCCGGCTTCGCAACCAGTGAAATCAATTTAAAATGCCAGGTTTGATTTATAATTTTATTTCAAATTTTGCTGTGAAATTTTCTTACCGAATACCACACGAGCGTAAAATATTCCTGGAAATTTTTTATCAAAAAAATTTCCGGAAATAATTTAAGCTTTTGTGATAATTTATTTTCTCTAGAGTCTCTTGGCATTCCTAGTTTTTTCTTCGCATTTCGTTGCACTTATTTTTATTTCGTGTTTTATAGTTCGCCATATCGCATCCACTGGTTGGTTCTCGTTTATGTTTTCTAATCTCTCGTTCAGGATTTCTTTATACTTGTATGTACTTCTCTTCTTCTCGTAATCTTATTTTTTATTTCTGAGATCGCCAGGTATGTTATGGCTCCGACCATAAATAACAAGATATTTTTAATTTTGAATAACATGATTCATTCTCAAGAATACAATTACTATTAGAAAAAACATAAATTATCGCCTTCTTGACTGTCAATGCTGTATAAGCTGATAAACACATTATAATAAATATGACGGGTGTGAAAACAGCCACGGTTCTCAATCTGGCAACACCGCGCGGTCCTATCGTATCTACGCCTGAATTGCAGGCGTTCGGGCCGTTCGGAGTATTCAATCAGTTTGCTCATCTCTTCAGCATCTTATTCCTCAGAGTGAAAAGGTAGTAGGTATTTTCGGGGAAAACAAATGATCGCGTAATCTGGGTGGAAGGCAAATTACAATAATCTTTTTTAATTTCGGAGGGCACAATCGTTTGTAAGGCAGTAGGAAAAAAGTTGGGG
Source organism: Gonioctena quinquepunctata (assembly GCA_018342105.1). Taxonomy (NCBI): domain Eukaryota; kingdom Metazoa; phylum Arthropoda; class Insecta; order Coleoptera; family Chrysomelidae; genus Gonioctena; species Gonioctena quinquepunctata. The sequence continues at coordinate 389,774 of JAFIRS010000575.1, read as the reverse complement.
ATATTCGAAACAAATAAAAATTCATAATTTCAAACATTGCGATGTATCACACTCGGAGTGGGTGGATAATGTTTATACAACCGTCCTTCTCCACTCTCTGAAAGCAGATTCGTTTGCAGGGCCATAGAAAAAAAGTTGAGAATTTTCGAAAAAAAAAAATCCAAATAGAGCGATGTATCACATTCTGACTGGGTAGAGAATGTTGAACAACCATTCGTCCTTCTCCACTCTCTGAAAGCAGATTCGTTTGTAGGGCCGTAGGAAAAGAAGTTGAAAATTTTCGAAAAAAAATTTAAAAAGCGAGTATCCATCCGATGGATAGAAAGGTTTATACTTCTTCAGTACTGGAGACAGAATCGTTTGTAGGGCCAAGGAAAAAAGTTGGGAATTTTCGAAAAAAAAAAACTTTTTTTCCAAACGGAGCGATGTATCACATTCTGAGTGGATAGAGACTGTTCATACCTTTCCTATTTTCAGCTCTTGCAGGTAGAATCGTTTGTAGGGCCGTAAAAAAGAGTTGGGAATTTCCGAAAAAAAACATATTTTCCAAACAGAGCGATGTATCGCACTATGAGTGGTAGACAATGTTTATATTGGAAAATATAAATTTTTAATTTTTCCGAAAATTCCCAACTATTTTCCTACGGCCCTACAAACGATTCTGTCTCCAGTAACTGAAGGAGAAAGGTTGTATTAACACTCTCTACCCACTCAAAGTGCGATACATCGCTCTATTTGGAATTTTTTTCCCGAAAATTCCCAATTTTTTCCATACGGCCCTACAAACGATTATGTCTCTAGTAGCTGAAGGAAAGGTTGTAAAGGAGAAAGGTTGTATTAACACTCTCTACCTACTCAGAGTGCGATCATTCGCTCTATTTGAAAAATATTAATTTTTATTTTTTTTTCGAAAATTCACAACTTTTTCCTTACGGCCCTACAAACGATTCCGCCTCCAAGACCTGAACAAGAAAGGTTGTATGAACATTCTCTACTCAGTCAGTTTTTTTCGAAAATTCTCAACTTTTTTCCTGCGACGCTACAAACGAATCTGCTTTCAGAAAGTGGAGAAGGAAGATTGTATAAACATTCTCCACCCACTCAGAGTGTCATACATCGGTATGTTTGGAAAATATGAATTTTTATTTGTTTCGAATATCCCAAACTTTTCTCCTACTGCCTTACAAACGATTGTGGCCTCAGAAATTAAAAAAGATGATTGTAATTCTCTTCACACCCAGAATGCCTTTCAAAATAAAAATGATCTCCTAATTTATAAATAGTATATTATGATACAAGTGTATAAGTGAGCCTTTAAAGCACGCGCAACGAGTTTGAGGGCACGACGCGGAGCGGAGTGCAGTTCAAGTACTAATAGTAAACATCGTTACCTGTACTGTATAAGCAATATCCAATATTTTGTGGACAATTATAAGTGTTAGAGAGTGTTGAACGTGTTTGTATTATTTAGGGACCGTTCTTACATCCTTGCAAGGGTAAAAGTGGGATCCCATATTAACGTACAATTGTGAACCTCATTCCTCTTCTGATTATTATATTATTTGAGAATTTCATTAAATAATTTTGCGTTGAATCTGATATTATTTAGTGGTTTCCCGTCAGGGTTATATGGGCACTTTTTTTAATTTGTTAAACTACTTGGCTCCCTCACTTTTTTATGTTATCAAGAGCTTATGAACCTGCGACCGTAATAAACTAACAACGAGCAAGCACATTACTTGCCGTACCTAAAAGTACACAGAAGTAGCATTACTTTATGATATTCAAAATATCATAACTTTACATGGATAACCTCCAAATGCGGTGAACTATCGTATCAATCACATATTTTTTATCATTTACTTACTTTTTTCTTTGACAGAAAAAAACTCCGATTCATCTGGAACTAGCAGTGAGCACAAAATTGTTACATCGTGGTAGATTATTTATAAATTGTTAAAAAATTTAAATTGTTACATAGTGAGTATTGAAAATAAAACAGGAAAACTTCAGCTATCGAGTCACTAGAGGGCATTACCAGTCTAGCACACAGCGAATACCGGAGGCCTGTATCATGAGCTGAGGAGTTGACACAATTTATAGAATCCACATGTCATGATAAATAAAATCAACGACCGACGAAATATATGAAGAAATTCTTACGTTTTGTAAATATTTCTTTGGTACCTACATATTTTTTCGGACGGAAAAAATCCAATGATCTATCTTGGTCGTAGGCTCAAAACAAGATTTCTAGTAGACTGAAGAAATACTAGAGAAAATATAATTGAAGGGAAATTATAGGATACAATTTTCAATGGAAATGAAAATAAAGCATTCTGAATTTTGCAAAATCAATTGGAGTTATATCCGAGCAATATACGAAAAAGACATTACGGGACAAGACATGGAGCAACTGGAAGAAACAAGCCAAAGTTAGTACTTTTCTAACATTTTGAACTACGGAAAAGACAACTGCAAGGGAGACACGATGTGTAATAATGTATCTACCAGTGCAAACTACAGATACAGCTTCAGATATAGGTTGGTCAGTAAGGGTAAACACATAGTGGAACGACGAGGCTAGAGGCACAGCGACGAGGTAAACGACGTACATAGGAGATACGTACATAGTAAGGAGACACGTACATAGTAAGGAGACAAAAGTTGCGATTTATTGAGCATTCGACTTTCCAAATCACTCAAATCAGTGTTACAATAATGCTCTCTGACAGTGAGGATGAAATTTTATTATGCGGCGCTTAGCAGATATTGTCACTTTTGAGTATATTTTGGGAAATGTCAACGAAAGAACTGGACAAACTACAACAAATAACCTATTGGACAGGAATCTGATTTTCATCTCGTCGCTTAACGCTGCGGCAACCTCTTTAACATCAAATTAAGTAGTGCGATTAAGCGTCAGAATCCTCGATGCTAAATGTTTAATTTTCTCAATAAACTATTAATTCAATTCTGAAAATTTGAATTTTTTATTAAACTATAATACTTCTACTATAATTTTGTAAAAAATATACTGAAAAAAAATTGACGGCAAATACTTTTAGGAAGGGTTTTGTAAATGTCCTGAAGACCCTCGTGTAGACCTATTTGCATACACGATCGAATTCAAAGCGCGTCGCTTATCTCGTCGCTTTGCCTCTAGCCTCGTCGTTCACTATGTTTTTACCCTAACACTTCGAGGTACGTATGTTTTAATTGAGTTTGAGAATCATGTAAATTGTTGAATTTGCTTTATTGATTACAAGTGCTTGAGCGCAATATGTATGTAACCTGTCGCCATTTTTTTCTTAGCCTCTTATGACCGACATCTTGAAAACTGACGTTCCAGAATGCATTGTTCTCTAGCTCCTCAACAATTGTTGATGGAATACCTTAGCCTTCATCTTCTCCGAAAGAAGCATCGCCAGATAAAATACTGCCGCTTCTAAAATATTCACCTCGATCACATCCACCACAAAATGAATGAGGATTCCAAAAGGGTTCTTCGATCATTTATGAGGAGTCGAGGAGTGGAAGTTTGTTATGATACAGAAAACATTTTTTGCACACATTCCACTCCTCAGCTCCTCGCTCCTCAACTCTACGGTCCTCAGGTTTGTTATGATACGAAATTACATCGAACCACTCACTCCTTGTTCCTCAACCCCTAAAATTTATAATACCTACAAGCCCCGGGTGACCACGAGGCTTCTAGGAGTAAAAAATCAGTGTAAATTGGAGATTGGGATAGCGGAAACAACAAAATAAAAAGTGGTTGGACAAAATATTCAAATAAAATTGCATTTTTTCAGAGTACCTTTTTCTTCTAGTGGCAGATCATCATGAGAATCTTCTACTGGTGTCGAGCCTTCTGATTCGTTTTCGGTCGTTTCTCGATTGGGAACGTATATTTGTTGGCCTGGAAATATATAAGGGGTCGCTAGCCTGTTCAGTTTGGTCAGTTCTGATGGTGTTGTATCAAATCTGGCGGCTACAGAAGTCAGGGTGTCCCTATCTGCGACCTAAAAATATATTAAATAGTTTGTGAAAACAATTGTACTGGTAATTTTTTTAAAATATTTTCGATTTTCAGAAATTTATTTTCCTGAAACATGATACCATCTAAAGATTTGAACAAAAATCTAAATTTACCGAATGTTGAAGAGTCCGAGAAATGGAACGCTATTGAAATCTTCCATATTTTTCGAAAATGGTATTCTGTGAATACAACTTATAATGTATTACTTTCAGTTCCATAATGATTTATTTAATATTGTCAGTGAAAACATTCAGCACTTCCATAGCATTTTGTTTTGCTTTCACTTCCGGATAAACCGGAAAAACTATATTATACTCTTTTTATGCAACAGTTGAGATCCAATAACATATTATTTAAAAAAAAACGCGGAACTTATCACTAATATTCCATCCCTGAGACTTTCCCATAGAGAGTCATTTTTCGTATCATTTCAATTTTCGTTTATACCTCTGTATACATTAATTTTCTAACTGAAAAATAATACTTCTGGATATATTTTTAATATTCACGAAAAAGTTCTCCTAATTTCTTTTCCTGAGAATGCGAATTTTTCTATGCACTGATAATGACGTATATATCGGCCGGACAGAACGGGACAACTAGTAGCAATTCATCATGCTATTCATTCATTCATCATGCTATTCATCCAATATATTTTTTATATAAATGATGACGAAGAACATCCAACGTTCGTTGCATAAACTAAAAGACAAACAGTTGCTTCTCTTGATAATAAACTAAATTTTATTTTAGAAAACACATTCTATGGATTAAGTCAGATACAAGTTTAGATTTGGAATAACTCATATGCATAATTTTCTTCCTTTCTGAAAATAATCGTACTATTTCCATATGCCATCCTCACTTTGATCCGAATGAGAGTTTTCCAAGTTATTATTTACAAGTTCATAAGCGGCACCCCAATGGTAATATTCCACTGATCCACCTGTCAGTGATTTTTAATTATAGAATTGAAAATATTTTGTGTAAGATTTAAAGAAAAATAATACTATTGTAGGAAAATAAGTGAGCTGAGTATAACTTAGTCTATATACCGGATGTCAACGAATCTATTAGACAAGTCATAACATCTAGAATATTGGGTGTTTCAAAATGAGATTTGGTATAGGTAAATGGTATGTGAAGAGGAAATGGTTCCGGTTTTGAATTTTTAAATGAAACACCCTGTATATTGTAACATTTTTGGATTTCGTTTATCAACATTTAATAGAGCACTGTCAGTGTCGTAATCTGACAATTGTCAAACAGCTAATGAGGAGGCAAGCAAAGCTTTTTTTCCATTACAGTACGTGTGTCTTTCTTTCGATACGATTTAATTGCAGAAATATCCCAGCAAATGTACTGCGATCTACTCTTAGTGAATTTTATGATCGGACAATCAGATGCATTGAATAAGATGGTGAACATACAGCGACGCTTCGAAAAATGTTTACACATATTTTTTTTTTTGCATTTTGAATGTTTTCAAAAAAAAAGGAAAACCATCGTCACCACATTCAAAAAGTTTAAAAACATTGTATTTTTGCTTTCGAGATTTGGGTGTGTTTAGTGCATACATTATGCATACATTGTTTTGTTAATATTGATTAATAATAATAATAATGTTTACTTTTAACCCTCATTTATTTTATCCATGGGTATCCGCTATTATTTTATTATTCTTACAGTTTTTTAATAAACATTTAAAATAAAAAATTTGCACTTTAAATTATATTTTTTTAATATGCATATTATTACTACAGTTTTACCATGTTAAATAACATTTTTGTGAAATTTTAAAGTTTTGTTCAACATCGTTGCAAATTGATTTGATTTTGAATAATTTATAAAAGTGTTTAGGGTAAATAAAAAAAAATAATTGGGAAATTATTAACGTTTAAAAAAAATCTTGGGAGTCCATGTTTTGGTATTTAAGCATAACTTTTGATCGTAAACAACTTTTCTTAATACAATATTTGTATTTTGGTTGTGCAATTAATTTTAAAAATTCCCATATGTTGCGCACTTAAATGACCAAACTGTATATATATATATATATATATATATATATATATATATTAAATTATCTGAAAAATTGTGGGAAAATATACATCCATTTGTAACGTTTCGGCATACACTTTTGTTCCTTTTTTCGAGAATATTCTCATAAGAAAGATTACTTAACAAGTTATTAGACAATAATTTTCGTAGTGTTTTTTACTATTTTTCTTTTTCCCTCACATGATTCTACATCTGATTTTATGAGTATTTTTACGAAACGGGGTTAGTGCTATTTAAAATACTGAACCAATTACTGTCCGATTATTTACACTTCACAAAAAATAACACGATACTGTACTCTGACAATTGGATGAATTAATCACAGTTCACTACTATAATATTGCGCACGACACTGTATCTGAATCACATTATCTTTCCGATGAATACCTGTACTGTCTGACCTCTCCAATACGATCGTTCGTCGGCCTTTTCAGGAAATTTTGACGTCGTGCTAGGTAAACAGGCGGTGGCGTATTATATTAGTCAGTGGCGTACGGTATACGATTCATAATACTGCCCCCCTCTAATTTCGATCGCCCCTGTCAAAAGACATCGGTTCGCCATGATAGGGCTTCAGTCTTTCCAAATGAATAACCTGGATTCTGTAAACCACATCGTTCTTTACTATGGATGTATTTGTTGCCAACATCCGTTAAAGGAAATAGTTCAGCTATATCAATGGAAATCTATTGTATTTCCTAAATTCCCCTCTGGACCTTGTTTTGGAACCTCTGGACATCTTCTGCCCGAGCTTTCTACATCGTCTCGACATTGAACCCAGTAGAACTTCTGCCTAATCTTGTCCAAAGTTTTATTGACTTCCGGATGTCTTCCTGATTTTCCCTCATGAATTCCCCATCCTTTTCCTGGTAAAACCAATTGGGAAATTGACGTCCTCCCATCAGCTGAGTAGTCCATTTCCTACAACCAGGGAATCCTACTGTGCCCTCATCACCTTGAAAATGGTATCTCTGTCCAAAATATCTCTCCAGAAGGGTCTGCCAGTTTCCGTTTTCTTTCCAATGTAGGAATTCCCTAATGTTTGGATGGGTTTCTTGGCCCTGTCTTATGTGTGCATAGTCCATTCGTTTTCAGTTAACAGTCTCGTTCGTCTAATATCGGCCACTTCTTCATGGCATTCAATATGCTGATATTGCTTACAGGTTTCGGTCTCCTAGATAAGGCATCCATATTACTATGTAGTTATCCTGGGCGAGGTTTGATTTTTTCAAATGGTTTCCCTATCCATCTAGCTATTTGTCCTTCAGAGTTTTTCATCGGTCCTGAAGAGAAACTCCCTTCCATTTGTGGAAGTGTACCTCCTCCTCCTTCCCTATTGTGTTGGCGGCATCACTAGTAACATCTATAACTATCCTGCTCAGCGGTTGAAAACAGAATTTTGGATACTTACTTTCACATTTACTATACTCCCCCTGATAGTACACACCTAATAACGCAATGCACCATTATCTCCAAACATTGAAACATCTCCATATTGAAAATTGTGAAATTCATTCAATATATCACTGGCATCTATCTTCCTTATGTGTAATGCCATGTGTTATTTTTACATGTTTTTGTTTCTGAAACCGATAACTTTTTATTCAAGGTTGCTTTTATTGGAGTGTCGGAAGCTAGCAGGAGGTAAGAGCTACCGTAAACGTTTATATTCAAATTACTACTATTTTGTATATCATCTGTCTTATTACTTGCATATGCATACATATTAGCATTGAACTGATATATTCTGTTGCTGAAGAGGATCGCTACGCTATGATAACAATTCCCATGCTACTGAAAGGAATGTTATAGCTTAGTCTTTATCACGTTCGTATTCACTGGTCTTGCCTAGGTTGAATTTATATAAATAAAGCAACAATGTTATTAATATACAAGGTGTTCCACATAAAACAACATCTGCGAAATGAGAGGTAATATCTATATTTGGAAGCAAATGGATTAGACATCAAAAGGTCCACCACACGAATATATCGTTTGTAATATTAATGCAAAAATTAAGCTTATTTGGCCTAGGACTTATCAAGATTTGAAATTGATATTTGGAATATAAATTGGATTCTTTTGGATTTTGGCACAATTTCGGTTTCGGGCACTACAAATCGTAACTGTATTTCCTGCCCAAGGTCATCTAGTAGTATGTTACTGTATAAATGCAATCAATACAAATTAAAATATTTTACTTTCAACCAAACCGACATGAAAATGACGGAAGAATAAAATTGGGAAGGGTTGATTCCATTAATTTAGGTTAGGTTGTGAACTGCAAAAGGGGGCACCTTTTTGCAGGTGAACTAAACTATGTTAGAAAGCGATTAGGTTGCGTACAACTTGGACAGCAAAGTTAGGTTATGTTGTGTTCCTTCTTTTACGTTGGGTAGAGAACGGTTTCGAGTCAGCTGTCTCGATCTCCAGTTGACTCGAGTCTAGGTTAAGTAATGATTGGAATGGCTATATCACCTTGATTGAATTAGATTAGGTCCCCTTATTTCGCGATGGGTTAGGTTGCGTCTCTGTCTCAGCTCTTCATATTTCGCTTCAACTTTATGACCAGAGATATGACCAAGTTACGAAAGATATGACACAATATTTTGATTTCAGAGTTTATGATTGGAAAGGGAGTTGCAATATTAAAATATCGGTTAGAAAACGAAGAAGAAAATATGCGCATATTCTGTAGTTTTCCGCCATGGCACATTTAACAAAATTGAGCATATTCCAAATATTGGAGTTTGTTAATCTGTGGGTCTTTCAATATAAAAAAAAAACTTATTAGGGCCGCCAAATATTCAAGCTGAAATCGTAAATCTCATTGACTTTTTACAATTGGGAATATTGCATGAGTGATAATTGACAATAATCTCAAATCTCATTTACTATTCATTATTAAGCAAGTAGAATGACCCATATCTTTATATTTCGCTTCAACTTTAGGACCAGAGATATGACCAAGTAACGAAAGATATAACAAAATATTTTGATTCCAGAGTCCAATAATAAAATATCGATTAGAAAACAGAAGAAAATTTTTCTCAAAACAAAATTGAGCATATTCCAAATACTGGCGTTTGTTAATCTGTGGGTCTTTCAATATTAAAAAGAATATCCCTATCAGGGCCGCCAAATCTTTAAGCAGAATTCGTTAATCTCATTTAATCTTTTACAGATGGCAATATTGCATGTTCAATATTCCCCATGAGTGACAATTGGCAATCCATCTCAATTCTCAATTACTGTTCAAAGTAGAATGTCTTTCAAATAGGATAATTACCTTTTTATCCAAACTTTCTGACGATCATTTCATACATATCTTCTAGTAAAGTAGTTTCTTTCCTCACCATCTCAAATAGCAACATTGTTATCAAGACTATAAAACTTTCGAATGGAAATATCAGTGACAGGATAGAAAACTCCTCTGTAACATATTCTCTAAGACAATTGGAAACAATAATGCAACGAAGTCTGCTAAACATTGAGGATGTACCTGATTTACAGGAAAATATAGATGTTCATTTTTTACCCTACACCCCAGTTCAAGTTCAAATGATGTGACACCTGACCACTATGATATTGACAATGGACTGGACTATTCGTCTCGATTGAATATTTGCCATGGAAATGTACAAGGTATCTCAAATAATAGGAACTCTATTGAAGTATTTTTAAAAACGAATGTGATAGATATTTTATGCTTTAGTGAACACTGGGTGATGACAAGTGACATTTCTTTTTTACATATTAATGCATTCAAATTAGTATCATACTTTTCTAGAGCTAATCATATTAGAGGGGGCTCGCTGATTCTTGCCAGGAATTTGAATACAGTGAAGGAGGTGCCGAATATAGGTCGATTGTCTGTTGAATGTGATGTTGAGATGTGTGCCGTGCGTTGTAACATTGCAACATTAAAGTTTGTTATTATTGCAGTTTACAGACCAACTAAAGGTAACCTTGACATTTTTTTCGAGAGATTATCTCTAGCACTAGACACTGATATAGAGTTAACCAGGTGGGTCATACTTTGTGGTGACCTAAACATTAATTTTCATGACAAATCCTGTTATAATGTAAATAAATTAACTAATATATTCGAGGCATACAACTTGAGTAGTAATAAACCGTCAGTATCTACAAGAATTTTCACAGACAAAAATGGACACACAAGTTCGACATGCATTGATTATATGGTGACAAATATTCCAATAATAGACTAGGAGGAATCGGCGCATGAGTACCGAAAACTATTCCACCTCAATTTTTTATGCGATCCTCTTCAAATTGCCCTACTGATGATACAAATGCATGTTGCCATGGGGCAACCCCGTGCCATATTGTTTAAACCGAAATTGTTTGAACAATTGCAAGGAATTGTTATTTTTTTTATATTCAATTTTTTATGCGATCCTCTTCAAATTGCCCTACTGATGATACAAATGCATGTTGCCATGGGGCAACCCACTTTTCACGATAAAGTTAATATTTTTAGAGATATGAATTTTTAAAGGTTCAAAAAATCTCATATTTGGGTACTTTTGACCCATGAAAAATATATTAAAAAAAAAATGGAAATAATATTTTTTTTTAAATTCTTTATACAATAGTTAATAACATTCTCAATAGAGATTTAAAAAAAATTTCATTGATTATACCGGTTTTTTAATTATCAATTTCGCGCTTTTATAAATCTCTATTAAGAATGTTATTAACTATTGTATAAAGAATATAAAAAAAAATTGTCCGGTTGAAAAATAACAATTCCTTGCAATTGTTTAAACAATTTCGGTTTAAACAATATGGCACGGGGTTGCCCCATGGCAACATGCATTTGTATCATCAGTAGAACAATTTGAAGAGGATCGCATAAAAAAATTGAGGTGGAATAGTTTTCGGTACTCATGCGCCGATTCCTCCTAGTCTATAATACTTTTGGACTGTAATTTAGTTCATCCGAATGTAGCCGATCATCTCTCACATATACTAAGCATTAAAACTCCTAATTCCAAAAATGTTACAAAAATGCCACCATCTATGATCCAAAAAATGCTGTTATATCCAGAAAATATGACTGAATTCAGAAATCGTCTTTCTATATTAAATTGGGCAGAACTTTATCAACGAGACATCGACACAGCATTTACGCATTTTGTTGACAATGTAACATGGTGCTTTGATATATCTTGCCCAAAAAGACCGAAAAAAACTTTCAGGTCTGAACGGAGCTGGGTCACAACATGCATAACTGAAGAAAGTAATTATCTTAAGGCATTACATAAACGGACTCAACAAGAAAATGCAACGGAACATATCAAAAAATAATCAACGTTTGAAACAACACAAACGGAATGTCAAACTAGCTAAAATCGAATTTAATAAAAAAATAATTAATAATTCTAGCAATAAATCTAAGGAAACATGGAAAATAATAAATAGAGAACTAGGATATGAAATAATCACATGTGAGGAAGAACCTACTGTCATGCATCATGGTATATTATTGAGGGATTCAACCGATATTGCAAATGCTTTTGCGGATTTCTTCTCTAATGCTGCTACTAATGCTCTGATGAACCACTTTGGGCCAAACCTGTCCTTGCCATGTACAACATACATGAGTATCAGACTGATCCTATAACTGAGATAGAAATTATTGAAACAATTGAAACTACAAAGAATGAAAATACATATGGCTTGGATGAACTATCACTTCACACTATTTCAAATATACTAGATCTCATCATTACTCCTCTGGTGTACTTAATGAACCAATCACTCTTTCAAGGACGTTTTCCAGATATATTCAAAATAGCTTTAATAATTCCATTATATAAAAAAGGTAATAAGCAGGAAATCGAAAACTATAGGCAAATATCTCTACTAAAATCGCTATCTAAAATCTTTGAAAGAATAGTTGCCAATCGTATTACATCATACCTAGAAATGAATAATTTACTATGTGACAGTCAACATGGATTCAGGAAAGAACGATCTACGGAAACGGCCTCCTGCTATCTACTCAATCATATTATGAAAAAGATTGATGATGGGGAATATGTTGTATCCCTTCTATTTGACCTATCGAAAGCTTTTGATACCGTGGATCCTCTCAAATTAGTTTCCAAGCTTTTATGCCCTAAACTTTCCTGAACATGTAATAAACTGGATACACTCATACATGGCTGCACGATATATGGTAGTGAGATATGGTGATGTTAATTCTAGAAAATATCCTGTGAAAATGGGTGTTCCCAGGGCTCTGTCCTGGGACCTATACTCTTCACTATTTTTATTAACGACCTACCTGAACATATAAAAGCTCACATAACTATGTATGCTGACGACACTACGATTACAATCGCTAGCAATGATATTGAAGTATTGAAAGCGGAAGTTTTTAAAGTTGTTGATGAATTTGGATCCTGGTGCCAACGTAATTCATTAGTACTCAATGTTGATAAAACGATGACAGTGAACTTCTATCTTAGACGCCCAATTCCCAATCCGATAAAGAGTGATGTAGATATCAATGTACCTATCTGAGCAAGTTTTTGGGATCGCAAATAGATAGTCAGCTCACCTGGGATGATCACATAGACAGTGTTTGTAAAAAACTGAATAGCTCTCACTTTGCAGTATCTCAAAACATTCCCTGTTGGGGTAGAGCTACAAATTTCCCAAGAGTTTTTGTAATTCAAAAGAAAATCGTAAGATTGATTTTTAAAGTTGGATATTTAGATAGCTATAAACCAATTATGATTCAGTATCAAATCCTAAGCGCTCCCTGTATATATATTGTCTGATGTACGCAAGAAAAAATCTACTCCTTCTTTGTCTCCCCCCCCCCTACCTTTGCATTCAAGAAAAAATTCAGTTTTTGAAAACACTTTTTTCAACACTCGAAAATAATTTATTGACTGTCCGCAAAAATAAATGAGTCCAGCACGCTTGTAACTTCTCGTTCATCTACCTCTAACTAAAAAACCATTTGGATTATCGCTCTTCTCTTCGCCCATCAGAGGGAGCCTAATATTTAATATAGGTACGTGGATAAATAACTCATATAAAAAAGAGTAAAATATTTTGGCCAGATCTTTTGGATCTCTCGTCGCACTAATAGTAGTCGTTGATGTTTCAATAAAAGTAAAATCTCAACAACAAACGAAAGTTCTAAACGATCCTTATTTACCTCTTGGTCGCCCTATAAATTGGTTCCTGATTGTCACATTTCATTCCTTTGATTTTGGTTCAGAATTAAAAAAAGGTTTTAGTTTAACTGACATGTTTCCTTTTATTGTGGAAATAGTTTAGTGACTACATTTCGTACTTTCCATACTTCACGAACAATTCTTCTCTCATGGGAAGAGTATTTTAAGCAATTCCGCGGCTTCACAAATAAAAAACAATTTTAGCTTCAATGAACGGATAAGTAAAAAGCCAAACAAATTCCCAAAATTCTAGACTGTAATTTGGAAATTATAAATAATGAATGACAAATGGAACGAATGCAATCGAGAGTCGATATGATGAAAGCCTTATCAATGTATTTGCGCTTTGGTAACTCACCGTATACAAGGTCGTATTTTCCGGCGGTCCTGTTTTCCTCCTTTCTGTCAAACTGTTCGTGGACCCATCCAAATCTGGAACAAGCAAAACACACTCTTTAAAATAATCCAACATAATAGCCATTCGAACGAATACAAATATTTCATAAATTAAACACATTAAAGATATATCGAGATGAAAGCATTAACCTTTAATCCATATTCTGCCGTCCTTGTAAATAATAACAAAATCCAAGATACCGTTGACTTTTTTGTAGGCGATTATCAATGACGGCTCCGAGCGATTGTGGAAAGAATCTTCCACTGACCTCATATCTCATATTCGTTTTTTCATCTGTATAAAGAACATCACATGTTTACTTGCATCGCCTGCCTACTATTGACTATTGATGAAACTGATAAATGAGATATGGTTGGATTGGTAGATGACCTTGGGAAGTGTTAGATTTATAACGATTCTGTCATGGGTTTATTACTCCGAGCTCAGCCGCGCATTTAGGACAGTGATGGATGAAAATAATGCAATTACTTCATACATATTTCAACGCAACATTATTTTGTTCGCTGTGCTCTACAAGAATTTATTCATTATGTTGCATACTACATGCATACTACGATGCATCTATCGTCTCATACCAACCAAATACAAATAAAAACACAAACACTGATCACGGCAACCAGAGTCGCAGTAGGGTCATGAGCGCCTCTGACAAGATTTGAAATTTGCGCCCCCAAAACTAATTTTTGCGCCCCCCACTACTTATTTTCTAGGAAGAGAAGCGACACAATAACTTTGAAATTGTAGTCAATTTAAGCTTAAGCATAAAAATAGTTCTTACTATTATGTTCGAAAGGAAACAATACTACACGAGTTTGTTTATTTTTGTTTGGTGTTCAAAATGCGTCCCCTGAAGGTTGCGCCACTGGCAGTCGCCCGCTGGCCAGCCCCTAGCTACGACTCTGACGGCAACGACCTGCATTCAACTTGGATAGCAATGTTAGCCAAGTGAGGTTAGGTTGTGTTAATTTAACTGTATCGAAGAATCATTCCTGCTGGGATTTCGGGAATCTATTTTTTTTTACGATATGATTGCATGCTGTTTTTTGACAATATAACATGTATGTATTGATCATAGTTATTTTGCATCGTTTCGTAATTTAATTGCAATGTGGAATTCCGTCGGATTGTTTCTAAAAAATGGCGTAACAAAAATTTATGTATTGCAGCGGCAGAGATAATACTATTGCCACGCCTAATTACCCTTCTTATTGATGCAAACACAGTTTTTATTGGCCGACACATATTTCATATAGAATGACACCTATCGATAAAATGCATGTTGACCGATTGCAGATTAAGGGTTTTAATAGAGAGATGCATCTTGTATTTAGAATATTTTGGTATAGTTATTCTAATCCCAATTGGAACGGCCATAAAATAAGAGCACTACGAGGAGTGTTCATATGCACTGCCCGGCAAATGGGAAATTTATATACTACCAGTGTTTTTACTTTCAAAGCGTTCCTGGTACAATCATACAAAAAATCTGGCGCGTGTTTCCAGTTGCCCAGATTATCAGTAAAGGCGCTATCAAATATATTTGAGTAATGAAAGCTCGGCTAGCTGGAATGGACATATGTTATCTACAGCTGCATAATATCCTGATTTTACGATATTCCTTAATCACTGCCGTGCCGTGAGGTTAGGAATTATCCATTGAAAATAATTTTATCATTATGGCTTTCTGGAGACCTTTCGAAACAAATAATAAAATCCAGTTGAGATAACAGGTGTCTACTTTTACATGGGGTGATCAATTGCTATGATTGTAAGAATAAGTAACCGAAGAAATACCTCTGAAAAATAATATTCGAACGCCTATGTCAATGCGGCAAGTGCAAAGAGAATCCCTCCCCAAAACTTTTTATGTCGTTCCAATTGGGATTAGAAATACTATACACCTTAGATCGTTTTTGAATTTCTCACGTATTATCGGATTCTGTGTGGTGTTGACGAACTATACCCAAATAATCATTAGTGTTTCTATTCTTATTACAAGTTTTTATTTAGTTTCACCTGTTCCAGTGTCTGTCTGTCTGTCTGAGTGTCTGTCTGTAATCAAATCTTGCAAGTTAAATTTGACCCACCTCTAATCGTCCGATTGATTTGATATTTGGCAGATGTACATAATTCCGGTGACAATGCATTTTGAAATTTTTGTCAGGCAAAAAAACAAAATGGCGGCTTTAATATGGCGGACAATTTTTGTGATTATGCTCCGATTCTATTCAAAATTGGTATCTAGGGGTTTTCGGGGTCGGAGATTATGATTTTTTCAAAATTCAAAAATAAATTAGATAGAAATTACTAAACAAATTATTTAACATCATAAATACAAAAAAATAAACGAAAAAAAAAATTGAAAACAAGCTTTTATTAGTTGTTAATAAAACAACAGAACTAAAAAGTTAAAAATAAAAATTATAAAAAAAAAGACAAGCTTTTATTTATACAAATGCAATAAAAAGGAAAAAGTTATTTCGTTCATTTTTTGATCTAGGTTATTCTGTGAGTAACATATTCAAAAGCTTGCCGCGGATACAAAATAGGTAATCTTGCGCGGCAAGATTTTAAATCTTGTGACTCACAGAATAACCTTAATCAAACAATGAAAGAAATTATTTTTTTAAATAATTTTTGTTGTTGTTGTTCTAACATGGTGGAAGGAAATTGTTTCTTATATTTGGAAATGTCCAAAATGACAATTTTGCTTTCATTTACGTAATGATATATTGAAGAAATATATTTCAAAGGTTATTTTTCCTTTAAATAAAAAATGTGATAAATGGTAATTCTGCTTTCTTTTTTCAACATAAATACCTCCCAAGAGGTTATCTTGAACGATGGAATATAGTGACTGAAGTTTATCTTTCAGTCGCAGATCATTCCACATCTGATTTTAAGAAAACACTCCGTTAATATTTTTAAATAAATAAAATTTTATTTTTTATATTAGAAATAAATAATTTCATAATCCAGGTTTATTGAACTTTTTTGGAATTTTTATATGGCGTTTTTTATTTTTGATACCTATAAAATTATATTTATATTAAATTTATTTCAGGACATTATGGTATATTAGAATAATCTGTATAACTTCATGTTAGTTATTTTTTGGGATAAGCTAAACGTTTTTATTACTAATAAAAATTACCAATTTTGTTTTGAAACCAATCCGGTCCTGACTCTTATATTAGAGACCTGCTGATAAATTTGTATCGGAGTTGTCCAGAGCTGTAAAAAGTTAGAAGAAAAGACAGCGGTATCAGAAAAAAATATTTGAAGGCGTTGAAACCGGAGAAAAGAGAAAAATAATTTCAACAGGAATACACAAGGCTCTCGCAACACGGCTAAATGGTCTATAGCCCCGGGGCTCAAGCCATTTGGGGGCGGCAATTTTTAATGAAAATAACCAAATAACCTGTTCTAAATGAAATAGAAAATATTATATGTTTGCCTATTTTTGTTTTAACCTTTACAAATCTAAAGGTACAAAATTGTCCGGACGTGATGAGTACAAACGAATACACAAAAGGAAAAAACATACGCGCCTCAAGTGAAATTACTCATTTAAATACATGGTGCTTGGTTATTCGTCCTGACGATACGCTCCATGTGAAACGGCACTAAAAATAAGCGTTTCAGGTCAATTTCAAAAATTTAAATGAAGACACAATTAGAAAGAATGCTGCAAAGTTGTGCGAAATGTATATGGACGATTTGGAAGTATGCCTTCATTTTCAACACGTATATTTATTGGAAAATAAAGAAAATATATCTACTGCGGAACTTAGTTTAAGGACAATAATTGACTTGGAAATTGAGTCTACCTTCCCTAACGTGGCCACAGCACGGTCTTCTTTGGGACAGAGCAAATTAAATGTTTTGAGTATTTTATCCATAGAGAGTGACTAATTTAATAACTTAAATATGTGTGATATTGACCAATTTGCAAAAGAAGAAGCTAGGAAATGAAAAATATAAGTTACTTTTGTTTTTTGTTTACTAGAAAGTTGGTTTGTGTTCATATAGCTTTTCTTTGAATTTTGTATGAATTTTATGTTCTTGTTTAGTGCAATGGTAATATATTGACTTTCTCTAGTTCTGACACTTTTCTATAACTTTGCCGGTCACCCCGCTCCCGCCAGCCATCCGGTATTTTCTCATGAAGAGGGGCGCATTAATTTTAGTAGCCCACGGGCGCCGAATATGTTAGGACTGTTCTGGGAATAGCAGGCGATCGAGGGAAAAAGAGTGTCCGGGGACTCAGCGGATGGCATTCCGGAACTGTCGCTCTGGTATTAACAACGAACTTCTAGTTCCGTTTCGCGCAGAACGTTTAGTAAATGTTCATGAGAGGAGCGGTTTCTCAATGTATACCACTCCTTGGACCAACGTCTCCTCTTTTTTTTTCTGCTCGAGCTCAAATATGTATTTGAAACCATCAATGTACCTTCAATGGTAGCCTCAGTAACACCAGAGAACCTTTGGTGAAATAAAATTGCTGATTAAACGCTCTTAGCGCTTAAATAAGAGTCTGCTTTATACAAGCATCCAATATATCCTTTCATTACTTTATTAAAGGTTCAGTGAGATCTTTTTCACAGATACAAATCATACACATTAATATAAGTATTTATACAGTGCTTCTCAAAAGTCCCCTCCCCCCCTCTTATTTTTGGAACGATTATACATAAACAAGTGAAATTTGGAAACTGAATATTAAAGGTTGTAAACTTCCCTACTAGTGATGATAGATGACGAAATCGTCAAAGATGACGTCACAAGGCCATTGTGACCAATAATTTTAAATGGAACCCTACGGCAAGCGATACCTCTTTTAAAAGGTATCGAAAAAACCTATTCAATGATACTAATTTTGTTTGTGTTTATGCAGTTTTAATGGCTCATCAGTAAACATTAAAATTTAAATTCCATTCAGTATGATATTCATTACAGATTTAAGAATCAGTAACTACTTAAACAAATTGCTCGAAGTGACAGTGAAATATCCTATTTTTAAACTCTTCTCGTACTTTTGCAAATGTGTCTGCGGAAACAGCCTCACATTCTGCAACAATATGTTGTTTTAAAACGTCAATATTGTCAGGTTCAGTGACGTAAACCTTCGATTTGAGGTACACCCACAGAAAAAAGTCCAAAGGTGTGAGGTCCGGTGATCGATCTGGCCATTCCGTTGAACTTCGTCGTCCAATCCATCTAACACGATACTCCTCATCCAAATACCGTCTTACTGCACCGTAATAGTGTGGAGGAGCACCATCCTGTTGGAATGTTATTTCCAAATTGCCAAATTCATCTGGATTATCTTCCAAAATTTCAAGGATTAACGGTTCTATTGCGTTTTGCAACAGCTCCAGATAAACCTCACCAGTTAAATTAGTATTTAAAAAAAGAGGCCCAACGATGTGGTTCCCCAGGATACCTGCCCAAACATTCACCTTCTGGGGAAATTGGGTATGTGTTTCACGAAACACGTGAGGATTTGCGTCACTCCAATACCTCACATTCTGTGTATTTACATTTCCATTTAGATAGAAAGTACTTTCGTTACTAAAACAAATTATTTTGACATAGTCTGGCTGTTGGTTAATTTTAGATTCCATATTTTCACAGAATTCTAGTCTTTGGTCTGGGTCGTCGTCTGAGAGTTGATGAACCATTTTTAATTTGTATGGATGAAATTTGTTTTTTTCAACACCCTGTGTACTGTACTTCGACTGACTTCACAGGTAGATGCAACGTGAGTTGTTGAAGAAGTAGGATTAACTATTACTTCTGCCAGTATATCAATTTTTTTCTCATCAGAAATTTGTGGTCTGCCAGATCGTTTCGCATCATTATTACTACCCGTTGTTTCAAACTTACGAAGAAGCTCCCTCAAATAAGTCCTCGAAACGGGGCGATCGGGAAACCTCTCATTAAAAAGGCGTTCTGCTGCATGAATATTTTGTCCAGTTTCACCAAGAATTAGGATCGCTGCTACTTTATCACCTAAAGCACGTACCATTTCGCTTCTTGAAGCACTTAAACGTTCGGCTCACAACAGTTTAACAAATGATCGAAATGTACAAAAATATTAAAAGTACCAAAAGCTGCTAAAACAGTTAAACGTTCGATCAACAATACACAAATTATTAAATGTACAAAAACTTGGACAATTACAAAAACGTCGAATAAGGGAGACAACTAACCAGAGGCGGAGCTTGAATTTGGAATTTTAGTATTAACTGATTCAATTCATCACTTCTTTGCGTTTTTTAAAAGCGAGTTGCCAAAACTGCCATAAACACAAACAAAATTAGTATCATTGAATAGGTTTTTTCGATACCTTTTAAACGAGGTGTCGCTTGCCGTAGGGTTCCATTCAAAATTATTGGTCACAAAGGCCTTGTGACGTCATCTTTGACGATTTCGTCATCTATCATCACTAGTAGGGAAGTTTACAACCTTTAATATTCAGTTTCCAAATTTCACTTGTTTATGTATAATCGTTCCAAAAATAAGAGGGGGGAGGGGACTTTTGAGAAGCACTGTATAACATTTATTCAACTGTTTCACAGCTTCGCTATTCATCTGTAGTGGCTATATAATACTGAGTTTTACATCGTCTTAAAGCAAAATTTAACAGCACTATAGGTAGTTGGTTAACGCGAAATGCTATCTATGCCAGCCCTAATACGGTATATTTTCAAAGGACTCATACCTGTAAGACAGCCGTGTTCAATATAGCATTTATATAGCTCAAAATTTATTTTGGAGCCATGTCTTCTGCCATAATATAAACCCTGTTATAGTTCAACGTGGAGTTCTATAACCTTATCCATCTTTTAGAAATAAGAAGGAACTTAACGATTTTGAAATATTGTGCTGTTTCTTAAGTCATGTTACCCTACAATACGGAGTGGAAAAAAGTAATGCGAACTGGGAATTTCAGAAGGGAAGTTGATTTGAGACTTAAAGAGATTCTCGAAGAATCAAAATCGCGGTAAACCACCAGCAATGAATCAATAATTGAACAGAACAGATCTACGGGAGAAACTCTAGTAAACAAAACCGGCGATAAGATATCTGAAGAAGCAGAAGAAGTAATAGTCAACGCCGATTTTGAGGATGAACATAACTGGGACATCGAAATGGAGGAAGCAAATAACTTCACTCCAGATATGGGTGCAGGCCCACAGTTAGAATCAGAGTTGATTATTTCTGACGAAAACACTATTCGAAATAGATTAAGAGAATGGGCAATTACGCATGGCATTAGTCATTTAGCTCTAAAGAACTTACTACACATTTGGAATCATCACCTTGCAAATCAACTCCGCTTGCATTCTAATCCCAGGACGTTACTGAAAACTCCAAGAAATATTATTCTTGAGAATGTTGGTAGTAAAGGAAATTACTGGCATCAAGGGTTGGAATTATGTTAGCTAATGTAAAATATATTCTACAAACAATTTCTATTAATATTAATATTGATAGGTTGCCAATTTATCGAAGCTCAAGAAAATAATTTTACCTATTTTTATTTATTTTATTAATACCTACTTCTACAGCAATAACGCAGAAACAAAAAACGATTCCTGTAAGCAGAAAAAGTGGACCGATAGAAGTCGCTGACACAATATATCTATGGAGGTGAACAACGAAATATTGGTTACTTACAAGTTTCCTCGATTTGAATTTGAAGTTTTGAATCTTGGGGAGTTTTGAGGCATGAGTTAGTGTTTTTTGTGATACATTTTTTCATTCATATAAGTCATTTGTTGTGCACCTTCAGCACCTGTGTAGTTGTATACGTGATTGTTAGATGGCATCCTTCAATTTTTCCGGTATTAAAGATTGCAGTTAACCTCCGTTTGAATTAACCAGTGGTTGGAATGTGCTTTTAACAGATCATTAAATAAAACAATTTCCATTCTACCTACTGGTTCATTCAACCGGAGGTTAACTGTAACTTTGTTGAAGTAGTAAACTCTCAATTTGAGGCGCTTTAAAGATCCGGCTGAAGAGGTCAGACATCTTGTAATGCTTTTATAAAGGCTTATAAAGTAAATAGCACTTCTATACAGCAAAAGTACTTCTTTCAATAGTTATAACCGCTTCAATTGTAACCTTTTGAGTTATTTCAGGGAACCATCTTGTAAATCCGAAAAGAATATATGATAGCGTGGCCATTGTTGTCACTTCAAGAATTCGAAGTGTTTTTGATAAATTTTTGTAATTAGAAAATGGAATTTTGCTAAATACTTCTTATGAGAAATTATGCTCACATGAATGTACCATTTTGAAACCATTTTATAAAAAAAAAGTGAAATAATTTATAATATTAATTTTTCAAGATATAAAATTTCATACCTATTCAGGTAGACTATACCTATTCACGACAATATAGACAATTCACGATACGTAGTTTGGCCAATCAATAGAGATTTTCTGCTCTAATGATTCTGTGACAAAAATACTACCAGGAAACCGACTGTGCCATCATACGAAAGACAGTTCGTAGTTATATCCTGTTATGTTTTCCACTCGCAACTGCCATTGCTTAATTTGTTATAAACATTTAAAATAATTTTTTTTATTTTTTCGTTTTTGACTTGTAACTTGAAAACTAATGAAGCAATCTCGATACTCTCAATGAACGAATTGTAGAGAATAAAATGCAAAAAAAATAGTTTTAGCGCGACTCGATCGGATTATTAGTAACGGAGAAAAACCGGAAAAAATCGGCGTTTTTTTTATTTCATAACTTCTCAACTTTTTAAGTTGTAGTGATTAATATGTACTTTATGTGTGAAAAACTCAGGCGCTGTCGGATCATTAGCTTTGGCATAATTGCAATATGAATTTTTTAATACACTTTATTGCAGCAGACCTGGATGTGTCATAGGTGGTCCGATTCCAATTTTTCAAAAAGATTTCGAGAGTAGAAGTATAGTGCTACAAAACGTATATGGACGAGTGGGTGAAAGCGGGAGTAGTGGGGGTAGAGTAGCAGACGCGGGGAAGCGTATGTATAGTAATACAAGCGCGCTGCAGCCGTTATGAATCTGCTGCTCTACCCCCACTCTTCAGCCGCTTCCATGCACTCACCCGTTTTCGGTCATGTTTGCAAGTATTTCTCACCTATTTCGCAGCATTTTAACGCAAAATGAGGATAGTCGTTTTGCAGTACTATACTTCAACTCTCAAAATATTTGAGAAAAATTGAAATCGGACCACCTATGATGCATCCAGGTCTGCTGCAATAAAGTGCATTAAAAAAATCAAACTGCAATGATGCCAAAAGTAATGATCCGACATCTCTATTGATTGGTCTAAGTAGCTACACTTCACTTTCCGAGTCTGAAAATCCGCTACGAATGAGTTTTGATCATCACATTGAAGGGTTGCTTGAAGCGCGCGTCAATCGATTTCGACTCAATCGTTTGATCAAAAGATTGACCGTCTAGGACGTCCCTAAGCACAATAAACAGCTGGCTTTTTGATTGCTCTTTGAAGATTACCGAAATTGTGAAACAATACAAAATAACTTTGATCCACTTGAAGTTGTTGAATATATGACTGGTATATTTTTTCAACCAACCGAAATGATAGTGGAATAGGTAAACACGGAAATGAGAAATAATGTTGTTAATGAAGTTCCTTGTACCAAAAAAACATATTTTTTTGCATATTTGGTGGACTTTTTGAAAAAAAGAGCCCGTTAAATTTTACAATTATCAAAAATTATGGAAATATCCTCATTTTTCTTTATACAATTCCTTCATTTCAATGGTCTGTATCCCAAAAAATTCGATATCGCGTTCAAACTGAAGAGGTAAACTCTGTTTCCTCATGTGAGAGAGTAATAAATCATTATTGAAGTTGGTTCAAAGATATTTCGTACCAGCTTAGTGACTGTTAATATGATTAGCCTCTAACAATGGACAACGCTTAAGATGCTCTGTAATTTCCTGTTCTAGGTACAATAAAAGAATAAATTCACGCCTGATTACCTTTTCCCTACTTCAAAAGTTTTTTTAACAAATAATATTATGTAGATATAAATCTGTCCCTGCGATAAGACATAACAATATGATCGGATTTGTTTTCTAGAGGCACAGGTAGTTTACCTACCAGTGCCTCAGTGTTTCCAAAATTTGGAATGTTTAGTTACTTTCCAGCAGTTGTTGGAAAAGTTAGTGCTTGAAAATATAGCCGACAACAAAGTATTTTTGTGCCAAATTTCATTCCATTCATATATACACAGGTTTTAATCTAATTTCTTCTTTTTTCTTTGAAATGTTTACGATAAATCCTTGATAAACCGGAAAATTATTAATAAAAAAACAAAGCTCGCGGTTTCCAAAATTTGGAAGAATTTGACAAAACATTATTTTTGAATTTATATATATATATATATATATATATATATATATATATATATACAGTGACCGGCAGAAAGTACGCATCATATGGGAATTTTTTTTAATATAATATTTTGACAAATGTCGATACATGCAATCGCTTCTGCATCAGAAGAAACCCCAAGAGATGTTGTACACTGCCGTTCGTCTTTTCTTGTTTGGCAGGAAATTTAAAAAATTTAAAAGTTATGTCTCAAAACACACTTATTTGGGAAAATATTGAAAAATGTTATTTGGATAAGTTGTTTAGAACGACATTTTATAGCTATATACAAGTTTGGAAAAAAATCTGAGATGAAAAAATAAAAATCAATTTTTGCCCTAAAAAAAATTTTCAATTTGAAAAAATACATTTTTGACAAATAAACGCATTAGTAAAGCCCAGGAGTAATATTTTGAATAATATTTTGTAAAGATTCACCAGCTACTTCTATTTTATTCGAAGAAAATTTTAAATCTGTGGATTTGCCATGTGTTCAGCTGCTTCATAAGAGGTCACAGAAATATCTTCAGGACATTATAATCCCGATACTGTTTATTATTGACAAATAACCATCTTTATTAATAATGAACAGTATCGGGATTAAAATTTCCTGGAGATATTTCAGTGACCTCTTATGAAGCAGCTGAATACATGGCAAATCCATAGATTTCAATTTTTTTCCGAATAAAATAGAAGTTTAATAATGAACAGTATCGGGATTAAAATTTCCTGGAGATATTTCATATTTAAAATATTACTGTCTACTACTAATGAGTTTCTTTGTCTAAAATGTATTTTTCCAAATTGAAATTTTCATTATGGCAAAAAATTATTTTTTTTTTTTATCTCAGATTTTTCAAACTTACATAGCTATGAAATAACGTTCTGAACAACTTTTTCGAATAACATTTTTCGATATTTTCCCAACTAAGTGTGTTTTGATACATAATTTTTAATTTTTTTAAATTTCCCTCCAAACACGCAAAGACGAACGGCACTGTACAACGTCTTTTGGGGTTGCTTTTGATGCAGAAACGATTGCACATATCGATATTCGTCAAAATTTATTAATAAAAGAATTTCCCATATGATGCGTACTTTCTGCCGGTCACTGTATATATATATATATATATATATATATATATATATATATATATCATTCAGATAAATCAAATAACAGGAACCCATGCACGCAAATCAAAATTTGTTAACAGAACCCTCATTAGAGTAATTAACTACAATACAAATTCTTAATCAGCTACGAACGATTGCAACGAAGTCTTCAAAAAAGTTTAAGACCAGTCTAAAATATAATTTTTTGTTATACTATTATTTAGGATAATATAAGGTACCGTTAGGGATGCATATTTGTATACATTTTTAATAAAATAAAATATGATTCAAACCAGGGTTTCATTCCAAATATTATTTCCGTAGATGATTTTTTATTGTTCTCATAAGGCCTGGGAAGGGATTAGAAATTGTTTAACTTGGAAGAATTTTTAAAATTTCGAAAATTGTGAAAATTCGATATTTTTTTGTTTTTTTTCTAATGGCGGCAATTGTTTGTACATATAAAAAAATGACATCCTGATAACTTTAGCTCAAAGTATAAGTTTTTGAAAGTCTCTCAAGAATTTTGCATCTTGGGGAGTACTATAGATTACACGTTTTCGAGCGACCGTTAAATATTTATTTTAAGGCTCTATTTTTTTTCTACAATCCATTAACATAATTATGAACCAATATAAACCACAAGAATCCTAAAAATGCCAACGAATATATTGTTACTAGCATACTTAATTAATATAAATTAAAAAAAATCGATGTTTCCATGAACCGCTCGAAGATTCTGGATGCCAAGGACGAGGATATATTAGATCGGGTGTAGTTATTTATTGAAAGAAGTAGTAATTCATATTAGCGAATTCTGTGCGGTACGCAGTACATTTTAATGGTAAACTGCGATTGAGTATTTTATTGTCAGAGTGCATTATTGTGTTGTGTTTTCGAAGTGTAATAAACGGACATTGAATTTATCGAGTATATTTTAATAGAAACGAGTCCAGTTTCATTACATTATCCATATTAATTAAGTATGCTAGTAACAATATATTCATTGGTATTTTTATGTATCTCGTGGTTTATATTGGTTCATAATTATATTGATGGATTGTAGAAAATAGAAAGAGCCTTAAAATCAATATTTAAAGGTAGCTCGAAAACGTCTAATCTATAGTACTCCCTAAGATTCAAAATTCTTGAGAGACCTTTGAAAATGTACACTCTGAACTAAAATTTTCAGGTTGATTTTTTTTATGATTGCCGCCATGGGAAAAAAAAAATTAAAACGAAAAAAAATCAAATTTTAACTATTTTCAAAATGTTAAAATTCTTGTGCGATTCCTTAAAAATATTTGATACAACTAAAATTTCGAAAGGGCTCCTCAATTACAAGAAATTTACATATTTCCATGCAAGACTTGGAAAAAAAAATCGGTTAAAATGGGTCACCCTAATATATAACTTATTTATTAAGGGTTTTTCGACAAAAAGTTATTCCTGGTAAAAGTTTGTGCATCCCCTGAAACTAAACATGCACCAACAAAATAAAGTAAAACACACGTAATATACGAGGACTCTTAAATAAAATTATTTTGAGACAGGAGTAAAGTACCCTTATTTTGAAAAATCTCGGGAAATGTTAGTAAGAAAAGTTGTTCAGCATTAAAAAATACCAATTTTTTCAAATGACGACCAAGAAAAAAAATGCTAAAACGATAAATAGACAACATCCTGATTACGACGGTTTATTCAAAAAGCCTGTAATATTAAAAATTACACAACTATTGTGTTAACCACGGTCAATTTTTTTGAAGAGTAAAATCATTTTCAAAGTTTTTGGTGCAAGGTTATTTTAATTTTTTGCAAACACCGAAAATTGCTCAAAATTATATAGTATTGTAACAAGAACTTAATATTCAATAATATCAAAACACAAAACATCAAAATAAAATAAGTATTTCGGCACAAACTCATCGATTTTCTGGAGATTTTCTTGTCCAAAATAATTCTTATATTCGATTTGAAAACAAAAGCATGTTTCCGAAAGAAGTATTTTAGATCTCAGTATGATGTCCATCCCGCAACATGCACAGTTCGGTTCTTCTTACACAATCGTTGATTGCATTCGTAATGTGCTCCGGTTGTATGGCCCTCACACAATTAGTAATCACAGTTTTTTAATGTTCTCTATCTCTAAGAGGACGATGTTTGTAAACTTCGTTCTTCAATAAACCCCAAAAGAAGAAATCCAGTGGGGTTAAATCTGGTGAGCGCGCTGGCATTGGATACTCTGAGTAACGTCCTATCCATTTTCCATAAAATGTTTCATTTGAAAATTGTCGTATTGCTTCATTACAGTAAACACTAGCTCCATCTAATTGATACCAAATTCTATCGCTTTGTCTACGCGGCATTTTATTCAAAATTGGTAATAATGTAATGTTGTAAAAATTGCAAATATCGGTTGTCATTAAGGTTTCAATCAATGAAGAAGGGACCAGTCACAGTATTGTTTGACAGTCCACATAAGACATTACCTTAAATGAGTATTGGTCCTTGCACTCTATAGTGAAATGAGGGTTTTGTGTAGCCTACCATCTACAGTTCTGTGAACTTACTGTTCCATTAGTTGTAAATGTTGCTTCATCAGTCCATAAAATATTTTTTGGGAACCGTGAGTTTGTTTCGTATTCTCCCTGATACCATGCGGAAAACTCATATCTTGGAATAAAATCCCTTTCTTTTAAAGTATCTATTAATTTTGGTTAAAAAGCTTTGAATTTATTTTTTACTTGAAAAAATTTGTAAAGTAGTAAAAGGTACATCAAGAGATGTCGATATTTGTTTAATTGATATCTTATCATTTTCGATAACTTTTAAAACACACTTCCTCTTCCACTTCTATAGATACTTTTGCAGCTGTGTGAGGTTTTTTGAAACTGTTATTAATACTGGCTGTTTCTTTAAATTTATTTAAAATACGGGTTACTGTAGTGTGACTTATATTGCGATTAGGATGCCTGGCATTGAAAATATCTGTAACTTGTCTGCTTGGAGTATTTTCCCCATACAACATAATCTCAATTTTTTCTTCTTTTGTAAGATTCTTAATATTATTTAACTAGTACTTATTATCAAACGTTAACAAAATAAGCAATAACAATAACTACGTAATAAATATTTAGCAAATATGTCAAGTACTTAATGTCAAACATTCGTTTGTTTTCAAAGCCAACTTAAAACAATTATTTTGGACAAAAAAACTCCACAAAAGAAATGTAATAAGTTTGTGCCGAAATAATTATTTTATTTTGATGTTTTGTGATTTGATATTATTGAATATTATGTTATTGTTACAATACTGTATAATTTTGATCAATTTTCGGTGTTAACAAAAAATAAAAAATTGACCGTGGTTAACACAATAGTTTTGTAATTTGTAATATTACAGGATTTTTAAATAAACCACCGTATACAGGATGTTGTCTATTTATCGTTTTAGCAAATTTTTTTGTTAATAGTCCCCATTAAAAAAATGGGTAAAAAAATAAAACTTCACTTAGATGGCCATGACTTCAAATCTAGATGTATTTTTTAATGCTGAACAACTTTTCTAAATAATAGTTCCCGAGATTTATCGAAATAAGGGTACTTTACGATTGTCTCAAAATCAAATTTCTGAAGGCTCCTCGTATATTACGTGTGTTTTACTATATTTTGTTGGTGCATGTTCAGTTTTAGGGGATGCACAAACTTTTACCAAGAATAACTTTTTGTCGAAAAAACCCTTAATAAATAAGTTTCCCATATGGTGCATACTTTGAGGATGACACTGTATATATATATATATTGTTGGTGCATGTTCAGTTTTAGGGGATGCACAAACTTTTACCAAGAATAATTTTTTAAATTATATATATATATATATATATATATATATATATATATATATATTAGGGTTACGTTATATATATATATATATATATATAACGTTTACATTCTGAACAGAGAGGGGTAACGGGAGAACATAATCAAGGCTTGTTGTCTAGAACTACTGAAAATGACTGACCCTCCATCCCGATAAATCTAGATTTTTGCCAACTCACTCGCAGCCAACCTTGGAAACTTTCGAACCCCGTTTTGGAACATAATTCACCGTTAATTATTCGGCTGTTAAAGGCAATTGGCAGAAAATCTCGTCCAATTCACAAACAAATCTAGCCCATAACGGTCTGGAATGTGATATATATTTTTATTGCACTTCCAATTAACCTGCATTCGTTGGTCATTTTTTAAATACATATGGTAAATTGGATGCATTGTAACAAGATTACAAACATTAATGTACAAATAATTCACCTTATCCGCAGAAGTAATCAGATAAATTGTGGAGATTCTAGGACAATAATAATAGGGGGAATTGGTGAAGGAAAGATGGTGCAAAAAGCTGATTTTGTATGCATCTAAAAACGGTTATAAACAATATAAATATATATATATATATATATATATATATATGTATATATATATATATATATATATGAAAGGGAGGGGACTGTTAAACAAAATGGAAGAAATTTAATGGACATAGCCCTCAAAGAGAAGTGTTAACCGTAGACACGTGTTTCGGGCTCTCGGCCCTCATCAGTACGGTGAAGAAGTGCAAGGATGAACACTTGGTAGAAAACGACAAATCAACGGAGTAACCAAACAGAAGCCAGCCGCACATTTGTGGTTTCTGTTAGCAGACCCTACATTCCAGGGCAACAACCAACGTCACCACGGAGGCAGCTATAGCTACATGCGTGACATCTGAGTCCAGGATTATAGAGATGAAAGGGAGGAATATATCTAGGGGACTGAAAGATAAGTGCCATGTGAAGTGGAATGAATAGAAAAATCGAATTAAACGGTTTTCTTCACATAAAGGATTCAATATAAAATTGAACCAGAAAATGGTAGATCTCAGGTGAAAAACAACTAGTTTCATGGCAAATACCACGTAGAACGTTGAATGATATTCACCTGAAAATCCATGCATACTTCCATATAATATCAATGGACATTGAATGCAAATGTTTCTTTCTGATAAGCTCGATTATGTTTAATTTATGTCGTGTTCACCTAACAATCCGCATACCGGTTTCAGGCTTCTTGGCCCTCATCAGAACGGAGTAGTCAATAGGTGAATATCATTCAACGTTCTGCGTGGTATTTGCCAGGAAAGTAGTTGTTTTTCACCTGAGATCTACCATTTTCTGGTTCAATTTTATATTGAATCCTTTATGTGAAGAAAACCGTTTAATTCGATTTTTCTATCTAGGGGACTGTTAAACAAAAACCAACAAAACCACAAATGCGCGGCTGGCTTCTGTTTGGTTACTCCGTAACTATTTTGGAAGCTGTCGCTGATGATCCTTCAATGAGCATCAGAAACCTATCAGAACAGTTCCATACATCCAAGTCCACTATTCATAGAATGATTAGGGAACAACTGCTCCACCCATATCACATCCAGAAGGTACATGCCATGACACCTGAAGATTTTCCAGCACGACTGGAATATGCCAATTGGTTCCTGGATAAGCAAAGAGAGGATATGACTTTTATTACTCGAGTTTTATTCACTGATGAAGCCGGTTTCAGTAGAGATGGAGTAATCAACTCTCATAATCTCCACATATGGACCGAAAAAAATCCCCATGGGATATTGCAAACCAAACACCAACGGAAATTCAACGTGAATGTTTGGGCTGGTATCATAGGAAACCATCTTATAGGACCATTCGTTCTACATGACCGATTGAATGGAGAACGTTATTTGGAGTTCATTCAGAACGATTTGAATGGACTTTTGGAACATGTTCCATTGCAAACCCGAAGAGATATGTGGTTTATGCATGATGGCGCGTCTCCTCATTTTAGTTTGATTGTGCGGGACCATCTAAACCAGATTTTCCCCAATAGATGGATTGGTAGAGGTGGGCCATATTCATGGCCACCGCGGTCTCCGGATTTAAATCCATTGGATTTCTTTCTGTGGGGGCATCTAAAAAGCCTCGTTTACGCTACACCTATTCACACCAGAGATGCCTTGTTGAATAGAATTACATTACATTGTGAAGCCATACGAAACGACCCTGGCATGCTATTTCAAGTGCAGAGAGGGTGTTTGCGCCGACTGAGAAAATGTATTGAGAGAGACGGGGGTCATATCGAGCAGTTTTTGTAGCGGATTTTACATTTCTGTTTGCTCTTGAGGCTTGCGATTGTTTATTTACACCATGAGTTTTGTAAGGTTAGGTTAGGTTATGAACATTGTACCTATCATTTCTATTTTCATTACTAATTAATCTTTTCGAATAATCGATAATTCTTTTTTCAGTGGAAAGGGTGTACTTCGAATTTGGTCCCATTTGAATTTAAAAGATGAAATCCACCCCTAAGGGTAGCTGAATTCTGGTCCGTTAACCGATTCTATCAGGCATAACTTTGTACTGGGTTCTTAGATTTGGATGATTCTTTTTTTAATAGATAGGTTGGATGTCGTCGAACAAAAATGCATTTTTATCAAAAATCGTTGCTCCGATCGATTTTCCACACGAGTACTTTTATTCAGGAAATTGTCCATGTAACCTTGTTTTGTTAAAACATTGACAAATCCCAGTCATTTCAAAGTTTTGGGGTGTGGACCATCGGGGGTAGTCCGTTCCTGACTTTGTAGCAAAACAACTGACTCCTGCATGAGAGCTCATCGAAGGAATTCATTTGTTTAGTCAATCACCAAAATTTAGATGATTTTGAATATTCACTTCGAAAGTTATCAAAGAAAAACATTTTTCATTTTGTAACTTTGAGGGCCCGTAACTTGGTAACGAAGGCTTTTAGGAACAAAAGTTATATGAAGTACTGGTGATATTTTGACTCCACCTATACATTCCCGAGAGGAAAAGAGGAAGTCCAGGGACACCCTGTATATATATATATATATATATATATATATATATATATATAGATGGTTGAATATATATATATATATATATATATATATATATATATATTCAACCATCTACGAGAGAAATCCCATCATTCACAAATCTGCCACCCAAAGAAACCGAATTAACAGCTTAGCGGAGGCCATAAACTCACTAGACCCTAAAAAATGTTCTGGTCCCGACAGAATCCCAGGGTCATTCATAAAACAATGCTAACACATATTTATAACATATCTCTTCGGCATGGCATTTTCCCTTCTAAATGGAAAACCTCCCACATTATTCCAATCCACAAAAACGGTGAAGACACAACATCAGAAACTATAGACTCTCAGTGAATTATGCATATTCAGAAAACTTTTCGAAAAGACAATTTTTAATGAAATTTTCAACAAATGTAAAGACATAATAATTCAAGAACAATACGGTTTTTTCCCCTGAGATCAATAGAAAGAAATCTGAAGACTTTCACAGATTTTTTATTGGATCAGGTTCAGGTGGATGTCATTAACACTGACTTCAGCAAGTCCTTTGACAAATTCAGTCACAAAATTTTGATAACTAGGCTTGCTGAGATTGGTCTCAGCGACTTCCTCCTGAAATGGATATGGTCCTACCTGTAGGGTAGAACTCAGATGGTAGCACTAAATGAATACATTTCATATCCCTTTGAATCATCGTCTGGAGTCCCCCAGGGAAGTCACCTTGGACCGTTATTCTTCATAATATATATCAACGAAATTATTAAATCTTTGAAACATTGCTCATTTCTACTCTATGCAGACGACTTGAAACTATACCGTGCAGTTAATGACCTGAGTGACTGCAGAAAGATACAAGAAGATCTTAACCATCTTGCATTGTTCTGTGATAGTAATAGCCTATTCCTGAACAGAAATACGTTTGACTATAAATACAAAATAAAAAACCATGAACTGAAATCTGTATCGGAAGTGGAAGATCTAGGGGTACTCTCAATTAACATTCAAGTCGCACCTGAAAAAAACTATCAATAAATGCAATAAAATAATGGGATTGGTTAGAGCAAGGTTCAGTTGGTAGAGCGTACGACTATAGATCTAGAGGACGCAGTTTCGATTCCTGTTTAAATAATTTTTTTTTCTATAATGAAAAAAATTGTCTGGAATGCTACAATCTTCCTTCAGGTATAGTTTTACTGACTCAATTCCCATTTCGTATTGATATATTTGGCAAAAATCTTGTTCAGTGGTCGGAAATCGACTTCCTAAACCTTGGCTGAAACCGTCACGTCGACGGTGACGTTGGGGTGAAAGGTTAGCTGATCTTGATGGCCACTGATAAGTGCTTGAGATCCCTCCTACCTTCTTAACCCATCCTAATACCTAACATTAAATTATAGGAAAAGCAGTATCTCGAAACGCAGATGGAACCTAGTGAGGTTTTCCCGTTTTCTTCTCCTTTCTCTTTTCTCGTCCGTTCGAACTGATGTTTCCTGTATCAAGTTATAGTTTTGGCATACATTTTCAGCAATAAGCAGCCTAAAAAACTGACTACCATAAAATTCATTTTTTTTCAAATCCTTACTTGACTCCTTACAATATCGACTAGGAAGAAAAAAACTATGTATTAATCTTTATCCTTATATTTTTGAGTTCTATCTATAGTGATAATTTTTTTTTCAAATACGTTTTTTGAAGGCAGCAGAGTAAAAATAAATTCTGATACTTTGCAGTATCATGCGGATACTACTGCAAAGCCTCAGTGCTAGGCCTGAATAGTGACAATTCCAGTTAAAAATTCATATGAGTATGAAAATGTCAGAAAATCAAAATATAGAAATTAATGATCATTCTTTGGAATATTTAAATCCACACAGTATTATCACCACAAATCATTGTAATGCGATTTTGTTTAGCGCACTGATTGATTTTCAAATTTTTATTTTAGTACTGTAGATAGTTGATCAATCTATGGGGTATAGGCGCCCACAAGAGGGTAGAAACGTGTAAACTCCTATAAACGACGAGCATACTTTTCAAAAGGCGACAAATGGAAATGCGAGCAAAGCTGCGACGGTTAAAGTGCCAGTTATTAATAATAATCGAAATGAGTGCACCTGTTGTAAAAACTGTTTCTGTAACGCCAACAGATGGAACATTTGCTATCTGAGATTCTGCTCACCCACAATCATTGAAAGTAAATTTGATCGAAATTGTTTTGGAAAACTCTGAAACTTAAATCCACGACGTCTTGTATATTCAAACCCTGCTGCTTTCTTTGACTCTGCTCCATAGTGCTTAAAGGGTGATGAGTAAATTCGTAATAGAAAAAAAAGAGTTGGATAAGGCGATGTCCAAAATTGAAAAGCAGATTCAAATTGAAACGATCAGATCTATATCATCACAATTTATTTCTGTGCTTGATACGAGTTGCATATATGAGATATGCTTGTGATGGGTTTACATTATAATACATAATAATCCTACGAAAAATTCCTTTCTCGAATAATAGCAGCACTTTCTATGATTTGACTGACATTTGTTGAAAAAAAAATCCATTTCTCTTTCGTCGTAGTATACGGTAATAAATTATTCGAAAAAGAAACAATAGAATGCTGTTTGATCTTCTAGATAAAAATACATGATATACACGTCAACCTGAAACTGTTCAAACAAAAGTGACGTTTATTGCTGTTTATTTGATAATCTCTGATATATGTTGAAAACTGTGACACTTGATATAATCAGCTGATACTCATTATTAAATAGGTTTCACAGGACATCGCATACCATTTAATCTTTATGATTTATTTTCTCGTGTTTTGACGAATTTTAAACTAATATTTTGTTAATACCACGAGTAATATCAGTATGGTACGCTCCGAATTTTTCTAAATCCGTTAAAAAATTACGATACAGTCGAATCATTGAATTATACAATAGTTAGCCATAAAAAGCAATAGTTATCAGATAATGCTCAGAGATAACATAAATAATTAAAGAAAGTCAAGTCGGTACCATTGCCCATTTTATTAACCATTGCTCATTTTATTAACTGCCAAAAAAAGAGTGTATTTTCCTTACCATTCATTATTTTATTACCACAACAAACCCACGAATAAATTATTCATCTTATGATCATCTGCACATATCGCAATCTTAAGAAGTTTGGGCTACTTTTCCCTAGATGGCCGCTGAATTAAAGTTGCTTGGAAATATACATTTGATTTATCGAAAACTATTGAATCTAGAATCATCGCTTTGTAAACTTTGGTAAAACTTAGAGGAACCCTGAAGTTTTAGCTGAAAAAAATTGCTGTGATAGACGGAAAGACAAGAAATATGCATACGTGAGTGATCTTATGAGAGTTACCGTTGTTTTTTCATTAATGCACAGAACCCTAACGGATCGATTTGTTGAAAATATGAACAGGATGTTCATAAAATCAGATGTGGAATCATCTGCGACTGAAAGATAAACTTTAGTCACTATCTTCCATCGTCAAGATAACCTCTTGTGGGGTATTCATGTTGAAAAGGGAAGTAGTTGTTTTCTGTTAGACATTCACAAAAAATAACTTCATTCATCGTGGATTTTTCAATTCACAGAAAAACCTAACGGATCGTTCTTAACTAGGGTAAGTCCAGGGTAGTTGATCACAGTTGTTGCGTCAAACTAAAAGTAGAGATATTTCTATACTTATTTTTATTCATAATCAAACTTTCAACATTTATATTTATGATAATTGAAAAAAATAAAGCAAATTTTTTTTTTTTTGAAATTACTATTGGCTATCTCTCCTGGGGCGAAGACTATATGAGTAGAGATAGTCAGTAGTAAATGTTTATTATATTTTCTTTCCCTACTGTTTACACTTATGGGAGGTACTTTGATTAAATTTTGATAATTCCAGTGTTGTAGTCATGTCGTTACAATAGACCCTAGCTGGTCGCAGTGTCAAGGGAAGCTAAGTGCCAACCCTGTCTCTGGCTCGTCAGTCTCAAACCAACCATGTCGTTACTATGCAAGGTGGTATACTGGAAAAAGGGGGTGACATGGGATGTGATACCCCATGCAACACCTAAAAAACCAGCAGCTTTAGAGAATTCTGTATATAAAAGTTGTTGTGGTGGTTGATTTGGGGGTATTGGAGTAGTGAGTAGGTAACCAGACTGTCACGCGGAGTAAAGCAACGTCGGGCGCGGATCATACTTGGATGGGTGACCGCTTGGGAACTCCGCGTGTCGTTGCTTCCTTTTTGCCATTTTTTTACTGATCATAGTTAAAAAATCATCTGTTTCATATTTCGATAATCAATGGTCAATACTTTTGAACCTACCTTTTTTTTTCAGACTGTCACGCGAAAGGCTCGGATTCGATTCCTAGCAGTGGATCTTTTTTTTGTCAAAATCAGTTACAATAATATTTTATTTCATAGTGAAAAAATTATATATATTTTAAGTTTTTGAGTGAGTTTAAAACCAGTAAATAATCAGCATAAATAAATGAATCTGTAAAACGATTTATTCGATTTTGGATCGAGAAGAATTGATGTAACTTTCCACGTTGAAAATTCGAATACAACATGAATTCTGGTAGTTTTATTCCGTTTCAAATGTGATTTGGGAAATATTCTCA
The DNA here is from genome assembly GCA_018342105.1 of Gonioctena quinquepunctata. Taxonomy (NCBI): domain Eukaryota; kingdom Metazoa; phylum Arthropoda; class Insecta; order Coleoptera; family Chrysomelidae; genus Gonioctena; species Gonioctena quinquepunctata. The sequence continues at coordinate 352,937 of JAFIRS010000575.1, read as the reverse complement.
TCAAATATCATTCGTGCTGGAGGATTTTATCGCAGAATTTTTAAAATTTTCCCTCAAGCATTTTGCCTCTAGGAAATTTAACTCGTGCAATTTTCGGCCTTATTATCAAAGATTAAACCACTCAAGCTTCGCTTTCGTGGTAACACCGCAAATCGCACTTATTTTAAATTTCCAGGCGAAATGCTTTCTCGAATGAGCGATAAAACAGCTGCCAAAATCAAATCAACCGTTATCGAAATATTCAAACAAAAACTTGACAATTTTGTGGATTGATTAAGTAATGAAGAGATGAAACTTTCAGGAAATCACTAAAAGGAGTCAAGGAACTTCGTTCCTGACGGGGGTCCCCCGACCGCACACTTTTTTCATTAGAAAGGATTTTTATTCAACGTCGGCCTATTTCTGCGACCAGGGCTAATCACCAACACCCGTGAGCATATTTCCCCCAACCGGAAAATTTGCCGAATTCTCTGTTTCCAACCAGAAGTAGGGATCTTTAACGAGCTCAACATTCATGAACTCGGGACCGCCATCTTAAAGTCCCCTCCGATAGAAGCACATCTATAGCTATATCACGTGCTCATTGATATAGCGCGCCTGCAGTTGTAAATATACTACAATGCTGCAGTTATACGGACTTTCAATGCGGGTCTTTCCTGGCAGGGACCAATTTTTCAAGTATACTTCATTGAAGTTTGAGGTAATGTCAACATAAAATTCCAAATTTCTATTGGCAACTTCTTATTAATTTACTTAGCTCTTCAAACATCCTGAAAATTATTACTTATCATTATACTTTATTTCTTATTTTACGTGTTGTTTGAACTCACTACTACTTCTTAACAATTCAACTAAATCAAGCTGGTGTTGAACAAATGTTTTTAAGTGTCATTATTTTCGGTTGTCTTGAATGATAAAAATCTGCAAATGACACCAGGTTTTTTCGCGAACAACACCATAAAATATAATGATTCATGAATGAATATATAAGTTCCAGACATGGTTATTATTTCGGAATCCATTTTACTCTTTTACTACTTCCTGGTGCATTGAAAGTAAAAGACGATTTATGTACATAAACACGTCATCAGATAAAACCGGCTAATTATTGTGAGACAAGACCTCCTTGCTTTTGAATAAAGGAATTATTGAGCTTTGTGATTGAACGATCATGGTCGTTGGAAAGATATTTCAATTATGGATTTATGAATACATGATGATTATAATTGAAAGGAACGATTACCAATATAAAAAAGCTCTGCGACCAATTTTTTTCAGTAATAGTTACAACTATTCGTCTTCAGAGTTCTGGTAACTTGATGGTCTAATCTAATTTCATTTCATGGCAGACAATGAGATCTCTTCATTCCTAATAGTCAAATCATAAGAACATTTCTGGAAGATATTGGAATAAAAATACCCCAAGGTACGGTTATGGGGTCAATATATATATATATATTTATATATATATATATATATATATATATATATATATATATATATATATATGGAACCAGTAAATAGTGGAGTTATGCAGCAAATAAAAGAGAACTCTTTAAAGGTTGTCCAAGCTTTCGGAAATTTTATTAATTATTTCCATCATCAGGGAGACTACAATTGTGTAAAATTTTAAAGTTAGTTTTTTTTTTAAATATAGTTTGAATATGGCTTACATCTTTGTTGAGAATGATTATAAAGGTGTTCAAATATGATGGTTGACACATTATGAAGGATGAATGATGATATAATACAATTTAAAATAACTAGTTGAGTATTAAAATAAGGATTATCACATTTTTTGTAGGTGAATGTCATTTCCCCATGAGGGAAGAAATGTCAAGTGACAGGTTAGGAACTTCTGACAATATATATATATATATATATATATATATATATATATATATTAGGATAGAGAGAGTACTGGCCAGTGGACAGTCCGCAATGGGGGTCTTCATCGACACTGAAGGAGCTTTTGACAATACGTCATTTGAATCTATCTGCCATCTGCCACGATGCGGCGCGGCACGGAATCGATCCCACCCTTATTAGGTAGATCAAAGCTATGCTATCACAACGAGTGGTAACAGCAGAATTAAACTGTAGCTGCCAAGGTATCAAGGGGGTATCAAGGGGGTATCAAGGAGGAGTTTTATCACCCCTATTATGGTGCCTAGTAGTAAACGAGCTTCTCACAGAACTGAATGAGTCAGGACTGTATACAAGCGTAAGCAGATGACTTAGTCATGTTGGCTCATGACCAACCGGTAAACCTGCTAGGAGAAAACATTATGACAGCTCTTGGCAGAGTAGAACAGTGGTGTTCTGCCGGTAGGCTGAGAGTCAACCCGGAAAAAGCGGACTTGGTACTCTTCACCAAAAAACGCAAAATAGGAACTCTTCCAGATATACAGCTTCCGTATAAAGCGTCGACCAAATACCTTGGAGTCATCATAGACTCCAAGCTGACCTGGAACGAACAGATTGAAAATCGAACCAAGAAGGCTACCTGCTCCTAGTGGGCATGCAGAAGAGCCTTCGGCAACACGTGGGGCTTGACACCAAAAACCCTACACTGGATATACACGGCGATCATTCGCCCGATACTAACGTATGGATCCATCATTTGGTGGACCGGTACTACAAAGGGCAAGTCCAGAAATGAACTTGACAAAGTACAACGACTGGCTTGTCTAGGAATAACAGGTGCCATGAGGACCACGCCTACTAGAGCTCTAGAAGTTCTACTAGGACCACCTCTGCACCTTGTCATTGAACATGAAGCCATGCGTGCTGCATACAGACTCAAAGGCGCAAGCCAATGGATCGGTACTGAGGCAGACCATGGGCACTCAGCTATCTGGAACAGGGCAAAGGAAGGATGTCCAGTCCTATTAATGGAAAGAGACAGTACCCCGCCTGTTCTGGATTTCAGAAGAGGACCCAATATACACACACACACAGGGAGGAATGGAAATACAATGCGCCTGATAGACCCCCAAACCATGGATCAACCTGGTACACAGGGGTCAGGGGTCTACGAAGAAGGAACAAAGAGAGAAATCTCAGTTCCCTTAGGCAAATATGCCTCAGTGTTCCAGGCTGAAGTATATGCTATACTCACCTGTGTCCAGGAAAATTTCGACAATAAGAGTCGAGGGCCTACTGCCATCTACTCGGACAGCAAAGCTGCTGTTATGGCGTTAGGCGCAAATAGGATTGTATCCAAACAAGCAAAGTCAGCCTCATATGGGTCCCCGGGTACGAGGATGCAGATTAGCCAAGATAGGATCGGGAAAGACCCCAGTCGGACCTGAACCCATCTTGGGAATACCCAGCAGCCTGGCAATCTCAAATATGGAGGAACTGCTACAAAAACAGTTCCTTAAAGCATGGCAAGAGGCGCCAGGCATGAGGCAATCAAAGCTCCACATAAAGGGGCCATCGATAAAAATGTCTAAAGAGATACTGTCACTTAACAGACAGTTTATCAAGACTGTGACTGGGCTCCTAACGGGACATAATCAACTGAACAGGCACATGGAGCTCATCGGGAATACAGATGATTCCCTATGTAGATGGTGCCTGGAAGATGACGAGACATCGTCGCACATCCTCACTGAGTGCCCAGCTTTGGTGCACCAGAGGGAGATCAACCTTGGGAGCATAATTCTGAACCCAGAGGACGTCAAGAAGATTCAGCTGAGGAAGTTGCTGAATTTTGTCAAAGAAATCGGCATGCCTAGCTGATTTTCTCAGAACAAGTGGGCGCACAATGGGCCCAAATAGAGAGGCCTACGTGCACGGGGTTCTTTGGAACCAGCCCACCTTGTGCGAAGAAGATATATATATATATATATATATATATATATATATATATATATATATATATATATATATATTATATATATATATAAAATAATAGGTTTTGTCGATGAACGATCAATTAATGAAATGGTAAAATAAAATCATGAATACAACACACTTTTTTGTATATAACGCTTTCAAAGATTCAAACATAAACATTATCTAAACCTTTCAAAGTAAAGTTCTGAGGAACATGGTCAATGCCCCATGGCACGTCAGAAATAAGGATATAAAAATCCCGACAGTGACATACGAAATCAAGAAGATGCTAGCAGACAAGAGGACAGACTCCATCTTCACCCAAATATAGAGGCTCTTCAGCTACTGGACAACCGATCCCTAGTCCGAAGACTGAAGAGGACTAAACCTTTTGATTTGGTGTAGTACATAGCAATTTTTTATTTATTTTTAATTGATAAACATTTTATTTTCCAAATTAATAATACATATTTAGGTATAAGCATTAATTTAAAAATACAAAATGAAGTATGAAATATAAAAAAAAATCAAGATGAAAATACTGATTGAAGTCCGGGACTCGAAGGGATGGCGCATTTGCTGTTTCAGTTGGAAGAAAACCCGTAAAAACCCACAACACCATCAGAATTCAGATCATCAACTTTCTCATAGAAAAGGACACATGCTCCCTGAGAGATGAAAGAATCAATCTTAGAAAATACACGGGAGTCATCGAAGAGGTGCCAACAATTAGAATATGGGTGTTCACAATATGCCGATAGTGTCCTTTGGAAATGCTGCCGCTATGATTAGATATGGCTTAGATATTATAAAGAGTATTCATCCATCCTGAGCAGAATATTGGTCCAAATTTGAATTTTGTAGGGGAAAATTAATCACATTGTCCAATTTACTGCCAACGGTTGAAAAAAACACGTTTCAAATGTATAAATACATTTTTTGGAAATGTTTGTATACAAATCTTCTTTTTAAATTATGTTTTCATTCCACAAGTCCCACAGTATTGGTTGCATCGTCAGTCTCCTCTTCTGTCAACAGTTCCATATATTGTGTTAAATTCACGACTTCGTTCGGCAAGTCTGGAATAGGGATTGAAAGAACCCAGAAAGATTCAAAAGTAACAGACAGATATCTTGTCCAAGAAATGGAAGCATTTTGATTATCATTCATGATAACAAAATCGTTTGGTGATGGATGATTCTCTGCTCTCGACTTGTTAAAATCTTCATGTAAACCTACGAGAAGGTATCTTGGAAACTCTTCCGAATCTTTTAGGGTGTTATTATCAAAGGAATGGCCAACATTTCTGAATAGACGGAGAAAAATCAGGACTCTAGATATTTTTCACCAAATTTATAAAATATTTCACTAGATCTCCTTCCAAAAACCATTCTTGAAAAATTCCAATAAAACCTTGATATTCGAAAGACACTGGATCAAGCTATTCATAAAACAGGTATTTCCTACATTCCTCCATCCTCTTAGGCCAAATGTAGAAATAGAGTCTCTTATTGGTATGGCATGCTCACTTATGTCGATCGAAGAATCCGTGGGTTCATTGTTCCTATAATTCAGAGATGGGGATAGAGAAACTGATATTCATTTTCTGGAAGGAACTGATTATCTTTGTTAAGTACATAGGACAATCAAAACCACTGAATTACATTGATTAATGACAATTATTTGGTTTTGAGATTAATCCAAAGAAAATGCATGGTTGGTCATTTTGACCAGTTTTAATTATGAACGTGAAAGCGTTACATAAAAAACCTATATTGCCAAAAATAGAGCTTTAGAGTCCCTCAACTTTTATTTCGAGTGTTTTCTACGATATACACAAAAATGGAATATTGTAAACTTTAACGTATAAGCAATCGAATGATACTGTGAGTAAATGTTTATTGATCCATTGTATCTTATTTATTTTCTTTGTTCTTATAATTCGAAAATGAACATTATTATCATTATGAATATATGACTTGTTTGTCCTGTACGTTGTGACATATGTGCGGTTTGTTGCTTTAACTTATTTGACAGCCGTTTATCTCTTCATAACTCTCGTAATTCATCAGTCTTTAAGATTTTAGAATCTGAAAAAATCAACTAACAAACTAACAAGTCTTATATGTTAGACTGATTTATAATAAGATCAAGGTCGAAACATCACCTTTTTGTCAGATACAAATTGTGAAATCTAGCTTCCTGAGTAGCCACACAATCGTTTCCTTCCTCTAGAGTTCGTGACTATGGAATTACTAAATTCACCGCTGCAATATAATGTACACTTCACTGTTCACTCTAGACTCTATCGGCTGAATTACTTACATTCTTTGGTCTGAGTAACTCCACTAGCGGCACGCCGCAGTTTATATAGGCTTCAGATGACGCTGAAGCTAGCAGACCAAATCCCGCAGACCACTTGTCGGCGACAGCCGCAGTTGTTGAAGGGGACTGTACACAATACGGACCGGCGAATATCACATCCACTTGGATCATTCGCTTATTTAAAAATAATACATATATCTATTTGTTTCATTATGATATATATATATATATATATATACATATATATATTCTTGACTACATATATATATTTTCTTCAATTTCTCGGAATAAAGGTCTGATTCAGTCAATTCATATGATCTCTCTTAACGAAGTTTCGACATGGTATTTGTCATCATCAGGTTAACACACTAAAATAAAAAATATGGAGTTTCAGACATATTTAACTTGACACAATATTGAAATGTATGCACTAAAATAATTCTTTAAAAACATATGGTCAGAAATATAGCACGTTATTTAACATATATGAGTTCTCACTTACAAATTATTTTATTTGAATTCTGCGTTCGCATCGTACGAACGTTATTGTAGGTATGTGACTGCAAAATCGAAGTTATCGGGAATGGTTTGTTTATCTTTCATGCATTCCCGATAACTTCGCAGTCACACACCTACAATAATTTTCGTACGATGCGATCGCAGAATTCAAATAAAATAATTTGTGAATACTCATATATGTTACAGATATTTATATATTGAGTTAAATAACTTATTATATTTCGAACCATATGTTTTTAAAGAATTATTTTAGTGCATACATTCCAATATTGTGGTTAAAGTCAAATATGTCTCAAACTTCATATTTTTTATTTTACTGTTTTAACCTGATGATGACAAATACCATGTCGAAACGTCGTTAAGAGAAATTATATGAATTGAATGAATCAGACCTTTATTCCGAGAAATTGAAAAAAAATATATATATATATATATATATATATATATATATATATATATATATAAATTTAGAAATAAGACTGAAAATTGGGGAATAACGGGGTCTTCAGTCAGCACAAGTTTGAACTATGAAAAACTCTTTAATACGATGGACCGACTTTCGTGGGGAATAACGGGGACTTCAGTAGCACAAGTTTGAACTATGAAAAACTCTTCAATACGAAAGCTCGGTCCATCGTATTAAAGAGTTTTTCATAGTTCAATACTTGACTGAAGATCCCCGTTATTCCCCACTGTTCATATATATATATATATATATATATATATATATATATATATATATATATATATATATATATATATATGATATTTTAGACCAGGGCCAATCATTTTTGAAATATTTTTTTTTTTCAGTATGTGGATGGTTGGAAAATTTAGGGTAGATTATAAGTAAATTAAGAAAAATCAAGACGACTGAGTGAAAGTCCGGAAGGGGGCGTTTTAAGGGTTGTATATTGGTTTTTTACGATTTGTGGCTGGAATATGCATCCTATCGAAAAAAGTTGAATTCAAAAGTTAAATAAAAAAATCTGAAACTTTTCTATCAATGATTTTTCAACATAATCTTAAAATTAACGAAAAAAACGATAAAAACCATTTTTTATATTTTTATCTACGCAAAATATATATTTTTTTTCATGAAACTTGGTGAAAACGTTCTTTTTTATGTTTTAAATAAGCTGTAATTTTTCCAAAGCAAAATATTTATTTTTCGATTGTATACGAATTTAAATAAAATCAGCCTAATTTTCAATCAAAAAAGTTGGTTTACAAATTTTCAATTCTTGAACTTTATCACTGCTCATTTTCTTCGTTGATACCCTTAAGGATAAAAAAAATATTTTCGTATGGAAAAATATGTTAAAAATGCAAAAAAAAAAAAACTACTTTTTCATAATCGATTTTTCAGTAATCTTGAGAATTTCCTATTTTTATTGCAAATAAGCGTTGAAATCGATGAAAAAGAATAATTTTCGTGTAATATAATGTCATTCAATGGGAGATGCCTGGCAATATTTGCGCCTGGCCTCATCCTTAATAAAGGTTCCTTCAGCAGTACATCCATTCACACACAACAGATCCATCTTAATGATAATACCAGCTAAAACTAGCCAGAGAAGTAAATGAATACAAAAGGTCCATTTTGATTTTGATGGAAAACGAAAGGAACTCGAAAATTTGGAACTAAATGAAATCGAACAGTTAGAAAATAAACCCGGATAAAACGAAAGCTGCATTAGATCTTATGGTGAAGGGCGACCTACAAAGAAAATTAAATTAAAATAAAACTATTTCGACATGTATTTTTCTATATTTGACTGGAATCAATCATTTTTATGTTCAAAAAGTGACGTGTACATTATTTATAGTTCATGTATAAAAAATTATAAAAAATCTGAATAAATAGCCTTTATATTTTGAAGTATTTGATTATTGTTTAAACAATGTTTTCGGTAATTTCAAAACCATTAACAAATAATTGAATGTAAATGACATTATATTAGATGAAAATTAATCTGTTTCATCAATTTCAACGCTTATTTGCAATAAAAAATTAGAAATTCTCAAGATTACTGAAAAATCGATTATGATAAAGTAGTTTTTTTGGTTTTTTGCATTTTTAACGATATTTATCCATACAAAAAAATTTTTTTTTCATATCATCTTAATGTCGAGGTTTTAACGAAGAAACTTTTTTTTAAATTTAAATTCGTATACAATCGAAAAATAAATATTTTGCTTTGAAAAAATTACAACTCATTTAAAACACAAACAAGGACATTTCAACCGAGTTTCATAAACATTTTTTTTTTGCAAAAGATAAAAATAAAAAAACTTTTTAGCGTTTTTCTCCTTAATTTTGGGGTAATGTTGAAAAATGATTGATACAAAAGTTTTAGATTTTTTAATTATCTACAACTTTTGCATTAAACTTTTTTCGATAGGATGCATATTCCAGCCAAAAATCGTAAAAAGCAATATCCAACTCTCAAAATGCATTTTTAGCTACCCCCACCCTCCTTCCGGAACTTTTACTGAGACGTCTTGATTTTTTTTTATTCCTTATAATTTACTCTAAATTTTCCAACCACCTACATACTGCTAAGAATTTTCCATGAATTCGGGTATTTAAAATCGGTTTGGCCCTGGTCTATTTAGCTAATTTGTTCGCATTCTCGTTATCAATGACATATGAGAAATTGGAATTATACAGGGGATGGTTTTGGTTTGAATCATTTGAAGAGACCTGAAAAACATTACTAGTACTACCACTTGCAGAATTATAGTTCAGGTATAAGATTTTTTAAATCCATAGTTATACATGCTCTCGTCGAACATTTCCAACCTATTTCTCCTTAACGAGTCAGAAAGCGATTGAAAATCTAACATATACTCGTTTACTAGTTCAACGTTATCATTTATCACAATTATCTATTACCGTTAATGCACCGAATCCGACGTGTAGAACGAGTTGTATAATCTGAAATTCTATTCAACATTCATTGTGAAATTTTATCGTTCATTCACTACGATTATGCAACGCATTATACACAGTCCGTTAATTCCTGACAATGGTGACTTTGAATGAAGGCGAATTTTTTGAGGCGAGTAATGAAGGAGAATAATAATTTATTCAATCTGACGATGTAATTAAATAATATTGTGTATATAAAAAAATCATAGATTATTCATCATTTTATCCAAGTTCTCAGTGAAATGGATATACATATTCCAGTGTTCTCAAAGTACTGCTGCTGAAGATGGGAATTTAAATTCTTGAAATGCATCGATGAAAAAAATTTTGTTTTATTTGCGGAAAGTGACCTAGAGTACCTTTCCCCTCTTTCAATCTGGATATTCCACTTCGACAATATGGGCTATTTTCATCAAATTTGGGTGTGTTGATTTTAATTACGTGGGAAACTACTACAATACGGCAAAGGTGAAATAGGTGGAATTATAAATGGCGACAAATATAAACTGCAAAGTGAAACTCCATCTAGTACCATGAAATTCAAAGATGAAATGCCCACACATTTATAGGTAGCCAAGAGTCGTTGATAGGGTATATACTATTTTTTACAAAGAATAATGGGCAAGAGTGTAACTAAATTCCGTTAACTCGGCATCCGAAAATAATTTTACATCGTAATACGCCTTTAATATACGCCTTTAATATATCGAATTGGAAATATTACATTATTGTAGATACTGCCAGTTACAATTGATATGGCACACTTGTTACAACTCAAATGGTGGTATGAGTCCTCGAAGTAACAATTTTCGAACACTTGTAGTTTATAGTTCACAAATATAATTCATAAGTAAACATTACCGAATTATAATTTAATCGATATTTAGTTCCCTTTAATTCATGTCATGAGTCCGAAGTATACGTATAGAGACGCAGGTTATTGATAGGATTTCGAAATTCAATCTTGCATATTTCCAGATAGATATCGAGGAATTTAACGATACGCCCTTCGAAATTATTCACTCTGCGACCAGATAGAATTAACAAACAACATTCCGGTGGCTACACCTCAGTTCTTTAATCCCGACAATTCCCCACACAGAAAGAAATATTGGAGCAATCATTAGTGGCCATTGATATCAGTCAATGGCCACTGATGATTGCTGCAAAATCATTGTCCCAACGTATTTTTCCTTGAGCCAATGACCAAACATAATGAAAATCCGTCCATTTTTGTACTTAAATAATCAACGAAATCATTACAATGTTATCATGTCCATGACAATAACGTAATTTCATGATTAGTTTTATGTTGAGATAATTTCCACAATGAAAATTTGCCTTACAACAAGGAAACAAATGCATTGCGCAAACGAACATGAGGTTAATAATACTATGTACCATTAATCATCACATTTTCTTGTAACAATACATCAGGGTATGGTTCAATGCTCATTGGCGATGGCTTCAGTACAGTGACATCATTTTATCAATGCTTGAAAACATTAGCAAATACACCCATTCATTGATTACTCAATTCATCGATCAATTATTCTCAACATCACCCAATGTACTTGGTCTTGTTGTCAATGTCCGAGTGCCTTGTATGAAGGCTGAGATTCAACTCCATCTCCCCCATCCCAAACGACGCTTGAACCAATCAAGAATTTCATGTTCGGGATCGCATCAGTATGAACGGTTCTGGGAACTGTCCTAACTCTGACTTAGGTACTCGAAGTCGCGATTACATCGATAATAATCGTTTCACGGGAATTTATATAGGTTATAGAAGTAGAAGTTTTAGTGTTGAGTGTCACATGTGAGATATATGTGTCTGCTGGTAAGATATAATTTTTATAGCTTCATTACCATTTATTGAATCGGAATTTTTTTATAACCTAACCACCACACGTGCGGTTGTGTTATGGTCAAAAGCAATGACAATTCTACAATTTCAACTTTCAAGTAGGTAAACGTACTAAATACTGAAAATGTATGGGTCGATCTGCCCCTTTCTCGTATTTCGTGAAATTTTTTCGATATTTTGATGTGGGGTTTCCAACATTTTTCCGATAAGTCTGTTAATGGATTCATCCCAAGGAACAATAAAATGGCAGGTAATTGCAGCAATTTAGAATTTCATTTTAATTTAATTTCATCTACACCAGTAAATATTTTATATTTAATGTTTACCCCTATTTTTTGTAGCAATGTTGATTTGTATTGATTTATATTTCGATGCTACTTTTAACAAAGTTGAAATGCTGATGATTCTTGCACAGACATATGATTCGGTAAAAAAAACTTAACGATTCACACATGGCAAATGAGGTTCTGTTGTTTTCACTTTCCAATGAATGAATGACCTTGTCCAGTTTATAGTGGTCAAATTCGATCAGAGTGATCACATATTTCTGTATTTTTTCTCCTTTGAAAACTAGAAAGAGAAAGTAGTAGTCTCTTCATGCCAGTTGTAATAACACGAATTGACTTGTCTTTCAGATGGACGAGATGCAGCAGTTCTGTGGGCCCTTCCCGGGTTTTTCGTGCCCAGTAAAGTTATTGAAAAAGACATTCATGGCAAATCTCAAACGACCAAGTTCACCATACGTGATTCCCAGTTATCATTTTTGTATATAGGCAAAACCGTCCAAGAAGCGGAGGACCGGATAAACTCCCTGCAATCCAAGAAGTCGTCGAATCACCTTTTTATTTTCGTCATTGGAGAAGATATCACAAAAATTTAAGAAATCCACACTTACTTTGATGGATTCGAATATAAATTTTTCAATACGATAAGGCAATGGATATCTGTTTTAAAATAATATATCTTTTTAATTTGAATTTTCCAGAAGAAAGTATAATGATTTGGTCCTTTATAGATTTTTTTTCTACAAAATAAAATCAAACAACTCCCACTCAAATATACACATTTTGTGTGAATATCTCGAGAAAAGTCAAAGTATTCCTGAATAAAGATGTAGATCTATATTAACTATATGAAATGAAATGTTTTATAGGAAAATGGCTTTTTTTACAAAATTAAATTATATTCTTGATTTAAGCGAAGGTATCATTGATCTAATTGAAATAAGCAGATTCTCCTTTTGATATAAAATATGAATTAATTTCTTATTGCAGAATTCTAGAAACTAAAATTTTTTGATTGAAAATATATTTCATAGCTGGGAACTGGGGATTCCTATTTGAAGTTAAATAAGTGTTGCCCCCAAAATTTTTATGTGAAACTCAGTACAATATTTTTGTATATTGGGTGCTCTTATCTGATATTAATCACATTTTCCGGTTCGAATCATTAAATGAGAATGAGTCTGCGTCAACTGAAAAGGGTTTGATTTTTTCTGTGTTTTTGTTAAAAAATCGCTATATTTTCTGAAAGTTCAGTGAATAATTTAGAAATAGAATTTTGATTATTTTTCCAGGATCCTAAAGAAAACGTACTCTTGACTGCCACTATGGCAACTGACATGTTACTTCATTATTAAAATGGTGCTCTCTGAATATAATAACATTGTTCTCTCTTGCATATGAATGGAATACGAAAGCGTAGTAGGGCCAACTATTTTTCAAAAACATTTGGAATTTTCAATTGTCACTTTAAAGTGACAATTGCCAGTTCAAATTGATAATTGTCACTTCATAATGGCCATCTTTTAGCTTCAATACCTATCTGATTGGGAAAGACCTATTCATTTTCCAAGAGGAATCCTCAGTTTGTTTTGCACTCTAGTTATGAAACACCATGTATTTTAAGGCGCCTAGGATAATGTTATGAAGCCAGTAATTAATGTCCTCGAGCATTACGATAATGCTCTTAAACATTGAATGGATTTTTACTGGTTATCAAAAGATGTACGCTCATTGATAGAATCAAATCATCGTAATAAGGAATAAAGTTGGTTGGTTAATGCACAAAAAAACATTAATTATAATACACTCTTGTGATTGAACTCTAGGTGATAGAATAATTATTGTAGACCATGAAATAATGCCCCTAGCCGTTGAAATGAATCTATTAAATATTGTACCAATGCCAATTAAGGATTAAACAAAAAACTTTCGGTGATAAAATACATGTTTTGATAATTAGTATAAGAAATTAAATTGATTGGTTAATGTACGAAATACATTGATGCCAGGATCGATAGTCGATGTTCAAGGGGATTATATCAATGAAGGTGGTCCTCAAGCAATGTCCTTATAGTGAATATATAAACACCTCTTCATCGGGCAATCAACAAAGGGCATCGGTTGAAAAATAATGTCCAAATACATTTTTCGTAATGCTTGTTTTCATTACAATCAGGTCACTTTTTCGTTCTGTGCAGAAGAACCCCACACCATACTAGTAGATAAACTGCTGATATCTTTTAACCTAGTTGATAATAGGGGGAAAACAAAACCCCTGAACTGATACAAAACGAATTGAAACAGTAAAAGGATGGTTCTCTGAGACGAGCCTCAGAGCCATTCCATAAAAAACACCCATTCCCTTTCAGAAATTATAGCATCTAGACTCTGCTTGTGCAACACTAGTTGATGAGCAGTCATATCGAACCTGAGACCAGCATCTGCAATATGTCAAAAACAAAAGCAAAATATCCTTCATAATAAGTGAGAGGCTTCTGGTAAGACCTGGAAACCGAATCAAAAGTCGTGAATTGGCTATACACGTCGCTTGTACGTCCCAGAATTGCAAATAGAAAGCTCACTTTTGTAGTAGCCAAATACAAAGAAAACCTTGCTAAATTCATAATCTTGCCTGGTTTTGTATCATGGGTGAAGAAGCGTCTTACCTATGGAAACCATCCTCAACCATTGATAGAACTAGGCACATATACAGGGTGTTAGTGAATAAGTGCGACAAACTTTAGAGGGTGATTCTACATGAAAAAATAATGACAGTTTGCTATAAAAATTTTGTCCGCAAATGCTTCGTTTTCCAAGATACGGGCTGTTATGGTTTTTCTTAAAAACTGACTATTTATTTATTGCTCTGAAACCGGTCGAGATATGCAAATGAAATTTGGTGAGTTTTAAGAGGTAGTTATTGCGCATTTTTTGACATGCAATTAAGAATTTTATGTTCATCATTGGCGCGCATACGGGTAATGATCTCAATTTTTTTAAAGAAAAAAATGGTACGCCACTGAGATATTTCAAATTAAAAATCATTTTTGAATTCTTCGTTCAAATCTCTCCTGCCTTTTTTTCGTATGGGGCGCCGTTTTCATGCAAAAAAATAAAACATCTTAACGCGTATTTGTCATTACTTTAATACATTATCTAGTAGCGATGCTAGTAGGCTACTGTCAACATTCTGTTAAATACGAATATTTCAACGAAATGTCAAATTAGCGTTTCTTCATTTTCAAGCTTTCAGTTTGGTATAACATTAATGATAAGTAATTAATTTTTCTTTTATCGATAAGAATGGAAAATTACACAAATGCGGAATTGTCAGACATGCATTTTGTCCATGGTCGAAGTTAATGGAAATGGTCGGCAAGCTCGACGATTGTATGCTGAGTTGTATCCAGGACGTCGGGTACCCCATCACACAATATTTACTCGTCTTCACCAACGTTTGCGCGAAAATGGTACATTTAAGAAACAACCGGCTGACTGCGGGCGCCCTCGAGAAGTACGAACTGTGCAACTAGAAGAAGCAGTTCTCGAGTTAATTCACCTGAAACAAGTACTCGAAAAATTGCCAACATACTGAATGTAAGCAACTTCATTGTATTTGAAATTCTTAAAGAACAGTAATTGTATCCGTTTCATATTCAACGTGTGCAAGCTCTACTACCTAGAGACTTTTTTCCGTGCCTAGTTTTTTGCCATTGGATTCTTCATCAAATCGCTCAAATTCCTAATTTGTTGAATGACGTTTTATTTACTGACGAGGCTAATTTTGGACGACAGTGTATACGAAATTTCCATAACAATCACCTCTGGGCTGAGGAAAATCCACATGGAATCTTTGAAGCTCATTTTCAGCATCAGTTTTTAGTAAATGTATGGCTTGGTGTACTTGATGATCATTTAATCGGTCCATATCTCCTCCCACAACGACTAACAGGCGAATTTTTCATACAGGAAGAGTTATCTGTTCTTCTTGAAGAAATTCCTCTACAGCTGAGACAACACTTCTGGTTCATGAATGATGGTGCACCAGTCCATTTTAGCATTATTGTACGTAATCACTTAGATACAGTATATCCAAATCGTTGCATAGGTACATTGGCCTGCTCGATCTCCGGATTCAAATCCTCATTAGTTTATTCCACTCCCGTCGAAAATGTTGAAGACCTGGGGAATCGAATTATAGCCGGCTATGAGACAATAAGAAATACACCAGGAATATTTGCGCGAATACGACAATCAATGAGGCGAAGAATTGAATCTTGTATCACTGAAGGAGGTCATTTTGAACATTTGTTGTAGCTTTGCGCCTATTTATTTATTAGTGTTATTTTCTGTTATTGTTCTGGTTTAACGTTATTGTATTAGATAGTTCTTGATAATGTATTAAAGAAATGAAAAATACGCGTTATGTTTTATTTTTTTGCATAAAAACGGCGCCCCATACGACGAAAAAAAGGCAACCCACAAATTGAACGAGGAATTCAAAAATGAATTTTAATTTGAAATATCTCAGTGGCGTACCATTATTTTATTTAAAAAAATTGATATCATTACCCGTATGTGCGCCAATGATGAACATACAATTTTTAATTGCATGTCAAAAAATGCGCAATAACTACCTCTTGAAACTCACCAAATTTCATTTGCATATCTCGACCGGTTTCAGAGCAATAAATAAATATCTCCGTATCTCGGAAAACGAAACATTTGCGGAAAAAAGTTATTATTTTTTCATGCAGAATCGCACTTATTCATTAACACCCTGTATAAGGGGGTTTTTAGGCATCGATAGAATTTGCTGAAATTTTAGTATGTTACACCTAAGGTATATTAGATTAATTCTACGCGACCACGATAGCGATTGCATACGGGGTGTAATAGGAACTTTCTATTTCTTGTCGTGTAATAAGCGATTTTAATATAATAACTTGAAATGCGATTATCAAGATCATAACGTCAAATTGACAGCTATGAAGGAATGTCTTCGTGCCACCATATTAGCAATTCCAATCCACCCCGATTTGAGGGCAGTTTTTCTAATAACTCTGCTGACCGTGGGTTTCCAGCTAAGATATTCCATTAAAACGCTAAAATGCAGATTGCACGAAACATTTTTTTTCTGTCACCATAAAAAAATTCAAATCAGTTTCCTCCTAAGGGTAGTTTATACCTGCGACTTTTCGAGAAACTTTGTTGACCGACGGTAGAAAATGATTGGCATAAAACATATTATTTGTGCCAACAGAAAAAAATTCAAATCAGACCCCTCATAGGGTTAGTTTATATTTGAGAGTTTTGGAAGAACTTTGCTGACCATAGGTGTCCAATGAATATATTTTATTGAAAAAAATTTTCCATAGGGAAAATTCACATCAGCTACCTTGTAAGGGTAGTTTACACTTGCGATTTTTCGAAAAACTGCTGACCGAGGAAACAAACATTGGAAAATAAACAATAAACAATTTAGTCTCATGATTAATATACTTAAAAAATAAAAATAGAATTCGAATATATACATCCAATTGAATAATTTTGTCAGAATCCACATAGAAATCAGAATTGACCGGTACAATTTTAGTCTTATCAATATTCAAAAAATATATGAATAAATTAAATAGAATAATGGCGAACTAGAACAATTCTATTTAAACGGTACTATTTCAAAATGCAGTATGCACTTTATTACTCTCATATGACAAGGACAGTCGTCAACGGAATATAAAGTAAAATATTTTATTTTATCATGGCAATCCTCGATGGAACAGTAGAAAATGGAAACTAATGGTAGCATTTTGTTATTTGAAAGTGGAACGAAAATGTATTAGTAAATTATAGTTAATATTAACAATTATTGAAAATTCAAATGTACCGGTTATATCATTTCCAGTCGTACCGGAATAAATGAAAATGAGAAAGTCTATATCGGACAAACCAAAAGAAATTTATCAGGCCGCATTACGTCTCATAAAAGTGATTGTAATTTAAACAAAAACAGCTGTGCACTTGCAGAGCATTCGATTAAACTCAACCATTTTAGCAATTTCAATAATCCTAGTATTTTGGCTAAGGAAAACAACTTGTATAAAAGAAACTTTCTAGAAATGATACATACTAACAATCAACCTAATTGTATGAATAAACGTTCTGATATTGCAAATCTCAGCGTGATATATAACTATCTACTGAATTTTGACACGAAAGGCGAAAGTGTCCCTGTACAACTTTTGAATGGCCCGCCATAGATGATCGTCGAAGAGTGGGATAAACATGTGCTCTTCCCTCATTGGTTCTAACATCATATGAATTAATCTGACCGCGTTCACGGTCCTTTCTCGACAATCCACTGCAGGGATAACCACGTGTGTATTTCAATCAAATTCGACATGAATTTGCATATTCAACATGAGATTTTCAAGTAGTCGAAGATGTTTTTTACAAACTGATTTTTAAAGATTTTATTTGTGATGTGCACCGATATTTTCCAGTTAGCAACCTCGAGTATATATATATATATATATATATAGAAGAGGGTAGTCTCTTGACTGGACTAGTTGAAAAAAACTGAGTTTAGGAAACACAAAAAAATTATTTTATGTTTTCCTTCGAGGTTGCAGTCAATAGGAAATGGCCATGTAAAGAAGACTCTTTGTTAATTTGTCGAGCTTTATATATATATATATATATATATATATATTATTTTTTATGCGGAATCTGCTAAAATTATTTAATTGGTGTATATTTAAATTTATTTTTTTAATAATTTTTATATGAGGTTTATTTCCTAATATTTGTGAAAATATATATATATATATATATATATATATATATTGTTAAATCTTTTGATTTGACTCAGATTACATAAAAACATTAAGAACGTTTAGGGAGATTTTAATCTCTCCAACTTTTGATCGTAAAGTTTTTCACAATAATAGAAATGCTGTTCATGTTTTACAATGAAAATATGTCTCATTTTTTCTGACACATTATTTGTTTCCTTGATTGATTGCAATTTCAGAATCAATAAATGAATTCTAAAATCTACCTTTCCTATTGGCCGCGCCACCGTTTTTTATCTCTTTGGTATGTCTATCTGTATTTCGACGTGGTTTTTTTATAATACAATGCAGTGCGGCTTTTTAGCCCCCCCCCCCCTGTTAAACTTTTGAACGGTTCGACGTAGAACAGTAGGACAAAAACTGTTTTGAATGATATTACAGATACTACTTTCTGAAATGAAACACATTGTGATTGCTCGATAGATGGCGCGGGGTACATCAACTTAACAATTTCAAATACCATGGGGGGTCAAGTAGCACATCGTTAAAAAGATAATTCAATTCTCTTTTCAACCATCTAATTTTTTTGAATTTCTCTAATACGTTTCTTTACAATATGCATTAGAAATGTCAAGTATAACAAAAAACATAACTATTATGCGGGATTTTTATTTATTGAAAATATGAAGCAAAATTGTTGTCAATCATATACACTCGTGTTTTCCCCCTCCCTACCTACCATCGTGTTGTCTCAATACTAAATTCACTCTAGGTGAAACTGTTTACTGAATACAAAAGCGATAATTCGTTTTTAATATGAAGGGCAGGTAAGTAGTGTTATAATCATTTATGCATGTCTTAAACATCGACAAAATAATCCAACTTCATATTAGCCATTTCTAGGTAACTGCTTAATTATCAGTTTACCAAATCCAATAAATACATCAAGCTTGATTCACGTTTTCATCGTTGCAATCTTGACATGTCCGGATCAGATTATAATTTTCTACGAATATAAGTTTTATAAAATAAGTTCATCTTCCACAGTTACTTTGTATAAAGTCTGACAACATTTCCCCTGAAGATGGTCGTTTGACCGAAAACGTTTGGGAATTGCAAATAAAAATATTTTTTGTGCACTATAGCCTAAAGGCCGATTCGCCTACGACAATACAAATATTTGTACTTTACAATCGATATTTATTAACAAAAATGTATATAATTGTTTTTGTATTATCGTCTTCCATACTTTCCTGTGGACCCAGTCGTCGTTAGATCGTTCTCAACAATTTAGAAAATGTATTTCTCAAGTTCATCCATTTCAGACATTACCCCACGTCCCCAACACATTTGTTGTTAAATTATTTCTAAACGAAAAATGTAATTTTTAATCGCTCCTGTTCCATGTATTCGTAAACTTATATTATTTAAAAAATGTAACGCTGAGTATTCAAGACACCTCAGTGAATATGACAGCCCATGCTTATGATGTATTATTTTCTGATTGGATGCTGATTGAAAACTCATTAAGTCGTCAATCGATAACAGTCAAACACAATAAGCTGTCAAATGAATTAAGCATCAATTAGTCAGCCAAGGTGATTCTAAATGATCGTATTTAAATTTAAAAAATAACAACAATTAATAATATATTTGTTATCTCAAATATAGTTGATTTCTGGTAAAATTACATAATTTTACGAGTTCTACATCCTATTACAGAAAAGGCTATACATATGATATAATTTATATGAAAGTACAGTAATCGATAATTCTATCCACAAATCTAAAATGTATTCCAGATATTTTTGATTGGCTGAGGTTCTATTTTTCTGAAAAGTCACCACTACGTAGTTTATTTCTGAAGTTGTTAATATTCTTGTTGGGTAGTTGTTCATTTCATTTGAACTAACTTACAAAGTTCGGAGTTCGAGCATGACCTAGGAAATGTTGCTCAGTTCTAACGCGAAAAGCTGATAAAAACTTGGAAAACTCTTACCTCTCTCGAGACTTCGATCGAACTGGCTGTCGACTTTTGCCCTGAGGGCCTCCAGATCAAACGGGGATGTTATTCCGTGGTCCACGCTCCGACTTTTGCTCCTAGAACGTAACAAAGGGCTCGTTAGATTCCCAAAGAAATAGGGAGAAAGAGAAATTAAATTTACCAGTTTGTTATTAGTGTAACATTAACCGGCAAGTTTCGGTGAA
This sequence comes from Gonioctena quinquepunctata, assembly GCA_018342105.1. Taxonomy (NCBI): domain Eukaryota; kingdom Metazoa; phylum Arthropoda; class Insecta; order Coleoptera; family Chrysomelidae; genus Gonioctena; species Gonioctena quinquepunctata. The sequence continues at coordinate 332,162 of JAFIRS010000575.1, read as the reverse complement.
AGATAACTTATGAGATTGATTTGAGACTTTTAATGCAAAAACTTAAGCCAGATTTATAACAACCTCTTTAAACTTTGTTTATAGTAATAATAATGAAAACTGATCTTTACATGCTGCAAAAAAAAATACAGTCCGGCTCATATATTAGAACTCAATATAAACAATCCCATGTACCTACTTATGAAGAGGGTAAAAATGCATGAAAGATAAACAAACCATTCCCGATAACTTCGACGCAAGTCACACTCCCACAATAACGTTCGTACAATGCGAACGCAAAACTCAAATAAAATAATTTGTAAGTGAATACTCCTAAATGTTACAAATATTTTTATATTGAGTTGAATAACGTGTTATATTTCGAACCATATGTTTTTCAAGAATTATTTTAGTGCATACATTTCAATATTGTGTTGAGTTAAATATGTCTCAAACTCCATATTTTTAATTTTAGTGTTTTAACCTGATGATGACAAATACCATGTCGAAATGTCGTTAAAAAAAATTATATGCATTGACTGAATCAACCATATAAATGAAGAAAAATATATATATATATATAATATATATATATATATATATATAATATATATATATATATATATATATATATATATATATATCACCGATACTACTTTTTGAGATTAAAAATATTGTGATTGCATCAACTTAAAAATTTCAAAAAGCATGGGGAGGGGGGGGGGTCAAGTGGCACATAGTTGAACAGATAATTCAATTCTCTTCTCAACCATCCTATTTTTCTCTAATTTCGTTCGAACATTTTTTCACAATATTCATTTGAAATGTCAAGTATAAGTGCGGATCTGAATGTTCGATGTGAAACAATGAGACATGAAATATATTCCCTCGACAGAGGGCGCTGGGTGCACATGAACTTGAAAATTTCCAAAGAGGTCGAGTTGCACATCGTTGAAAAAGTAATTCAATTTTTATTCCAACTATGGTTGTTCTACGGAATCACCATTGAGAGTGCGCCTTTTTGTAGTTTACTTTTGAACAGTTTGACATAGAACAACGGGACCAAAACTATTTTGAATGATATCACCTATACTACTCTTTGAAATAGATGGCATTGTGATTGCTCGATAGATGGCGCGGGGGAGCAAATCAACTCTAAAATTTTAAATATCATAGGGGGTCAAGTGGCACATCGTTGAAAAGATAATTGAATTCTCCTTTCAACCATCTGATTTTTTTCGAATTTTGTCAATTCTTCTTTACGCAATATGCATTTTAAATTTTGTTATACTTGACATTTCAAATGCATATTGTGAAAAAACGTATTGCAAAATTTTAAAAAAAACTAGATGGTTGAAAAGAGAATTGAGTTACCTTTTCAACGATGTGCCACCTGACCCCGCATGCTATTTGAAATTTTTACGTTGAGGTACCGCTCCGCGCCATCTATCGAGCAATCACAATGTCTTTCATTTCAAACAGTAGATTGGTGACATGATTCAAAATGGTTTTTGTCCCATTAATCTCCGTCGAACGGTTCAAAAGTTAACAGGGACTTTTGAAAGCCGCACTGTATATATATATAAATATATATATATATATATAAAACGGGATAACGGGATAACGAGATAATGTGATAACGGGATAACGGAATAATGGGATAAGGAAGGGAATAACGAGATAGGGAAGGAAAAAACGAGATATGGGATAACGAGAAACGGGATAACGGGATAACGGAATAATGGGATAACTGGAAACGGGATAACGGAAATTGGGATTACGGGATAATGAGAAACGGAATAACGGGAAGTGGCAAAGCCACACGCATTTGCTAGATTTAACAACACAGAAAAACATAGGAAAAATACAAATTTCACGCAGCTAGTTGAATATACCTATGTTTGTTTCTTGCGATATTATTTCTGATAATCGATTGATCTTCATGAGGATAGATGACAGAATCGTTTTTTTTTTTCATTTGATACGGTTTGTTTTGAAAAAACGAAAAATATCTAATAAATCAACTTATGATTCCAGCCGAGTGATGAAAAAAAATAAGCTAACTTTTATTATTAGTTACTATCAGTATTCAATGGTATTCTATACATATATATATATATATATATATATATATATATATATACAGTAGAATAACATTTTATTCATATTTTGGGTTATCTAAATTTCGCTCAGTATGTGAAGTGTGAAAAATGTTAAGTTTCCCCTTGACATTAGGAATATTTTTATATTTACGTGCTTTGTTGCCAACAGTTTAGGAAAACAAGAGCTTAAAAGTTGCACACTAATAGAGAATTAATTTATATTATTTATTTACATCGGAAAACAAATATAAACTGTTTTTGAAAAAAACAATAACAAATAATAAAATCATTCTCTTTCAAATATTCAATGATCAATTTGAAAATAAAAGTGGAGATTTCGATTTCATGCACGTTGAAGATTCGTGCAAAATTTGCGGATTGGAGTGAATAGCTAGCGTCTTTTTTTAGCGACAACTTACCAAAGAACGTTCCAAAAATGTCAGGAATCTTCTAAAATACCATAATAAGTTCTATTCCCAAGTAATATACAGGGTGTCCCCGAAAATAATGCGTTACTCGAGAGGGTATGTAGAACACGCCATTTAGGACAAAAAAGTTCTATATTTCTTTCCCGAAGTCACCCGTTGTTCCAAAAATTTAACATATTTTTTTTAATTCAAAAGTGATAACTGGACAGTCTACACTCAATGATACATTTATCGCCCCCGCCGATTAGTATTCACGCAATAACTTGTGCCGGTGAGTTGACATTTTTGTCACGATAGCTTTGTTTTCCATTCGAGAATATCATGTGAAGCTCATTAGGATTGGTAATACCATTCGAAATATTTTATATCCCATTGTTTCACATCAAACCGTTCAAAAGTTGACATTTCAAATTGTGAATAAATCTATGAACGAAATTCGAAAAAAATGAGATGGTTGAAAAGAGAATTGAATTATCTTTTCAATGATGTGCCACTTGACCACCCACGAAATTTGTAAGTTGATGTGCCCCCCGCGCCATCTATCGAGCAATCACAATGTCTTTTATTTCAGAACTGCTTGTGTCCTATTGTTCTATGTCGAACCTTTCAAAAGTTAACAGGGGGAGCGACTATAAGAAGCCGCACTGTATATTCAATTGTGTTTCGATGCGTAGTTTAACCCTGGACTGTGTCGTAATAATAATGATCATAATGCAAACTCATTGGAAAAATCTTTAAAAAGACATATACTCTCGATTGGTACTCGTGTAAATGGATGACTACCGTTATGAGTCTATTAATCACTATGATTGGAGCCATTACAAGGTTATTGAAATATTTATCTGAAACATCTTTCATCTTCACCCATCGGGATTGAAGAAATAATAAAGAATCTTGGAGTATTATCTATTTGCAATCAATGAAAATGAACCAAATCACTAATATTGATACATACTCTGGAGTAGTAGTAGTAGTAGTGTCATTTCATGATCACATTCAAAGTGTTATGTTCTAACATTCATAATATTTTGAAGTTTCATGATGATGAGAACCATTCCAAATACAAATGATAATTTTCTTTATACCTCGGTCGAAAGTACGTATTTTCTCCATCGATTTTAAAGTAGAAAACCTTGCATTTATGCATCGGTAACATTGACAGAGCACGCCCTCAGTAAAGCAGGAGCAAATCTTTTCCATGTACACCGAGATAGATGGGGTTACACGCAGGAAAGTGAGAAAGAGAGAGACGAAGAGTGGGAGCAAATATTTAAGGTTTGCGAGTATCCGAAAGAAACACCGAGGAGCAAAAGTTAAACATGACAGAGCAACGAGTTGTCAGCTGCAATGTGAATGTGTATTGTATATAATAAATAATTGAAAATGTAAGTTGTAACGTACTTTCGATCAGCTATAAAGAAAAATAGTTGCACCACACGGTGTCGCGCAGTGTAGGAAATTTTAACTTCCTGTCCTTGTAGTATTAAATACTATATCAAAAATATAAGCTTTTTGCTTATTTTTGGGGATTTTTCATATATGTTTCAGCTTCTGATATTTTAGGAACGATTTTCAGGTCATTTACCCTCGAATATCCTCTCGATAAATTTGCTTTCACAATGTCGCTTCGGGAAATGTACTTTCATATCATTTTAACTCGGACGATTTGCTCTCATGCTATTTCCTCTCATGTGCTCTGAAATAATTCGCTCTACTGATCAACCTTCAACAAATTCAGTAGACAGATTTCGAAATGGGAGTTGGCTCTTAAGCCTGATCCAGAGTGATCCATGTATATCTACTATACAACTCCGAGTTTAAGAGAACACTGTCTGGCTTGGTGCTCCTTATGGAACCCCAAAGCCTTGAAAGCGGTTCTTCATATAGCATTATAGCCTTTTGTTTCTTCTACATATCACATGAATCTTGCCCTTGTAAGATCTTCGCAGCACATGCAATGCAGGTTCCTCGTTTTCCTGGTAAGAACTACATTGGATTTTTCCACCAGACCTAGTAAGCTCACGTACCTTTAGAGTCAAACTGCCCCGTTAGTAGACCTCCATTATTCCTACCTTCTTGCGATGTTAGCTAAGTGGCGAGTGTTATCCAATGAACTCTTTCACTTATCGCATTCCAGGGTAATGGTTCTACGATTTGTGGATGTATTTATACTTGCTTTGGATATTCCAAAGAAATATTCGGGGCCAGTTTGCTCAACGTGATAACGCAGTTTCCCAATAGTCTAGAATTGACCTGGTACGCACTGAACGACTATCGGAGTAGATGGAAATAATTTTGTTTTCGACCTTCAGTGTTCGTTAGCCCCTACCTCGTCCTGGAATACATTTGCGTGTTATCTTAGGCCAATTGGGATTCTGATACTTCCTTTACATACCTGTTCCGACGCCTTCGTTCGTTTTTGAGCCGTCTGTTATCCAGGCCCGTTTTCATCAGTGAGCCAGTCCTTCCTGCTGGGTATTTCGATTAGTTTTATTTGTGAAAGCCATATCTTGAGACCACATGGACCACTGGCATCCACAAGATTGGATATGCCTCAATTCCTCGAATAGCTTCTGAAGATCTGTTGCGGTTGCTCCGCTCATCAATTTTTATCTCTTCATTAGCTTGTGAGTTGCAATGGTGATAGACTGATGCAGTTCGGGTCGTTACCATGGTTTCGGTGACTCTCAGGCATGTCAGCCTTTGGACGATATTTAATAACCTAGTTGGCTGTCTTTGCTCACCACTCTACTGAGCCCTATAATCACTGTGTATAGCCTTAGGGTCATTTTTGTGTTCAAGCTCCAATTTTTTTACAGATCCCAAGGGCCATCCTGCTTGTAGTACCACTGGGTACTTAATTTCCATAGCAAATGGATTATTCTTTACTGGTTTGAGTAATTTTATTGATCTTTTCCTGGTAAAAGTGATGAAAATGTTTTTTTTTAGCATTTACTGGTTTCTTCTGCTCATACCACCTGCTCAATATGTTTAGTGTCATTTGTGTGCGTTCTGATATGATACCTGCAAATCGTTCTTGAACGACTATTTCTGGGTCATTTTCATATTCTAGACAATAAAGGCCTTCATCGGATGGTTTCTTGTCTAGTTACTTGCTTTGTAGATTGTAGGTGGGGTCGATATGGCTTTCCAGCCTCTCCGTACCTCGACCTATAAGATCTTTTATACCTTAGTTAGTTGCCTAGAGCAGTGGCGACAAAACTTCTTCCTGGAGGGCTCCTCATTAGCTGTTGTGGCTTCTCCTAGAGCTGTCACTTATTCAGTAGGTTTTATTTGCTTCGTGACTCATCGGTATGACAGTACAACAAAACAAACTTGGTAAATAGGCAAGGAACTCCTTATTTTGTATGTACATTTGATTATTTTATGTAAGACATTGATTAGACTGGGATCAATTTGGATAGCAAGGTTAGCCAAAATTAGATTATGTTCCCTTCTTCACGTGAAATAATGATTGGATGGCTAACAACTTGAATAGCAAGGTTGGCAGATTCAGATTAGGTTGTGGCCGATTTTACGTTATACAGTGATTGTAGATTTTAGGGGGATTGATATGCATCTACAGCCCCTCCGTACCTCGACCAATGTACTTTACCTTTCATCTATTCAAGACCCGGGGCCGAGACTTCTTACGAGATATCAGCTTCCTAATGAAACCCCGTCGAGGAACTTGTTTCTTTTGCAAAACAGTGCTTGGTAGTCGCAAAGCAGGTGTTATGCAGGGTTAGCGAAGTTGTCGCAGTAACGGCACAGCTCACTGTCTGATCTATCCATTTTTTGGAGGAGATACCTCAAAGGAGTACCGTTACCAGTTTAAAGTCTTTTTTGTCCACCTCGAGAAGCTGTTCAGCTCTCTTTGACGAGGGGCTCAGAAGCCTTTTCGCATTTTTCGCTTGTCTTTGTTCTGGAACCTTATTCTAGTGAGTTTTGGAGAAACCACAGAAGGGTTCTGGGCCAGGAAATTGAGTGTTTGCCCCTTCCTTGGCAAGACCTGGCACCAACATGCAGTGATTAGATTGCGGTCAATTTGAATGGCAAGGTTTGTCAAGTTTAGGTTGGATTGTGTTACCTTCTTTTTGCGAAATAATAAATAGCAAAGTTTGCCAAGTAAGGTAAGGTTATGTACGATTTTGAATATAAGAAATACGTGCTTTGTTGTGTATTATTTCCTATTTTTTCGAAATATAATTACATTTACTATAAAATATTTCAGCATGAGCACACAGCAAATTGTACTACAGCAAATTGGTTGCGGAAAAATTGTGCGAGGGCAATTTGTGGGGGGAAATTTTCTGAGGGTGAATTTATCTGAGAGCAAATGACATGGACCCGTTATATCAGTACTGTACTGATGGTAAAAATGCACACATGAAAAAAAATATTCAGGGTTGACACATACAGGTTAATTGGTTCGCATATATGCAGAAACAGGGTATGTATGTCCTCATTTCGCTTTCAATTTGAGGAATTATTTTCTTAGAAAGCTGTGTTGTCGATACTGTTTCCAGGGCAAATAAAATATTACTACTATTGATTTTTTACGTTTCATGGCGTAAAACTGCTTGTTAGGGATATCCACAAAAACGACACATATTTGGCGGACCTTATACATTTGTTGGAATTTAATCCGCAAGATTTTAATTTGATACAAACAGTTCCATCATGCCCTAGCTGAAGCGGAAAAATGCAAAAGCAATCATGTTTCATTCTCGAAATGCCCATAGGAAAGATCAAATACGTACCGCATCCATGGTAAATTCTCCTTCGTGACCCTTCCTCCATCCTGTGATGCCCTGCGTGACCTGTGATCCAAGCAAAAAACCAAGAATGAGGTGAAGAAATAAACATGCAAAATAAAAATAAAAAAATTGTGGAAAATGTTGTTTGGTGAGCGAAATGATTTTGTTGCCCAATACATGCATCAATGAACAGTCACTGTATGAAAATGAATTAAATTGCGCATGCATCAATATTGAAGTAGAACCTTGGACGATTAATACTATATTGAAAAGGGTAACATTCTCGATTGAATATTGAATAGAAAGATTTTTTGTAATTGAAAAATCCAGATAAAAATGAAGTTATTTTTTGCGAATGTCTAACAGAAAACAACTACTTCCCCGGCTAAAGCCACGCTGGACATTGAACTACTCTGATAGATATTCTGAAAGGACCCTAACTCAAAAGAAAAAATCTGAAATTGAAAATTTGCATTTTCATTCAGATAGTTATTTGATTTTCTATTCCAGTCTTAATTAAGAACTCATATAGATGAAAATAGAAAATCAAATAACTATCTGAATGAAAATGCAAATTTTCAATTTCAGATTTTTTCTTTTGAGTTGGGGTCCTTTCAGAATATCTATCAGATGTAGTTGAAGTTCTTTTCTGTTGACATTCACAAAAAAGCTTTCTTTCTATTGAATATTCAATTGAGAATGTTACCCTTTTCAACATGAATACCCCACAAGAGGTTATCTTGAACGATGGAAGATAGTGACTAAAGTTTATCTTTCAGTCGCAGATGATTCCACATCTGATTTCATGAACATCCTGTTCCTATTTTCAAACAAATCAAACTAATACTATAGTTATTCAAAATCAATGTAGTTTTTCAGTTCGATATGATGTTCTTCCATCATCAATTAAGAATAATCTGAATATGTAATACATACACACAAGAAGTTCATTTATCATATACTACTAATTTCTATTTCAATGAAAGGAATATTCAATATCTTTCAATTTATGAAAAACAAAAAACCGATATAAATAGTTTTCATTCTGCATGGAGTTAAATGAATTGATGAACATGCCAATTATATTGAACGGTGAACCAGTGAATAGAAAAAATGATGCAAGTAAGATTTTTTCTGCAACATACATTTTGGTATCGAAAATACAATTGGCCTATATTTTTTGACTTACAAAAATATTTAACATCGGTTGTAATTTTCTAAAGCTTTATCAAAGGCTTTAAAATTATCCAATAACTTCCAAACATCCCCAATGAGCCTGCTGGATGAATTAAATGTGTTTGCACAAATATAATTTCTGTTCAACCACACTGTATCAGTTATTACCGTATATTTTCAATGCGTTGGAATACTGGACGATTTCTTTTTGGTATCATATTACATGCAATTTCAATGATGATGACAAAAATCCATAGTTTTAGTTAGATTTCAGAATAATGATAACCGTAACCAATCCTTCAATTCGAGAAATTCATTGCTTCAATTTATCATACCATTAAATCGCCAGAGCGCCACACGAGACATAATTAAAAAAAACAATGGAAAAATTAATACGAGCTGGATGCGATTAATCAGTTGAATAGTCAGAATATCTCGTGACGATCTCAAAAACCAGCATTCAATCAGTTCGAAGTAATCTTAGGAACTTTGGTAAATCGGATTCATGCGAGTTTTCAATATTTCACCATATATAGTAATTTATAACTAAAAGTTCAGGAAACACAAAATAAATAAATTCCCATTTCAATTCCAAGGACATTGCCAATAATGATACTTGTTCAGCATTCAAGAATAAAAATGAACCCAACTCTTCCAAAACTTGAGATCGTGTCCAATAAAATAAATCAAAATGATAATGTACATAGTGAAAGAATTTCCTTAACTCATGTTACTATTTTCATTTTATTTGCATAATTATGATTGTTGTTATCCCACAGTCCAATGGTTTTGCGTGACGAGTAATTGGAGTGAGATGTGGGGCACAGGGCACAATTCACAACTCATCTTTCCTTGATTGCCTCAAATGGAATAATGCTATAGACTGTATCTATGTTGCTTGAAAAATTGTAAAAATGATTTAGCGTTCATAACAGTGTATTCTATGAAGTTGGAGTAACAATGAATGCCATTTGGTACGAATAATTGGCACAGAACAGCTTTCCAAAAAGGAATCGACCGAAAAAAAATTATGACGACTTTCCAACAAGTCAACAATATATGTTCGCACAAAACATATGTTTAGACGTTTTACCAATAATTCTTCCTGTTCACTTGCCACCTAACAGTGTTCAGAGTTCAAAACTTGGTACCTCTACTCCAGAAAACCGATTGTTATTATAATAATGAAATGAAAGAATAAGCCATATGAAGGGAGAGAAACACTGCTGTATGCATTTCATTTCTCTCCCTTCATATGGCTTTTTCTTTCATTAAATATGCCAGTCGGCATTGAGCCACTCCTACTGAGAAGGAATCTTTTATTTAGAATCCTATCGAGGTAGGAGAAATGTATGGAGTGTTTCTTTCTGTCACTAGGTGCCGCCGGTTAAAAGTTATCTTTTCCGACGCACGTGAAGATGTTTTAAGCTCGATGATGATTTTATTTATGTTGTGTCTCGCTTCGGCCAGAGCTCTCCGGATCTCTGGCTGGTGACTACTCCGTACTGATGAGGGCCAAAAGCCTGAAACCGGTATGCGGATTGTTAGGCGGACACGACATGAATTTAAACATAATCGAGCTTATCAGAAAGAAACATTTGCGAACAATATCCATTTATATGGAAGTTTGCATGGATTGTCAGGTGAATATCATTCAACGTTCTGCGTGGTATTTGCTAGGGAAGTAGTTGTTTTTCGCCTGTCGGTCTACCAATTGTGTTTCAATTTATATTGAACCTTTCGTGAAGACGACTTTGTGTGCTTTATGCATTTCATTTCTTATTATAATAATAGTTTATTCATTACAATTGAGATTGATTGATTGAAATATACAATATAAAGTAGATACATCCAATCTATACTAAAATAAATAATAATAAAATTAGTGGGGTAATATTAGATTTCAGCTTCAGAAAGTTAGGGGACTGCGGAAACACTTTTTGATGTACATTAGTGATGATGTTAGGAACAACATGTAAAAGTTACCAAACGTAAAGTGTGGTTTCATTTATTATTTAACAAATAAGTTGCAAAATTACATTGTTTATCGAATATCTTGAAAAAAGTATTTTTTTGAAAAACTGATAGTGCCATTCGAAAGAATAGAAGATTTTACAAAAAAAGGTATGAACAGTTTTTCTTCAAAATGAAAACTGTAAGCTGCAGATTTTTTTTTCTAACGTATGAAAATGTGAGGCGGCGACACTGAAGTGCATCGCTTGAAGGAGCACGTAGCCACGAGCGCGCTTCACTTAATTTATTGTAACTTTTGATCTAATTGATCAAATTAAGCTAACAAACATTTAAATGAAAGAAAAAAAAGTAGCTAAAGAGGTGTCATGCTTTTAAATGCGAAAAAAATATGAATAGGAATAGTACATATATGAAGTTACGTCAAAGTAGAATTTTCTATAAAATCAATTAAAGATCTGCCATTCTTTAAATTTTCAAGATAAACATCTGAAATGTTTACAGTTCACTCCCAAAATAACACTCGAGAAGGTATGTGAATGGGAAAAATCTTAAAATTTAAAAAGGAAAATTAAAATTTAAAAAAATGACAAATTTGAATTTTTAGCCCATGCTTCAAAAACCAAAAACTCTAGTTTAAAATGTGATATTAAGAGTTTTTAATAGCACTTTCTGAACTTGTAATCTATATTTCAAGAAGGTTTGATTGGATTCATTAAAAACATTGAATTAATAATAAAATTTCGCCAAAAACAAAAAACTAAACAAATCCGTGAAATTTGTTGTTAAATGAACTTTGATAACGTTTATACAGAAAAAAAAGCTTACCTAACCAAAATATATATTACGAACTCAAATAAGGTATACGCAGCGTAAAATATTTTTTCTTTGTTAATATAAGTGAAAATTGTATCAAATACGAAAATATTACTTTATTCAGTAACTTGACGAAATGTCCATTTTTCATAAATAAAGTTCCTGCTTGAAATTTTAGCGTAGAATAGAAATATAAGCGAATATAGCATGCTCTACTTGTTCCGGGACGGATTGCCTTAACAGCCAAGTTTTTTTGTAGAGGTAAAGGACATCGACCAGTTGTTAGAGTTGTTGGTCTAAAATTGTATTTTTCAATTTCAAAGTTAATTTTTTTTTATGCAAAGATTTAGCACTACTGAATAAATCAGTTTTATGCAAATACAGTACATTCTTTCCCAGACACCTTCGCAATACCCTATGTATCAATATAAGTCATATTTCTTTCAAATTCATTGATATGGATTGAATTTTTGGCATACTATTTTCTCCCAACAAGACGGCCATGTCATGTCAGTGATTTGAATTTCCCTTTTAAAGTAGATTTCAATAGAAAACTACCTATTGAGGTCGTCACCATAACATGACATTCCAAAAAATGTTGGTATATCTTCGTCGATCATGGTCCCCAGAACCAGTTCGAAAGTTGTTAAGTGGAGGCCACATTTTTCAACCGAATGAAACGAAATTTGGCACAAAAGTACTTCTCATCAATACTTCGGCTAATTTAGAAAATGGCCCGCTTGTTTCAAAATGGCGGCTATTGAAAGATTTAAAAAAATTCCCAATCTTTCATTTCCATACCAATATCGGCAAACTATAAATCGTCTGATAGAGCTTCATCAGCTCAACAACTTTTACCCAAAAAGTTTTTCTCTGAAATGTACACATAAATAAAAAACGCTGTAAATTATCATTCATGAAATCTACCTTCACGACCGGCGACGACATCGTTTTAAAATATCATATTCTTGTTCAGCGACCTAAAAAACTCCTATAGCATCAATTTGGGTAAAGTTGCTTCAAAATTCATTAAGTTATTTCAAATTTACCTAAAAAAATTGTTTTTCATTGTTTAAACAATTAATAAACAATCAGCGCCTAAATATAAGTTTATAACTTTTTATGCAAGTCATTTCTCAGTAATATCAGAAGGTTTTAGGAAAATCCATGGAGTCCTCCAGGATTGCGAAACAATGCATAATTTTATTTTTACTCCACTAAATACTAGAAGTTTGTTTATATGTAACGAATATTTTCATTACAGAAAGGCTTAAAAATTATTCAATGCAGATATTAACATATTTTATTGTTTAATTTAATGTTTAATTTAAAGAAGGTTTTATGAGAATCGTGATATTTTTGAATTTAGTCGCCAAAAATCCCGCTATTTGTACACTTTTCTGGTTTGAGCTGACCAAATCGTTGGAGATACATCAGAACATAATATTTAATAAAGTCGGTATTTTTACATATACATTTTCTAAGTATGGTTGGTTTTTACGATGAAATATTTACCGAAAATACACACATAAGACTAGTACTATATTTGTCCCATGACAAATTGATGTCTAATCAGAATCAATACTTCAATTATATTTGATATTTTAGGTAGATGCGACATATATATTATTTGAATAATTAATAATTCCGAAGAAACTAAAAGGTCTATAAAAATATAATTATCTTTGACATTTTATGTACACGAAAATAAATATCGATTGAATAATTATTGAGTTTGAGAGAAAATAAGAATGTTTTCGAATATTTTCTCACTGTTAGATCATTTTTCAATTCAAAAATCGGATTTTGACGTAAATTGAGATACTTTGGAGTTAAAAGCCGAGAAAATCTAGCGTTGGGACAATTAACATCCCACGCAATGTACGGTCCGTTATAATTAATAAAATTAGATCTGCCGAAAGCCCTGGAAAACCGAAATTGGACATGAGAGTTATTCATAAGGAGATATGATGAATTCTACCGAAATGGAAAACCTCTTAATGTAGACAGTATGCTGATTTCCATAAAATTATGGATTATTATTCGAGTATCCTGGAGATTCACAAGAGAAGTCCCATGTTTCCCAAGCATTCTAGTGTAATAATCATAATATACGAATCAGTAAACTCATTAGAAATAAACGATTCAGTCTGCTAAAATCACAGAAAAATGCATTTGATTTTGAGCTCCTTAATGGTCGCTCGTTTCCCATATTAATTTGTTGTCTATGTGTCTTACTTTTCTTAGTTTTTTCGTTAAACTTGCTAAAATGTGTATTGTATGAACGAGGCTACAAAACTGCTTGATCATCTGATTATTCACATCGAGAAACATGAAGAACTTCGCACCATTCAGACGATTCCATTTTTTAATGTGACAAAAAACTCATTTTATCAATTGATTCTATTCACACAAAACGTTTCATAATGAAGAAAGAAATTACGCTAGATGATTGGAATTTGGTGTTAGTGTATAAAATTTGTATAAAATTTAAAAAATATTTTTCCATGGCAAGTACATTTTTTCGGGGATTTTTTTAAATTGGATGCCGATAGACTTTTTTCATGTAGTAGTTATAGTTTGATTGAATTTCAGTATGTTTTCCTTGGGCTCAATATGAGCATTGCGCTAAAGTAATATCTTTGAAGTTTTGCGTTGAATTTAATGAAAAAATGTTCTTCATTTCTTTGTCAGAACACAAAAGATTGTTAAGAAACTGAAATATGTACACGATTTGTTTATTGTTCACAAGCTAGCCAAAAACTGAAGAGTTATGCTTATTTGTATATATTATTTGATATTGTCGTTTAACATCTCAAAAAACAGTTTATAAAAATGATCAGAGATTTTACTACACAAAATACACTGTTTGTTACTTGGACCAAAATATTGGAAAACTACATGTCGTTTAAGAGCATTTTGAGTGTTTCAAACTCCCGACGTAAACAGAGTTTTATAAGTTTAACGTGTGTGTCTATACATATGTGTGCCTGTCTGTGGTATCGTAGCTCCCAAACGGATGAACCGATTTGGATTTAGTAGTTTTTTTTTGTTTGAAAGGTGACTTGATCGATAGTGTTCTTAGCTATGATACAGAAAAATCTGCTCAGCCGTTTGAGGATCATCAGCTCATTTCTAGTTGATAAAGGGATGTGAGAAACTTCCACAGGTCTGATCCATTCGAAATTTGGTATCCTGTTACTTCAATTATATTGCAAGAACATCTCTAGAATCTGCAGGTTACCCAACTCATCACATCACAGCAGATGTATCGTGTTTGGGATCATTGGAATGGTCTCAATGAATTGGTTATATGTAGATGGTGATCAGAGTCTGATGATGGAGCAGAAAAGAGAAATGAGGATAAATTGGTGAGGAATTCTAAGCTACCTTCACTCGTTCAATCGTTATGAAATTTTGGTATACGATGTAGTACCGTTTGTGGCGAATTAGAGTAAATGAAAGAATGAATTAGCGAATGGATTGAGTGAATGAATAAACAAGATTTGATATAGTACGGTGCTGAATATAATAAGGCTCGGTGGGGTACGGTACGGAGTACGAACGTGGGAGGTGATTAAATGGAATTGAGTGAGTGACTGATTACGATTTGGTATGATACAGTAGGGTGCTGAATACAGTATGGTATGGATGGTGTAGTAGGTACGGTACAGACTACAAAAACAGTGTTTAATGCATTTCAATTACTAATAGTAGCTTCAAGTGAGAATTGCAAAGTATTCTAAATGTAAAAAATAGTTTTAAATAATAAAGTACGGCACTAAGTACAAAATTGAAATATTAAAGTACTGCTTCTCAGTCTTTGCAATTCTGCTAAAGCCGATCTGTCATGAATTAAAAAATGGTTTTTAACCGCCAACTTAGTTGCAAAGCAACCATTGAAAGTCAAAGACTTGTGTGAGTTAAGAAGACGGGGACCTTAGCTTTTTATGTGTCATCCGAAGCACTACTCGGCTGGTAACCGTGGACAGTCCGAAGGATTGATATCTAGGTACCAAGCATGTTCGGTTGGTCACCTATCTCCTCCCGCTCAACGAAACTACAGAAATACATTTTTATTTCAGAAGCCGTGCCGAAATTCGAACTCGGACCATCTGGACTTCCGCCAACGCCTCTACGCTCTAGACCACCAGCCCAGTTTCATAAGTAATAACGCTAGGTATAGTTTTGCCAAACATCTGAGAGACTCATTATTATTAATTGCCGATAAGGCTCAACGGGGGCCGACCTCAAGCAGAGACGTACTCGATATAATGAAATTTTCACAAGATATGTTTTATTGACAGCTCGGTTTAACAAATTATTTTGCTGGTATAAAATATTATATTTACTAACGAGTGTGGAAATTGGTACTTTATAGTAAATTCGTAGACAATGAGTTTTTCCAAACAACTATTCCTTCTTTTTAAACTGAAATATTCTTTTTATCTTCTAGTAGGCAACAAAGTACAGTTTTCCAAATACCAGTAAAAAAACAAATACTTATTTTAGATGTATCGAAAAAAAGTAAAAAAATATATAAACGTAAAGATATATCACAACAACGTCTGATTCATTTTTACGCAAAAAAGTAATTTTTTTTTCGGTAGGATGGCCTAAATACAGTGTGACCCATTTAAAATGGAACCACCCCTGTAGAATACGCATTTTTCAGTCAATCTCAAAAATATTTTTTTTCTAATATTAAGCATCAAAAACTGTATCTTGACACAAATTTTCATAACTTTAGTTTCATTTCCAAGGCACTCTATGGTTTTTTTTCTTCGTCAAAAACAGCAAAAGTTTATTAGGCAATTTTTTTTTCCAAATTTGACTTCACCACTGGATTCGTAGTCGTTATAAATGGAAACCATGAAAATTTAATAAAAAAATATTGGTTAACAACGAAGTTACAACCACTTAAATTTTGGAAACAAAGTATTTGATTATAATTTTTATTTAGATTGCAAACATATTTGAAATTTGGCAACACTGCCGATACAAAGTAGAGCACAAGTGAATTTGTACAGCGAAAATCCGAAGTCAATAGCTCATTCCGTTCAACAGTTATAACTACTGAAAGTATGGTAATGTGAGCGATTTGTGGTGTACTAAATCACAGCCTACTATTGATTTAGTACAATACCTATGCCCAATGTATTAGTTCAGCTTTCCTCAAATTATTGATACCTTCTCTAAAAGCTTGTTTCAGTTGAGTTTTGCAGAATAAAAAAGGAACATTTTTTTGTCCTGCTTTCTGTTTTATTATTGAATAAATAATTTTGATACTTTAAAACTAATTCGGTTCATTTCGTTTTTATCGGCTATTGAAAACTGCAATTAAAATTTTTTTTTGTTTTATTATTGAATAATTAATTTTGATACTTTAAAAATCCAGTGGCGTAGTTAGATTTTTATTACAAAATCGCTTCCACCAGAAATCGCTCACATTACCATACTTTCAGGAGTTATAACTGTAGAACGGAATGAGCTATTGCTTCGGATTTTCGCTGTACAAATTCACTGGTGTTCTACTTTGTATCGGCAGTGTTGCCAGATTTCAAATATGTCTATAATCTAAATGAAAATTAATATCAAATACTTTGTTTCCAAAATTAAAGTTGTTGTAACTTCGTTGTTAACCAATATTTTTTTATGAAATTCTCATGGTTTCCATTTATAACGACTACAAATCCAGTGGTGTAGTCAAATTTCAAAACCAAAATTGCCTAATGAACTTTTGTCGTTTTTAACGAAGAAAAAAACCATAGAGTGCCTTGGAAATGAAACTAAAGTTATGAAAATTTGTGTCAAGATACAAGATACAAAAAATTTTGAGAATGACTGAAATATGCGTATTTTACAGGAGTGGTTCCATTTAAAATGGGTCACACTGTATGTGATAACTTTGAAATTATGGTTTTGAGTAGGATACACTTCTATTATAGCTTTTCACTTAAGTTTCCTTGAAAGAATATTATCCATAAGGTTTGGACTATAACCGTTATTAATAGTAATTTGTTTGATTATATTTAATTCATCATTGAAATTTTCTTCTAAAAGCGGAATATTAATTAATCAATGTCATATGCGGCTAATTTATGTTGTTATGAATGCGTTAATGTACAATACACAGTACATAAATTAACCGCATATAACAGTATGATACATAGATTAATTAATATTCCGCTTTCAGAAGAAAATTTCAATAAAGAATTAAATATAATTAAACAAATTGCTATTAATAACGGTTATAGTCCAATCTTTATGGATAATATTCCTATTTAAATCCAAACAAATACAAACTGCTAACTGAATTTGAAAACCTCAAATCAGCATGGAAACTAAGGCATGTCCTAATTATTTTAAGAAAATTAGTTGATAACATAATCCAATCCTAATAAAAAGAGGTTAAAAATCATTAAAATTAGTCATAATTATCAAATTACGTTGACAAATTTTAAATCGCACATGAAACTGTAATATATGAGATTATTAACGTATTTTACAACCGTACCTGGAGTCCCTAGACCCTTTCCTATGGATATCACACCCTCTCTTAGATCTGCAAGAGTATATTATATATTACAGCAATCGTAAACTAAATCTACAAAATATTCACCTTAGCATAAGTAAATTATTAATGATTAAACTCAACCTAGGAAGAGTACATGAATTCGGCCAAAAACTCAAATTAGGAAATTGAAACTGATAAGTTGTTTGTAATCAGTCACCCTAGGACGCCTACTGAACTGAATTTATTCCGTTTATTTACAAAATATTGTAACGTAAATAAACTTAACTTGGTTCTACTAATTTATTTCACACTTAATCTACAACTTAATTTATATTACTACTCCACTGTATAGCTCGATCGTATGGGCTCGTTCAGACTGTCTGATTCCACTTGAGGGTTGCCTATTTATCTCCGATACAGCATTCTCGATGTTTCGAATTCTTTCAGTTGGCGACCGGCGTGTTCCAATTGTTTCCAATATTGACCGTTGTTTTCCGCGGCAGAGCGTACTGGATGGTTCTCGAATATCTCCGGGGATGATCTCATCGTTGTCGATGGCAACGCGCGAGGCGACAGGTCCGGCCTAGGTTCGTTACATTGCCCCCTTCTTAAAGACATCTCGTCCCGAAATTTCATCCTTGGAGTGTGACGATATCTGCATGACTCCCCATATCTGCACCGTGAAGTTCGATGGAAGTAACACTCCACGGTCTTCATGATCGGTCGTGGAAGAGGGTTGCAGCAAACCAAAATCTTGACGCCGCTGGATCTGAATATCGCCTCCAGCATACTTCTTATGACTCTCCAGTCCAACCCATCAATACCACAGGACAATTTTGGAATTGCTAGATCCACCAGATTCTGGTCCACCATAGTATCTCTTAGTTTGGTGAGACTCTTCCAGACATCTTCATAGGACGGTTTATCTTGGGAATGCCTCTTGGTAACTAGGTAGTAGATGTTTCTCTGGCCTTTCTTCAACTGTAGCACCCCACCAACTTCTGGATTCTGCCCCCGCAGTGTTTGGAGTTGACCAAATTTCTTGGAGAACACTACGGCGATGCCCCTGGACATTCGAAGATCTTCTGCCACACAGTGCGCTAGTGCGTAGTCAGCAGGCACCTCGAAAAGGTCTCGTGACTCCTCTCTAGTAACCCCATGTAGAACTTTCTGCCCGTTTGAATACAAGGACATAAACTTCTCGAACGTCATATCATCCTCCGGTGGCTTGAGGGTGCGAACTTGGTCATGGTTTCCAGCGTAAGGCCAACCTGTTGAAATGGACGACCCTTGGTTTCCTCGGGTGGCTTATGGATTCGGTACACAAGGTCGTTTATCCTTTTCACGATTTTATACGGGCCTTCCCACGAGTTCCGCAACTTTGGTGATAGTCCACGACGACGTTTGGGGTTGTACAGCCAAACCAGGTCATCAACCTTAAATCCTCCAGCGTCGGCCTTGATGTCATAGGTCTTCCTCATTTTATCGCTGGCACTCTGGATGTTCAACCGGACTCGTTCGTGGATGTCGTCCATTCTCTGCCGAAGTTTGCTGACGTAGTCCTCTCCCGCAGTGTCTTGTCCTGGCGGTATCCCAAACTTCAGGTCACAAGGCAGTCGCAGTTCTCGGCCCATTATAATACTAGCAGGAGTTTGACCGGTTGACTCGTGTACTGCGGATCGATAGGCCATCAGGAACAAATGAAGATACCGGTCCCAGCCTCTTTGATGGTCAGAGACAACCTTGGACAAGTGGCGGTTGATCGTCCTGTTCATCCGTTCCACCATTCCATCGGACTGCGGATGTAGGGCCGTGGTTCTTGTCTTGCGGATGTTCAGCAGTAGACATATTTCTTGGAAAAGGTTGGATTCGAAATTTCTGCCTTGATCCGAGTGCAGCTCCATTGGAATACCGAATCGACATATCCACTCTTTCACCAAGACGTCGGCGACGGTGATGGCTTCCTGGTTGGCAGGGCATAGGCTTCCGCCCACTTACTGAAGTAGTCCATTGCCACAAGGATGTATTTATTCCCGTGGTCGGATACGGGAAACGGGCCGGCGATGTCAATGGCGATTCTCTCGAACGGGCTGCCTACGTTGTACTGACGCATCGGGGCCTTGGGTCGTATTCGAGGTCCATTGCTAGCAGCGCATACAGCGCACTTTCTGCACCAGTCCTGGACGTCAGCTTGACAATTGGTCCAGTAAAACCGTTGCCTCACTTTCTGCAGGGTCTTCGTCACTCCCAGATGTCCTCCAGCGACTCCATCATGGATTTCCCGCAGCACTTCCTCTCTTCTGTTCCTGGGAACAATTATTTGGCGTCTGTCTTCCCACCAATATCGGCCTCCAGCACACGTTTCAGGATCCCATTGTCCAGAATAAGAGAGTTCCATTGTGCCCAATAGGACTTAACAGCCGGCGAGTAACCTGCGACTTCCTGCCATGATGGTCTTCGATTGCCCTTCTTCCAGCTGACAACTAAGCCAAGGTCGGGGTCTTTCTCTTGGTCTTTCTGGATCTTGCTGTCATTCCAGTTGTCATCCATTGCCGCGGTTCTACAAAGTGTTGCTTCTTTCTCTTCTGCTCGTCGGCAATGTGAGCAATCATCTGGACATGGTCTTCGCGACAAGGCATCTGCATTCTTATGGCTAGTTCCGGCTCGATGTTCGATCTCGAAATCGAATTCTTGGAGTCTCTCGATCCAACGTGCTACTTGACCCTCAGGATTTTTGAACTGTAAGAGCCATTTGAGAGCTGCATGGTCAGTTCTCAACAGGAATCTTCTTCCATACACGTACTTGTAGAAGTGCTCCACCCTTTACAACAGCTAACAGCTCTCGCCTGGTGACACAGCAATTGCGCTCTGGTTTGCTAAGCGTCTTGCTGAAATAACCAATGACCTTCTCCTGTCCCTCCTGGATCTGAGATAGGACAGCTCCAAGTCCCAGTTGCTGGCGTCCGTATCCAAAATGAATTTCCCTTTGGGTAGGGATAGCTCAGTACAGGTGCGTTGATCAAAGCTCCTTTCAGCTTCCTGAATGAGTCTTGACATTCTTCGGACCACTGGAACTTTGTTTGGCCCTCCGTGAGCCTGGTCAGTGGTTTAGCGATGTTGGCGAATCCCAGCACATATCGGCGATAGTATGTGCATAAACCAAGGAAACTTCGAAGTTGGTGAATGTCTTTTGGGATGGGCCAATCCTTAACAGCTTTGATCTTCTGGTCATCCACTGCTACTCCTTCCCCAGAGACAACGTGGCCGAGGTATCGTACTTCTTTTTGGAACAGATGGCATTTCTTAGGCTCAGATTCAATCGGAGTTCCTCAGTCGCAGGAATACTTCCTCCAAGTTTTTCACGTGGTCCTCGAACGATCTGCCGACCACAATTATGTCGTCGAGATACACTAGACACGTGTTCCATGAGAGTCCCTTCAGCACTGTCTCCATCAATCTTTCGAATGTGGCGGGAGCATTACAGAGCCCGAATGGCATAACGGTGAACTGCCACAATCCTGAGCCGATGGTAAAAGCAGTCTTTTCTCGATCTTCCTGAGCAAGTTCTACTTGCCAGTATCCACTCTTCAGATCAAGGGTCGAGAAAATCGTGGAACCAGCCAACGTGTCTAGGGTGTCATCTATTCTCGGGAGAGGTAACTGTCCTTCTTCGTGACATTATTAAGTTGGCGATAGTCTACACAAAAGCGTGTCGATCCATCCTTTTTCTTCACCAGTACGACTGGAGAGGACCAGGGACTGTCAGATGGTTCGATAACTCCTTCTTTTCCCATATCGCTGACTATTTTGTCAGCCTCTTCCTTCTTGGCAAGAGGAAGTCTTCTTGCTGATTGCCGGATCGGTCGCCCCAGTATCAATCTTGTGCTGGACCACATTAGTTCGACCCCTTTTCCTTGTCCGGTATCGAAGATGTCTTGGTACTTTTTGACTAAATCTCTTAGTTTGGGCTGTTGAGCTGGTTTTATGTCTTTGGAAGAGATGGCAACTAATTTTTCTAGTTCTGTGGGCAAGTTGTTGGGTTGGCTAATCGTACCTCGTACGCCCCGGATCACAGATGAAACTGACGAGCAGTGCCCTAAAATTGTTCCTTTCTTCAAGGTCACTGGAAAGTAATTGACATTCATGACCCTTACCGGCACAAATTTTTCAGCACGTAACAGGGTTTTCCCTAGGGCAATCCCTCGTCCAATTTTCTCATCATGAAGTTTGGGCTCGAACATCACCACGTCTCCACTGCTCGCACTCCCGTCCAGGCGAGCCTCCAGAATGGTTTCAGCCCTCTCAGGTACGCTTACATCTTCAGCCAACAGCACACGGATCAACTCTTCACTTCTCCCATGAAGTACCAGCTCTTCTCCGTTGACACGTAGGACGCCGTCTTTGAAATCCAATTCAAACCCTCTGGAATTCATGATGTCCATTCCGATGATTGCATCGTCTTCGATGTCCGCTACAAGTGCCTGATGTTTCACTTTAGTGCTGCCCAAAATTATTTCAATCGGTAGCTCGCCATATACAGTAGCTGGCTCACCCGTTGCTGTGCGTAGCTTCCAAGTTGTCGGTTCAATTCGTTCCGGTGTTCTGGCAAAGGAAGGTCCGAGAATTGTCCTAGTCGCACCTGTATCTAGCAGCATGGTGCAAGGCTCGTTATTGATGAGACCGTCTACGAAAACACCTCTGTTCTGTCGTTGCAGGATAGCGACATATGCGTTGTTAACCGGGGCTTGCTGGACACAGGCCGACGATTGCCCTTCTCGTCGACCTTCTTTAGTTTTCCTGCATCGGAGTCGTGTTTTGAATGTTGGACATTTGCTACGCACATGTCCAATTTTGCCACAATTCCAGCATCTTATCTGTCTTTTCTCAGGGAACACTTCCTTAATCACTTTCCTTATGGCAGCTTCCAAATTAGCAGGCTCCTGTGAGTCTTCCTCAATCATTCGGACTTTACTCTCGCTTTTGCAAGATTGTTTCGCTGCCTCGTATTCCAAAGCGCGTGCTAGTGCGTCTACGAGATGTGTTGGACGGGCTAGTGTCAACGCTTGTCTGGTATCTTGGTCACGGAGTCCATCCAGGAATGCTTGAACCGCTAGTCGCTCCATTACATTTTCTGGTGTGGATGGATATGCGAGACGAACCAAGCGTGCAATGTCAGTTTCGAATTCTTGTAAGGATTCGCCCGATTTTGGCAGCGATTTTTCAGCTGGGAGTGGTATACGTGTTCCAAATGGGCGTGGCCATATCGTAATTCTAGATGTTTAATCAGCTGATCATAGTCCTCCTGTTCTTGGGCGGTGAGAGTTCGTAGAATATTTGTCGCTTCTCCACGTAATGCAAGTGTCAGTGCTACAGCTCTTTCCCCTGCATTCCATCCGTTTGCTTTGGCCGCTGCTTCAAACTGCCGGCGGTAATTTGCCCATGGAGTTTTTCCGTCGAACTGAGGCGGCTTCATGGAAAGCTTCCCTATTTCTGAAATGACCTTGACATCTTTTATACCCTCTTGAACTTTATCCAAGTTCAAACTCAAGTCCAGCATTGCATTTTCGTTAACCATCTCTGTGGAGGGCGCACTATTAATTCGTTTTTCCAGCTTACTGATCGTTTCCTTTATTTTGTCCATTTCTGCCTCGACCCCATCTTTGATTTTATCTACCTCCGTGTTCATTTGCTCCCTAATTTTATCTATCTCTGTCTCAACGGTTCCCATTCTTTCTTCTAGAAAATTAGCCACACCACACAATTCTTTTTAGGCCTTCTGTGTTTTCCAGGAACTTCTCTTCCAGGCTTCTTGCATTTTCTTCCAGGCTTCTTGAATTTTCTAGAAGCTTCTCTTCCAGATTTCTAGAATTTTCTTGAAGCTTCTCTTCCAGATTTCTAGAATTTTCTTCAAGCTTCTCTTCCAGATTTCTAGCATTTTCTTCCAAGCTTCTTGAATTTTCTTCCAAAGTCCTCGAATTTTGTTGCAGCTCTTCTTTCAAGGATTCTATTATCGGACTCAAATCACCTCCGGGAACTTCGAATAAAAATGTTTCGGGGTCCTCACCTTCTTGTATAAGTCCTTCTGCAAGTCTTTCCTGGAGTACTTGCTTTTTACCCGTTGTTTCCAGTTCCCTTTCCTCCAATTCCTGTTTCAATTCCGCCACCTTCAAATCCGCAAGGCGCACTTTTCTTGAACACATTTTGTCTTTGACGAGGTATCAGTCTGTTTCACACGAAAAGTTTATCAGTTTGTTAAAAATTCACTTCGCGAATACCGGGCCACTGTCTATTTTGGGCGTACAAAAAGGTCTATCAATTTATTTTTCTGACTATCCACTCCACGATCACTTGTTTATTTTCAAAATCTCACTTCCGACACCAATTGTAACGTAAATAAACTTAACTTGGTTCTACTAATTTATTTCACACTTAATCTACAACTTAATTTATATTACTACTCCACTGTATAGCTCGATCGTATGGGCTCGTTCAGACTGTCTGATTCCACTTGAGGGTTGCCTATTTATCTCCGATACAGCATTCTCGATGTTTCGAATTCTTTCAGTTGGCGACCGGCGTGTTCCAATTGTTTCCAATATTGACCGTTGTTTTCCGCGGCAGAGCGTACTGGATGGTTCTCGAATATCTCCGGGGATGATCTCATCGTTGTCGATGGCAACGCGCGAGGCGACAGGTCCGGCCTAGGTTCGTTACAATATCAAAGAAAAGAAAAAAGTCGAAATAATAATTTCAGGTTGAAACTCAAAACCGCACGTGCGAGATTGCATTGCCAAAATCTTGCAACTGTAATAATATTTATGACAGAATACACAGATTTCGGCGAGGCAAAATCTCGTGTCGAAATTTCGTGTTTTGTCCATAGAATTATAATTATAATATACTGACTAGAACGCGCCTAGTCTACTGCGCACCCGAATTTCGTGGCACCCTTATGCGATAGGCAAGGAGGACACCAAACAATGAAGAAGAGTATGACTTCATAAGCATATTACATGCGTGCGACAGAGATAATCAACTGAACGTATGACGGTAGTATTTATATCATCTATTTGTAAACATAACGGCGTTGTCGGTTGGCACTTATAAGCGTTGCCAAATCATTCCAATTTTCTTTAATATCTTTGTGTTCGGTTTCGATGTGTCTTTGTGCTTTGTTGTCTTTTTTGTTATAGTGATCATAGTGGATAAATTAAAGACTGTTATATATAATGAAGTGTTACATTAGTTTGTAGTAGTAGGTAATGATATGTGGCCATGCTTATTTATACATATCGCCTTTTCAGTGTGTGTCCATAAAGTAACGCATACATTCATTATTAGCTAAATAAACAATATCATTAAAAATTCCCAAACAGGTCGATTTTTGTTGTACTGTTTTTTTAAAATAATAATCCAATATACAGGGTGATATCTACCTTCGAGTGATGACGTCATCAGCTGTTTTATTAAATGAACACCCTCATTTTATTTATTTATGAGTTAACTTGCTGAGCTGATTCCAAAAATATATCACAAGCTGCGTCAAATTGGTGGAGGGTGGGCAACAACACAAAAGGTGTTTTAAAATTTTTATTAGAAAGTTATACGATACTGTATTTTTACAAAAAACGAAATGAAGAATAAACGAATTAAGAATTATTATATGAAATTAGTAGTTATGCAGCTACTGGATACACTACCAAAGTTGCATCAAAATGTTGCCGTTCACCTTCTGCGGTCTGAATTATTGGCTATTTGAATATCAGGAAAAATTTCAATCCTTTCCCTTTCAGATAAAGGCATTTTCAAAAAACAGTTTTAATATGATACACATTTGGAAGCGTCAACAATACAGAATTAAACAAATGGCAAAAAATATTCCCAAACAATGAAAATATACGGTATAGTCGAGAGGCAAAAATCACTAATATAAAAAAATTTAAACAAAAAATTAAACCGACGAAAACCGGAACTAGAAAACAAAAAATAAATTAAACCTCCTTAGTCCTAATACCTAAGCTCCTAAACTAATGTAAGTAACCAATTTTGATTCGGCGCCAAACAAACAAGCTAGGTAAAGCGTAAAATGATGGCATCGAGATGCACGGTGACATTCTGATAATTTTTTTGAAGTAATTTAATGGTCTTCGTTGATTATTCGTTAGTTACTTACATTAGTTTAGGAGCTTAGTTATCAAGACCAAGGAAGTTTATTTTATTTTTTTATTTTCAGTTACGTTTTTCGTCGGTTTAATTTTTTGTTAAAAAGTTTTTGTTTTTGAATTTTTTGTGACTGAAATATACTAATTACTACCTACTTAACTTTTGATTAATTCCAAAATACTTACCCACCTTACTTCAACTATTAACAGTTAAATAATACGATTATCTACTTCAACTATTTATTGTTATATAATATAAATTATTTTTGATAGTTCTGGTAAGTTCATTTCATCACTTCGTATATAATTCCATCCTTCCATAGAATGTTATTATTGTGACGGATGTAGGAGAACAAAAATAATGACAATAGCGATCTGTCAATGTCAACCACATATGTGTGCCAATGTTCACAAGTGAAAAATCAATCATCCCCTATTTTTCTACCCATAGGGGTGGATTAATTCATTCCGAACCCAAGTATGATCAACTATGAGGTATACCCTAGGTAATAAAAAAAATCATCCAAATCGGAAAACCCAGTACAAAGTTATGCTTTATAGAATCGGTTAACGGATCAAAATTCAGAGGGTGAACGAGAAATATTTTCCATTTTGCTACCCTTAGGAGTGGATTTTTTTTCAAATTCAAATAGGACCAACTTCGGAGTATGCCCTATCCAATGAAGAAAGAATCATCGGAATCGGGCTCCTTTGTAAAAAGTTATGCGTGGTCATACATAAAAAAATATACGCGTCGACTAGAGAACCTCCTCCTTTTTGGTTTCGTCGGTTGAAAAATAGATAAATACAATGTTAAAAATATACCTCAGAGGGCAGTGTCCAGTGAGACTCCCGTTACCAATTTCAAGTATTTCTTGTCCAACTCGAGAAGCTGTTGAACTTTCTTTGGCGATAGACATTTTTTACATAGATATATAACATTTATATTCACAATTCTTTGTACCTTTGATGCATCATTTATTAAAAAAAAAACGTTTTATTATGATATACCCTATTTTCCATTACAAGCAATGCCACTGGAATTGTTCCGCGCAGCTTGAAGCGCATTCTAGTCAGTATATTATAATTACAATTCTATGGTTTTGTCCTGGAAATTATTTGTGTGAATGTCGATCGTAGCGTGTCTACTAGTAATATATAAAATTTGAAGAACATGAAATGAAATTAAATTTATAAAACCCCCAACACAAAAAAACATCTAAAAATTAAAAACATAATATGCATTGTCCCTTTAAATTTAATATAAGTAGTAATATCTTGATCTAAGCGTCGTCGCGTTCGGGAGACCGCTAAGTAAATAAAATCAAAACATAATACAACTAAAATGATATATGAAGTATGAAATTTGAATACAAGTAAGCTATCTAGACAACGTAGGTAAATATCAAATCGTTGAGTCTAAGTCTTAATTAGCGGTCCCCTGAGGCGGCTCCGAGGAAATACTATCAATGAAAGATCAGTTACAAGTAATCCCCATTGCAAATTCAATTGGACGAACCATCGTTTTTTGTTTGTGTACTGTTATAGTTACTATTAACTCTTTGGAAAAATCATTATTTTGATTAGCTGATAGGGCTACGTTTTCATTTTGCAAGTTTACTGGCGGAAAGTACTTGAGGCCACTAAACTTGTCATGTGTAAACCCCAAGAAAGTGCGCACTTGTTACTTGCCGGCAAGCGCTTTCCAAAAGTTGACGGAGGCTAGTTTACTTGCCGCTCGCCGAATCTTTGTTTGTACCTTCCGAGTGCAAACGGGTCCGGACAAGTAAAAGATCGTTACAATGAAGTGGGATGGAAATCAGATAATTTCATTTTTAAACATATACGAAAAATATTAAATTTTGTGGAATGTAAAGTTAAAAGAACATGAATAAATTAAGTCGAGGAAACGCATTTGAAAAACTTTTGAAGGAATTACAAGAATCGGGATTTGAAAACACTGACATGAACATACTCAAAGCGAAGATAAAACAATACAAACTGTTTATAGTCAAGAAGTGAATACAATTTCAAAGTCTAAAAAAAGTGGTAGTGGTACTGATGATTTGTACAAGCCAAAGCTTATGTGGTTTGCCAGGGCATGGTCATAAGCAGGGAAACAAGAGTCGTTTAAGAGTCTTTCTGTCCCACCCAGAGTACTCCTGCGTCTTATCCAATTTCTAATCCAAACTCGTTTTTTTCTAGTTTTCTTGCGTTGTATGTAACATAACTATTAAATAATTGGCAATTTCACTGGCAACAACTTTAGCAGCACACACTACGACACTTGCAGCCATTTTCTTTTCAACTGTTTAGCAAAGAAACTTGAAAATATGCAAACACAAAACAACAAGCAAGTCTAGTGGCCTCAAGTACTTTCCGCCAGTAAACTTGGCAAACGTAAACTCTTAACGCTGCTAGGCTACGCCTCTAAATTAAAAAAAAATAATCTCAAAATAGATATAACAAAGTGATTTCAGAGCGTATCGAAGATGAATGATGCCGATAATAACGTATGACAGACGTGACGTTCCAGTGGATTTCTTTATAAAAACAAATATATTTATAACTAAAGGTACGCGGTGTAATCAAGAACACCTCTGGAAAAGGACTGACTTCAATCTGGATTCGAAAATGGAATGTTTCGCGCCTTGCTTTAAAATAAAATTAAAAAAAAAACTGAAAAAACGATTTTGTAGCAAAATTTAACGATGAAAAGAATAAAGTCATCGACCGAAAAATTAACTTTAATGTAAAAAATCGTGGGATGTTTGATATCAGTTGTCTAAAAATGTTTATCGCAAGATATTCGTGAAGGAAAAGTCATTATGAAAAGTCAGTAGAGAGCCCTCACCTTTTTTTTACATTAAAGTAATTTTTGGAACGAAGTTCCTTTACGCGGCTTGCGGTAGAAAATGTAACGTAAGAAAAATGCGTTATGCCCCCTCCATGCGACCTTCTCTCTCTCTCTCTCTCTCTCTCTCTCTCTCTCTCTCTCTCTCTGTCTGTCTCTTTCTATTATATACAAGTATGTGTGACAACTACACATGGTCTAGTCAGAATTGAATGTCAACGCATTCAATTCCTATATAGGGAAATATAAAATTCAAAATTGAGGGAATGAGGGATTTTGAATTCACTACATACAGTGATTTGATATTTGAATCCAAATATACCTTTTTCAGCATGTTAGAAAGCCTCAGTTTTCAAGTAAGGCAATGAATAATTTATTTGCCTCATTTTCTGTATATCAATTAAAGTCATCGTAGAATAGTATTTAGCATTATAGGCTATCAGACGCGGAAGGCCCAGGTTCGATCCCATACCAACGAACTTTTTATATATATTTAAAGTTTTTGGGCGAGTTCAAGAGCAGTGAATGATCAACGGTAATTATTAGGGCACGATTCGTTCGATTTTGGATCGAAAAGAATTGTTGTAACTTTCCCCGTTGAAAATAATAATATAACATGTGATTCGGGAAATATTCTCATCAAATATCATTCGTGCTAGAGAATTTTATCGCAATTTTTTTATAATTTTCTTCCTCAAGCATTTTGCCTTTAGAAAATTTAACTCGTGCAATTTGCGGCCTTATAATCAAATATTAAATCAGATAATAAAACAGCAATTCGCACTTGAAAAAATTCCCAGGCAAAATGCTTTCTTAAAACTTTCAAATGAAAAAAATAGCGATAAAACCCCTAGCACTCATGATATTACCCTCGATACATGAGCGGTAGGATATCTATGCGAAATCGGATATTAAATACGTGGAAGATATTTTTCTTTCTTTTATATTTCTATATAACGTGTGTTTAGATGATTATATCCTTTTTTGGACATAATTTCTGATGGTTTACATTGAATATGTGGCACGTCAATTTGATATAATATGAGGAATAAAATACCTTTTACTGTGGCGGAGGAGTTTGGAAAAAAGATATATAGGTATAGTATTGCTTGATATTACGTGATGATTTCTACCAGTCAACACCTACCGTAAGATGCGTGAAGGAACTTCGTTCCTGACGGGGGTCTTCCGACCGCACACGATTTTTTTTTGGTCAATGACTCATTATTTTAGAATTTTTAGTCCAAATTGCTACAAAAGCGTGTTTTTAAATTTTCCCAACCACGGCAAAACAAACTCTTTAATTGATTCATCCACATGGGATTGAAGTTTTTACCAACTTTTGGTGAAAGTGCTGAGACCAGCGCACTCACCAAATCATCAACAGTTTTCAATACATGTGCAGAATTTCAAATAATTCGGAAGTCTGGAAGTGGGTGAAAATTAAAATGAAAGATTCCATAACATTCACACATACATACATACAGGTCAAGCTAATAAAGGCGTGTTAAAGGCGTGATATATTTTAAAGATGTGTGTGTGATGCTGCAAATCGAAAATTTGAACCTATTAATATGATAACAATTTGTTTCGCTATATTATGGGTTTGAATAGTTAACCATAAATATACCCTTATTAAAAGAATATCCATCCATGGAGGATATATTTTCCACATACCAGCTGTAGACATGAAATGTAAATAAACTATCATTACTTTTGCGAGTTTTCTATAATTAAGATCATTTAACCAACTCTGTTGTGCAACTGCGAAAGATGAGCATCAAATTGACTAAATAATTTGGAATTTATCAATCATGTTCATAAACAATAACATTTCTGCAGGGAGATTTTATCTCTTATCTACTTCATTGCAAATATTCCTGACCTTTTGACTTTGAATCAATTATTTTCCATCAGTTAATACTCGTTCGTTTATCTCAAATCTAAAATATTAATGAACTGTTTATATCGTTTATCTGTACTGTACCGACGAATTGGTATTTAATTCCACATGAATAAGAGAAACAAACATTGAATTAACAACAAAAATAACTGCTATCATCTTCAGCATTTTGTTTGCATCTGTTATTTGCGCGGTCAAACTCGCATTTTTCGGTATCATATATTTCTGAATCTCATAGAATTTCATTTGTTTATTTTATTCCTGCTACAACCTACACATAAGATTTTATGTATGTATGTATATATATATATATATATATATATATATATATATATATATATATATATATATATATAATACTAGAAAACAAAATTTGATATATTGACTCTCAATTATATAATATATATATTTTGTATTTGTTTCGACGTTTCGACATTGTTTATGTCATCTTCAGGTAACTTTAAAATAATGTAAAACATGTAAAGGTTAAAAACATAATACGTTACATAACATCAAATACGTTTAAAAATTAAAAGAGACATTAAAAACTTACAATATAATTCAACTATTATTCTTTCATTTCATTTCATGTTTCATGATTGGATGAACGTTGTTGTATGTCCCAGATTGCTGGTATCGGCTTTGTTTTATATGTTATCGTTTTTTTTAAATAAAATACATTGGAGTGTTCGACATATTCAGTTATAGTACGAATTATAGCTATAGAGCCCTCGTACTATAACTGAATATGTCGAACACTCCAATGTATTTTATTTAAAAAAAACGATAACAGATAAAACAAACCCGATACCAGCAATCTGAGACATTCAATAACGTTCATTCAATCATGAAACATGAAATGAAATGAAAGAATAATGGTTGAATTATATTGTAAGTTTTTAATCTCTTTTAATTTTTGAACATATTTGATGTTATGTAACGTATTATGTTTTTAACCATTACATGTTTTACATTGAGAATGTTTCCCTTTTCAACATGAATACCCCACAAGAGGTTATCTTGACGATGGAAGATAGTGACTAAAGTTTATCTTTCAGTCGCAGATGATTCCACATCTGATTTTATGAACATCCTGTTTATATTTTCAACAAATCAATGTTTTACATTATTTTAAAGTTACCTGGAGATGACATAAACAATGTCGAAACGTCGAATGAAATAAAAAATATATAGACTGACTAAGGCCCTTATTCCGAGAAAATAAAGAATATATATATATATATATATATATATATATATACAGTGTTTTTCTTTAATGTCCCCCCCCTTTTATTTTTTGAACGTGTCAACTCAAAAAACTGAAACTTGGGATAATGAAATTGATGCATGAATACTATATCTTGGAGTAAAATTGACAGATGAAACTTTCAAGATGGCGACTGGGCACCACCTGGAAAAAAAAATTAAATTGAAAGGGGTGTCTTGTGACACATCCTTTTGAAGCTCCTGACGAATACTTCACAACCCCAGAATATAAAGTCAATATCTTCCCCTATTACAAAATGGCGGACCATTCAATAAATAATAATAATTTAATTTAATACAAACACATTAATATCGATACATCTAGAAATATTTGTTTTTCTCTGCCATATGGCAATCCCAACAACCCGATATGGTTTGATAGGTTATTTTTTGTTTAAACAAAAAATGACAAGAAATGTCAGTACGACAACGAACATCATTGTTCAGTTGAAATATTCTTATTTAGTTTTCGGTTTTACAAATAAATAGGTACCACGTGAACTTTCTCTAAAATGGTCAATTCTCGTTCAACGGAAGAAAAAATCGAAGCGATTTTTATTTACGGTGCGACGCGTAACTTTCACGAAACCGAAAGAATTTTTAATGATCGTTTCCCGAATCGTCCTACCTGTAGAAAATATTTAAGGGAACTTGTAACCAAATTTACAACTACCGGTAGTGTACAGAACAAAAAGCCCCCAGGTCATCCGTCCATTCCGGAAGAACAGCAAGTTCAAATAATTGGTGAGATGATAGTGTAACGTAAATAAACTTAACTTGGTTCTACTAATTTATTTCACACTTAATCTACAACTTAATTTATATTACTACTCCACTGGTATAGCTCGATCGTATGGGCTCGTTCAGACTCCGTGAGACTTGAGGGCTGTCTATTTATCTCCGTCACAGAATTCCCGATCTTTCGAATTCCGGCAGTTGGCGATCCAGCATGTTCCAATCGTTTCCAATATCGACCGTTGCTCTCCGCGGAAAAGCGACTGGATGGTTCTCGAATATCTCCGGGGATGATCTCATCGCTGTCGATGGCAACATGTGAGGCGTCCCGAAATTTCATCCTTGGAGTGTGACGATATCTGCATGACTCCCCATATCTGCACCGTGAAGTTCGATGGAAGTAACACTCCACGGTCTTCATGATCGGTCGTGGAAGAGGGTTACAGCAAACCAGAATCCTGACGCCGCTGGATCTGAATATCGCCTCCAGCATACTTCTTATGACTCTCCAGTCCAACCCATCAATACCACAGGATAATTTTGGAATTGCTAGATCCACCAGGTTCTGGTCCACCATAGTATCTCTTAGTTTGGTGAGACTCTTCCAGACATCTTCATAGGACGGTTTATCTTGGGAATGCCTCTTGGTAACTAGGTAGTAGATGTTTCTCTGGCCTTTCTTCCAACTTCTGGATTCTGCTCCCGCAGTGTTTGGAGTTGACCAAATTTCTTGGAGAACACTACGGCGATGCCCCTGGACATTCGAAGATCTTCTGCCACACAGTGCGCTAGTGCGTAGTCAGCAGGCACCTCGAAAAGGTCTCGTGACTCCTCTCTAGTAACCCCATGTAGAACTTTCTGCCCGTTTGAATACAAGGACATAAACTTCTCGAACGTCATATCATCCTCCGGTGGCTTGAGGGTGCGAACTTGGTCATGGTTTCCAGCGTATGGGGCCAACCTGTTGAAATGGACGACCCTTGGTTTCCCTCGGGTGGCTTATGGATTCGGTACACAAGGTCGTTTATCCTTTTCACAATTTTATACGGGCCTTCCCACGAGTTCCGCAACTTTGGTGATAGTCCACGACGACGTTTGGGGTTGTACAGCCAAACCAGGTCATCAACCTTAAATCCTCCAGCGTCGGCCTTGACGTCATAGGTCTTCTTCATTTTATCGCTGGCACTCTGGATGTTCAACCGGACTCGTTCGTGGATGTCGTCCATTCTCTGCCGAAGTTTGCTGACGTAGTCCTCTCCCGCAGTGTCTTGTCCTGGCGGTATCCCAAACTTCAGGTCACAAGGCAGTCGCAGTTCTCGGCCCATTATAATACTAGCAGGAGTTTGACCGGTTGACTCGTGTACTGCGGATCGATAGGCCATCAGGAACAAATGTAGATACTGGTCCCAGTCTCTTTGATGGTCAGAGACAACCTTGGACAAGTGGCGGTTGATCGTCCTGTTCATCCGTTCCACCATTCCATCGGACTGCGGATGTAGGGCCGTGGTTCTTGTCTTGCGGATGTTCAGCAGTAGACATATTTCTTGGAAAAGGTTGGATTCGAAATTTCTGCCTTGATCCGAGTGCAGCTCCATTGGAATACCGAATCGACATATCCATTCTTTCACCAAGACGTCGGCGACGGTGATGGCTTCCTGGTTGGGCAGGGCATAGGCTTCCGCCCACTTACTGAAGTAGTCCATTGCCACAAGGATGTATTTATTCCCGTGGTCGGATACGGGAAACGGGCCGGCGATGTCAATGGCGATTCTCTCGAACGGGCTGCCTACGTTGTACTGACGCATCGGGGCCTTGGGGCGTATTCGAGGTCCATTGCTAGCAGCGCATACAGCGCACTTCCTGCACCAGTCCTGGACGTCAGCTTGACAATTGGCCCAGTAAAACCGTTGCCTCACTTTCTGCAGGGTCTTCGTCACTCCCAGATGTCCTCCGGCGACTCCATCATGGATTTCCCGCAGCACTTCCTCTCTTCTGTTCCTGGGAACAATTATTTGGCGTCTGTCTTCCCCACCAATATCGGCCTCAGACACACGTTTCAGGATCCCATTGTCCAGAATAAGAGAGTTCCATTGTGCCCAATAGGACTTAACAGCCGGCGAGTAACCTGCGACTTCCTGCCATGATGGTCTTCGATTGCCCTTCTTCCAGCTGACGACTAAGCCAAGGTCGGGGTCTCTCTCTTGGTCTTTCTGGATCTTGCTGTCATTCCAGTTGTCATCCATTGCCGCGGTTCTAAAAAGTGTTGCTTCTTTCTCTTCTGCTCGTCGGCAATGTGAGCAATCATCTGGACATGGTCTTCGCGACAAGGCATCTGCATTCTTATGGCTAGTTCCGGCTCGATGTTCGATCTCGAAATCGAATTCTTGGAGTCTCTCGATCCAACGTGCTACTTGACCCTCAGGATTTTTGAACTGTAAGAGCCATTTGAGAGCTGCATGGTCAGTTCTCAACAGGAATCTTCTTCCATACACGTACTTGTAGAAGTGCTCCACTCCTTTACAACAGCTAACAGCTCTCGCCTGGTGACACAGTAATTGCGCTCTGGTTTGCTGAGCGTCTTGCTGAAATAACCAATGACCTTCTCCTGCCCTCCTGGATCTGAGATAGGACAGCTCCAAGTCCCACGTTGCTGGCGTCCGTATCCAAAATGAACTTCCGTTGGGTAGGGATAGCTCAGAACAGGTGCGTTAATCAAAGCTCCCTTCAGCTTCCTGAACGAGTCTTGGCATTCTTCGGACCACTGGAACTTTGTTTGACCTTCCGTGAGCCTGGTCAGTGGTTTAGCGATGTTTGCGAACCCCAGCACATATCGGCGATAGTATGTGCACAAACCAAGGAAACTTCGAAGTTGGTGAATGTCTTTTGGGATGGGCCAATCCTTAACAGCTTTGATCTTCTGGTCATCCACTGCTACTCCTTCCCCAGAGACAACGTGGCCGAGGTATCGTACTTCTTTTTGGAACAGGTGGCATTTCTTAGGGCTCAGCTTCAATCCGGAGTTCCTCAATCGCAGGAATACTTCCTCCAAGTTTTCACGTGGTCCTCGAACGATCTGCCGACCACAATTATGTCGTCGAGATACACTAGACACGTGTTCCATGAGAGTCCCTTCAGTACTGTTTCCATCAATCTTTCGAATGTGGCGGGAGCATTACAGAGCCCGAATGGCATAACGGTGAACTGCCACAATCCTGAGCCGATGGTAAAACAGTCTTTCTCGATCTTCCTGAGCGAGTTCTACTTGCCAGTATCCACCTTCAGATCAAGGGTCGAGAAAATCGTGGAACCAGCCATGTGTCTAGGGTGTCATCTATTCTCGGGGGAGGGTAACTGTCCTTCTTCGTGACATTATTAAGTTGGCGATAGTCTACACAAAAGCGTGTCGATCCATCCTTTTTCTTCACCAGTACGACTGGAAGGACCAGGGACTGTCAGATGGTTCGATAACTCCTTCTTTCCCATATCGCTGACTATTTTGTCAGCCTCTTCCTTCTTGGCAAGAGGAAGTCTTCTTGCTGATTGCCGGATCGGTCGGGCACCCCCAGTATCAATCTTGTGCTGGACCACATTAGTTCGACCCCTTTTCCTTGTCCGGTATCGAAGATGTCTTGGTACTTTTTGACTAAATCTCTTAGTTTGGGCTGTTGAGCTGGTTTTATATCTTTGGAAGAGATGGCAACTAATTTTTCTAGTTCTGTGGGCAAGTTGTTGGGTTGGCTAATCGTATTACCTGATCACAGATGAAACTGACGAGCAGTGCCCTAAAATTGTTCCTTTCTTTAAGGTCACTGGAAAGTAATTGACATTCATGACCCTTACCGGTACAAATTTTTCAGCACGTAACAGGGTTTTCCCTAGGGCAATCCCTCGTCCAATTTTCTCATCATGAAGTTTGGGCTCGAACATCACCACGTCTCCACTGCTCGCACTCCCGTCCAGGCGAGCCTCCAGGATGGTTTCAGCCCTCTCAGGTACGCTTACATCCTCAGCCAACAGCACACGGATCAACTCTTCACTTCTCCCATGAAGTACCAGCTCTTCTCCGTTGACACGTAGGACGCCGTCTTTGAAATCAATTCAAACCCTCTGGAATTCATGATGTCCATTCCGATGATTGCATCGTCTTCGATGTCCGCTACAAGTGCCTGATGTTTCACTTTAGTGCTGCCCAAAATTATTTCAATCGGTAGCTCGCCATATACAGTAGCTGGCTCCCTGTTGCTGTGCGTAGCTTCAAGTTGTCGGTTCAATTCGTTCCGGTGTTCTGGCAAAGGAAGGCCCGAGAATTGTCCTAGTCGCACCTGTATCTAGCAGCATGGTGCAAGGCTCGTTATTGATGATACCGTCTACGAAAACACCTCTGTTCTGTCGTTGCAGGATAGCGACATATGCGTTGTTAACCGGGGCTTGCTGGACACAGGCCGACGATTGCCCCTTCTCGTCGACCTTCTTTAGTTTTCCTGCATCGGAGTCGTGTTTTCGAATGTTGGACATTTGCTACGCACATGTCAATTTTGCCACAATTCCAGCATCTTATCTGTCTTTTCTCAGGCAAAACTTCCTTCATCACTTTTCTTATGGCAGCTTCCAAGTCAGCATGCTCCTGTGAGTCTTCTTCAATACTTCGAACTTTACTTTGGTTTTTGCAGGATTGTTTTGCTGCCTCAAATTCCAAAGCGCGTGCCAGTGCGTCTACGAGATGTGTTGGACGAGCTAGTGTCAACGCTTGTCTGGTTTCTTGGTCACGGAGTCCATCCAAGAATGCCTGAACCGCTAATCGCTCCATTACATTTTCCGGTGTGGCTGGATATGCGAGACGAACCAAGCGTGCAATGTCAGCTTCGAATTCTTGTAAGGATTCGCCCGATTTCTGGCAGCGATTTTTCAGTTGGGAGTGGTATACGTGTTCCAAATGCGCCTGCCCATATCGTAATTCTAGATGTTTAATCAGCTGATCATAGTCCTCCTGTTCTTGGGCGGTAGAGTTTGTAGAATATTCGTCGCTTCTCCACGTAATGCAAGTGTTAGTGCTACAGCTCTTTCCCCTGCATTCCATCCATTTGCTTTGGCCGCTGCTTCAAACTGTCGGCGGTAATTTTCCCATGGAGTTTTTCCGTCGAATTGAGGCGGCTTCATGGAAAGCTTCCCTATTTCAGAAATGACCTTGACATCTTTTATACCCTCTTGAACTTTATCCAAGTTCAAACTCAAGTCCAGCATCGCATTTTTGTTAACCATCTCTGTGGAGGGCGCACTATCAATTCGTTTTCCAGCTTACTGATCGTTTCCTTTATTTTGTCCATTTCTGCCTCGATTCCGTCTTTGATTTCATCGCTGATTATTTCCTTCATCTTGTCCATCTCTGCCTCGACGGTTCCTATTCTTTTTTCTAGACGATTCGCCACACCACACAGTTCTTTTTTTAGGCCTTCTGTGTTTTCAAGGAGCTTATCTTCCAGGCTTTCTAGAAGCTTCTCTTCCAGATTTCTAGAATTTTCTTGAAGCTTCTCTTCCAGATTTCTAGAATTTTCTTGAAGCTTCTCTTCCAAAGTCCTCGAATTTTGTTGCAGTTCTTCTTTCACGGATTTAGTAGTTTCTTCGAGTTTATTCATTACCAAACTCAAATCACCTCCGGGAACTTCGAATAAAAATGTTTCGGGGTCCTCACCTTCTTGTATAAGTCCTTCTGCAAGTCTTTCCTGGAGTACTTGCTTTTTACCCGTTGTTTCCAGTTCCCTTTCCTCCAATTCCTGTTTCAATTCCGCTACCTTCAAGTCCGCAAGGCGCACTTTTCTTGAACACATTTTGTCTTTGACGAGGTATCAGTCTGTTTCACACGAAAAAGTTTATCAGTTTGTTAAAAATTCACTTCGCGAATTCTTTTCCACGGGCCACCAGTCTATTGTCTGTTTCACGCGAAGAGTGTATCAGTTTATATTCCCACGCACAATTGTCCACTTCGCGAAAACCGGGCCACTGTCTATTTTCTGTTTCACGCGAACAGTGTATCAGTTTATATTCCCACGCACAATTGTCCACTTCGCGAAAACCGGGCCACTGTCTATTTTGGGCGTACAAAAAGGTCTATCAATTTATTTTTCTGACTATCCACTCCACGATCACTTATTTATTTTCAAAATCTCACTTCCGACACCAATTGTAACGTGAATAAACTTAACTTGGTTCTACTAATTTATTTAACACTTAATCTACAACTTAATTTATATTACTACTCCACTGGTATAGCTCGATCGTATGGGCTCGTTCAGACTGTCCGTGAGACTTGAGGGCTGTCTATTTATCTCCGTCACAGAATTCCCGATCTTTCGAATTCCGGCAGTTGGCGATCCAGCATGTTCCAATCGTTTCCAATATCGACCGTTGCTCTCCGCGGAAAAGCGACTGGATGGTTCTCGAATATCTCCGGGGATGATCTCATCGCTGTCGATAGCAACATGTGAGGCGACAGGTCCGGCCTAGGTTCGTTACAATAGTAAATCCTCAACAGTCTACTTCCTCCGTCGCGAATGTTTGTGAGGTGTGTCCTTCTACTGTGTGGAGACTTTTGAAGAGGAATAAGTATCATCCATACAAAATCAAAATGGTACACCAGTTAACTGAAGATGACCATGATCGAAGAACAGAATTCAGCGAAATTATGACGGAAACCATTGCAAGACATCCCACCTATCTCCACAATATTTGTTTCAGTGACGAATCTACATTTTATCTCAACGGCAAGGTTCACAGACAAAATTGCCGTTATTGGAGTGACACCAACCCTCACATTTTCCGGGATACTCATACTCAATATCCAGAAAAAATTAACGTATCGGCAGGAATATTGGGAAACCATATTGTAGGACCTCTATTGATTGAACAAAATTTAACAGGGGAACTATATTTGAATATGCTGGAAAATGCTGTTGACCCTCTAATCACCGAAATCGTCGAAGCGAATCCTAATGAATTCGATATGGATATTGTATTCCAACAAGATGGAGCACCACCACATTACTACGGACAAGTAATGAAATATTTGCATAATACTTTCCCCGGTCGTTGGATTGGCCGTCGAGGTCCTACGGAAGCTGGCCATACCGGCTAGCGATAACGAAGGCCCCAGGGTCGTCCACGTTAACAGAATCAAAAAAACTACCGATAGTTTAACCAAATAGAGCGTTCTGTGAAACTGCGACTGGACAAAACTGTCAGCATACCGGGTTCATCTGAGGAAATTGTTCAGGCTCGATTAGAAGAAGACCCCGGGTGCTGCGTAGGGACAGCAAATCATCAGTTGCACCAGCTCAGTACGCGAGCCAGTTGAGTGAGTGGCAGACTGTGAAACGAGCGGATATCCGGTTAAAAGAGGAAAAGTTGATGGCATATTGAGAACCATCGAGAAATCCTTGTATCAATTGTCACCGAAGGAATAGGAAGCCGCCATAATATTAACTTCCAAAGAGAAAGTTACGTATTTGAGTCCGCAGGGTCATCAACAGAACGAACCAACTTTGCCAGCACAGGATAGATACCATAGACAAATTAGAAATAAAGAGACTGTTTGAAACATTGGCGATCTTGACCACCAAGTTTTGGTACGGCCAGTCGCGCATGGAGGCGCTGCTCGCAATCGACAGACGACTGATGACATGATCATTTTCCAATTTTGACATTTTCCAGAAAATAGAAGTTTATTGTTTACACATGTATTTTTTATTATGACAAACCACGCAATAATTTCAGAATCATCCTTCTACTGTTATTGTCATTAATTAATGATATAAATTATACTATATGGACTTGAATTAGGAACCCAACATCGAAAATAGAATATTTTGTTATTCGAGTTGACGCTGAAATTGCTGGAAATACTTTTTTACAACGTAAAATATAAGCTGCCTTTCACAAACTGATACTTATTTCCATCCATCAGTTGCAGAAATGTTTTCCCAAACTGCTACTTCTTTCCATCCATCAGTTTCCATTTCCTATCACCATTTGAGGAAGTACGAAGATTATCATCAAACTGGAGTATTTGTTATATCTACTAGTTCTCCTTTGTGCTAATAAATGAACAAAATTATTTAACGTTTGTTGTAAATGTAATTTGTTTTTATTTTGGTTGATTGGATGAAGACTGAAGAATATTTTTAATTTTGTTGTTTTTCAGAGTTTTATTATTGTTTTGTCTGTTGTTGTACCATAAAATGTGTTTTTTATAGTGTTCAACTTATTATTCTTGTTTTATAAGAACTTTAATTTTGTTCTTGATATCATAAAACAAAGATTTATTTTGAAACTTTACCTTAACCACGAACGAACTAACAGATTCTACGAATTGATTACTGTATATATTTTATTAGTGATCGATTTGCCATTCTTTTATTTCATATATCACCATTCATATGAAATTCAGGAATGGCAAATCGATCACTTATAAAATATATACCATATCAACCATATAAAAGTAACACATTTAAAAAAACCGCCTTATCTCAATCGGTAACTGAAGAGAAATCTGTTTTACCAACTGTACTAACTGAGTACGGCCAGTTGCGAGATATCTCGCCACTGTCTAAAAGTGGTGCCAACTTTTACTGCAGGTTTGACAATTCTCTTTATTTTAAGTTTCTCTATGATAGATACCGTCAAACCCATCCGATTCGACAACCACCACTAAGATTACCAAGTGCTTTTACTGTATTTTTCATAAGAACAGTGCCCTTTCTTTCATAGTCGTATGTATACATCTACGGATGTTTTGTAATATTTGGCAATATTCTACGATGTTCTACTATGGAGAAATTAAATGAAAAGCCAACTGAAATTGTATGGTCAATGGTCACTTCCGACATTTACCTCTCGTCCTTCGAAGGAGAACAATCGACAATCCCGTCTTTTCGAATGTTTCGAAATCTTAACATTAATCAATGACAGGACATGTATAATAATACAGATGTCCACTTATATATACTACATTAATCAATTGAGACTGAAAACCAAGCCCGGTTGTACTCTAGAACGATAAAAAACCTCTTCTTGTGATTAAATAACAAGGTCGAATCTTGACACCAACCTCAACGTCTGGTTTCAGCAACAACGGCAAAGGCCGAACGAGAATAATTGAAAAACCTGTAAAAATATTGTGATAAACGATCGGCCATTCATTATGTGGGTCATAAATTTATTATTGCGTCGGGTGGCAAGTTGAACAGGATTCGGGAGCAAAAAAAGTCGAGTGTGTTATTATATTCTGAAGTAGTTCTTGGTCGGAGTCGTGCCGTTGGTGGTACGCATAAATATTGGGGAAATCCACCGGTGGGGTGCTAGCGTATTTTACAAATGGCGGCAGAGAACAGTACAGCATCATATGATAATTTTTGAAATGATGAATCAGTGGGTTAATAAAAACTTTTTAACAAAAAATTAAACCGACGAAAAAATCAACTGAAAAGAAAAAATTAAAATAAACCTTCTTAGTCTTAATGATAACTGAGCTCCTAAACTAATGTGAGTAACTAATTTTGAGTCGGCGCCAAACAAACAATTATTGAAGATCATTACATTACTTTGAAGAAGTAATAAAAACGCTGTGCATCTCGCTGCCATCATTTTACGCTTTACCTAATT
Source organism: Gonioctena quinquepunctata (assembly GCA_018342105.1). Classification (NCBI taxonomy): domain Eukaryota; kingdom Metazoa; phylum Arthropoda; class Insecta; order Coleoptera; family Chrysomelidae; genus Gonioctena; species Gonioctena quinquepunctata. Next base: position 289,839 of record JAFIRS010000575.1, on the reverse strand, counting down.
CAATTCCTGGTTTGTTTGGCGCCGACTCAAAATTAGTTACTCACATTAGTTCAGGACCTCAGTTATCATTAAGACTAAAATGATTTATTTTATTTTTTGCTTTTCAGTTGATTTTTTCGTCGGTTTCATTTTTTGTTAAAAAGTTTGGTAAAGGTTAAGAAAATGAGATCACCCAGTATCTTCACGAAATTTTCACAGGAGCTCAAGAAGACGATAAAAACAGTATAGCAATCGGAAATTTAGCGCGGAAAAGACAATTTTAAGAGATATGTGCCCCAGAAGGTCCATAAATAGAGGTTATGGAATATCACTTTTGGAAACTGCAAACTGATTAAAATATTAACTGTACACTCATTTAACGTTTGAGTAATATTAAAATCACTTAATGATCAATAAAGACATGAAAAAACTCCGATTATGTTTAATTAAATTTTTCACATGAACTGTCAAAAAACAAATATTGATGGTTGCAAAAGTGCATTGATCTTGGCGTTTTATGGACATGCCACGTTGCCAACTATTCAAGTGAATTTGGCCAATCCAGATTTTCGCAAAATTTTCACGACATAATCACAAAATTATCACAGGTGCTTCAAGACTCTATAAAAACACTTCAGCAATCGAAATCTAAGCGCGAAAAATATAATTTGGGAATTATGACCTTTTAAAGTTAAAAAAAAGTGTGGTTTCGCTTCTTCAATATTAAAGTGTGTAGATGGGTTCCAACTTGTTCTTTTGTTCGTTAGCAGCATATTTGCGAATTCTTTGTCCATTATTTTTTTTTGAAATATTCTTGATGTAAACAATAAAATGTTCATTACATTTAGCACGATATATGTTTTACAAAAGGTGTAACGAGCTAAGGTGTAACGAGCTAAAAGTTAATAGAACTGATGAGTTTTTGAAATTAGCTGGAAGGTTATACGATCCCCGAAAACAGACCGACGATTCCATCCATATGGCAAATGAAGATGAACAGAGTGAATTGGAAGAAGATTATTAAATCACTTTACTTCGATAAAAGAGGCATTTTTCAGGACCACCAATATTTTTTTTAATAATTCATACTACCAACGACATGATTACGAGCGGAGCGAAGCGTCGCTTCGCAAGGTTAATTGGCTTGCTTTGTAAGGTTTATTAGCATGTTTTCAAATTGGATAACAAGGTTAGTCAAGTTGGGTTAGGTTGTGTTCCTTTTTTTTACGTAAGAAATTAATTGGATCGAATTTTTCGCGAGCGGAGCGAAGCGTCGCTTTTAAGGTTATTAGCTTGTTCAATTGGATAGCAAGGTTAGCCAAGTTAGGTTAGGTTGTGTTCCTTCTTTTTACGTTAGAAATTGATTTGATCGAAATGTTAGCGAGCGGAGCGAAGCGTCGCCTTTTAAGGTTGATTAGCTTGCATTCAACTTGGGTAACAAGGTTAACCAAGTTAGGTTAGGTTATGTTCCTTCTTTTTACGTAAGAAATTAATTGGATGTTTCCTTGTATGCCTGGCCGAGACACGCCGAAGGCGTGTCTCGGCCAGACATAGTCAAAATAGTCTGAAGTCACATTATTTTAATGTTTGTTAACTTTCTAAATGCGGCACATCAACTTCTGCAAAATCATCCAGTCCAAATGCGTTTCTCGGTCCAGTTTACAATTACTCAAAACAAAATAATCTGAAGTCACATTATTTTATAATATGTTTGGTAACTTTCTAAATGCGGCACATCAACTTCATGCTTAATTTTCAAAATTATAATCACTATCAAGAAGCGTGGTGAAATATACTTTAAACTCAGATATCAGATCTTTTTTTCATGATGTAATACTTATCATTTATTTATATGCTCAATAGTATGACGCATTGAATTTCAGTATTTTCTTTTTCCCTTTTGGAGACATAGGCAACGTCGCATATCAATAAACTTCAAGATTCGGATAATCATAACACAAATAACACAATCATCAAAGTTTGATTTTTGACATTTCTTCTGTAAAATTATATGGAAAGTAATCGGAGTTTTTTCATGTATTTATCGAAAATTAAGTGATTTTAATATTACTAAAACGTAAAACGAGTGTGCTGTTACTATTTTAGTATAATAGAAATTGTTTATATCAGTTTATAATTTCCAAAAGTGATATCCTATAACCTCTCTTTATGGACCTTCGGAGGCCCATATCTCCTAATATTATCTTTTCCACGCAAAATTTTCGATTGCTATACTGTTTTTACCATGTTTTGAAGTACCTGTAAAAATTTCGTGAAGATACTGGGTGATCTCATTTTCTTTACCTTTTCCAAAAGTTTTTATTTGTCAATTTTTTGTGGCTGAAATCTACTAATTACTACCTACTTAATTTTTGATTACTTCCAAAATACTTACTTACCTGCTTACTTCAACTATTAACTGTTAAACAATTTGATTTTCTACTTTAACTATTTATTGTTATATAATATAAATTATTTTTGAAAGTACTGGTTAGTTGATTTTATCAAAGTTATGCCTGATAGAATCGGTTAACGGAACAAAATTCAGAGGGTGAACGATCAATATCCTTCATTTTGCAAACCCTTAGGGATGGATTTTTTGTTCAAATTCAAATGGGACCAACTTCGAAAAAAGAATAATAGGAATCGAACTGCTCTGTGAAAAGTTATGCGTGGTATTACATGAAAAAAATAAAAAAATATACGCGTCGACTAGAGAACCTCCTCCTTTTTTATTTCGTCGGTTAAAAACAGTTTCGATTAATGAATAATTAGCGAGTTTAGTTCTAAACACTTTTTTCTCGAATTTTCTATCTCAATTGATGTACCTATGCATTCCTGAATTGAACCATAGGTATCAGAACATGTCTCATTATGATCACCGGTTAGGAAAACATATCCTGGCAATTACTAGTATATACTTTTTTGGGAAAACTTTTTTTATATTCTCATTTCTTATTGTGAAGGCCAGATTTCCTACTCAAACACTGACTTGCATCAGATACCTAATGATAATATGTCTTCAATGCAATTAATATTGTTTGAAAATTTGGTATTCTATTTCTGAAATTATCATCGTTATTCGAAAAATATTATTCAAAATCGTACGTCGCCGGTTAAAATTGAATCATTAAAAACATTATTATTTTTATAAATTAAAATTTTTAGAATGGGGAGAAGAAGTCAAGACTTCTGTTAAAAAAATGCGCGTGGAATCCCATACCTACCGATTACATCTTTCAAAATATTCGAAGGGTGAGATAGAACGTATTCATAAAGATGAACATAAAAGTAAAAATAACAACAGTGACAAAAACAAAACAAAATGTGGCATCCTAGTTCTCTTCAGATATTGATCGGAAAAATCTTTTAGATAAAAAAAAATTACCCCTACCTGTAAACTATCATTTGAAAGCTAATAAAATGTAGAACTCAATAATAAATGAAAAAGTTAGAATCGATGTTCGACAAAAACAATGATAATAGGTTGCCCTACCAACTCAACAGTTGCATAATTTGATTTGTTTCTGACCAGTCATTGTGAGGCTAGACTCATACTTAGTCGCTTTTCTGTCCATTAACGCTTTTGTTGAGGAGTTGATCGAGTTCTGTCGGTGACCTTTATATTTTTTCCATTCGGTCTACTGAAAGAGTGGGTAATGTCTTGGCCATAAAAATAACACACACACACAAAATATCCCACATCCAAAACATGTTATTGTCGTAAAATGCAGTAGGTGCTCTGAACAATTGAGCAAACCATTTAGAAGTCTGAGTTATTACTATCAGCTGGTCATGAAAAGCCTATAATCTTCGTAGAGATCCTGCCAAGTCCAATTCAACGTACGATTTTGTGAACTATTAACATCTCTATTTCGTTGTTATTACCCAGATGCAAACACAGGTATGGCTGCATCATCATTTGGGAACATCCTGCGGTAAATATAATCACTCGGCACCATACAATTTCGAATGATGTAGATCTAGGCCATAGAAACACTCATAAATTTTGATTAGATTGAAGGATTTTTTTCTGTCGTAGAAATACTAGATGTGAATAAAGTTTTGAGCTCTCTATAAAATTTTTAAAAATAAAAAAGGTCCAATGGATCTGGGTGTTATACTGGATAGTGGAGTGAATTTTGATATTATGACAACATAATCAATTAATCATTAAATATGTTGTGATTCATTTGTAGAGTGAGTCATGACTTTACAAATCTACACACACTCGAAAGTTTATATAAATGAACGAATATTTCCGTACAAGATTTTTTTTTGTAATCCGTTCAAACTTACTTTCCAAGTTGAAATGAAAAACAACATTCTGATTTGGGTATTGAAATTATAGATTCTTTAAAAAAAAAGTCTACGATAAAAAGAAGCAATTTCTTGTAATTGCTAAGAGAAAACAACCACTTCCCCGGCTGAAGTATATGCTGGACATATACTACATCTGATGAATATTCTAAAAGGACCCTAAATTGGAATCTGAAAGTGAAAATGTGCATTTTTATTCGAATTGTAATTTGATTTTTTTATCAATTAAGAACTTATATAGATGAATGTGGCAAAGAGAATGTCCAAAATGGAGTACTTAGCAGAAATCACTATTTGTACTCGTCCTTATAATAGATTTACCTTTGCTGACGACTTTCGTAGGAGTAACTCTGGTCAACACTCACCTTCTACAAAGATTATACATGATGCAAATAAAATTGACATAGATTTATTTAACACCATTTCTATACGTCATTTCAAATGTTTACTTAGACAGCAATCTACCTTTGCTGACGACTTTCGTAGGAGTAACTCTGGTCAACACTCACCTTCTACAAAGATTATACATGATGCAAATAAAATTGACATAGATTTATTTAACACCAATTCTATACGTCATTTCAAATGTTTACTTAGACAGCAATCTAGGTAACTGATGTCCATATCATTTTATTTGCATATTATTTGAAAGTCTGTGATTTTCAAATCTGACGATTTAAATGTCTATATTAGTGCTTGGCACTTTTACAATTGTATGCTCCTTTTGATGTCAATATTGTTTTAGTCTTAGTATCAGTTGTAATTTTAATTGAATTTTCAATATGTAAAAACATACTTTGAATGGTTTATCCGCGAATAAATTAATAAATAATAATAGTTCTTGGATGGGGCTTTGTAAATCAAACTTTTGAATTTGGAAGCCGATTAAAAAATAATTTATATTTTTTTTATATATTATATGAAGATTCTGATAAAAAACCTATTTAAATAAATTTTATTAATAAATAAATCTTCTACAAATTGTCATAAATATGTATAATGAATGAACTCCGTTATTATCTTTAAACTCTGAATTTAACAAATACATGGAATGGAATTATTATCAGAAGACAATCAAACAAGAGGAAGCGGAAACAAATGGTTACAAATTCCAACATTCTCTAACCAACAGATACGTGCAGTTGTACAAATGATGGAAAGAGTAATATAGAATAGATTTATTTCAAAAACATAGTATATGTGTAGATAGTCTTGGCAATCTGCAACAATTCACGTCTCTATTTAAAAATGATCATATATTCACAGGTGGTCGACCTTAATTTTTTTATAATTGAATTATTGATTTTAGCATTGACCCAGTTGCCTATTGTCAACAGTGTAGTTATGATCACATGTCCATTATTAGTTGAGAGTATCTAATGAAACATCATCATTAATATTTCCTAGTACTTCACAATTGAATTGCGTGACGATTTGTAAATATTCGCACGGTCTCTTTATTAAAGTATGAAATATAGAAAAATACGTGAAAACTTGTTTGCGTTGAAGATGGAAAATTTGACACAATTTCCACAGGATATATTCTGGAAAACACGGTCAAAACAAAGACGTCACGGAACCAATGACTAGTGTATTCTGAACATATCAATTAGAAATATAAATAAATTCATAGTTTCAAAACATTCGGTTATCTTCAATGTTTCATCTCCATATCCTGGTTATTAGATGACGATTCCGATACTTCAAGTAGATCGCCATTTCATAGTCACCTGAAGTTGTTGATAACTTTCTCAAGTTCTCAAGAGTGGTATGGGGTAGTTTCTATAAAATAAATAAAAAATACCCCTAGGAAATTAGCCCCTTCAATACTCTGCCGGTTTGACATACAATAAGAGGTTAATTTTCATTTCATAACACATTCTGAAAGACGAATGTTAGGACAGTCAATGAGACATCTACCTGAAAATGGTTTGGACAAAGGTGATTTTTTTTTGTACTTTAATAATCTGAAAAGTTCTCCATCATTTCAAAAAACACATTTTTGTATTTTTAGTGAAATTCGAAAAATGGGGGGAAGGGAAGGTAAAAAAAACAAAAAATATAATCAAAAAGGGCAGCTGATTTTACGCCAAAAACTATCCAATTTTGGAAAGTAAAAATGCGTTGTAAAGGCAAAAGCCTGAGCTTGATTGAAAGTTATCTTCTTTTTGCAGAAAATGCTCGAATAAGTTTAAAGATATCCGAGTCGAGATCAACACGTGTGTTAATTATTTATCTTGCTTTTTATTAATTTCACCTAAGATACTTTAATTCAATAAAAATATAAAAAATTAATATGTCTAACCTCTTTTCAAGCCACTAGAAGCAATTATTCCGAAAGATGTAATGACAACTTTTTCTCATGTTAAACTATGTCATTTGGGAAAATAACTGTAGAGACCTTTTTTACGTGAAAATAGCCGCTCTTTCCGAAAACATTTAATTAACCATAAAGTGGCTTATTACACAAATAAGGCCAAACGCGTAAAAAAACTGATTTTGGATTTTTTTTATATTTCTGACCCGCTAGGCTAGAGAACTTGTCAAATTATTAAAGTAGGTACGCACTTTTCCAAACAAAAAAAAATAATCTTCGTCCAAACCATTTTGAGGGAGATGTCTCTATTGACTGGCCAAACATTCGTCATTCAGAAGGTGTTTCATGAAATGAAAATTAATCCTCTTATTGTTTGTCAAACCACCACAATATTGAAGAGGCTAATTTCCGTGGGGTATTTTTTATTTACTTTATAGAAACTACCCCATACCACTCTTGAGCACTGGAGAAAGTTACCAATAGTTTCTTATAAAAACTAAAATTTTTCACTCCTGCTCCGAATGATATATCGGAAAATGGTATCAATGCAAATTTATGAAATATTGTTTATGATTTGAAACATTTTTCCGAACCTATCAACAAAAAAACATTTTCGTCCAAATCATTTTGAGCGTTTACTGGAAAATTGACTACAATGACTGGCCTATGTGGTACTCTTCTATTTAGGAAAAATATTGAATTATTTTACGGTAACTAACCCCTAGACTCCTCGATTAATTCTATTTTCATAAAATACAATCTGGTAAGAGGAACATTCGCAATTTAATATTGATTAGAAATATTTTTCTAAAAATTGAAAAATCTAAGATAAAAATAAAGTATAAAGTATATTGTGAATATCTAACAGAAAACAAATTCCGTGGCTAAAGCAAAATGTGGTACTCTTCCACTTACCGAAATAAACTACAACCCCTTTTTTTATTCGATTCACTTTTCCTTCACAAAAAATACCCTTGAAACGGATTGGGGTTTCTCCCTTGTGGAAAAATTCACGAAAACCAACATTTACCACCCCCTTCAAGTTTAAATTATACGGCAGTAGGTATTATTCAATTCCCCTTCGAATAACATATTTCGCATATGAACTCCAGTTTTGTCTCATTAGAGCAATTTTAAAAATCATTATGGAGAAAATGCCCTGTGCCAATCCCATGACGATGCGACAGATTATGTCTAATTGGAAAATGCATTTTTCCATCCTTTTCCAGTTCATAAACTGGTGAAATATTTGTTTTCGCGATTTATAAATTTTTTCTTCGCGTATACATGTGGATGTGGCAAATTTCACACGGGTTAAAAATCATGTTTAATCATTATTCTGATAAACGTAATTCAGTGATTGATAACTTGTCTCACTATGTGACCGTTAATATAAACCTCAACCCATGCAAACATCACGAATAAGAGCAGAATTAGGAAATGATAAAGCTCTAGACGAAAACATACCTAACGTTATGTAATTACCATGAAAAACTGACGATTTCTGGGTCACGACAAGGGCATATCGCAATCAGCTCAATTAATTCAATTGGCAGGTTTTGCTAAAAACGCGGATGTGTGTCCGGCAAATTGTGCAGTGCAATTTTGAAATTGTATCTCCCTCAATTAGAACGGTAATTAATTTCAATTCATGTGTAATGTGGCTTGAAAACATAAAAACGGTGACTCGCTCAATTGGGTTTCGTTTTCAAAACAACAGTGCAGAAAAAAAAAACATAATTCTCCCTAACAACTCGGAATTTACCGATGGATAAAAAAACAATATTTTTAATTGGCCTAGAAAAAATTATGATATGAACAAATATATAAATTGTTATATTTTATATAAAAGTGTCAAAATTGATTTTCACACGAATCATGTACACATGCCAAATTTCACTGATATCGGATATAAATATAAATTACCATAATTTTGGTAATGGCAATTTTTTGGAGTAATTTACCGGGGATTTTTATCACAATGTAATGAGTAAAAACCCTCTTTTGGGCGGAGAATTCTACCACTACTACAAGGAATACAACTAAAGGTCTGATGATCCCAAGCAGCATCATAGTGACGGAAACTTCGACTCAGTGGTTAATCTACCACTATACAGTAAAAATAAAATAGATGTGCATGGTTGTAGTCACGTAATTCCCAACTATGGTAGCCACTCCACAGTTCTATAACTTGTTAGTGGCAATGGAGGTGTCTGAAACGTTAAGTCCACTACGGTTAAAGGTTTCAAAACTTGAAAGTGGAAATTACCCGTTGCGGTAACCATCTTCTACCACTTAAATATCACTAAGAAGTCACAGTCACTTTCAATGGAGTATGATAGTTTCGGTGACGTTTTAGTAATTTCCACCAAACATTCAATGTGGCAGACACTTGATTGTGATATGTGGTGATGGTTGCCACGTTCTCGCTATCTCTATGAGTGATCTGTTCGCCTTTAATGAAAGTCACTACAAAGTTACAAACCTGTACAATCAAGTGACCGTGGATTGGTACGCGCTATGACGAAAGCTAACCCAACTTTCCTTGAATTATTTTATTATGGTTTACCAAAATTTTTTTTTTATTTTGAAGTGACCGTGGATTGGTCCGCGCGATGACAAAAACTCACCTAATTTTTCTAAAATTATTTTATTGTGGCTTACAAGTTCGTTTTACCTGTTACTTGAAACGTGAATGATATTCATTCGAAATGAAATGGGTTATGCGTTTTCAATAAACAACTTTTCTTGATTTTGTATAAAAAGGTTAATTTAAATAGATTGGATCTCTGACTTGTACACCTGTTTAATATTCATACCTTAATTGTTAATTCAGTTTGCATAAATGCCATGATTTTCGTTACTTGTTGATTGATAATTGTTGATTGGAGCTGCATAAATCCACCATACTTGCTACATGTGTTTTTAATGTACCCGCAATTTCGAGGTTACAACTTTGAAGTGGCAGGTTATAATAGCCGCGACGTGTTCGCCACTTTCAAGGGTATAGGACCTAAAGTAATTTTTAGGTTATAACTTTGAAGTGGTGAGTTATGGGCCTGCGACGTGGGCGCCAGTTTGTAGAGGAGGAAAAGTTAATAAGTTAGTTTCACTGGCCACTTGATGAGAGAAACTTTAGAGTGGTATATTTTCAGTTTCTGTCACTTTGAAGTTATATTCTCCAAACGCCGCCATATTTATAGGAATATGCTAAGTCGCCATTATTAGAGAAATGCACGAAATATTCAGTAAAGATGTATTTGTCGTCAGTACTGCAGATTAGCTCAAACATCTCTTACAAATGCTTATCTCATGAACGCCTAAAAGTGTCCCAATCATGAAGACACAACCAATTTTTTTGAAAATGAAAATGATATTAAATTACTCGTCGGAAGCTTCAGATTCGCCCCTATCGATGAGATGAAATGTTTGGAGGTATTTTATCCATAAAATAGTGTTTATCGTAGCATTTGAAAAAAACATCATATTAATTCCGAAGGTGTCTAATGCAACAAACTACAATGATTAGTATTCTCTGTGCTGTATAAAAGCAATTTTAAAAAAATATATCACCTATGAAATATTATTTGAAAAGGAAAAAAATGGTACCATTTCATCAGTTTAGTTTTAAAATAAATCAAAGCTACATAATTTTGCTCTTGAAAGTTACAGACGATAAGATGAAAATTATATTTTTAGTTAGTTTAACTAGATAATTAGACATTCGATAAAATCAATCATACATTATTATCAGCAATTTTATATTAATCAAGTTTTAATGCTGAGGCAATCAAGCTATTAAATAGTTTTACCTTATGAATCGCTTTCAGTTTGTTCTCATTGACGGATATCACTCGGATCCCCTTTTAGTGGAAACCGGCATACCACAAGCACCTACTCGATGTATCTATACTATGAAATTGTAAAACTGTAATTGTCTGTTTGTTTGTTCGAGCATTATGATAAAACTTTGTGTTTGAAAGCTTATGATTAGACTTGAAAAACTGGTATGTATTTAATCTCGCTACGATGACGGGATCCGGAGATATAATAATAAAACCACATTTTTTTCACAACCAAGTGCAACCAATATAAGGTGAACTCCCATTTTAAGCATATCTTTCCATTATATATATATATATATATATATATATATATATATATACATATATACATATAAACAGTGGGGAATAACGGGGATCTTCAGTCAGCACAAGTGTTGAACTATGAAAAACTCTTTAATACGATGGACCGAGCTTTCGTTTCAATTTTGAAACTTCTTCAGGGTCCTAAAATATGTAAATGACATTATTGTGAAAAAAATACCTGAAGAAGTTCAAGTGAAACAGACTCTTCATCATTAAATTTTCACTGATTACAGATCCGTTATTCCCCACTTTTATATGTATATATGTATATATATATATATACCAATTTTCAGTCGTTATTTCTAAATTTATATACATATATATATATATATATATATATATATATATTGAAATGGTCTATATCCAAGTGGAGTTCTAACTAATAAAGTAGAAAAACTGAAGTAAACAACTGCGCAACATATATATATATATATATATATATATATATATACAGGGTGTCCTAATATTCAAAGTGAATTTTGCGAGTCCTGAATGGCTAGATCACGACAAACCAGATATGATATGAGTAAAAATGTCATAGTTTTCCAGAATATAACAACACCTTTTGAAAGTAGGACAAATATTTTCCTAGGCCAGTGTTCCTGGTATTGAATGTATAAATATAGTATTTTGTGATTCTATTTTCTGTCGATTTTAATACGAGAACTATGCTATCAAATGTAACCAAATATGTTTCTAGTACGATTATGGTTTTAGCTCAGAATATTTTTTTCACTTTTTGGGACATTCACTTCCTCATCCAGCTTCGACCATTTATGCTGTAAAAAAATGTACAAGGCTAACTGACCTATTATATTAAAAATATGTTCATTTAGTGTAGTTTTTAACTCTTTCAGGGGCAATGGTCCATATTTTGTACTATTTCCAAAAAAAGACAATATGCGCAGTGATTCAAATAATATACCAGAAACTTTAGGAGGTGTTATTTCATTATTGATGTGTGTTTTGATGGGAAAAAGGCGCCTGCCGTGGCGTTTTTTTGGTACCTTTCGGTACCACCTCTATTTTTTTTGTACAAACGTTGAAAAAAAAAGAATATATTTTTTTGTTTATATTTTTGTATTTTTGGGCTATTTCAAGAAATAAAAGGAATAAATAGTATTCTCCTTAGTTGTTGCTTACATAGATGCAGTTTCATGTTATCAGAGATTCCCCTGAAAGAGTTTAAATAATTACTACATTTTTAAAACGAAGAAAAATAAAAACATTTTGATTCGGGGCTATGTTAAACACCTACAGCAAAATAAAAAAATGATCACATGTCCAGATCATGGTCGTTTGGTCGCCATATTTAAAAATGGCAACCAAATTGCTAGATTTTTTTTTTAGTATATCTTCGTACCCCGAGGTCCGATTTTAATTTTTTAATGCTGATTTTACTCCTTTTTTGAACGTAAACAAATCTCGTGATCAAACAATTTTTGGTGAATCCAATAGTTATCGAGATACACTGAGGTTTTTAATATTTCCAGAATAATCTGAAACCTTGCACAAAGACATTAAAAGCTATGATTTTGGTTAAGAAAATACTGACTGCGACGCAAAATATCTATTTAAACCATTTACAAAGAACGAAGTACCGAAATCGGAGGCATCTTCTTTAATTTAACAATGAAGATATATTGCCTCCGACTGCGTGAGATTGTTTACAGTATTAAATTTAATAGTTAACCTCTTAAAACATAATTTTATGACAATATTTTCTGGTCATCTTGTTTCCATCTCTTTTAAAGTTCATTCTGTACGCAGTCGGGTTTTTTAATTTTTTAAATTTCATTTTTTATTTTACCTTTTCAAAGGATTATAAGACGGTAATAATCTAAAGTCATTAAGCCGTTCCTTATAGTTGAGTTTGACTGTACTTAATTAAATTTCTATTAAAATATTTAAGTGATAGTGTATTAAAAATGTAATGAGAACGAAATAGTAACTAAAACCAAAATAAATCAACCAGCAAATTAACCAATTACTGATATACCAAGCTAGGCTCTGTTATAACTTTTTCACAATATGGCATCTGGTTGTCGCCATATTGAATTTTATCACAATATGGCGACTGGTTGTCACCATATTAATTTTGATTATTACTGTCATGTCTTTATATATATATATATATATATATATATATAATATATATATATATATATATATATATATAGGATTTAACAAAAATTGTTTGATCATAAGATTTGTTTGCCATAAAAAAAGTGTAAAATGATCTCAAAAAATGTAAATCGGACCACTGGGCACGGAGATATAATTGAACAAAAAATCTAGCAATTTTGCGGCCATTTTTAAATATGTCGACTAAACGGCCATGATCTGGATCATGAGACCAATTCTTCACACTCCTATAGGTGTTCAACAAAGCCCCGCAACATTTAATTACTCTGATTGGTCATGAGCTAGTCAGTCGGCCCTCAGGTTGTATATATATATATATATATATATATATATATATATATATATATATACAGGGTGTCCCATATAAAATTCCGCGGGCAAATATCTGGGAAATGAAATATGATATCCATATTTCTGGAAAGCAGATGATCTTGATGTCAAAGGGCCCTCTTATTTACGTAGAGATCCATCACTAGGCGTCATCCGTTAGGGCGTCGCGACACCGACACCAATTTTTTTAAATGGCATCCCAGATTTTCCAATGCTTTTTGCGATTCTGCATCAAATTCTGAATTCAGCCATATAGCACACTGAATACTGATGAAAAACAGCAACTTTATTGCATATTATAAAGAGGGCCATGAATAAGTCTAAATAAAAATCAATAACACGAGTTTAATAAAATTGATCTATCAGTTATAATTGCATAGACTGTTCAGTTTCATCTAAAATGTGTGTTTCTCTAAAATCGCAGACAATACAAACTAAAGTAAATGTTTCAAATTACCAAAAAATATTTTACTTTGACCAAAACTCTAATGTTGGATGGACCCTTATCTCCAGTCCATTTCTCATTAAAAGTGTCATCCAAATATTGGGTAATTATTCTATTATTATGCGGGGGTGCCACATCTTATTGAAACCACATATTCAGTCGAATTAGCATTAGTAAATTCTACAAGAAACTCGGTAACACATGTTGAAGAAAAAGCAAGTACCTTTCTCCATTGAGAATTCCTTCGTAAAAATGAGGTCCTATCAAATAACCATCAATGATTCCGCACCATTCGGTGTTATGGATAAAAAAATAAATTCATATCGTCCTCCATACTCCACTATGGATAAAACGATTGGTACATGCCTTCCTGTTGTTCATTCTAACACCATTCAACACACATCTTTGGAGTATATTCACCTTGTTGTTAATCACAAGCATTTCTGTTTTTTTACGTAAATAAACAACATCAATTTTCCTGTTTGACAGCGTACTCATACTCAAGCGATAACAATTCACTCGTGCTTACTAGAAACAAACAATGGATTAATTTAATTTTATAATATTTTCAATTAATGATATCTCGGTTATTATTAAACTTCAATGAGTTCTACATGTTTAGCCCCACTATGATCGAGAAAAAATCGTACTGTTGGGACCGGAGCTTTTTTTCTTTCTTAAAAGCCCTGATTTTGTCAATATAAATGTCAATACCACTGAATTTGTGTAAAAAAACAATTTGGACAGCCAAATAAAAAAAAGAGGCATTTCATGGATGCCCCCCGGTCTGGATATTTTTTTTTTACCATTTGGACCGCGTATCTCTAATGTAGTGTTTCTTGTTTTTCTAAAACTCACAATGCAGCAAAAATATTCAGCTGTCAAGATGATTGTATTATTTTATCGATGATTGTAATTTCTTATAATGAATGATTATTTGCTAAAATAATGCAATTAAACACAACAATTGATAAAACTTTTTTGTATATTGAAATTTTCCCAACCCGCAAACAGCGATGTACTCTTGGGACCGGGCGCTTTTATTTGCCATAACGTTTACATTGAAGCGTGTAGTCATTGCACCCACCCGGTCTGAAACTAAATGTTGCTGTGTGTCACTACTATGATACCTCACGGTCCCAAGGGTATGTTGAAGTGAGGCATCAGTTAAATGTCAAGCGGGGCTTACGTGTTAAATAGATGCCACACCTTCGAGAACACTGTGTGTGTATATATATATGTTCTGCAATTAATAATAATGTTGTTATTTCAATCATATAGCATCATATATTGGAAATAATAATCCAACGGAAAGGAATATGGAAAGGTAAGTAAGATCTGTATGGATACGAATTTCGCCCTGTGTATTGCGATTAGTTTAATTTGTTTTGATCGTTAAACATCAATTAACTTTATTAACATGTCAAATATATTACAACTCATGTTTCCACAGTATAGTCAGACAGTAAAATATTCAACTTAAAAGATGTTTCAACAACGTTTGTAAATACATGTAGAAACAAAGCCGTTTGCAATCATATTTCTCAACCAAAGTGCAAATACTGTTATTCCCTACTTCCCAGACATAATTGATTCTCAAGAGGGAAAAAAATAATTGAAGAGCAACCTATGAACTCGCGACAAGGAAGTTAAGAGCAAGAGGCATAGAAAAGTGTAAAAAATGGTGGAATGGGGGAACAAAATCACACTCAATCATTTCAATTACGTAACTACAACCAAGAATACATTATATCATCTATTATGATCCGACAAACACACTTATCCCCTTCAAATCAATGTATTTCGTAATAGTAATTTATTCAAACATATGTTTTGCCAACGATGCGTGAAACAGCGTGGAAATGCAACAACAATTCTTAACTTTTTCAACGTATTAATAGTAGCTAACTAATGGCGGTATAACAGTGGTAAAATTATTCAAAACCGAACCTTCAGAGTATTCTTCCTAATTATGAACTTTAAATATGATTGATCAGTAAGTCAAGGTCAGTACAACCCTGGTCTACAAATTTTAGGTCGCACATATTTTTTTTCATGTCTATGTGGCCCAATTTAGATTAGTATACAATTGACAGATATCTCCGTATAACCCCCATATCTATATAGTCGACCAGTGTGTGGGACTGAATTAGTCTATACAAAACTGAGTTTCCATTAATTTGTTTCACTCATTCACAAAACAAATCGCAGAGTACATTTTGATTTTCTAATATATTTTAAAATTTCCCGGTAATATCGGTTGAGCCGGCACTGAATTCAAGAAGAACCTTTCAAAACAGGATATAACTACGGTCTTTCGTATGATGGCACAGTCGGTTTCCTGGTAGTATTTTTGTCACAGAATCAATAGAGCAGAAAATCTCCATTGATTGGCCTAACCTTCCAGCATGTCTTCTGACATTTCCCTGTAAGTAGTACGAATTCTTGCTTTTATATTTCCAGGAGTTGTAGGTGGAGTTTGATAGACAACCTATTAAATGTATCCCCATAGAAAAAAATCCATTTTTGTGAGGTCCGGTCACCTTGGAGGCCACTGAACCGGCCCTCCTCTACCTATCCAATTTTACGGAATTCCCGCACAACAGTCTTGTAATGTGCAGGCGCATCATCTTGTTGTAGCCATTCTCTGCCTCATTGTCGATAGAATATCATCTAATAAATTTGATAACTGACTTCGCAGAAACCTTAGATATTTTCTTCCATTGATATGACCTTTAAAAAAATGGCCCAATCACTCGCCGTCCAATGATACCTCCCAAAACATTGAACGTTGTTGGTGATTGACATATGTAACGAAATGAGGATTTTTCAGATGCATAATAGTGCATACTATGCCGATTCACTTGGCCATTGTTGTGGAATGTGACTTCGTCCGAACATACTCAAAATATCAATCATGTTCTAGGTTGACTTCATCTACACCCCATTGGCAAAACCGCATTCGCTTTGGAAAATCTCTTTCAGTCAGCTGCTGCATCAACTGCATGTGATATGGATGGTAATTGCATTTTCTCAGCATCCTAGGGGAGTATTTTCATCATTCGCTACAGGACAAGCGTGTTCAAACTTTTTGTAAAATACTTCCTCGGTTTCCTCAAATCGTGTTTTGAGTAATTGATATGCTCGCTGGTCTGGATGTTTTCTCTCAGGGAAGTTTTGTTGCCAGAAAGCATCCTCTAAACAATAATTCTATTTACAAATTCCGATAGTCATTTTGGTAGTTATTCATAACTTGCCAAGAATGCTCTTGAAGATGGAAACAATAATTGCAACAGCATTCACTATCAGTATTTTTGATGAAAAAAACATGCAGGTAAAAAAAATCTTGTAGAATTGCTATTAAACAATTCCCTTAAACCAGAATATCTCGGAAACAGGTTGTACATGACATCGAAAAGTGTAGTCATTAAAAAGGAGTTGATTGAAATGAAAATATACAGGGTGTTCCATTTGAAAAAATCTAAATACCGATGTTTGAAAATGGCCAAGTTTGTGTTGTTGTACCGAACATCCTGAACAATTTATTCCAAATTCACAGAATTTGCAATGAACATCACCATATCGACTAACGATAATCCCGAATTCTCGAAATGTGAAATATGTGGTTTTTCAAAAAAACGTCTACAAAATAATTTTTTTAAATAACTTTGCGACGCCGAAACGGAATTCAAAATTGAAAAAATCGTTGAGCAGCCAATGATACAGCGGATCGGAATATATGATAATATACTGGGTGTTTCATTTGAAAAAGATCAACTCTGGGTAGCCACGCTTCAATGATGCACCCTGTAGGAATAAGAATTATTTGGGAAAATAGTCTTAAATGGTCCGTTTGCAAAAAAAATATGAAAACTCGAAATTGTGATTCACAACGGAGCAATTGACCATAAGAATCATGTTGATTCACCCCACATATATTTATATGAATGAAACAACCGAATCATATAGAAATAAATACCAGTCGTGTACAGTAGAAATAATGGAGAGTAAGTGAACACTTAGCCAGACCCCCTCAGACGTTTACTCCCCAGTCTCTTTCGAAGTCTGCATAACAAGTGAAAGAGTAAACGCATAGTTGCACGTATTTATACACGCTATAATAAACACAGCGTTCATGCTCTGTGGTCGGCAGGAGATATGCGCAACTTTTTGTTATTCTTGCGAAAAACTAGAAAATGTATGTATTTGTTGCGAAGAAAATTAAAGTAAAAGTGGAACTCACCTTCAATAACCCGAACTTACCTATTCAATAATAATAAATAATAATATTCCCTCTCATTTTCATCCCCAAGTAGTAAAGCCAAAAGGGAAGAGAGATATATTGTATTGTACCTAGGGGTGTCAGTGTCCGAGCAACCCACTTGTGCTTTAGGGATTACTCGTTGGATCCAATCAGTACCAAGAATTGGAAAATTGAGTTTTTTCCTTTATTTGTTCTGAATGTGGATGAGTATAAGTGAAAAATATATATGAAATAAAGGCTCTCATTCTAAAACACTCAAAAGAAATAATGTTTTTGTTAGATGTGTAACAGAAGATATTCTGTTCTTTCTAGCAACTTAATCTGGTGGTTTTGAAGGATAAACAACGAAAACGCAGGTGTCTAAAATGTAAACTCTTGAGTTAATTCGATAACAGAACAGTTATGTATACTAGTTGAGTGAAATATATCCATTTTGTGTTCAACACAAAGACATTGCGAGAAAAAGAAAACGACAAATATACTTTTGGTACATTTGAATAAAAGTCCGTTTGTAAAATATTTTCAACCTATACTATGTTATTCCTTTAATATATTTATCCTTTTTTTTTCACTAAAAAATTTGATTAAATATCGGATCATAGAATAACCATTTATACACCGGCACCCGCCATATTGGCATCAGACCATAAACCACAAAACTTTTCTGCCATCTTGGAGCTGCCATATGGAATTTTCATCACATAAAACCATCAAAATGAGTTGCCATGGTCCCGGGAACCATAGACTCAAGTGGGCCAAATATGTATCTGTGAACCAAAATAAAAATGCAAGTAAAGCACCGCATTGTATTCTGCACCAGTGTAGAATAGGCATCAATAAAGTTATATCTGAATATATATATATCCAAGTATTGTTTTGCCCAATTTCCATACCGATATTTCCCGGGGAAACTCAAAAAAACTGCCTTTATTTTTTTTGTCTAATTCGCAAGTTTTTTAAGATTTTCGTTTATTTTTAATTTTTCTAAAATGAATTCTTATATATAAGTTCTGTACCACAACCTCTTTCATTCAATCATCATACTTGGCAGCCCAATTTCCGCCTGAATTTCACCCTCAAAAACAAAATATAATTTTATGTTCCTGAAATAATTTTGGGTCGTCAAATACTATTGTGACCATTGTTTGAGGCTTATTTTTTGTGGAGGAATACTAATGCTTGACATTTTTTTTGGGATAATTCCTTCCCACGATCTCAAAGTAATTTCTTGCCCTTCTACACTTTTGTAGATTCTCTGATCCATTTAATTTTGTTTTCAGATTGTGGAAGGTTATTATCCCAAAAAAGAACTATTGTGACACTTTTCAACTTTCTAGATTGATTTTGTTTTTTAAAGGCTTTGACAGACATTGGGACCATAACTGTTCCATGTTCAGTGAGTAATACTGAAAAAAATTTAATATATTTTTCTGTAGATGACATCCAAAATGGTGTCACATTATGTCAAAATATGAATATATTTTTGGATAGTTTGTTGGCGGGAATTCGGTCGGAATATGAAAAAAAAACAATTTATAATTTCTCGACGTTTCGAAACTTTATTGTTTCATCTTCAGGACTGTTTAAGATGGCTCTCCGAGTTCAAAAGCCACCCTTAATAGTCCTGAAGATGGAATAATAGAGTTTCGAAACGTCGACAATTTGGAAATTGGTTTTCTTCAATATTCCGACCGAATTCCCGCCAACATATTATCCAAAAATCATATTCAACGGTCGCTATCCTTTTCAAATATTAATATAGTTTCATCACAATTTCCCGAACTACAACACCTTGAAATGTAAAATAACATAAGAAAATGTGTGTACACGTGGAATAATTCCTTACGACTGAATTCTTTCATTTGAGACAATTCACTTAAAGCTAAATCACCCAAAATAAATTAAACATTCCTAATTCATCTTAATATTTCAACAGCTGTTGTTTTTGAGAGAATCATATATAATTCCCAGAAATAAAATTATTCTATGATCTAAGTAATTGAGAGAAAAAACAGGTGTAGCGGCACCCTTTTGATAAATTTATAAAGAACAATAACGATAAAAATATAATATACACTAGACTATATTCAATAATAATGAAAGCTATCATGGAAACATATACTAAAAATAATTAAGATATCATCTAGCGTAGCATAAGTTTTGATGAGCAGTTACCTACCGGGAATGAAGCAATTGGTCAGAGTTGTTGTAGTGGAAAGCACAATGAAAGAAATTTCATGTCGCATTTCACAGTGTTGGGCCTAATTGCATTCAATATTTGAATACATGATCTCTATAATATATTACACTATGGCCATAAATACGTTTTGCAAACGGTACAGCAGTCATCTCACGACTATGGAACACATTGGAAGTGAAAACAGAGAGAGAGACACAGACCTCTCGAACATATTCACATGGTTTGGAGAAAAATTATTAACAGTCAATTATAAGAAAACACACTTTATACCATTCACTTCCAATGTATCAAACTTACCCAGCTTCTAAACACTGAACATTCAAAACGAAATTAGAAATTTTTGGAGCAAAATAGATCTAGGAATTTCTATTGACAGTCGTTCAAAATGGGACCAACAAAGGAACTCGGAAGCCTAGTATTCAAATTCAGGCAGCTTTCAAATATCTAGAAATCCCACAAATGAACACCATCTCCCACTCCCTAATAGAGTTACACTTAATTCACGGTATCATAGTTTGGGGAGTGGCACAAAACATACTCTAACTCAATTTAGAACTATATTCTGTTTCCTAATGTGAGAAAACAGAGTCGTTCGAGGTTAAATCTAAAGTTGATGTCATTGGATAGCTTATGAAAAACTAAGATAGGAATGTGCAAGTAGATATAGGACATCATCATTGAAACATATCTAGAATTTTCCGGAAAACCCAAAAACGCAATAATATACTGGGTATCCCATTAGAAAAAACAAAAGTTTATTTTATATCATAGCTTTTTAAAGCGACAACCATTTTTCTAGCTCTTCAAATAAGTAGGATATCTATTGGTCCAAATATAACCAATAACTTGTAAAGTTGGTTCAAAGATATTTCGTACCAGCTTAGTGACTGTTAATATGATTAGCCCCCAACAATGGACAAAGCTTAAGTATGCTGTAATTTCCTGTTCCAAGTACAATAAAATTATAAATTTACAATCACCAACCTGATTATCTTTTCCTTACTTCAAAAGTTTTTTTAACAAATAATATTATGTAGATATAAATCCGTCCCTGCGATAAGAGATAACAATATGGTCGGATTTGTTAAGAAAACGATTATAAGCTTAGGTAGAGCCACAGGTAGTTTACCTACCTGTTGAAATGTTTAGTTATACTTTCCGGCAGTTATTGGAAAATGTTCGTTCTTGAAAATGGCAGTGTTTCTGAATTTGTTGCTGAGAAACGGATTAGTAAAAGTGCGCTTTCTAAAAATGAGAAAATTATTATTCTCAATGTGTTCAACGCTGTTCGCCCCAAAACTCAACATTCCGAGTTACAAAAATAGTTGAAATGTGTTCGAATATGACTGGAGTCGGACAGTCAACAATATACCGACTTGTGCATGAGGATAAACGAAGCCCCATCAGGTCACCAAAGAGAAGTACAGATAGACAAGAAACTGTAATAAATGAGGATGAAAAGACTGCCATCAGAAGAATCATACATTCGTTTTACTTAAAAAAAGAAATACCTACCTTGAACAAAATAATGTCTGAAATGAAAAAGGATGATTTTATTCCACCCATAGTATTGTAAATAGTAGATTTTTTTTATAAATATTAATATTCATTCCAATGTATCTATTTTCATATTATTATTACTTTTATATAAGTTTTCATCTACTTTATATTAGAATAATTAATATCTCAATCTGCCTATCTCTATAATTCTAATAATGTATAATTATTATTATATGAAAGTGGAAATATTGCGTCCGAAATACATACAATGAAAAAAGGGAATTTTGTGGCGTAGTGTACAAATTATTAAATTAAAGAAAAGAAGGCATCCTCAAGTGGGAGTCGAACCCACGACCTTATGATCTCTAGCCATACGCTCTACCAACTGAGCCATTCGAGGACATAGGAATTGACACACACTCGTGAATCCTTTCCTTCTATAATCGAATATTCATGTTAGAAATGAAACGAAAATCAAACGTACTTTTCACTGGCCGTCGAGATCCATTATTATTATACTTATTATTCTAATAAACTACCTGTAGTTACGCCGCTGTCACATAAATTTCATTCGCAGAACTATTACACATTTCTATTGTTATGCAAATTAAGCTGGCCATAATTTAGGACCGATTCGGGGTGTGTAGGTCTTGAATAATTAAAATACGTATTTTCAAAAACTATCATTGCAAGTTCACATTACAACCTTCAAGTTGTCCGCCCTTTGATGGGTTCTATCATTGCAAATTTACATTTTATCACTCTCTCACATTAGGAATCAGAGTATAATATGAATGAATAGAACGAATAAAAAATAATGTTACATCCAAACAGATTTAAAAAAATCAAAAATAAAACATTCTGCATTTTTATTATTTCTTCAATGTATCTACTATACTCGAGTACCTATGTTTATATTTCATTCATTGTTTTTCATGTATATCTTTCGAATAGAGTTTACGCACAGGTCACGGCTCCTGTGCAAAGTTGTGAATAATATTCATGATAGCATTTCAATATTTGAACAACCAAGTTATTCTAGGAGCCCATGCAGATATATGATTCCGTCTACTGAACCCACAAGGTAAATGCACATATATATTTTTCAATTGTGTGAGCACTGAACGTCCAGTGAATTAGCGATGTTGGGACCAAAAATGGTGTTCATATAGTTCGAATTTGGAAGAACGATGCTACTGAACACACAATTTTTACCTTCTATTATTTTTTTTTGTTTCTGTGTATCTCACGAATGGGTCTCAGAAGCCGAACAATTTCAAACAAATATGAAAGAAAAAATAATATTCTCTTTTTAACATCACATATGACTTCATAATACCGCTTGATATTTTTTAACATTAGTCACTTCCAGATGACAATTTTTCATCGTTTCCCTCATATCCGGATGAATTGCAAAACTTCCAGAAAAAAAAATCCTTGGATAACTCTCTGTAACCTGTCGAAAACAGCAGAAAATAAAGATACCTGCGTTCGTTTTTTTCGTGACGTAACGTGAAAACTATTTTTTCAGATCCTCAATGCCCCCCTCCTCCCCCCCAATTGCGAACTGCAAAGCGGCTCTCATTTGACATTTTTCCATCTGCATCTGTTTTCTTGAATTATACAAGGCAACGTATCTCTGATGAAGCCAACGAATGAAGGAACGTACGTAGAGTTATTTGTTTTTTATTTAGTGTACCTTGTGGCGGTTTGATGATTTTATTTTCAAATCTTCTCCATTAAAGGAACTGAAATGAAGAAAACTCTGAGAAAGTCAGAAACAAAACCAAAGCCTTACTGTTGCGCAAACCTTACACGAGAGTCCGAAGCGAATCCGCATAATGCAATGTTTTGAATGATTTCATTATGATTATTTACTGAAACAGAAATATAAAGGTGTGTCATAATATGCCTCGTAAAGTATATTGTGGGATTTTCGACCTTTCAAATTCCACTATATTATTGCGTTATTAGTTGTTACTACTACTACTAAGATAGAGAGGAGAGAAAAAAATTATCAACATGAGGGGGGATTCACATCCACCCTCTGTTACCTCGAAGAGCTCAAGAAAACACATTCCATTTAGATTGATTTTATTTTAGATATCGCGAACTTTGCAGTTGTAATTTTTTAGGCACTACACTATATTTTACATTTTTATTATAGTTATTCTAATCCCAATTGGACGGCAATAAAAATAAGAGCACTACGAGGAGTGTTCATATGCAACGCCCGAAATTTTTATTTGTCAATTTGAGATGATTAATTAGAGAGAGTGCTTCATTCTTTACACTGCTTTTCAAATAATAAAATCGCTGAAGATCAGTGGAATTCGAATTATTTATATTCAGAGCAGAATAAATCAAAAAAAGATTTCTAGTTTGATAATTGTTCGTCAAAAGGCATCAAATTTATGTCAGGCAAACCAAATCTTTGTGATGTAAATTATTTTTTCTGACGATCTTGGTGAGAATTCCAGGTCATAGCTACGAAATTATTGTTAAAAAGTAATAACAAATCTAAACAATTGTTCATTAGAGGGCAAA
This sequence comes from Gonioctena quinquepunctata, assembly GCA_018342105.1. Lineage (NCBI taxonomy): Eukaryota > Metazoa > Arthropoda > Insecta > Coleoptera > Chrysomelidae > Gonioctena > Gonioctena quinquepunctata. The sequence continues at coordinate 265,644 of JAFIRS010000575.1, read as the reverse complement.
TATTCATTTTCGGAAATGCTTTTCACGGTTTTAGAATTCAAACACCCTATTATTATTTGTTTAAAATTTTTTCTCCTTGGAATCCTGTTGAGGCATTTTCAATCTTTTTGCAAACTCCCTATTGGGATCATGGAGTTCATCTATCTATATATAGTATATAATTACATGTCCTCACTGACTGACTGTCATACGATGAACTCCCATACCAAACCGCTGGACCTAAAGAGCTGATAGTTTGACAGCGTATTTCTATGATGACATAGATAACCAATAAGATATTTCACCCCTAAAGGGGGCAAAGGGGGGTGAGAAGGGGAGTGAAAGTATCGTTAGTTTTGAAGTTAGAGTCATGGAAATTGGTAATTGGGCTTTTCTTTTCAAGTAAAGAAACAAGTATTTCAGGGTTTTCGTAAATTCAACCCCAAAGAGGTTAAAATGGGGGTTGAAAGTTTGTAGAGGAGTACCGTTAGTTTTTAAGAATTGAGGTAATAAAAATTGGTATTTGAGTACTTTGTTAAAATGTGAAATATTCTTTCAGTGTTTTTGGAAATTCGACCCTCAAAATGGAGGGTTAAATGGGGAATGGATGTTTGTATGGGGGATCCATTAGTTTTTATATTAAGGTCATGAAAATTGGCGTTTGAGGTCTTTGTATCAAATAAAGAAATAGGCGTTTCAGTGTTTTGACAGACATTGAACCCCCAAAGGTGGAAATGGGGGGTAGAAGTTTGTATAAGAGTTCCGTTAGTTTTTAAGTTATGGTCGTAATTTAGTATTTGAGATTACAAATGAAGATATACATGTTAAGGTGTTTTGAGGAATTCAACCCCTAAAGATGTGAAATGTGGGGGTGAATATTTTCATGGAGGTTAGTTTTCAATTTGAGGTCATGAAAATTGGTGTTTTGGCTCCCTGTTACAAATAAATAAATCTAAACACAGGCATAAGCTAGATGGAACAACACAAAGAAAAACATAGGAAATAGGTTTATTAGATATTCCCACTCTGTAGGGCATACCTCTGAAATACAAGAAGCATCTTGTTGGAGCCACACCATAAATAGGTTGGGGTGTTTAGAGAGTTAGAAACATTGGATCTGGAATCCTATACCGCCAAATCGATATGACATTATTAATTTGTATATCATTTGGAATAATACATAAACCTCTAACAGATAATATATAGACACGTGAATAAAAAATCGTTTGGAACCTGAACTCATTTATTTCCCCTCAATATTGTTACTCTCACTAGCATGTATTTATTTCTGCCAAGGTTTAACCGTTGAAAATCTTTTGAAATATATAGAACTGTTCTTTTTGTAACAAATCCTTTTTTGTTTATACGTTCAAACAGTCATAGCCCATAATGCTCTACATGGACCGTCAGTTTGTACGCATAAAACATTTCAATTTCGTTGAGGGGTCAATAACCATGGTTGATGAATGAATAAAAATACTTTAAGAAGCGAAACATTAGTATAGAACGGAATAAAAAAAAAGTTTCTCCTGATTTACTTCTAATTTCAACCGTGAAAATTAGCCAGTTTCTTGTTGAAGAAAGTTAATCTGTTCTGAACAATAAGAAAAGAGCTTTGTGCAATACGATTTGTAATTAGAAACTGTTATATAACAGTTATGTGTGGGTTCAATCATTGTCTTTTGAGATAATGGCGAATTCCTGAACTACAGAGTGAAGTAAGGAAACCGGTTTCCCTCCATTTTTAGAATGTTCGTCATGGTCTTAGATTCCCTTTCAAATCTGCATACGTTACTCTACTCGTTGAAAATGAACAGGGATATATTGAGATTTAAGAGTAAGCTATTCAAGAGCCTATGGTAAAACTAATGATAACTATGAAAAAAGAGTCGAAAATTAATTCACCAAGAAAAAGTAATGGAAAGGACAGAAAACTAAAAGACTCTAGCCTTATCTGGATTATTATACCACTGGATACCCCGTTGATCAGTAATAATATTAAAAAAAATAGTAATTGGCCTAAGAATAATAATCCTTAACATAGTTTATCACACAAAATTTCCGTGAAATCATCAAATTCCTGCTACCATGATGTGAAAAACTTTTTTTCCACTATTTCCCTTTCCCGGTATAAGACATATAGAGAATACATTATTTTTTTAAATAAATGTATAGAAATATTTTATTTTTGTCAAAAAATTTCGAAATTAAATTGGCAAGCTTTGGACCACAAAAAATATGAGATAATGTATTTTAATTCTGTGTATTGTTGCATTCAATTGAAATGATAGCAAAACAAAAAAATGTTGATTGTTTTCATTTAGCAAACATAGTTTCGTTCTACAAATTCATATTTTTTATATTATAATATATTTTTCTCAAATTATCTTATACTTCATGAAAAAATTAAAATGTTATTTCATTGCAACAACTTCCTGTGTACATTGATTCAATTATACGAAAAGCTTGTATCACTCATGTAAAAGGGGTTCAGAGAGAAGTTGTACTCATCGATTATTATATATATATATATATATATATATATATATATATACTTGTAATAGAAATCACGAGACGAGACGCAGTTCTCAAAGAGTTATGAAATCATAAAGGAATTGAATAGTTGATTAGAAAATAGTGCAATTAAAAATACCAGATGAAGCCAGGATTCTTCTATGATTCTTTCTTTCGAAGTTATTCTTAACTTCCCTCTGCTCTTTTCCCTTTTTAAGCGATTACCATACGACACATGACAAAAACATCTTAGTAGCCCTTGGCTATTTTTTGGTTCATGTTTGTCAGAATTTTGTATTACTTTGTATTCTATATCTTCTCGATTTCTTTACAATTGATAGTAAAGAAAGAAATTCACTTGGTCTTACACGGTTTCTATGTAATTGCAAGTAGCAAGTTACTCTAGATATTACAATCTTTGTTTTATTTATGTTTACTTCATGTGTTTTTGGTCGTTGTAATTTAGGTTATTTTCTGAATGCGTTGGCTACATCATCTCGACGAACATCAATTCTTCAATATCGATTTGTTTCCTTTTCCGGTATTCTACTTCAAGTGTTTTCAACAAACAAATTAGGTAATATAGAAATTTTGACAGGACAACGTCTGTCGGGTCAGCTAGTTATAATAAAAAAAGACAAGAGTTATTATTTTTCGAAGGAATCAAACAATCATATGATAATAACGTGATCGTAAAACTTTGATTGTTTAAAGAAACTTTCTATTCTATTAATAAACTGTTGACATACTTCAGCACATTTGAAGTCAGTTTTAGGAAATCCAATGGAATTCTACGAAGAGAATATCAATAACTTTGATGATTTTGTATGCAGAATTATTTTGTTTTGTTTGAATCATCGACTGTTGTTGATCTTTCAAATCCCTAGTGAATTAAATCAGGTTTGAAAATTTTAATCTCGAATGTCATCAATGCCCAAAGTGTTCACGAAGTTATATTTTCCACAGCTTCATTAATCACTCAGTACAGCTGAAATAATTTAAATCATGCCGTTTTGGATTCTGCACCATTTGTAAGACCTTGTTCTTATCAATGTTGAGCGTGATCGTACTTTGACCAAAAAAATCTTCACATTCATTGTAAATACTGTCTATATGTTTACCATCATTTCCTGGATTTTCCCTACATTGGAGTTGAAAATTATCAGTTTTTATCTATTCTGATTGGGCAAATACATTATTTGCGTATTGTAAACTTATAAGAAATAATTTTTCAACTTATCACTAAGGTACCGTAAAAAATGTTTTGCCAAGTAATTCAATATGAAAAATATATTAAAAACATAGTTTCTTTGGTAACGTTTTGGGAAACATATCTGTCTCCTTCTTCAGAATAGATGAAAATTAATAATTTTGACTTCCAGGGAAGAGAAAAGGCAAAATATCAAAACTTATTTATCGGTATATTGTATTATTGATCTTCATCTGGTATCAAAGTTTACAAATTCTTCAGATGCAGTAGAACTTCAAGGAAAATATTTGTATTCACAGCAAATATCCCCTAATAGTACGAAGTCATTTCAAAACTGCCTTCTCACCATATTCTAGTAGACATAAAATTTTCGCATCGAGTGATTTGGAAAAATAATATGAAAATATTTGGGCAAAAGTCAAGAATACAAGTATTCCAAATGTATTGGACTATTCCACATTTTCCATCTACCATGTATTTATGGTTGGTAACCACACCGAATATCAGCACAATACCAAGGATGTGACTATGACCGAGCTATACGAAGGAGAAAGAAGGAAGTGAAAGCCTAAATATAGATCAGTTTCAAAGAAATTCCTAGTGCATACTGTAATTACGAAGGATAATTTATAAGAGAACGTGTCTGTGTCATTACGACAAGTGATAGTACTCATTATAACTGTTGATTATCATTTTCAATCTATTTCGAGACTACACGTCTTTGCTATTACCTCCTTTCGAATTCAATTCAAGTGTATTGATAGATTATCTTGGCAAAGATTACATACTGCAATGCGCGAGAAGTGAATATGATTCGAGTTCCTTTAAAAAAATAGCAAGTGCAGTAGGAGATCGAAATCGAGGCTATCAGGTAGTTATATCACAGGTGATGGATATTTTGGTGAGTATATTTTGACATTTACATATCAACATTGTTGTAGAAATTCACGAGACCAAATTTTTAAAAGACATTTGGTCGAGTGGTATTTCTGCAACAATATTGGCGGAAAAATATCAAAATATACTTTACCCAAAATATATATCACGATTGGTAGATATATGACCAGATTATATATCGCTCTAGCTATTACAAACATACCTACACTTAAAAAAACTATGTTTTTCTACGTTTTTTCGATTTTTTCCTAAGTAAGTGTTTCCGAAACGGTCGGACATAATTTTTTTATTTGACAGTGACTTGGACGTCATCTGACAGTGACTGAATTATTTTGATAGGTTTGGTATGAACAATGGTAAATGCCAACTTATTTTATAGCAAGTAACGTGTATATTCCCGGATATACTAGCAACATGGTGTATAATCGGTGATATTGGGATTTGATTGATTAGATAAATGCGTTTGATTAGCAGAATTAATTTTGAGGTATATAATCGCGAATATACAAGCACTATGGTCGTATATTCGATGATATTTGGGATTTTATTGGTTAGATAAATGCATTTGGTTGGCTGAATTAATTTAGAAGTATATAATCAATATAATACTGTGAGGAAACTCTAGAAAACAAAACCTGAATTTCTCTAACTTTGAAAAAAATAAAATCGAATGATGTATTTTTGTACTGCATTTTGAGTTAGTTGTTTGGCTGAGTAACATTTTCCAATAACGCCATGGATGCAGTTTCATGTTCACATGTGACTTGCTCCATCAGTATTTTGCGCTGGTCACCAAATATAAGCAGGAACAACCGAAGAAAAAGATTTACTTCAATTAAGGAATGACAAATTGTAATCATGCTAATATTTTTGAAAAGGAAAACATTCCCAATTTATTATTGAATAGAGATATTTTTCTGGAAACCAAAAAATTTACGACACATATTGTTATGAATATCACACGCCACTGCCTTTTTCGTGATCATGTGACCTCGGTGCAGAAAGTGCTGAAAAAAGGTTCTAGATAATCCGACAAAGTCTGCTTCGAAAGGTCTAGAAGTGAAACATCTCGAAGGCTATCCTGTTTCTTGGTGGGTGTAGTAAGAAGAAAACATTAAAAAATCTTCTATTCTTATGCTAATAAAACTGACCGTTACTCTTGTAGAAAGAGAAATTTTGTATTACAGAAAGTGCCCGCACCTATTGCTTTATTGATGTTAAAAGCTTTTTACAACGGGAGATTTTGAGGATGCAAGGGATATCGTGTCAATGGCGGTGCGTCACGAGCAGTTTGACGGTTATGAATCTGGAGAAGTGAAAGGATCCTTGAATTTTATAGATGGGGAATTATATATTCTTGGCTTACACAACTGAACCTTTTATCACTGATAAAAAATTATATTTCCTAGTTCGAAAATAATTTGACATCCAAGCAGTTTGTATGTATAAAAGAGCACCAAAACGACCCATTTTAGTTAGGACCAATTTATATGTATATTACTTAACAGATTCAATTGACTAATTTCTGATGACAAACAATATAATATATTGAAAAATGTTAAATGTGATAAAGATTAATAATAATAATAATTGAAATTTTTTTTTATTCATTTGAAGTATGGTACAATATTTTTGAGTGATTTGTGAATAAACGGAGAGACACAGAAACAAAATTTTCAGCTTGTGCGTAGTATAGGGGAAATCTTAAGTCCTGAGTTGTGTAATAAAATGTGAATTGTAAAATTAACATAGATTAGTTTGGACATCAATTTGTGACAAGAGGTACAACAAATTGATTAAAAAAATACAGTAAAATTGGTAAATAAAGGAAAAGTCAAACAATAAAATATATAATTCATTAAAATTTATAAAATCTTGTTGTAATATTAATATAGATTAGTATGGACATCAATTTGGGATACGAGGTACAACAGAATTAGCTTAGAAAATACAATAAAATTGCTAACCATGATAGAGATATAACAACAAAATATAAATCTTCAGTACGCAGAAATAATGCAGAGGGAAGAAATGAGTAGAGAAGAAATAATAGAAGCAATAGGAAAATTAAAATTAGGAAAAATGCCAAGTTACGATAATATAGCAGCGAACATGAACAGCCCTACTAGATAAAGCCATAGACGAATACATAGGTAAGGTAACGCACTAGAAGGTCAGACAACAGGTATCATCATTATATATATATATATATATATATATATATATATATAATCAGATTAACGGCTTTTTGGAATACGTCAAGCTTTCGGCTGTTTATTGCCTTCCACAGGATGACTAAAAATTATAAGTTATAATGAATAACAATCTGGAATTGTATACTATTCAGGTACCTACTAACATGAGATTCAATAAAATAAGTACATATGAGGGACATAATTTTTGTTTGTCTTATGACAGTGACAATTGTATATTTTTATATGTAAAAGAATCCCTTAACCTGACTGCATCCCCACAAAATAATATATATATATATATATATATATATAAAACGGAAGAAATTTAATGGACATAGCCCTCAAAGAGAATCGTTATGGCTATGTCCATTAAATTTCTTCCGTTCTGTTAACCAGTCCCCTCGATATTCTTTCCATCCATATATATATATATATATATATATATATATATATATATATATATATATATATATATAGAAAGAGGAGAGGTAGTCTTTGCTGACTAGTTAGGAAAAAGTCTGAGAAATTCTTTGGGACAGCAGCAAACGCAAATGTACTCTTCTAACATTATATTTCCAATATTTCGACAATGAATATTGTCATCATCAGGGAGCTACAATGGTGAAAATACTATAGTATGTTGATAAATATAAAAATAACCTTACTTACAATGTTAGTGAGAATGGTCGTTTTTCGGTGAAATACTGTCTTTTACATCTTTTTGTATTTCACCGAAAAACGACCATTCTCACTAACATTGTAAGTGAGGTTATTTTTATATTTATCAACATACTATAGTATTTTCACCTTTGTAGCTTTCATTGAATGAATTAAGACAATATTCATTGTCAAAATTCAGCAAATATAATATTATATAATATATTATATATATATATATATATATATATATATATATATATATATATATATATATATATATATATTTCTTATTTATATTTTTCAACAACGTTCATTCAATCATATATATATATATATATATATATATATATATGGTGTAACGTAACACCAAGAACACACGTGGATGACGAGTGTATAATGCAATTACACACGAATTACAGTGGTTAAAAATAAAAGAATAAAAAAAAAATGTTTACAAATTTTTACAAATTTTGCGGTTCCCAAAACAGCGAATTTTTTTTTTTGCTTTATTTATTTTGCCGAATCCTCTGTTGTTTCAGAAAAAAGGTTCTTTAACGAGCTCAACATCTACTAACTCGGGACCGCCATCTTGACGTCTTCTCCGAAGGACGGCATATCTATCGTCTCATCTCGTGCCCATTGATAAGACGCCTGCAGCTGGGAATATGCTGCTACGCTACAGTTGTTAGGGCATTTTAACGCGCACCTTCCTTGTCAGGTGGTCACTCGGGACCGCCATCTTAGTGTCCCCTCCGAAGGACGGCATATCTATCGTCTTATCTCGTGCTCATTGATAGCAGCTACGAATATGCTACTACGCTACAGTTGTTAGGGCATTTTAAAGCGCACTTTCCCAGTCAGGTGGTCACCAATCCAAGTTCTAAACGCGCCCGATGTTGCTTGGCTCAGATATCGATAAGACTCTCGTCAACCTGACCGGCCGCCGGTGACTCTAACAGAGAAGTTTTGGTAGGTAAAATATTTCTTTTGTATTTTTTTTCTGGCTTATTAATGACTTATCGTAAAAATTTCACAATCAATTGTTAGCGATTGTGCAAGAGATTAGATTACACCCTATATATATGTATATATACTATATATATATATATATATATATATATATATATATATATATATATATATATATACATATACAGAAGTATAACACTACTTAGTAAGAAACCTATGCCAGAATATTGGGAAAAAATATTAACAACTTGACCTACGAACAGATGTTGGAAGATAAACAGTTCGAGTTCTGACAAAACAGATCGGTAAATTATGGAACTTTTATAATGCAACAGATATGAGAAACAATAAAAGAAAAGAAAAATTATACATTTGTGTTTTATTGATCTGGGAAACTTTCGATACTAACAGAAGATACTGAGACAAAGAGGACCATCATAATCATTAATAAGAGATATAGAAAGCCTATATAAAGAAACAAGGAGCTACACAAGAACTGAAGGCAGGATAGACAGAAATTATTTGAAACGATTATAGAACTTAGGCAACGATGTATTTATTCTCAGCTCTCTGTCGTACTGTGAAAAGAAGGTAAAAACATTTGGAATAGGTTACCAAAAATTAGATAAGCGAAATGACAAATCATAATAATCTAATACATATTGTTACGAATATCCTACGCGACTGCCTTTTTCGTGACCTTGGCTGGTTGACGTAACAAGGTTCCAGAAAGTGATAAAAAAGAGAGACTAAATATGATGCGAGGTCTATACGAGAAACATCTGAAATAGTTCGAGAATACTTAGTCCAGTGTTTTTATAGCCACGTAATAATACTTTTTGTAACATAAAAACACCGGACGTTTTTATAGACACATAACAATACTTTTTGTAACATAAAAGCCTCTCCCATCTGCGATTGCAATCATGTAACTTCAATTCAGATTAAACTTTAATTAAAATATGAAGAATCCGTATACTTTTTTGAGCTCCTTTCATTGCTGTGGACATTCTAATTCTATTATATTTAAAACATTCATAAAAAAACATACCTCTCAACAAATTGCTTTCGAATAATTAAAAACGTGCAATTTATTTTGATTTATTTGTCCCAATACTTTTTTTTCTACATTTTTTTAAAACACTAATTACTAGCGCTTTTTTGGTACGTATTAAGTTAATTTTCTTTGAATAATATAAAAACTGAGAACAATAAAAAAAGATTTTGTTTACGGTGGATTTCAATTAACTACATATTGTCAAGTGTCTACATAGGATATCAAATTGTATTAAAATAATGAAGAGATACTGTGAGTAATTGCAGCACATTTTTTACCGATCGAAAGCTAATTCAATGCATACAACGAAATGTGTCTGCGTGTTTTATTTGTGGACTGTATCAGAATTAAATGTTATTTGGTGATAAACATAAATAAGGACATAAATGAGTGGACTGGGTCTTCTCCACACTTTATTTGTTGAAAGTGAATTAGCTTAATGATTATATATTAATATCTATAAAGGAGAGAAGGAAATAAATATATCAATATATACTGAAGATGGGACTATTTAGCACTGAAACATTTACATTAAGCTCATTTAATTTCAATAAATAAAGTGTGGAGACGACTCATTTCTATCTACATCCACTCCACTTAGAGAAATGGACTTTTTCCAGAAACCATAAATAAAGGAGATGCTATTTCAGCGGAGAAACATTGTTCCTGAACTAATTTTTGATCTCGTAATTGTTGATGAGTGGGAAATGCAGGGGGTTGTGAAAGACGGTTCGATAAAATTAAGAGAAATGTGTTGTGTCATTGTAGGAAAATATTACAGTTGATATTTATTTAGTATAACAAGAAAACATGAGAACAAGTCGTGAAGTTAACAAGAGTCATATCAAAATTCATTCTGGTTTGCTGTAAACATTTCAATGATAATAACTATTTATCAGAAATTATTTCTAGTTTCACATAATTTTCGAATCTGAAATAGAAGAGGATTCAAAAGAAAATGAATCAACTGTCAAAACTATAGCTATCACGTGTAATGTATTATATGAATTTTCTCACCGCGAACAGAATGTAAAAATCCCGAATACATAAAAAAATTGCAAAATAAGCCCCGAATCACAGAAATATAACTGCACATATTGAGGTCGATTCATATTTTATATATTGGTTATTCAAAAATACCCGATAATCTAATGATTGTTGGACGCATCGAATAGTTTTTGGAATTTGAAATAATTTGTTGTTCACTGCTCGTGCAGAAATCTTTTCCGCATAGTATTCCGTAGTAGGTCGAATACGTTTAACCTATACATACGGTTTACGCAGAGTTTTAAATTATTCCAATGATATATGCCCTTTAATAATATCAGTATTTACATCTCAGGAATACTGTGAGATGATTGGGAATATAGTGATATGCGGTTAATGAATGTCATCTGGTGTTTGTTGTTATTGTAGTGCGACTAAAACAAGTAATTTGTTAACCAGCCAGGTTTTGTTGTGTTGTGCTTGTTGTGTTTTGTTTCCAAACAAAATTTAAGAAACAAAAAACACACTGATTAAGGGAACGTGATTTGGCAGAGTCCTTTGCATTACATCAGATTTGTTCAAGCCATTGGTGGCACATCTCTTCCAAACATTATTCTAAAAATTAAGTTCCAATTATTTATTTAAAACGAATAAGAGACGGAGTAAATCGCTGTAGGTGCCCAATATATTTACTATGGACCGATTTCAAAGAATACTTCATGGCAACATTGGATTACCTTTTTATTTCAGTACTCCCAATTAATTTGAATCCGTTTTATCGAAAAGAATATACTCTTATCATGATAGTGATCCAGGCAAAATGTTCTCAAAAATGTTGAATCATCAAAGTTTTCTATACGTTTATTACATCTTCTTCTCAAACATATTACACTCATTACGGATCACAGGTCTCTCTTATGTTGTTATCAGTTGTCTTGACTCCATTCAATCAGATTCATACTCCATCTGTCATCATTTATCCCTACTGTATGCCCCACAAAATATTTTGTTTGTTTGAGAGATTTGGCATGGAAATTAATCAATTTGCCACAGAATATTGATAAAGGTAGAGCAAAATAACATTCGAGTTGTTCTATTCTTTGAATGATTGTTGATTTGTAATACTTTTTGAGCTCGTTTACATAGATTATCTACTCAGTTCCAACCCAACAATTTTACATTGTCGGGTGCTTCTTTAGTGGAATAGGACAGTCGGACTTTCGATCCCTCCCTTTCCCACAACTTCTATATAGCAGTAGAACTTCACAAATACAAATACTGTATCCCCATCTCCTACGTGGTCTCTATGACCATTGCCAGCAACAGTTATCTCACAACTGTGCTACCACTATGATTCACTAGTTTCATTCTATGCTTCGAAGTTATTCTCAATATGGCTCTTTCCATATATCTTTCTGTAACCCTTAATTTCGTGAGTTTCTTTGTTCTGTTTATTTGGGATTACTGGCACGAACAGATGAGACACGTTCCCACAGTGTTATCATACCTACATAATTCTTTATTACGCGCAATTAATTTTCTCTAGAAACTGTGAAAAGTATATCTCACAACTTCCATCATGTAATTTTAAAAGTTCAGCCTCTGGGTGCGCCAATGGACCATACTAGATGACTTCTGTACAGTCATAAGTACTTAATCTGCTGATGACAAAATCAACATACAGAACTTTATTGAAGTAATAATGTTTGGAATGCATGTGCGAATTTGTTAAGGCGTATCGCAGATAATAAAATAGCATCACGAGTAGATTATATTCAAAGGTAATGATAACGATCACATTCAGAAGACTTTTATTTTCATGTTGTGAGAGTGATTTTATCGATCTGTGATAATTCATGAAGCAAACAACATTAAAGGAGAACCCATAAAAAGAAACTCCATCTGGGTGAAGGAACAGACAACTCAACCGAAACGAGCAGATCTGGGAACCTATACAACAAAGACTGTCTCTATATACAGTGCTAGTCAAAAGTCCCCTCCCCCCCTCGTATCTTTTGAACGGGTATACTTATAATAATGAAATTTGGAGGGTGGAAATAAACGGATGTAGGCTTCTCAACTGGTCATAACAAGTGACGCAATAGTCATAAATGACGTCACAAGGCCACTGTGACCAATAATTTTAAATGGGACCCTATGGCAAGTGACAGCTCGTTTGAAAGGTATTGAAAATACCTATTCAGTCATACCAATTTTGTTTGGGTTTCGGCTGATTTTGATTGATAAATTGAAGAAATACGAAAATTATAGTTTCGCATTTAATTAATAAAGATTTAAGAACCAGTTCTTATAATAAGTGTTCAAAATGTGCTCCATCTACTTCCTGGCAGTAATGCATCCTATTGCTAAACTCTTGTCGTACTCGTCCCAGTGTGTCAGGAAATTGCCTACATTCTTCAACAATTCGTTGTTTCAGAATGGCAATCTGTCAGGTGCTGTAGCGTAAACCTTAGATTTCAAGTACCCCATGAAAAAATCTAATGGTGTAAGGTCCGGTGACCGAGCTGGCCATTCGATCGAACCTCGTCGTCCAATCCATCTACCACGATATTCTTCATCTAGGTAACGTCTTACTGCACCGTAATAGTGTGCAGGAGCACCATCTTGTTGAAACGTTATTTCCAAGTTGTCGAATTCATCTGGATTATCTTCTAGAATTTCAAGAATTAACGACTCAATATCATTTTGTAACATCTCCAGATACAATTCACCGGTTGTTAGCATTGAGAAAAAGAGGCCCAACTATGTGGTTTCCCAAAATACCTGCCCAAACATTTACTTTTTCTGGAAATTGAGTATGTTTTTCACGAAAGATGTGAGGATTTGTGTCACCCAATACCTCACATTTTGAGTGTTAACATTCCATTGAGAAAGAAAGTATTCGTCACTAAAACAAATTGTCTGTATGTAGCCTGGTTGTTGGTTCATTTTATTGGACATAGTTTCACAGAATTCTAGTCTTCGGTCGGGGTCATCATCTGAAAGTTGGTGCACCATTTTAATTTGTATGGATGAAATTTGTTTTTAGCCAACACCCTATGTACTGTCCTTTGAATGACTTCACAGATAGACGCAACTTGGGCTGTGGAAGAAGTAGGGTTTACTACCATTTCTCCAATTATGTCAATTTTTTTGTCATCACTAATTGTTGGTCGACCAGATCGTTTGGCATCTTGAACACTACCTGATGCTTCAAACTTCCGAAGAAGCTCCCTCAAATAAACCCTCGATATAGGGCGATCGGGGTACCTCTCATTAAACAGTCGTTCCGCTGCATGGAAATTGTTTCTACATTCACCAATTATTAAGATAGCTGCTACTTTGTCGACTCCAGTACGTACCATTTTGCCTATGTAAACACTTAAACGTCTCGTTAAACAATAGCTTAGGTAAATTTTCAAGGTATAAACACTTTTGACAAGTAGAGAATTCAAAAACGTCAACCTTTTTGACAATTAACCAGAGGCGTACTTTAAAATCTTTATTAATTAAATGCGAAACTATAATTTTCGTATTTCTTCAATTTATCAATCAAAATCAGCCGAAACCCAAACAAAATTGGTATGACTGAATAGGTATTGTCAATACCTTTCAGACGAGTTGTCACTTGCCATAGGGTCCCATTTAAAATTATTGGTCACAGTGGCCTTGCGACGTCATTTATGACTATTGCGTCACCTGTTATGACCAGTTGAGAAGCCTACATCCGTTTATTTCCACCCTCCAAATTTCATCATTATAAGTATACCCGTTCAAAAGATACGAGGGGGGGAGGGGACTTTTGACTAGCACTGTATATATATTATATACACGCCTGAAATAAGTTCCATTAACGGTCGTCTAGAAGGAATACACAACTTACTCATAATAGTTAATACGTAAGTATGAGAGTGGGTGGATTAAACACACCCAACTATGCGCACAGAACCATGTGACCCTCAACTGAAGTCGGCTAATTTTTTTTCTGTACCTCACCGAGGAGACGTGGGAACGGCATGGTAGTCATGCCATTTATCGATCTATCTGCAAGGAAACTATATAGTCAAATGGCAGGCTTTGGTGATGTTTAAGGCTACTACAGCAAGAGATTAGCCACAAGCATAGTCTAAGAAAAAAGTTAGGTCAATACTTTTTCAGTATTTACCAAGAAAATAACGCGAAAAAAATTTGTTGAAAACAAGCAATTCAGTAAGAATAATAACATCCTCCACTTTACACCCCTCTTACCGTTTGTCAGGACATCAGAGGGTGATAGTGGGGTAGTTTTAGGAAATAATTCAATAACTTTCCAAAATGAAAGAGTACCGCATTCTGCTTTTAGGATATGTTTCATGAAGAAAAAATCCTCCACTTTACACCCCTCTTACCGTTTGTCAGGACATCAGAGGGTGGGGGGTAGTTTTAGGAAATAATTCAATAACTTTCCAAATGAAAGAGTACCGTGTTCTGCTTTCCGGATGTGTTTCAAGAAAAAATAAACGAATATCAACCCCCCTATAGTTTGTCAGGGCTTCGGAGGGTGGGAGGGGTAGTTTCTAGGAAATAATTCAATAACTTTCGATCTATTTTTCCTTCATGAAACACATCCCGAAAGTAGAATGCGGTACTCTTTCATTTGTTGAATTATTTCCTAAAAACTACCTCCTACCACTTTTTTTTTTTCCCAAAACACGAAAGAGAACGCGGTACTCTTTCATTTGGGAAAGTTATTGAATTATTTACTAGAAACTACCCCCGACCCCACTACTCTTTGGAGGCCTGATAAAGTATAGGAGGAATATCATTCGATTTATTTTTCCTTCATGAAAACACATCCAGAAAGCATAATACGGTACTCTTTCATTTGGGAAAGTTATTCAATCATTTCCTAGAAACTACATCCCTACCACCCTCTGAAGGCCTGACAAACTATAAGGAGGGTGTCATTCGATTTATTTTTCTTTCATGCAACACATCCTAAAAGCAGAACGTCGTACTCTTTTATTTGGGAAAGTTATTGAAATATTTCCTGAAACTACCCCCTACCACTCTCTGAAGGCCTGACAAACTATAGGGGGGATGTCATTCGATTTATTTTTCTTTCATGAAATACATCCTAGAATCAGAATGCGGTACTTTTTCGTTTAGGAAAGTAATTGAATTATTTCCCAGAAACTACCCCTGACAAAAGGTAAAAGGGGTGTAGTAAAGGGGGGGATGATATTATTGTGACTGAATTGCTTGATCTGAACAATTTTTTTCGCTAACTACTTTGGTAAAAACTGAAAATGTATGACCTAACTTTTTTCAGTGTGGATGTGGCTAACTTCACACCGGTGTTGTCCTCTATATTTTAATATTTATGCACTATAGTTTTTGGCAAGAGTCTTCTTTCCTTTTCCGAGAATCTGCTGTACTCGAGCAGTTTTCCAGTTGGATAGGAAATGACTGTCGTTGTACGATAACGTGAAGAGTCGAGAAAAGACAGGAGTTAGTTATGGGGTCACATTTCTTGAGGACCATTGTCGAAATTCCGTCGGGTCCTATAGCCTTACTGGTATCCAAATTGGAAAGGAGATTCGTTGACGGAACATTATTTCAGGATGATTTGTTTGAAAATATGAACAGGGTATTTATAAAATCAGATGTGGAATCATCTGGTGAGTACTCTTTTTTGGAAAACATTCTTCTTGGCCTCATTCATCTATATGAGTTCCCAATTAGGACTGGAATAGAAAATTAAATAACTATGTGAATAAAAATGCAAATTTTCACTTTCATATTTTTTCTCTTGAGTTAGGGTCCTCTCACAATATCTATTAGATGTAGTTAAATGTCCAGCATGGCTTTAGCCGCAGAATTCGTTTTCTGTTAAATATGACACTGAATATATACATTTTTATTGTTGATTTTTCAATTTTGAGGAAAATCTTGCAATTTAATATTTGATTGAAAATGTCTTCCTTTTCAACATGAATACCCCCCAAGAGGTTATCTGGACCGATGGAAGATAGTGACTAAAGTTTATCTTTCAGTCGCAAATGATTCCTCATCCCATTTTATGAACAGAAATGTATTGAAGACTTAGTGAATGCAATGCCACTCTTGCATCAATGTTACAAGTGATTTCTGGTAAGTATTCCTTTTTGGAAAACATTCTTCTTTGCCACATTCATCTATGTGGGTTCTTAAATGAGACTAGAATAGAAAATCAGGTAACTATCTGAATTAAAATGCAAATTTTCAATTTCAGATTTTTTCTTACGAGTTAGGGTCTTTTCACAAAATCTATCAGATGTAGTTCGATATCCAGCGAGGCTTTAGTCTGGAAAATAGTTGTTTTCTGTTAGATATTGCAAATTTTCAAAAAATCAAAAAGAGAATATTACACTCTCACACATTATTTCAGGCATTCGGATATCAACAAAGGTGATGAGAGGTGGTCCTGTTCTTTGTAGATCTAGTGAAAAAATTAGGTTGGCTTTTCCTTCAGGGGAGGTAGCGTAGTGTTCTATCACTTTTGGTGAAGGTTTGGGGGAGAACTGGTGGTGAAGTTTCTTCCAATTGCCTTTTACAGCATTCATGATTATGGGCCCCATTTTTTCGAATCGTATTATGTTTTCTTTGAAATGAAATGTGTAGAAGTAAACAGATACTGAGGCAAGCCCATCTTGTTTCCTAAACAACTGCCATTTTTCTGATGTAAATACCGTACACCCGCCATAAGTTTGGGGTAGATTCATCCGATTTGTATTACCCTAATTTTTTTTAGGCGTGGATTTTAAATTAAAATGAATTTGGTAGTATCATATTTCGCGATCCACTTCATATGAAACAAACGTGCCAACTTACTTACCTATGTAACTTTAAAAAACAAACTAAGTAAAGCGTAAAGTTATAAATAAAGAAATTGATTTCGAATTTTTCAAGGCAGGACACGGATGTCACGGAGATTTGTCAAAAGTTATAGTGCTTTAAGTTCAATTAGAGCCAAAAAAAAAATGTCCACAGAGTCAGGCAGTTGAATTGAATATGCGTTCGATTCGTTTCACTGCTCTACTTTGTAGCACTTACAAATCTCACGTAATTGCCGGTTGACTTTCTGTACGCTGGCCGTATCAAATAAAACATCGAATAACTTCTATATATAATTAAAAAAAATTGGACTAAAAAGTTAGGAATAATTGGGATAAAGTCATTGATTTCCTCCTATGTAAAAAAGCGTGATATGCTTGATATCTTAATATAATGAAAAGTAAGTAAAGAGCACCCCACGCTTTTTTTACATGATATGAATTTTTTTTGCCGATGACTTTTTTATTATTTTCAACTATTTAGATCATATTGCTATATATGCGTGTTTTTTTTGTTTTTTACAACTATAATATTATTTTCAACTTTATAGTCCATATTGCTATAAAAGACTAGAAAAGTCTATGGGAGAAAAACTCTTCGATTGATTCATCCACATGGGATTGCATTTTTTACTAAATTTTGGTGAATATGCTGAAACCAGACAGCGCATTCAACATGTCTTTGTAATTTAAATTATTTTTTTCTGACGATCTTGAGAATATCAGGTCATAGCTATGAAATTATATTGTCATCGGTCTTAATACGTGTGCGAAATTTCAAATAATTCTTTCGGGTTCTTGAACTTTGTTCAATGCATTTGTGTTGTATGTTGGCCATTGTTCCGAAAAAGTTTGGAATATGACTAATGATTCACCAAAGTAGTGGATATATTATGGCATCAGATCATTTTTCGAATCGTATTATGTTTCCTTCAGCGAAAATGATATGTATAGTAAACTAAAGATAATGAGGCGAACACATCTTATTTTCCAAACAACTGCTAGTTTCCTGATGGAAATTTTGGACATCCGCCACAAGTTTGAGGTAGATTTATCCGATTTGTTTTAGGACTTCATCTTTATTTTATATAGGCGTGGATTCTAAATAACAATAAATTTGGTAATTTGTATTTCGCGATCCATATCATATGGGACAATCTCAAACGTGCGAACTTACTATACCCCAGTGATTTGGTAGTTTCAGCTGGAAAGTTTTCCAGGAATTTTGAAAATTGGTATTTTTATAGATTTCGACGTGTTCTTTCCGAATTTTTACTTTGCGACCTCGTATCTTTGCCGCTCGCACCTCCATATTTGAAAAATGGCGTTCAAACAGTTTTTTGACAATATTTTATTTCCTACTAATTATACGATGAAAATAGTTATGTAATAAATTCAACTAGAGAATTTCCTACAATTTTTTTCCAAGGTTTTTTTGTGAAATGAATAGTTTTAGCCTACGAGGGCCGCAAAGTCTACTCCAATTTCCATCAAGTATCGCATCAATTTAAAGGTCCCCACAGACGGTGAGATCTGTATCGCAACATGTCGCGATACAAGTGGCGATACAAGTATATGAGATTTGTATCAACGTCTCCACACACGGTGATACGGAATCGTGAAACTTAATTTGCAAGCACGTGGTATCGCCGTTTCACGACAGTGATTGAGACGGTGATACTGATACCGTGATACTGATACAACCACACACACGATGAGATTTGTATCGCTACTATGGTATCATGCAACATGTATCGATACAGATCTCACCGTCTGTGGGGGCCTTTAAACTCGTTCTGATGATTCAGTGTAGATGTGTGTTGGTTTGAGGCAATCGTACGCTAAAACTGTTCATTAAAAAAAAATGTTGAAACATAAATTGTAGAAAATTTCCTCTAGTTTGATTCATTACATAACTATTTTCATCGTAAAATGAGTCGGATATGAGAAATTGTCAAAAAACTGTTTTTGGGCGCCATTTTTTCAATATGGCGACGCAAATGGTGAAGATACGAAGTGGCAAAGTCGAAATCTATAAAAATGCCAATTTTTAAAACTTCCGGAAAACCAAATTACTGGAGTACTATGCAACATAAAAAAAACAAACTAAATAAAGTGTAGAACAAGTAATGAAACTATAGTCCATTCAAAATGAAGAAAAGCGCACAACAACAATGATTGACACGTGATCATTGCGTACAGTCCACTTGATTGAAATCGCGCCGCTATTGGTCCAGCAGATTAGACCAGAAGGGCATGCCTTCGGTGGAGTTTCGAACAGGTAGAGACTTGCGATAATGCATATGTGGGAATGTTTTAAATGTCAATTTGGGAGTAATTTAAAAAATGGTATTTTCCGAATTGTACATGTACGGTCCTGAATGCAACCCTGCTATTTCAGTTCACCGATTTCGATCACACACTAACAGCATGCATTTGTTTTGATGCTACATGTTTTTATTTTGAATGGACTATAATTTCAATTTTTCCAGGGCGGGACATGAATGTTACGGAGATTTGTCAAAAGTGATGGTGGTTTAAGTTCGATCAAAGCCAAAGTCAGGCAGTTGAATATGCGTACGATTCGTTTCACTGCTCTGCTCACAAATCTCTGACGTCACTGCAACAATTCAGCCGGTTGTCGCTAGCCTCATCAAATCAAACTTCTATAAAAATAATAGTGACGACAGATTCTTCTCACATTTGTGGTGTATATATGAGGTATGAATCCTATAAACCATTATTCTAGGAAAGTTTCCAATGGACACTAAAACATTTTGAACAATGATCGTTTTTCATCATCGTGTTCCATGCATCTTATCGGAATGCCCATTACATTTCCTTCAACAAACCTGACACATAAACATCAGGTGTGTTTCTGACCAGGCTGTCCTAGATCGGCTAGATCTGGGCGTGATATTATTTATAGCCGTCAACTGTTTCCGTACAGTGATATAAAGCTGAATAGACGTCCTTCGTTGTGGGCGTTCGAATAAAGAACGAAAGTTTTCGCAGTAGGCAGTAGGTATGTGCAATACTGAGGACGTGTGATACCGTCGGTTCACTCACGGTCGAAGAACAAAACATTCAGAGCTACATACGAGGGTACATCGATAAATTACTGTAGGACCAAACGAGCTGATGATGAAATTAATTCTGTAAATGTATCCTACTCGGTCATTAGGAAAAATGTTCAAAGTCAAGAAATGTCAAATGGAGAAACGCTAACGGTGATATTTTAACAGATTTTTTTACTACTATCATCAGAAATTATGATTGCTGACATCTATATGCCAATAAATTGTATTTATAAAGCAAATAGTAATTTTTTTGTATAATTCTTCAAGCTCAATAATTAAAAACAAACTATGTACTACTGAATATCTACTATCGGTCCGATCAATCACTTGGATAATGGGCCCAAATGATTTAAATAAGCAAATAATTCTGAAATCCACTGTTAATATACAGGGTGGCAACTTTTTTAATGGTATTGTATTGGTAACTTTTGAAGAGTCGTTTCTCGTGATAAATTAATAAAACCTCTGTCCCAAATTATGGTATACATTTCTGTAAAAATCTTTTGATTATTGAAAATTGAAGGAGTTACTGAGTTTCAAACATTTTATGATGATAAAAAAATAATTTAATCTAATACATGTATAGGTGCTGTGCTGAAAACCTAAAAACAAATCTTGACATATAAAAAAAAACAAAACGAGCAGAAAATCAAAATCACACCCGTTATCACAAAACTAAAAACAGTATAATTATACAAAAAAGTGGTTCGTGTACAAGAACAGTAAGAAGAGACCCAAAAACTATACATTTCACTTGTGATCAACGTTTTTACTGCAATATAAAGTCGGAAACAAATTGAGCTGCGGTGCTATTAACGGAGCTGCAACCAAATTTGACGTTACTCGATTAATTGTATCCTTAATTTGGCGTAAGGCCATAGAAAAATACAATGAAGGAATTTCTTGTGCCGATATCTCAGGCAGAAAGAAGAAAATATGTTGTCAAAAGCGCAAAAATTACTCTGAAGCTTTGAATATAAGATCCGGGATGTCGCGGTACAGTCCGCAGTTTGTCGTTTGCAGATGAAATTCCAAAATCATATGTGAGATTCTAAAGCTAATGTCTACCTAATAGAAACACGAAACAGGTGGGGTAGTGATTCTGTTGTTTTTACAAGATGTTCAGAACTGCCGATGGAAAGCGCTAGTAATAAAGGCTGAAATATAGTATAAAATTGTTTTTCTGTCGCTTGGTATATTCTTTTATGTTTAATATTGACTATATTTTCTCCTCTTTCATTTGACATCCCACTCGATACTATAGCAAAAAAAAAAATTCAGAGACCCCCTACATTTTTTTATGTAACATCCTCCATTTTGATTTTATTCATATAAAATGTAGCCTATGTTACCCGGATCATACTAACGAATCAACAAACATACATAAACTGCTAAAATCATTACCCTCCCTTTTCGGCTGTGGCCGGGTGAAAAATTATGTTCATAGCTGAGGTGGCCAGACCTCGGCATGATTCTACAAAAAAGCAGTATTTTGATGGAAAGGTTTGACTTTGGCAATTTGTTTATCAAGAACTTGCCAAACGAAACAGTAAGAATTGAGAAAGAGGAACATTAATGATCAAACCCATCGAATCTATCAATACCATCGAATGTAAAAAAAATTATCGTTGATTATTTTTTGACATATCTATGAAACCAATGGAAACTTTCAATTCGAATCATTCATGTATGTTTTGGCCGATCAAAACATTATTATAATTGGAATATTCTACTTAGAAAACTGCCGCGGTAATAATGTGAGGTATTTTGATTTTATTGTCAGACAACCTATATTTTTTATTTGATCAATTCGCAAGAAAAGTGAGAAATGAATCAAAGCCGGTTTAGTACATTGTATCATTGTGCGAGGCAATGTGTTTATGATCGTAACATCAAAAATTAATCTTTAGAATATCACACGAGAGTTCGATAAATTAGTTGCCATTTGGCAATAGCCACTCGAGCCCGTCGGGCTCTTGTGTCTATTGCCTGGCAACAAGTTTAAGAAAATCTGTCGAATTATTTTCACTTTATCCTCACTCTCTTGTGGTTTTACAACTGAAAATATTTTGACAGCTATTGGATCTAAGTTTCTAGTGGGACATAAAGCAAAACTCATCTACATTCAACAAGACAATGCCAAACCACATGCTTCTGATAATGATGGAGTTCTGCTGACTGAAGGATCAAAAACTACAGACGAATTAATGTGTGCAAAATGCTTTCAATGCATTAAGTAGAGATACATTATATAGATACTAATGTCTACTTGACACTTCGATTATAATAAGCTTCAGGCTTCAGTACTTTTATGCATAATAAACGATATTATAATTATTATTATTATAAGAAAAAAGAAAAGCTTCGCCGTCAAGGATGCTTACCTGTGTCGCTAGTATGTAGTGAAGAGGCTTAGTTTAAATTTATTAATTTCGAACCACCTTTGTTCAAATAATGTTTAAGTTGAGTTTCAATAAAACTTATCGAGGGTAATACCATAAGTGCTAGAAGATTTATCGCTCAGAATTTTTTGAAATTTTTGAGAAAGCATTTTGCCTGGAAATTTTACAGAGTGCGATTTGCGGATTTATTATCTGATTAAACCACGAAAGCGTAGCTTGAGTGGTTTAATCTTTGATAATAAAGCCGCAAATTGCACTATTAGATTTCCTAGAGGCAAAATGCTTGAGGGAAAATTGAAAAAAATTGCGATAAAATCCTCTAGCACGAATGCTATTTGATGAGAAGAGTTGCCGAATCAAATTTGAAATTGGATAAAATTACCAGAATTCATGTTATATTTGAATTTCCAAGGGGGAAAATTACAAAAATTCTTCCAAAATTGAAGGAATTGTGTCCGTTTCTAAATGATTGGTTTTACAGATTCATGCATTTATAATGATCATTCACCACTGCTCTTGAACTCGCCCGAAAACCTAATATATATATATATAAATTTTTCACTTCAATTCAAATATGTTTGTATCTGAAACCGATCCTTGAAATGAAATCGAACACGAGCCTCCTGGGTAAGAGACTGACGCGCTAACCACTACCCCACGAGGAACTGTTGCTGATATTATGAAAATAACAATAACAATTATTCATTGCCTTACTTGAAAGCCTGGAGTTATCAACATGTTGAAAAAGGTATATTTCAATTAAAATATCAAATCACTGTAATAGTGACATGAGAATTCCTTATTTAATCAATTTTGTATTTCATGTTTCCCTATATATGAATTGAATGCGTTGACATATAATTTTGACAGGACCTTAGTATCGCAAAACAAGATCGAATAGACAATAAAACAGCGAGAAGACGTTTTATCACTGATTTGATTGGTTCTCTGTTTGAAACTTCGGCCATTTGATTGGCTCAGAAATAATGAGGGAAATAGTCGAAGTAAAATGAATTCCTGTGTTCCGTATACTATAAATTGGGACAAAATAAAAACGAAAATGTATACCATAATTTGGGACAAAGGGAGTAATATTTATTTTTTGTTTATATTTCTCTTATTTTAAAAAATACGGGAAAATGTTTCAAATATTTTTTTATTTGAAATTTCTCATAAAATCAGAATTTGAAACCAATGTTTCTCACTCCCTGAGCCACCTTAGAATATTTTTTAATAAGGGCATGTATATGTTTCCGTTATTCGCGATTATTTTTTATTCTGAATTTATAGGTGTAAGATGATTTGGAAATGATTTATAGGTAACTCGATCAACTGAAACGTTTCAATAGCTCTTGTCATTTAGATTTAATTTACAGTTGATTTTTCGTAGATTGATTCTTGGGTACCTGCTAAATTTATGTGAGAAAATGAACAGAATTAGAGAATATAATTCTATTCAATAATAAGTTATTCAGGTATTCCAGGAAGAGATCGAAATTTGAAAAACTGATCTGACCAAGTGATTGAAAAACTCCATTAACATTATTCGGGAGCGAATAAAAACTACAAAATGTCTCCCATTTTGAGAAAGACCTTTTACACATCGATAATTAAAACACTTCCTAGCCTTGCATGTTTTTCGAAAGCCTTTTAAATTTTCTTGTGAAAAATCTCAATTGTGATAGTGAGGCAACAAAATAATTTTTCCCTGAACATATGTTGTCGTTTGCTAGGTAATAAATTACTTTTACTGATGACAAAAGTCAACTGGACAAAAGTATGTGGATCTTGCGAGATAAATGTCGGATGATCCCCCGAATAGTCATCGGCGAAAAAATCCTTGGTTGCAACGAGATGGATATTATCTACATATACGGATCTGTTATAGATTATTCGAATGAAACATTGGCATGGCCTATCAGTTCACCGGGATTTAAATCCACACATAAACATCCTCATATTTTCGTTAAATCTCTCGTGGCTCGTAATTGAATTCAGGAATAACCACGATAATGCAATGTCTTAGTATCAGAAGTGTTACAATAAAGTCATTAATCCCAAGAATGTTCCTCAAATTTACAAATATATGTCTTATAGATTTCACTATGATTACTGAGGATATTTCTTTGTAGAGGCGGTTTTTTTTTTCAAGGAATATCCTTATGCATGCATTGTTTTTACTTTCAGGAACACGAATATAATTAAATTTCATCTTACACTAAAATTCGTGAATAGGTCTAGTCAATTTGTTGAAAATATAAACAGGATGTTCATAAAATCAGATGTGGAATCATCTGCGACTGAAAGATAAACTTTAGTCACTATCTTCATTTTAATCGTGGATTTTTCAATTCACAGAAAAATCTTTCTATCAATATTCGATTGAGAATGTTTCCCTTTTCAGGTCTAGTCACTTTGTGTAACAATATTTGGCCTTATAAAAAAAGTTCTTATGATGTATTAGTCAGCATATAATTTTTTTAACTATGTTTTGGTGTTGTTGCGGAGGCTCATTTTCCAAATTTTGCATTTTTATATTTGATTGTTTCAAATATTTTCAGAATCCCAGGATTTGATGCGAAATTCCACAACGATTACCTAGTACGACCTCGAACCAGTCAATTTGGCTTTTTATTAACTACTCTCAAGGAATATTGAATGACATTCATTTTGCATCTTCATAAAATACCGAAGATGATCAAAACGTTAATATTATTGAAAAGTAATTTGTTAAAAGGGATAAAAGTTGTCGAGAAAGTGTCGAAAGCGCTAGATTTCCAAAAACTTGTTTTTTTTTCGATTTCCTCATTTTATTTTCAGTGTTCGCCTATATCTAGTAGTTGTATGTAAAATTCAAACACAGAAAAACTAACTTTTGGTAGGTCCGCTAAAATTTTTGAACTCTTTTCCTCGTCAATGTATAATAGACCGTGGCAAGTAATACAAACAAACTCCATTGTTACAGATCCCCGATGATGAATTACATGAATTTGAGACGTAGGCAATAAAAACAATGGTTTTTCTCCGAATTTATTAATCCACAAGCCAACCAAACCTCTTGAAAAGTGAACTCAGGATCACCAAACTTATCAGTTACTTGAAATTAATATTATATATGTATATATATATATATATATATATATATATATATATATATATATATATATATATATATATATATATATATTTCCGAAAACGGTAGAAAAATCACCGTTGTAAATAATAGGAAAACTTATTCTGTTCACTATATTCTTGTTAAAAGTTGACTGTAATAAAATAATCCTAGCGAGAATGTTTGAGAAACTTGACATTTTATTATCCGGTAATGTGAAGAGGAGGAAGTTGAATGTCAAAACACCGGTTATTTATTGTCGCGAATGGAATGCAGAAATAAAAAATCGGTTTAACAGTAATGAGTCAGTTTTTTGGAAGTGAACCAAGCATTTATCTTTATTTTTATACTGTTGTAAACTTTCACAAGAAAAATAAAAAAAAGAAATGCAAGAAAATGAGTCACAACTTCGAAATTTCAGGTTTGGATATCAGAATGAGTATTCATGAGCAATTTCTGGAATATTTTAGTACAAATAGATATTTTCACATCATATTAAGTCTCTATCCCATTCTCATCAATACATTCTAGCCAGATTAATCAAAATATTTCAAAGTATTTTTTCCGATGTGATATATTTAAGATGGGATTGAAGTTTGGCAACGTGAAATATTTCCTAAGGAAGTATAAAACAACTAGCCCCAGAATTCTTGGCATTTCGTTCCAAGAGAAGAGAAGCAGAATGAATTCAACTAGGTTTTGAATATAAGTGAAAAATTCATAAAGTCAATCAATTTCAAGTTTAAATATAACTTATTCAACAAAATTGGAAAAAAATCATGTCTGCAAAATGCATAGTTGTACAACTCCGGAATCCTGCGGGAATCCACAATTTTAGGCCCGCAAATATATCGTAACATAAAATGAAACATTTCCTAATGGGTTCCATAAATAACATATTTTTTATTACAAGTGTCATGTATGGTCTTGGAGCATGAGGAAGGAGTTTAACGTGCAGCGCCGCAGTGGCGGAATCAGACAAACTGGACCAGACAGTATCACTTATCCCCATTTACCGCAGTGATAAAAAATGTGTCTACAAAGTGTGATAGTTAACATTTTTCGGTCGCAAGCGTCAAAACGGCATTTGTGTTGTGATTCGGCAGGTAAAAGTTTCGTTTCAAAGAGCGGCTCCGTCTCGAAAGTGCGCGTATAATAAATGAATGACAATGAACGAGTCGGCCGCAATTACCTCGAATCAAATGTAAATGGTGAAGGAAGTGAAAAAAGTTTCCGGGTGACCACTGCTGTATTGTAGGGTGCACAAACACGCGTTCAAATGCACCCCCGAATACGAAATTTTATGGTTTTTCTACCGTGAACTATAAACGTGACCAAAGGGAAGAAGTGACTGAAGAAAAGTCCGTTGTTATTGTACACTAATTAACAACTAGTATTACTTTTTTGTTGAAAATTATTGACAAATTGCAATAAATGTAGCATTGATATTTACTTTGTATGGTATATACTTGGAAATTTTGAAAGTCAATTCATAATTTCTTTGTGCATATGTGGGTTGAAAAACTCGGTGACACGTATTAGAATATATTTTCCCATTGATATGGACAATTGAATTTTTTCTTACTAATGATTACAGGTTATCTAAAAAAACATGGATGAAACATATTTTTATTTATGTAATACACATTCAAAATTTTTTTTTTTAGTCAAATTCTGACAGTAAACGAACAATATGAAAAATATGTGAAAATGTATGTAAAAAAGAAAACAATATTTTCAATGTATCTATTTATATTTCTTTCATATCTATTCATATTTCTTTAATAGTTTTTTCTTTCGAGTGATTTATTACTGCAACATTAGACATGTACATTTTTAATGAATTGTATCAATTGTTTGTGAAAATATTTATTTACCTCTAATTTGTCGTCGCTGCTGCTTGGCTAATCACTTTTGCATGTATGCTGGAATTTTAATTTCCGCACCTGACACACGTGTCCCGATCGCGCCAATGCTGCTGTTTTTTTACAGACTGATTCTCGAAAAAAATGAAGCTTGTAATGGGTAAAACCCCAGTTGCAAGCACTTGCTCCATCACGAATAACACTTTTCAACTTGACAATAAATTACATGTAAACACTACGATGACAGGCAAATCACGTGTTCGGCACTTCGCAGACGACTCGTCTGAATTTGCTTTTTTTTCATTACTAGCGCATTTTCCGAAACCAGGTCTCAGTTCAATGCAAAGGCTATACAGGCCGAATCACAATGCAACTGCAGTTTTCATGTTTGTAACAAAAACATTTAAACTGTTGAACTTTAAAAACTAATTCCATAAACACCACCAAAAACACCCTGTGTTTATCGTCTCTCTATTGAAATATACATTTTTTACCTTTGTGATGGAACCCAAACCGTACCGACCCATCAGGGTAACACATTTTGAATACATTTTCTATATACAAAATAAAAGGTTGTTCTTTATGCCTGCCACCATACAAATAAATTTTACAAATTAGATACATTTTGCAGAGAACATTTTGTCTGGAAATTTTACTGACTCCGAAATGATATTTTATTATCTGATCACGAAATCATAGATTGATCTTTGATTTCCAAGAAGCAAATTACTGAAGCAAAAATCTATGAATATCTAAATATATAAAAGACTGACCTACTGAGGTATCAACGCACAGCCCAAACCCCTGGGGCTAGGACCGTGAAAATTTGCATGTGGGTTTCTTCGACACTGTAGGTGAGCACTAAGGAAGGATTTTTGGAAATTTAACTCTTAAGGTGGTGAAAAAGAGGATGAAAGTTTGTATGAAAATCCGTCATTTTGAATCAACTGTCAAATTAATTATCGAAGCTATGCATTGATTTAATCGAATTGATTGTGTTGACATTCAACTTCGACATAAACTAGTGTACATTTATTGAGAAGCTAGTTTCATGTATCAGTATAAAACAGCGAGAAATGTATCACTTATAATATCACAGTACACAAATTATTTCCAGAATTTTTTTGCGAATATTTTAAGAAAACTATTACTTGTCTTGGATAATTTTCAATATATTCGTGACGAGGAATTCCAGGAATAATCACGTCTGACATTTGGTAAGAAAATTTCACAACTTATTGAATGATAATAACTAGACACAAAATTGAAAACAGGGCCATGCTCATTTGTCATTTTTGTTTGATTTGAGGTTAATTGTTAGGTCGACGTGAACCCATTGAATTCAATAGTGTTTTAAAGTTTCAAATTGCCAGATCTGCCAACAAAACGTCGAGAACATTATTTCCAAAAGAATAGTTGACCCAATAAAATACTGCTTATGCACAGAACTCTTGAGGTTTGCGCGCTTATATCATTATTGTAACGATTCTCAACTGTAAAAAAATTCCAGTGTAACGTCTAGGGTAAAAATTTCCGGAAATTTTTTCTTTGCCATGGTAACGTTTCGAAATAACTGCATTTGATTGGCTACAAAATAGAGGTGTGAAATGTTCACTGTAAAACTAATTTAATAGGTTGTCTGCATGAAATTTTAAGCAATTTGATTAAATTATCATGATTTTCATAATTCACAAACATTCAAAAAGGAAGAAACTAAGAAGAAACCATTTATCTAATTTTTACCAGAAGATGGAAGATCTTTATTTACCTATTCATATATTGCTGCATTTCTGAGTGGAAAATTCAAATTGTTCCACATACTTAGATAAAAGTAGTATCATTCAATGTTATGTGTTAGATCTGCGACTATTGAAGAGGCATAGGATATGTTTTCAATTCAAAATAAATGTTGTGTATCGAATAACTCCAATAAACAACTACAATACATAAAATAGATCATGTGGACATGACATATGTATTCTGTAACATCTTCAACAGAAGCATATTTTTGCGTCTTTTTTCAATTTTCTCTAAACTAGTATTAAAAAAAAAATGTCTCGAATTTCAGTTGTAAATGTGGAAAACATCTACTGAAATGTATTTACAAAAATAAAAACCTCGCTTGATGATTAGAAAAAATTATGAACAAGTATGTTCCTATAAAAAAGTTACAAATCCATGCAACGGTCAAGGGCACATCGCTTTCTCTAGTTTGTAAAAAAAATCAGATGACTTTATTGATTAATAATTTGATTATAATTGCTTTGACTTAAATTTCACATATTAATCAGCACATTGAACTTTTTAGATTCGATTTTTATTGAAATAGAACATAACAATATTGAAACATCCAAGAAAAACAATGAAAACTTAATTCAAACAGGAAGTTAGAAGTCTTCTGAAAATAATAATAATATGAATGAATCTCAAATGCAACATAAAGTTTGATATTCACGACATACCGCCACACTGGTATGCTAGGGATATGGTACATAATCCAACGTCCCTAGAAACTGTTCGTAATAAATGTAGGTTAACTGAAATATGGAACGAATAATATCACAGATTAATCATTTCTGAAGTACACAGCACGGTATATCGTTTTTATAAAATCTGCTACATTCATACATCCCTACAACTAACGTTGCTTCAGAGAATCTTGAAAGAATATATACATATAATTTATAGTTCAGTGGCAAGAAATCAATGTATGTTATCGAAATATCAGGGATGGAAAAGTCTTGATTTCGTTAATGACAAAAAATTATATTTTGCAATTTTGGAGGAGTTTTTAAGCTTGCATTTTTGAATAAACTAGTTTAGCAGGATTTATGGAATGTAATGAACTTATATTCTTTCTCCTAGAAAACGTGGATGGTGTGAAAACCTCTGTTATTTTTTTAAAGTTTGATATCATGTTTCTCTCAGATTCTTACACTTAAAATGTAGATAAAATCCACAACCTAATTATGTGTTAAATTTTTCGTCTAATTTGTCACAACTTCAACACTAATAAATTATCCGTATTCTAGAATTAGGATTGCTAACTACATATTCATGTACAGAGACATCAAAACTCTTATATTTTCCAATCTGCTTAACTAGTTTAATGTTTTATTAAGTTAGATCAAAATAATTTGGTTTCCTTCCATAATGCGCTATTTGTCCAATCATAATACTGTCTAATTAAAAACGATATCAAGCCCAACAAACAACATTTCAAAAGATCCCAGAGTTTCCGACATACCTAGGTTGATTGGCGAAAATATTCCACCAAGATGGTCTCTTCTGCCTGACCTCTCCTGGCGAACACTCGGGAGATCCGTCGACAACCCCCTTCCTCCTTTTCCTCTCGAATTTGATGGCATGCCATGACTTCCTTCTACCCTTTTTATCCAATATTTCAGGCAGATCTTCATCGATGCTAGGCCAAGAACTATCGTGTTGGTGAAGCTTGATTGTGGTCTCTTCGACCCATGGGTCTTTTTCGTGGACTACCTGGAGAACCTCTTGACTCATCATTTTGTCAGCTTGCTTCTATTGTCCATTTACATCGCACTTGGTGATGGAAGCAAGCGATATTTTTTTTCAACGCAGTTTTTAAAGTTCACAATCAATAGGGAACCTTTTTCCGTACAAATTAAAACTGAAAACGTAGATAGGTTGGAGGAATCGGAATTCGGTTTAAGTGTACAGTCACAAGTTATAAATCCCCAAAATTTGGAAAAAAAACTGACTTTTTTTGTCTGATATATCATTAAGGTATCTTTGAGCTCCTTCACCTGAGGGCAGGAAAAGGACATTTCTACACAAATTTGAGGCTGATGAAATTTACTGAAGAGGTGTCTGACGAAAATGTGTACGTCAGACACATACTTCCATGAGTAATAATAGCTGTCTAAAGTTGGTCTGAGTATCGGGGTTCTAAAAGATAAATTATTTCTGTTATTTTACTTTTGCTTAGGCGCAATCAGCCAGATGTAAAAAAAATAATAGCTGTCTAAAGTTGGTCTGAGTTTCGGGGTTCTAAAAGATGGTAAGATCCTCACTTTCTGTGTATTTTACTTTTGCTTAGGCGCAATCAGAAAAAGAAAGGATCGAGTGTTTTTTATTATGAGGGTCACCAGAAACGATTTTTTATTATTATCCAGAGTTTGCTTAGTAGAGAGGCGCCAATGATATGAAAAACCAAACCTGTCATTCAAAGTACTTGTTACTTATCTTACATTACCCAGAAAAATATATGCCTGACGAAGAATAAGGTTTTCCCGTTAGAAATTTTGGCAGCTTCAATTAAGTAAGGTTCTATCTATCTATCTATACGATCTATACGATTTTGAAGTGAAAAAATGGGGCACTTTTGTCTTAGTTCAGATATTGGTTTTAGTCAACTATGTCAAAGTCTAGCTGACGAGCCCCCAGAAGGCAGGTTTTCTGTAAAGCAGGCACGTAAATACAATTGATATTGTGAATAGTATTGTATTCGATCATTTCATATGAGTGTGTGTACAATTGTAAATTAAACAATCCTTTTTCAGTATTTCAACGTGAAAACAGCAGAACTTCATTTGTAAATTTAGATATATTTTCAGTTTGATTTTCATAATAACATATCGATAAATTAGCCTTGACAATAACGCGAATAGGGGGAATAGGGGAAACGAGTTTCTTAAAAGTGCTTCAATATTTTATTACAAAATAATGTAGAATTCCTAGACCATGAAAACTATAAATATTTGTTCCTTGCCCCCCAGTGGGGTATGATATTCTATGGAAATAATTCTGTCAGTTCAATTTCCTTTGAATATTCTAGAGAATAGGGCCAGAAAATGGAAAACTGAGACATGTGGTAAAAATAATAATATTCATGTATTAACTGGATTACGTTATTTGTGGATATACATGATATTTGAATAATGTTAATGAGATTGCTGGCTTAACAGATTGGATTGGTCGTAATTGGATAAAATGAATTTTCTATGTTACTGAAAAACGCTGTTAACTTTATAAAGCACCTAATTCAGACAGCATCAGAAAAATCGGTAGGATAAAAATCAATATCGTGGAATTACACTCGTATGGCTAGAGATCCAAATATCCTTCCCAAAACTGACCCAAAATATTTTCTGAAATCTTAAGTATATTCTTCATATCATTAAGGGATCTCATGTTTTCAATTTTATTCAATCAATTGTGAATTCTTATAACTCGTCAAACTAACTACATTTCATTAGAATACTATAATTTCAATACTTTTCAGGTAGTATATATCTTTTACAATCTGGATAGAGATAAAGATATAAAAATGATCCCGTTAATCTTGAGTACATGAAAAACATCGAAAATTATATTTTTTTTCCAATATGAAACGTTATCTTTCAATTTTACATTATAAGTAAAGGTGAATATTTGGAGAAAAAAACTGTAACTGTGAGACCAGGTTTAGGTGAATGAAAAAAGGGCAAAACATCAACTCGGTGAATATGCAAGTATGTATGTACTTTAATAAGGATTTGAAAATCCCCTGCACAACAAAATTTATATAATTTCAAATTCAAGTGAAATTTCCGCAAACTTATTGTTTCCAGATACAGATGTAAAAAATATACCATTATTTATATCTCAAAATATTTTCCATGTCGTCATTGAGTTTGATAAGCGAATTCGAAGATATTACAGGATATACTACACCTCTCTTGCAATGTTATGTTAGAGGAAGCGAGAAATCCTAGGAGAAATCAGTGTATTTCTAATTGTAAAGTCGATAACAACGACTACTACTTTGAACGATAAAACAAAATCTATGGACCTGTAATTTTATTCAAATCCATTAGGTAACGATTCCGTATCCATAAATTTGGGGTCAGTTGCACCACTTCCGGTGAACGTCTCAAATGACACTTGAATTCGTTAAGTAGGTATAGAATGTGATATCGCTTCGATACTAATTTGTAATTATTTCACGAAAATGAGTATAACTTAAAACTGTGAGATGTGGTGCAACTCATAACTTTGTACTTTTTAGATGATTTCAACAAATTCAAACAGAAACATATATTTTGAAATGCGATAGAACCATTGTAGAATAATGAATAATTTTATCTGTATCATAAGATGTTTATATGAAAGACAAAGGAGTTTTGGCTATATGCTTGTGTACATTTTCATAGTACATCACTATCACTTTTTCTAAGTTTTCCAGAAAGGCCCCACTCCAGACACCAATTTTCCGAAAAAAAAAATCCAAATCCCTCCAAGCGCTACCTACGAAAAAAACAGCCTTTTGCGCAACAACATTCGTAACGGCACACCGAACAATAATTTGTTCAAAACAATACTTTCACATCGATTCACGGAAACTTGAAAACTGCCGAAGAGAACACCGAATAAACAAAATCCATGAGGACCGGATCATTTATCTCGATGCTGTTATCGCCAAACAATGATTCGTTCACGAGACTGGTAACAGCAACAATGTTAGAGAGATACGGGAACTAGATGCTGTCTGTATCGACGAGCTCTCCGAAGTGCACTAACCTGGTGTTTGGACGTGGTGCTCTATGCGGAACGTGCCTCCTCCTCGACGTAGGCTGCACCACCGGTGTTACTTTCACAAAACACCAGCAACGCGTGTACAGGGTGACCCAAACCAACACTAGTATTGTGTTGAAGTGAAACTGTAGAGTTGGGGAATATTTTATTCGAAGGATTTGCTAAACCAACACAGGGTTGATTCGTTTCAATTATCATCAATATTTGTTTTCCGGAACGTGGCGAGCAGACTTTGATGAATTGGCTCCTAAGAGTGGTGAAACATTCGATTTCATATAAAAAAGAAATCGTTCAGTATATTTCATCCATATTATTTTCCAGCCACTTCATTTTTCACCTAACCTAACGAATAATATTTCAGGTGAAATAAATAATATCGCATACAAATTTTTTTTAATAAAAAAATACTACGTTTATGAAATGAACCAAAAAGTATGAAATAATTTCTTTAGCCCCAGATTCCTACAAATTGTCCTAAAAATTTGTGATTGTGAATTTTTAATAGCTATGAAAATGCTTGTAAGTATTAAGTTAAACCATTTACAATTGTAGAAGTATAAAAACAAATTTCGCAGTATTGAAGCAGTATCCTTTGAGCAGCACAGGCGGACATAACTAATTTTATTTGTATTTTAAAAATACTAAAATAAAAAAATATGCCATATTAATAGGCAATCGAATCATCATAATTTCATTTTCCTAAGGTCGGAAAAAACGGCATTTTTTCCGACAAAACACAACAGAACTATAGAATATTTTAAAACCTATTTCGATCCCAGACAAGAGACGCTACTGGCTTTTATTTATTCAGACCTCTTGAAACACAAATATAACTCGTGTTTTCTTGTCCTCTCAACGTATCGACACACCTACAAGCATTATCATTGGCTTGTGGTCCGTTTTGATTGGCTCAGGCAAATCTGCTGTGGAACTAGACAGCAGTCACTCAAACCCACGTTCTTTTGATAATCTTTTGATAACCTTTTGATCTTCAGTTCGGCGACGGAGAATGTTTAAGAGTAGTACATATTATGATTTGTTGAAAATATAAACAGGATGTTCATAAAATCAGATGTGGAATCATCTGCGACTGAAAGATAAACTTTAGTCACTATCTTCCATCGTCAAGATAACCTCTTGTGGGGTATTCATGTTGAAAAGGGAAACATTCTCAATTGGATATTGATAGAAAGATTTTTCGTTTCGTTACTTCGCATATACGCTCTTGTTAGCGAAGTGAGCTTTTGATTTGCTCCTAATAGAAACAGCTTCTGCAATTGAAAATGGTTCAACTTTAACACGTGGGGTCCATGAAATAGATAATTGATGCATGAACAGTTCACCCACGTCATTAACAATTGTTTCTACTACCGTACGCAGAGTACGTACTTTACGCCCGCTACGGAGTGCGTGAAAATTTACTTTTTTTCACTAGTGCGTGAAGTAAAATATGTCAAAAATTGTACCTACATAGCAACAAAATAAAAAGTTTTATTTTAAATTACCATTTATGCTATCTTTTTCTAAGACAAGTAAATAATTTTTGCTTATATTCAGTGTACAACAAATTATCAACAGTGTCTTTGAACATTTCTAAAAACACAGAACAAACATTAGTATCGCAGAACACATAGCAAAATGATGTATTATAGATAAATTTCTAAAGTTTATTTAGAATATTATAAAATCGAATTTAATTTTTTGTTATTAATGTTTGTTATACACTAGGGACGATATACCTATTCTATGTTAAAATGCACCTTAAACTTCCACAAATTGATAGCGTTTATCAAACACAAAAATAAAGGTTATAAAACAAAAACAAAAAATTTGTTTTAAAGAGAACATTTCTGCGACGAGTTAGATCGTAGCTCAGTTTAGAAACGCTGTTAAAATGTATGGTGTTCGTATGGTGAGTTGCCTAACTAACTCAGTCGCCGATCCTCAAAGGCCACCGGCTTAGTTAGGCAACACACCATACGTAAAACCTCATATTTTTCAAAATAATATGAAACCGTTTGCTTTACAATGTTACATGCAAAACGTCAGGATATTTCCCTTTAGTTTAGCTATTTGTAACATTGCAATATGTTATTTTTTAGATTGCCTTTATAGTTGGAATTTCGGGAGCTTGTCGCCGGGAAGAATTATGAATCCAAAAATGGAATGGAACGATTTTATATTCATCAATTGATTATTTATCATTAAAAAAAATATACCTCTACCATCTAATACACATTGTACCGAATTGTTTTTAAAATACGCAAATCGCAAATGTTCTAAACAGCCTGTAGGGATAAATACATTTGGTAAAATTCCACGTCTTATACCAACGTATCTAAACTTGCCCAATCCAACAGATTCTACAGAACATTGCTTTAGGAGGTCCTCAGCCACTATGCTAGA
Source organism: Gonioctena quinquepunctata (assembly GCA_018342105.1). Lineage (NCBI taxonomy): Eukaryota > Metazoa > Arthropoda > Insecta > Coleoptera > Chrysomelidae > Gonioctena > Gonioctena quinquepunctata. The sequence goes on along the minus strand of JAFIRS010000575.1, from coordinate 228,905 downwards.
AAAATTCTGGAGGAGATCTTCTAACAGTAAAAAAACATGCAGAAATGAAGTCATCTGCTGTTGCAGAAAGCTATGTAGATGGCACAATTTCACAAAAGAATAAAATTTCTAATAACATTTTTATGGATGATAGATAGTATGCCATCTACTTCCAAACAGCGAAAATAATCACCCGATTTTCTGAAATGATTTGTGATTAAGGTTTGTGTTATATTTTTTTATTGTAATGTACAATATTTCTATATGTTATACTTGTTACACCGATAAAGTTGACTTTGGAACTGTACTTGAGTCAAGTTGCCCCCCCCCTAAAATCTTGGGCTGCGACCGCGCCTGGTAAAGGCCTCTTTTGATTGTCAAATTCGCTTTCGGCTCATGCGACAATATTCACATTTGTAAAAAAAAGGCCACTTCACACACTTGTTACATACATAACTATTATTGCACTGCAAATGATATGAACTGTGTGTTATTGCATAAGGCCCACGTTTTTCGTTTTAAATCTTACAAGTATTTTCATTGCTATTAAAAATTCTCAATTACAAATTTTCAGGACAATGGAGTTAGGAATCTGTATGTCTGTATGGGGTTACACATCTGTATACGACTAGGATATATCATTTTATACTTTTTAGTTCGTTTTTTTCGATTTTAGACATCTTCTTGAGATCATGACAGTATGTGGCAAACTTCAGGCGTATGTGATCATTTCTGAAATTGTTATACCTGCCTACCAATGATATATCAATCTGTTCAATTGTTATTTTCTTAAAAAATTTAAACTTGTTGCAAAATGTGTACCGAATTTGTATCTAGTTCTAAGGTATGTTGTTTCAAGTGTCTCTAGTTCATCCGGAAGTCAGTTTAATGAAATCGATTGCAAAATTCATACCAAACAGGCAGACAGGAAAGCGAGTTAACATTGCATTGTCATCCAGTTCTGAGCTATGTTTGATGTTTCAAGCCTCTAGCTAATCGCAAAGTTAGATTAATAAAACCTGTTGTATAATTTGGTGAAAGTTGCAAACATTCTGCTGTCGAAAACTCTTCACTTACTTCATTTAGGCCCATTATTACAAAATATGTTTAGCAAGTTAGTCATTTAATCCAATACCTTTCATTTAACCAGTGGTGGAATTCATGAGAACAAAAGATTATGATATCTTCGAAAATATGTACAGGTTTAATGTTAAAAAAAAATTGAAAAAAAATAATTTTCAGAAAATTGGTCAGGAATTACAACTGGAATGAGAGAGCAAATACCTATCTGAATAAAAATGCAAATCTTTACTTTCAGATTTTTGCTTTTGAGTTAGGGTTCTTTCGCAATATTTTTCAGATATAATTCAAAATCCAACGTGGCTTCAGTCGGGAAAGTAGTTGTTTTCTGTTAGTTATTATCTAAAAACAATTTACAATAATCAATTTCACTATTGAATAATTTATAATAAGCATAGAACACTCACAAATATATTTGGGGAATATTTATGGAATTTTGCTGCGAACGAGAATATGAATTAAATGAACATAGAAGCTTAGAAGAATTGGCGTTGATACTAAAAGATTGGGCGGTCAATATGAGAAAGAAAGACGGGACGAATTTAAAGAAGCAACGGTGAAGACAATGTGGAATGTTTCGTGCAAACTTTTGCAAGAAAAGTACTATAATGACTATAATATTATGTTTTTTTTTTGTAAAATTGTTTTTTACCGCTTTCTTAGTTGTTTGAACAACCCTCAGAAGTTAATGAAAACTTGTATGAGTTAAAATCACGGGGACCTTACCTTTTATAGTGGGATCCGAAACCACTCTTGGGACGTTGAAAAAATTTTTCACCAGCTGCGGGATTCGAACCCGAGCCGGGTGGAAGCAGTCGACACAAGACCAACGCTGTTGCCACTGAGACACAAGCCCCGATTGACCCGTTTAACAATACAGTATTTAAACCAGCCCGAGATGCCCGCGATGCAATCAGGAAGAAACTACAAAGCAGATCCATGTAAACGTAAGTCCAGTTCAGTTTAGTTAAATTTAGCTGAAGTTAACAAAATAATATTGTTATGGGATGAAAATACTCGAAGGTCTTATGCGTAAATTTTACCATTTTCTTGATTTGTTTGATAATATGAACAGGATGTTCATAAAATCAGATGTGGAATCATCTGCGACTTTAGTCGTCCGTCGTTCCAGATAACCTCTCGGGGGATATTCACGTTGAAAAGGGAAATATTCTCAAATGAATATTGAATAGAAATATTTTTCTAAGAATCGAAAAATCTACGACAATAATGAAGTTATTTTTTGTCATATCTAACAGAAAACAACTACGCCTCGCTAGACATTGAGAATGTTTCCATTTCCACCTTCTCTCTAGCATCCAGTTTTGAATGACTTTTCAAATTGCTTTCACTCTATACAAGGAACACAGCCTATTTCATCTATCAGAAGTTTCATGTTAATACAGTTACCCCAAAGGATTGTACCAGTTATCGTGATTGTCAGAAATGGCAGCATTCGCAAATTTATGACAATCAGTTCTTTCCAAGTAAACAAAATTGTTTTCGAGGCGATAAATACCACCAATACTTGTTGCAATTGCTATAACTGGACCGTTTATATCTCCGTTCAACAATTTGCATGTATTTCTGTCGAAAACAGCAACATATCCATTGGATACCAATTTACTCACAGAAACCAAATTTGTCATCAGCCCAGGAAATAACATGACATCACAAATAGTTGTGGGAAGTTTTTCATTTTTTAGTTCAACCTGAATATTCCCAGTACCTTCACATCGGAGTTTTCCATCATTAGCCACAGTAACTTCCAAAGTTGACACTGTTTCTTTCATATTGTAGCAGAACCAGTCTTCATGAGGGAACCGATTTACCAACTCTTACTGTCAGTGTACACACCTAATGCAGTCAGCAATGCTTTTTCTATTTTTGATTTCTTCATATTCTTGATTCGTAAATTTTTAATGCATGCTCGACGAAAATGACCGACGTTACCACATTGCCAACATTTCAAATTTCCAGTAATATTTTTCCTAAATTTAATAAAAAACAGAGAAAATAGGTCATTTCTTCTTTTTCCCACCTTGTATCTCACAAAATAACTGCAAATTTCAGGTCCAAAACTTTTCATCGCTAAAATCATGGATTTATACTCTGAGAGAAGGCATGTTAGAATAGAAACACCAAGAAAGTCATCTTCCACAATGAACACCTACTATGTAACGGTTGTATTCTTCTGTTCAAGCCTGTATCCTCAAAAGCTTTTTCCAAATTCACTCGCATTTCCTTAGTTGTCTTACAGTTGCGTACATGAAGATAACAACACGGAGCAACCATCAGTTCAATTTTTGTAAGAGCTCGTTGATCATATTTCTTCTTCGTAGCATCATTGGTTTTATCATCCGTGGGATAACCATTAACATCACGCCACAAGTTTAGATCTCGTGGATACAGTTCCATTCCAAATTTCCAGTTTAATAATTCTCTCGACCCGCTAATTTCGTGGAAGGTGGACATGTTATGATCCAAATTATAATATGCTTTGGAATGTCATACAGGAATGAAAAACACTTTTTTATTGGAACTTGATGTTATCAATATATTTGTGAGAAGTCACAAGACAGTTGAATAAAAAACATATACACAATGAAGATTCGACTTCAAATAAAATAAACGTATGTGTAAACTATAAAATTTCTCAGTTGATTTCCAAGCCAAGCTTTCGCATCAAGTCGAGCTGGATTGACTGAATGAAACCCTGATTTAGTTGTCTAGATATCCTTATGAATGCACAATTTCCGTGTTTTGTTGTTCTGTATATAACTGTAATGATATGAGCTTCTTTAGGTAATGAAATGGAATTTCCCAGATAAAATCGCGGTTTTTACACCTTTGACTGGCCACACAATATACAAATATGACTCATTCCAATATTCATTCAGTTAATTTTCGAAATATTGTGTGGAAATGTTATCAATTTCCACAGGTGAACACGAAACTCCAGTTTTCCAAGAAAACAATAATAGAGAAGCGCGTATAGTCTTGGTAGCACTCGAAGATCAAAGAAATAAACTTCAGACGATTTTGCGTATAAAAGTATTTCTTTTTTCAGGATCGAAAATCCAGATTATTAATTAGTATACCGAACTTAAAAATTATGCGAAGTATAAACTATCCTGTTGCAAGGTCAAGCCTTTATTGTGTCTATTGATTAATACCAATTGAATACTACAAATGAAAGGTAATGAAATTATAAAATATACTCCCTCCATGTCAATTCCCGGAATTTTTCATATGTAGTGATTTAAGGTTATGAATAATTCAAATAAAATACGTTAGGAAATCAAATCGCTGATGTTTCCAAAGAGTTTATGTAGGCACTCAGAGTAATATTTATTTCCAACTAAAATTACAAAGCAAAAATTCCTTTGACGAAGAGAGAATAGGCGTAAATATAAAATAGTAAATAGTAAATAGAGAAAAAAATATATAGGGTACAATGAAGGAACCATTTGCTCGTTCAATGCTCCATAACTCAAAGTTCTAGGTCAGTATTTTGTCAAAATTAGAAAACTTCTGGGAACTCATCCACAGGACAAAATATTGTCTGCCGATCTAGTGCTAGGTAACATACACTATTTCCTTCATAATTTTTGCTCCAATGAAATGACAAAATGACACAGAAACAACCGATCAATTCAGTTTTATAGTGAGTACCTATAAGAGATTTGCAATAAATGCATATTAGTAGCTTCGCGATGAATACACAATAAAGTATATCCAAAATCAAGAGGCCAAACGTGAACATCGAGATCGTGGCCCGCCTGGTTTCTAATTGGCCGAATCGCCATAAAATTTAATTAGATCGAGAATAGTCCTGTCAAAGTTATGCGTACAAACCATCAATTTGTGAAAAAAATATGCAAATTAATTCTATGTGGGATTGAAATTCAACAATAGCTTTTTTGTGTTGAATGAACAAAGAGGGTCTTCAAGTTCCATCAAATACTCTTTTCATGTTCCTTTGAAATCTTCCACACATTCTTTTTTTTATTGCTTTATTTAACGTCGGCCTATTTCTGCGACCAGGGCTAAACACCGACGCCGGTGAGTACACTCCCCCCCCCCAACAGGAAATGTTGCCGAATCCTCTGTTGTTTCAGAGGTAGGGTTCTTTAACGAGCTCAACATCTATGAACTCGGGACCGCCATCTTATAGTCCCCTCCGAAGGACGGCATATCTATCGTCTTATCTCGTGCTCATTGATAAGACGCCTGCAGCGGCAAGTATGCTACCTTCTACACATTCATAGAGGTGGAATTCTTCTAATATACAGTTATGAAATCATTTTGTATTTTTTGCTATCAACATCGGACAATCTAAATAAATAACTCGGCGGATTCGTATAGCGATATTGTCGAAGCCCTATTTTATCCTGGTCATTTTCCAACTCACATTTATGTACAAAAAAATATCACTTATTATACCTCTGATGAAATATTACCAATTCTTTTCAATTAGGTAATTCTTTTATTATACATGATGAAGAATTTTTCCACGACGTCATATTTGGATTGGCAAGCTTATGGTTTTCCCGATAAGCTGTTATAAAATGCAATTACTAATATCTTCCACATTTCGACGGATTAGGATTCAATAAATCATTCAAAATTCAGCGGATTATAGTTTTACTGCACTAGATATCCCACTAAAGGATTGAAAAAACGTCTTGAACTATGTTGTTTCTTCTCGAGGTATTATGTGAAGACTGTGTGGTTTTCATGTTTAAGAAACTGTGAATCAAATTATATAATGAAAATTTAATATGGGATTTGGCACCACCATCTTACCATCAGATTGCTCGATGAGAAAATGTGGCAGCTTCCACATGAAACGTATATATTTCTCCAACAAAGCCAGATATAACATGATTCAATCAAGACTACTCACTGAATTTAACTATAAAATAGGTGTAGTGAGTCAAATATCCAACAGACAACAACCACTTTCCTGGCTAATACCGTCGAACATCGGATTACACTCAATGGACAACCTGTAAGTCCTACACATTTCTCACAATAATGTTAATTCGTCGAGAACAAGAAAAACATACATGAATAGGCTTGTATTTGAGAAAAGGGTTGGGTTTACGTGATTTTATCATTATATTATATATGTTGGAGAAAAACTATGCAATAGTTGGATGAAAAATTCAATAATTTGGAATTGATAATTCAATTTTACAGTGAATATTAATGATATTTTATGCAGAGGTAAAGTGACTGACACCTTGGATATTTTTTCTCAAGAATCAAAACCCAATCTTAAACTGAACAAATACGTGGGCTATTATCATAGATGAAATTGGTGGAGTATTTAAAAAGTTTTTTATAGAAAATTTATGTACCTATCTGAAATCTGGAGGGGAAATTGTTGGATTTTAGAATTATTTCCAGGAAAGCGCTATTGTTCAAAATGCTAATATCTTAGGTTATTCTCAAAAAACCTAATTAATGACCTTTCGAGATCCATTTTTGGTCCGCCCATGTTCGAATAATTGATAACTTTTCGTAATTTCATGAATTTTTTGTGAATTTTGGGGCCTTTTGGAATTGTAAACTTAAATCTCCTCGCTGAAAATGAGATAAAAATGGTATATATCTTCAAAAACTGAGTTAGAAAACAAAGTGGAATAATAAAATGTGAATGTCTTTTCGGAGTGTCATGAGTTGTTTCAATTTCCTTATTGAAATACATTTCTTACTCACTTTTGGGAAGCACTGTATAATTTAGGTTTTTTTTAATCTTTCGCATTCAAGTGACGCCAAAAAAAGATTAACAACTGTTTTCGTTAGCCCAACGTTCGGAATATTTTATTTTATCAGTATTACGCTCACTCATTATTTTTTCTCCGAAAATTTGGCGATAACCCCGTTTTTGCTACGGACTAGGTTATCTTTGACAAGATTTATAATTTGACAGTTCTCTAAATTTAAGGTCGCGAAAAGTAAAGACTAAAAAAGTAACCACACGTGAATACTCAAACTAGAACACTAGGATTATTACGTGAAAAAGAGAATGTAAAATGACATATATAGGTTATTCAACTACAAAACATTATTTCATCCTTCTCATCGCTTTCGAAGTGTTAGCCACTTTTTCAAATAGTTAATTTCTGAATTTTAGTTAGCTTTGGTATTCGGCAAAAAATGTATTTTAATTATTCAACATGATACATCGTGATTGTTGAGTTAGCATTATCTCCTCTTGAAATAGTATATTAAAGTATAAGTGGATAAAAAGGGCTTTAAAACACGCGCGATTTTTCGAGCACGACGGCGCAGCCGGAGTGCTCGAAATAGAGCAAGTGTTTTTAAGACCAGTTATCCACGAATACTTTACGTAATTTTTTTTTATTGGTGCACTTTGAAATCATATATACTGGTATTATTACTACAAAAAATAGAAATAAGAACTAATAATGCAAGAAGGTTGAATTCGTGATGTGACATCAGTATACCTTTCGTTGTCATGGAAATGAGAAAACATTCATTTGCAATTTGTTACCAAAGATCAATATTTGTTGTCACCAGAGCTCAAAAATGAATGATTCTAATATCGATTTTTTGAATAGTGAGGCAGAATCACGGTTAATACCGCGAAAATCCAGTGATATATATAAAAAAGAATATGAAAAGTTCATCAAATGGATGGAGGAGCACATATAAATGAACGAATTGTGAGTAATATATTATTTGACGTTACAAGGTACTCCTGTCAGATCAATAATCAAAAATTTGTCATTTAGACTTCACGTTTCTCGATTTGTTGATGTTGTCATGGTTACCTTTAAAAAACGCGCGTTTTTTAAAGTTCGATTTAAACACGCTGAGGCGTGCTTTAAATGGGTAAAAAGGGGCACCAATAAAAAAAAAGCTATTGTTTAGCGAAATACGTGTCGTGGAATTGTAAACCCAATTTAGTTAAAATCATTTAGGAAAGTGAGTGTCTTTTGTTTACATTTGTTTTATGTCAGTCAATAAACTACAGCAATATGTCATGGAATACAAATTTCAACATTCACGTAAGAGTAATCATAATTTTTTTTTCGGGTTTTCAGGATTACTTATGAATTTCAGAAGAATTGAAATAGGATCACTATTTTTTACAAAAAAAAATATGGAAACCTTGCATCGCACTGACGTTCGGGAACATACATGTTGACAATATTATTCCTTTTCCTCCACTAGTAACAGTGCGTATTAGCACGAAAATAACGACAGGATATAAATCATGTTATGGTGATCCCCTATACCTCAAATGGCTTTCAACAAAAGAAACGGTCCTCTCCAAAACTTGAGATCAATATTATATGTAATTTCTGTAAAAAATCGATTTTTGACAAAGATCCGGCAAAATTTTGCACACATTGAAAGTGTGGAACTTCCAGGATTATGCTAGTGAAACGGACGCTTAGGACATAACCCCTAGTTTTCGCTTTATTTTCGGTTGTACAGCCTTCAAGTCTCATTTGAATGGGTTAAGCCGGTGTCTCACGGCGCGAGACTTGACGAGCTTGGAGCACAGGAGTGACCGACTCGTTGCCAATCAGTGACTTGAGAATGGTACACGAGCCAAGGAAGGCAGGTATTGTCCAGTGCAGTAGTTATTTAGTTTTCAATGGATAGTGAAGATGAAAGGATGGCATGTACAGCATATTCTGTATTGTTAAGTAGGCAGTTTTTTAAGCATAAGACAAGGAGACGGAAAAAGCGGTTGTAGATGCTATCAATTAACAAAAACCGTATCAGTTATATTATTACATTCAAATTTAGATGCTTGTCAGTCTTATAACTTTGTCTACTTTACATTACTTTTAATACCATATTATTTGCTTCATGAAGGCTATAAGCACTTTGTGAAAGTGTTTTTCGTTATATACAGTATCTCCAAGGAGTTAATAGGAGCGTTTAGAACATGTCAAAAATAAGTTCTTACAACTTTGAGTCGTGCGACGCTTTGTTTCGAGATACAGAGTATAATATAAATTCAATCTATATTTGTGCATATAACTCCAAAACGGATTATCATTTGTTCAAAAGTCTTGACACAGTGTCCAAGGAAGGAAATACATACAGAAAAATGATTATCACTTTAATCAGGGGCGTACCGCAGTGAAAAAGCGCATATATTCATTCTTTCGTTCTCTTGTACTCCCCTAGACGAATTTGAATTTTCATTTATTTTTTGGATCCTTTGATATTTTTTCCATAAATATTTTATTTCTGTCTCTGTGGTGTTTGTGCGTTGGATTGCAAATGACATCCTCTTTCTCATATGCATCTAAAAATTCCAATATTACCTCCGCATTCCATTCCATGTTAATACTCAATGAAAACAACTTAATTATGCTTAGTCACCACTTCACCACCAAACTCTCTCTCCGAAGTTACTGGTCCTCCGCCTATACTGTCTACAGGTCGCCTCGCGCCGTGAGACCATTCATCAAGCCATACAGTACGAGCCAGCTGGTCGAGCCACGCGCCTTTGATAATTGTAGAATTTACCGACATAAATCCGGTGTCTCATGGCGCGAGACTTGGCGAGCTTGGCTTGGAGGATTGTGCTTGGAGCACAGGCGTGAGGCTTGTGCAATCTCAAGCCTGATCGATCTCACGGCGTATATAATTTGACTGGCTCGTTGTCTATCAGTGACTTGAGAATGGGACACGAGCCAAGGAAGGTAGGTATTGTCCAGTGCAGTAGTTATTTAGTTTACAATGGATAGCATGTGCAGCAGCGTATTATTATATATGAAGCCTGCCATATGCAAAAGGATCCAAGTTCAAATTCGGAAAAATTACAGGGGAGATAAAAATAAAGTTGAATTTAAAACCGTTCGGCACAATTAATTGATATTCATACTAATAATAGTTCAACACTCCATTGACATATTTAAGACAAGATTGGGGCTTGATCGATCCATGATAGGCTGAATGAGCAGTTCGGCTATCGTGGCGCTCACTCCACCGAGCTACAGGTTTTGAGGCTAAACACCAACCATAGTGCTCATATTGTCCTATTAGACATAAGTAAAGCATATGACAGAGTATTGCACGAAGGCCTGCTCTGCAAATTAATCGATTTCCACTTGCCTTTGAGCCTGGTGAAGTGGATAAAGTCGTTCCTCATTTCAGACCAAGGTTGACAATTTCCTCTCGGACTCGAGAGAAATTGAGACCGGCGTTCCTCAAGGGGCTGTCTCCTGTATTATACGCCTTCTTCACCTCCGAAATACCACGAACTGAACACGTGAAAATCTCCCTGTTTGCCGATGATACGGCTTTACTTTCCTCTTCAGCCAACCACCTGATGGGTCTTGTTTATTTGCAGAATGCATTAAACGACCTCGCAGTGGTACCTGGAGAGGCGATCTTGATGGGTCGCAAGAGAAACAACCCGGAGAGAAGAGTGCCTATCTCTGAAAGGGAGATAGAATGGTCGGAACAAGTCAAATACTTAGTGGTTACCGTGAATCATCGGCTCACCTGAAAGCGGCATGTGAAAATAATCAGAAATAAAATCGTCAAGAAAATCTGCTCACTTTAACCTCTAATGAATAGAGGAAGTAAACTCTCTTTGAAAAATTAAGTCAAGATTTATAAAAGGATGTTCAGACCTGTCATTTTGTATGCCTCAGCCACCTGGGGGCAAAACCTGCAGGACTACATAGAAAGTATTCGATTGCTCAATAACCCACGAGAACCCACTTGTGAAAGAAGCCATTGATTACAACATAGACGACCCCTCGCGCTTTAAACGTCCCAGGCACTCCCTGGAGTGATGGGCCATCTATAAACCTATCCCGGGTAGTGAAAGTTGTATCCTCTATAGCCATTTAATTTTCCAAAATTCAGATTTAAAATTCTTTCTCGGCCATTTTTGAGAACCACCATTATGGGAAAGGCTGGAGACCGGTCTCCAGTCCTTGGCCAGCCAAAAATCCAAATCCGTGAATGAATGTTGCCCACTTGTTTGAAGCTCAAAGAGTAAGAGCCTTAGGGTTACACTCGTTTTTAGTAATAGTGATAGAAGATCCTGGTACAACTTTCATCCGAAAAGTGTACCTCTAAATGTGTATCTCTTTATGGAATTCTATAGTTGAATCGAACCGAAAGGAAACTAGTTTTGTTAAACTTCTTTTGTGATTTGCGTCAGATTACATAGAAATATTAATAAGCGATTAGGGAGATTTAAATCCTTCTCCAACTTTTGGTCTTAGAGGTTGAGGTTTAAACAAAAATTGAAATGATGTTTCTGTTTTCCGATGAAAATATGTCCTATTTCTTCTGACACATGATTTGTTAGCTTGATTGATTGAGCAATTTCAGAATCAATAAATATATTCTGAAATCTACCTTTCCGACTGGCCGCGCCATCGGGTTATTTTGTTTCAACTTTAAAAAACGCAAAACGTTGAGACCTGTGCACTATTTAGAATATACGTTATGGGTTCCATTTACAATTTAGTGCAAACCCATTTTTTCGTTTTCTCCATAAATATTATCACAATTCCAAACCAGTGAAATTATAAAAATTGTATTTATGTATAGGGTTCAGTTTTTGAGAAAAAGTTTGGTATACACGTGCATCTACTATTACAAATACGAAAACGGAATCTTTGATTTGGATCCACAACGTCACACACACAAACGCCTAAATTTAATGATTTGGTTTCCAGCCAATTTTCTGTTTGGTTGGTCAATAAAATGAGATGATGATTTTGAAATTTGCCAAGTATTTAGTGAGTTGAAGGTGGGGAAATCCCAGGATGACGCGGATGTTTATCCATGTGAAGGTTTTTTCTAATGAGTTCGGCGAAGGAAAATCATAAACTGTAGAAATCGTCTAAGATTAGAATGAGGAAAATAGTATTATTCACCATAAGAGAGGCAGAGGCCAGTTATTATTTAGGAATTATTTACTGTGTAAATGAAAAATTTCAATTTGTGGGATCTATAAAATGTAATCGATTTTCTAGAAGAATTTTATATAATGTGAAGCAATGATTCAAAAGCTCTAAACTTCAGGGGAAAAGTCAACCAATTCTGGAAAATATTCGGTAACGTATGTACATGTGAAGCTGGCAGCAAGTGACACAACTCCTCAGATCCTGGTGCCTTAAAGCTAACTGGCTATATAAAAGCTGTGCCTATCGGAGCTAATGGCTCAGTGGTACGAGTGTTAGTCTTGTGCCCACTGTTTCCACCCGACGATGCGGGTTCGACTCCAGCCGGTGAAAATTTTTCAAAGCCCCAATAGTGGTTTCGAAACCCACTATAAAAGGTAAGGCCCCCCGTGATCTTAACTCGTTCAAGTTTTCATTAACTTCTGAGGGTTGGTAAAACAACTAAGAAAGCGGCTGAAAACAATTCAGTAAAAAAAAAACTAATATATATTTTTATCACTTTATAAAAGGTTAAGTAAGATTTTTTATACATATACAATTATGCCCATTCATAAGGGACGTATTATAAGCCTTTATATAAATAACATTGATACAGCTTCGCTATTTCTCAATAGTTGTTATATATATATATATATATATATATATATATATATATATATATATATATATATATATATAAAATTCTCGTGAAACGGTGTTTGTAATTAAACTCCTCCGAAATGGCTCGACCGATTCTCATGAAATTTTGTGTGCATATCGGTTAAGTCTGCGAATCGGACAACATCTATTTTTCATCCCCCTAAATGTTAAGGGTGGTCCACCCCTTAATTTTTTATTTTATTTTTTAGATAAAATTTGTTGTTTTAATTTTTTTTATGATACAGCATTCAAAAATACCACCCTAAATTTTCACCCTTCTACGATCAACCCCTATTTTTCCATCGCGATTTTTATTTTATTTACACAATAGGGTTGCAAGATGGCAATCGAATATAATAATTGTAGCACGATAAATTGAGAACGGGATAATGGGATAAAGAAAAAACGGGATAACAGGAAAACGGGATAACGGGATAACGGAAATAACGGGATAACGAAAAAACGGGATAACAGGATAAGGGAATAACGGGAAAACGGAATAACAGGATAAATAAAAAACGGGATAACAGGAAACGGGATAACGGGAATAACGGGATAACGAAAAAGGGAAAACGGGATGACAGGATAAGGGGAAAACGGGATAATGAAAAAATGGGATAACAGGAAAACGGGATAACGAAAAAACGGGATGACAGGATAAGGGGATAACGGGATAAAGAAAACGGGATAACAGGAAAATGGGATTATGGGATAACGGGAATAACGGGATAACAAAAAAACGGGATAATGGGATGGCAGGATAAGGGGATAACGGGATAAAGAAAAAACGGGATAACAGGGAAACGGGATAACGGGACAACAGGAAGCGGAAGGAGTCAAAAGCATAGTCTAGATGGAACAACACAAAGGAAAACATAGAAAAAAAGAAATTCTACGCGGACGAGAGTTTTCGGGAAAAACATTTTAGGGAACATAGAAATTTGGACAGGACAACGTCTGTCGGGTCAGCTAGTATATGAAGCTAGCGCAATAAATATCTGTAATAATATGATTGAAGAAGTAAATTCGATTTGAGATGCTGGAAAAATCCGGATATTTTTTCATGCATTCACTCCTCTACTCTTGTTAGTTCATACTCGCTTGCTCTATACAACCAAAATGCTTTTTCAAGGATTAATCACTTCTACTGTGTTAACTATATATGTTTTTTTTTTTCAGGAAACCATGTTGTCAATTCGCAATATGTTGTAAATTCGCAAAAATATTTCATTTCAACTTTTGGTCATTGGAAAATGATTTTTTTACTCCATTAAAGCTTACTTATATTTGTTAGCATCTTCTTAGGAGCCTCATAACGTAGTTTATAGAAGCAGCTAAAACGAAACGAAGTATGCTTCATCAATGCTGGAATATTGTTCTTCTAATTTATAGAACATTAGGCTATATAAAAAATACATATTAGCGTTTTAAAAAGCAATTTGTGCTAACCCTAAAATGTATTTGTTACAGACATGGCCCTTGAAGTTATCTTACGCCAACAGGTTTCCATTGTGGATCTCCGTATATTATTGTAACAAAAAATATGTCTAATAGCAACAACAACGAAAAAGCCACCATTTTCTTGACGTAAATAAATAATCCGTTATAAATTATTCAAGAAATGATTACATTCAACACGGCATGATTTGCGATCAAAGTAGAAACTATGTATAATCATCGTGCAAATGTTTGCTTGAGTAATTATAAGAATATGGTAAGTACCTACTCTCGATAATGAAAAACTAAACAAATATTTGGCAAGAGGGTCCACGGAGGCTTCAGTATCGCTTCTTTCCGCGAAATGATTGTGAAACATCCGCGAAAAATAAAATCGAGGCTCGAATTCGAACATGATGGTTGACGTGTTAGTTACAACATATGATATATCGAAATGGGGGATAATTAATTTCAAAGAAATCGTAGTAAGTTACCTACATTGTTTGATAATCATCGATAGAATTATCACATCACTATAGTTACGGGTTAAAAGTGGTTTCACACAAAACACAACCATCCCAAAAAACCTCCGCCATCACCTACCCAGCCGAAAAAAAACACAGATTTTGTTTTATTGTATTTTTGTTTCTGAGGTATACTGATGTACCCAAGTTTCTCCTACAGAATAAATCGGCGCCTCAACTGCGTGGGAAATGTTCATTTGAACATGTTTTTGGTCTAACGCGGACAGCTTTCTCATGCTTAATTCTCCATACAATATGTGACAAACACGTTCTTTGGACATATTCATAGACTCTGCTGTCTCCCTCACTTTAATTCGACGGTCGTCTAGCACCATTCGCAGAATTTGAGCGATGTTATCGTCAGTGGTTACAGTTTTTGGACGTCCCGAACGTTCATCGTCTCCCAAGTTGGTACGCCCCCGTTTAAATTCAGCTGCCCAAAATTTCACAGTGGTAAATGATGATGCAGAGTCCCCGTACACAGCGTCTAACTCGTATTTGATTTCGATAGGCGTATTGCCTTTCAAAAACAAATATTCAATGACAGGTCGATACTAAATTTTTTCCATTTTCAAAAAAACACTCACAACAACAACTACGCGTCCAAAATGGCTGCAATTCTGCCCTAGTTAGCAGAAACGCCGTATCTGTTGAAAAGTTAAAACGGAGGAAAAGAGCTTTTTGTATTTCTTCACAGCCGTTCTGAATTAAACAATTGAAGCTATATTTGTCTTTGGGAAATGTCATAGAAATCATATTTTCGTTGAAAAACTAAACCAAAGTACATATTCAATAAATTATGACAGATACCTCGTTTTCCCTAAATATCCAACATATTATTGAATATAAACAGAAAAAAAAAATGCAATTCAAACCACAATTTGCGTTTAATATTCTTAATTGCTGAATATTTTGAACAAATAGGTACCTATTGAAGTAAGTACATTTTTTCCAAACAACACATGAAAAAAAAAATCAATGACATAAATGTCTAATCATCCCTAATCGGTACGTTCACCCAAAATGTTTTTCTGTTTTCTGGAATAACTTCACTCACTCGAATTGAAAAAACAAATTTTTCAAAGGAAAGCCGCGTTGTTTATTTAGACACTCTGGTCATTTCATAGCATTAGGCCGTGAATTGAAGAAAATGAATGCAGTTTGGGTGTTCAAATTCACAATAAGTCTTGAAGAGAAGGTTGAATTATCTTCGTATTGCGGTTAACCGAACGATATTTTTGAAATATATTCGGTGTGTTTGTACTGAGAAACATATGATTTCCTCTTAAAATATAAAAATCATCTGCTCTCATTGTTTTCATATCTCCATTACCTATATTTGCTTCTGGGAAATCGTTTGTTTTGCCCTGTCTTTCAAAGACAATTCTTCCTAATGGTGACATATCTGCTTTTAGGTATAGGTGTGGCTTGGTTCAAAATAGTTCATTGTGATTTTGTCAGCACTAATATTAATTGAGTGACAACATAAACAAGAAAACACCAATTTTTATTTTGGTTTGAGCAGTTGTCAAGCTAGAGCGTTATTGATTTCAAGTCTCTTTGTTTTGTTAAAAAGGCATAAAAGACAATAATTATTTGCTGTTTTTTCCCAAAGGGACAAAGCTTTCATTGTATACTGCAAGTCTTCAGGTAAATAAAGCTTTCTTGAATGTATCCAATCTAGGCAACATCATATTTTTTTCTAGATCAGCCGAAAAATATGAATCATTTTTTATATTTTCAACCACTTGTCGTCGGTAAAGATCGCGCGACTCTTCGACCAAATCAATGTGGACTTTCCAAGATCGACATATCACAAGTATCTAACAGAAGACTATCTTTTCTATGTTCATGAAGCCTCATACATTCACAGTGTTCGCATTTTCGTTGCCAAGTTTGGCAAAAATATATGCTTATTTTTCACCTAACAGCGATATACATTATAAAAAACCTTAAAAGTTGGGAATTTGTCTAGAAAATCTGCATGCATGGATTCCACAGTCACATCACTAGGCAAGTAATGCATATTTGACGCATGCTCACGCCGGTAATGTGAATCAACCAGATTATAAGACTGTATATGCTCATCGATTTTAGTTTTGGGGAAAAAATTTGCTGAACGACTTTTTCCATGTTTATCAGCTAAAGGTATAATGCTGCGTTTCAGGATTTTTGAAAATACTTCCTAAACAAACCTATCATTGGTTGGTTTATATTCCAGGAAAGTTGAATGAAATGCTTACACACGTGCGTATTTTAACATTTTCTTTTAAAATGTAATTAAAAACATTATTTCTACTATAATGTCCACCTATTCCTTCTGTAGTTCTCCTTTTGATTTCCTGACGTTCCCAAGAATTCAATACAAATGATCTTCTTTCAGCTTGTGAAAGGTTCCAAAATTGTACATTTATTTTATTGCCTGTCTTCGATCTTCAGAAAAAGTAGATGCACATTTGAATTTACATTTATCGCCATGGCATGCAGGAAGAGTAGGGTGTTTTTGTTTCAAAATCTCAGCATTATTTTTTTTCTTGTTGCCAAACTATAATTTTCTTTTCTCATTTTTCTGATTGTTCCAGTTTTTGTAATGACGAGCTCTTCTACAACCTAAAGTGTGAAAAAATAGATGATAATAATTTATATGCCAATTGAATTTTTAGAAAATAAACCTCTTCCTCCTCTTTGGAACTGACAGATAAAAAGTATGTGTGGAGTTCAGTGCCTATAAGACCATTATCTTCATTTTGAGATGCAATAGAATCATCCATGATGGTACTCTAAAATAAATGTATTCATTGAAATAGGTCAGGATAATTTTTGCAAGAATTAAAATATATGTTATTCTTGTATTGAGGACACATTTCTGTGACTGTCTTCTATTTATAAAAATGAGTGAAATTCAATATTGGTTTAATAACAAGTAGAATGATTGTTTCATTTTGTACCTCGGATATTGTTTGTATTACAGGAAATATTTCCCCACCGTATTTTCTACGAAACAATTTACGATTGTGTGATATGTCTCAGTTTCAGCAAGTACCTGAAATGAAAAAGAAGTATATTGTTTGTGTGCCCTTGTCGTTGCCTGATGTGTAATATTAAATTTCCATACATTTCAATTTTTTCATGCAGCAATGTGTAGTATTTAAAGCTTAAATTGAAAATATTTTCGATATTTTTGTCAGCTCAACTTACCTCATGATGTATCCCGATAGAATCCGAAATGTGTTCACTCAATTCATTAAAATGGCATTCTTGCTCTACAGAAATAACTGCTGGAATTGAGTTTGAACCACCCCCAAAGTATGTGGAATATGCATTATCTTTTTCAATAAATATTTCATCGTCTGTAATCATCGGTAAATCGAAGAGATCGTTAGGATTTTGAGATGCACTGGGAATCTCCACTCTATGATTTAAAAACAATTATGGATTATCAGTTTGGTCAATACTGATTTTAGCCAATTCTAACATTAATTTTGTTGTTCTAGACACTATTAAACCACCACAATTGAATCAAACCCCGAATCAAACAACAAACCGAGAGGGAATAAGGAACCCTTCAGGTTGCAACAGGCATTAAATGTTATTATTGCTTGGTAAAAACGCGGTAACTCATGCATGTTTAGGAAAAACGCTGTAATGCTCGTTGAAATACACAGGTCAATATTTCTGTTGGATACGCCAAAAATGTGTCTTCGTTTTGAAGATTTGGTGGTACCTACATACGGCATTTTTGCTCAGTAGGATCGATAAGAAGGCGCATTTTTGAGTGGTTAATACCAAAATCTTATTTTTCGTTTTTTTTGCACATACGGTGTTTATGATGAGCGGGGCAGAATTTTGGTGGGTACCTTTCAAAAGATGCGCAAACACATTCCCTACCTATTGCTGCCATATTTTGTAATGAAAACTTTTACCAGTTAAGATCACGGGGGCCTTACCTATTATAGTGGGATCCCAGTGGGAAACACTTTTGGAGCCTTGAAGAATGTTTCACCGACAGTGAGTCGAACCCATGTCAGTTGGGAAACAGCGGGTAGAGAATGACGATTCTACCACTGAGCCAATGACCTCGATATTCGTGTATTTCTCTATACCGCCCAATTTACGATAACTGAATGAAAGTGCGTTACAATACGCCATAATAAGGTCATGATAAGAGTATCCCCAAATGGCCCAATTGTTGAAGAAATCGGGGAATCAATGCCATTCACAATATATTTGAAATAGTACATTGTGTATCTAGTAGAAAAGCAATACATTCCTGGACGACAATGTAAATTGAAGTCTGGGAATGTGCTTTTAGTACGAGGTACACATACTATTTTTTTCTGAAATCGCAATCAACATTATCATAAATTAAGGAATTTTTATAAATGCATAACAATTTTTATTACCATCTTATTGCCTATGAAATCGTTTCCTTGACAATCACTGTTTGTTTACTGTTGTGACAAAAGTCAGAGATTCACTACTTATTTCGGTTTAATACCTACTTATCGCTAAAAAATATTCAAAATTAACAGTGATGATGATGTCCAGGTGTGCGGGACACCACCAGAGTTAGTAACTGCTGCTGAAAATGTCATCTCAAATTTATTGCCAAATAAATCGAAGGCAAAATATGAATACGCTTACAAACGTTTCATGGATTATTGCCAAGAAAAAAAGACGACCTCCCTATCTGAAAATGTCATGATTGCATACTTTTCCGATTTATATACGTTATGGTCAAATTACTCAATGCTGAGAGAATAATAAGTTAATCGAAATCTATAAAAAACTGTTAACACATAGTACAAAAGCAGATATTGATATTACAAAATATTCAAAATCACGTGCTTTCCTGAAACGTCAAAGTGACAACTATAAACCAAAGAAGTCAAAAGTTTTGTCAGATGAACAAATTAAAACGTTTATTACTCAAGCACCAGATTATATATACCTGATAAATAAGGTACGTTTAGAATGTGAGAATTTTAAAATTACCTAGATATTTATGTAGTGTTTACTTTTTATGTTGCCTTAATAGTTGGTGTTGCTGGTGCATGTCGCCGTGATGAACTAGGTATATCAATTAAATTTGAATGACATACAAGATTTTGAATCTAAGCTTTTGATTAAAATAAACGAACAAACCAAGATCATTTGTGATAAACGAAACTTATATGTCATTGTATAGAAAATATGTTGCATGTCGCCCAGAAAATTTTGAAAGTTGTGTGATAATTGTACAAACTGCAACATAGTTATGTAAATATACAAAAATAGTTATGATAGACGTTCCATATGTGTAATAATATATTCAATATTCAACACGTAACATATGGACCATGCATAGGCAAACATCACATTATTGATTCTACCCCGTTAGTACTAAAATTAGGAAGTTTATGAAAAACAAGGAGGAGCTAGAGCAGGATATCACAGATATTGTGAAAAAAAATCAAAGTGATTGACCATCTAGTTTGACAGATATAATCAAAACTAATTTCGTTATTCAAACTAGTCCACGGGGAAGTCGTAGAGAAATGCGGATTGTGCCAGGGGACTTTTTAAAGGAGGACGGGGGACCATTGAGGGTCTGAACGCGAAAAAGAAACTCCTTTTCCTAGTTGACCCCATCGATTTTAACGATCCCCCCCCCGCCCCTCACTAAAAAAAAAGTTCAAAAAGAGTTCTACCAAAAAGTCCATTGAAGTTTGATCGAAAAACGAAAATTTTTTCCCATGACGTATGCTTTCTAGTGAGGGGGGGGGCGGGTCTAAATTTTTTTTTTTGCTACGCTTTTCGAAGACATAAATTTTTTGAGTCGCCTACTTTCTATAACAAATAAATTTTCTAGAGTCAATTCAAAAAATTGCCCCCCTTCAAAAATTTTTTTTTCACGTTTAAAATCGAAAAGTCCTTTGAAATTTTTCGATTCCGTCGAAAATAATTTCCTAACTCAACTGTCTAGTGGCGGAACTACCTTAAATACTGTAGATAGAAAACTTTAAATTCAATAACTTTTCTTCAATATTCTCCCAACGTTATTTGAGTGACAATTGAAAGTTCATTCAATCATCTGTTCCTACATCTTTACATCAGTATCATGATTTGGCGTTCATTGACATCGACACCCTTTACACTTTTTTGTGGTAATCCGGGTTCAATTTCCTCTAGTTCTGAAATTTTATTTTTTCATAATATTAGCATGCCGTTCGGCTTCGCTCAGGTGGAGGGTGATAATAGGTAATACAAAAACTAGGTATTTCATTTCTTCAGTCCGCCGCCTGAAATCAATAAACGTATAATTTTATATATTTTTATTACTGAAAAGTATAATATCGTATGTAGATTATTTTTCATCTACATAATAAAGTTAACAAAAGTATTTAGTTTGATGAAGATCAACTCCATTTGAAGAAGCTATTGTATAGCGAAACACGTCTCCTGGTTTTGTAATCCCAGTTTATTGAAAAAATATTCAGTGAAGTGAGTGTCTTTTGTTTGCTTTGATGAAGATCAATTTATTAAGGAATAAAATAGTCATAAAGTTTCATGTCCACTGATTTGTTGGAAAAATGAAAGTGTAATCGCCTGCTCAATTATGATTGAAGCTCGCATCTCATAGAATACTTCCTCTCCCAATAATTGGTGGTAGGATAACTTTGAGAAGATCCATAAAGTTGATGTCAATTAATTGTGGCACTCACTGTTTGGGATAGCAGTTGTCGAAATCGTCATGGGCGATACAAATTCAAAATGTAAGAAAACGCTTTGGTTACTCTATATTTCTTCTTTTTAAAATTACTTGGGTAAATATTTTCGCTACATCTATGAATAAACCGAAACGCCGCACATAGGTACTTTTTCTCCAAACTGCTTTTTTTCGTCGATAATATTTATGGAATATTTAAACATATTGAAAAAAAACAAAGAATTCATTGAAGCCATTTTTCAAGTATTCTCAAGATAGAAGAAATGGAATAAAGACGTCTGCAGATAACCATAGAAGAGTCCAAATATTTTCTTAACCCAAATTGGTCCATTGGTTCATGCGCTGGAGTGTGCGACAAACAATCACAACAGAACATCTTGGTGTCCGCCTGTTCGTCTGGCTTTCTAAACATCTGAAATCTAAACTGTTCAACTTGGGCAGTTGAAATTTTAGAAGTTATACATGTAAACAAAAATGTAATTTACAATAATAACTGGAATATCAAAGCGATTCCATCTGCTTTGTTAAAAATAAGGGATTTGCAGTTGTCTCCAAAATTATCCTAACATTATAGGAAAATTTTACCAAGTAGAGAGATGAAATACAATTTCTGACAAATTATTCTCCAAAGTCATAATTCAGATTGTAAAACAAAGGTTGCAACCAACAATTCTCCTGCAAAATCCATCGGCAAAACTCATAGTAGAAAATCACTCGTTATTAAGTTCAAATATACCCGAACAACCACATTCTAATGAATACCTATACAAAATAGATAAATGCGACATATGTGAACATACTTCACCTTTCAAACTAATTTTTGGAATGCTCCACGAATTCCATCTGTTTTTTTCAGCACATCATTTATTATTATCAAATGTCTTGATATCCCAATTTTTTTTGGGATGGATCATCATGAAAAAAATCATAAAAATCCATGGGATGAAATAATAATTATAAAAAAATCCACCCGATATTGTATTGATTGGTAAATGAACGTGGTTCAGTCCAAGTACATCATATTTTATTCGGTATACATATACAGTTCCTTGGTTTGCCTAAGTATACTTTTTGAGAAATCATAAACGTTCTATGTTCTAAGAAAGTGAAGAAAGACATGTGCTAACGGATTTCTTTGAAATAAATAATCTCCCAAGGGGTTTATTTGTATAATTTTATTTTTTAATAAAAGAATGCAATCTATGAAATAACGATAACTTAATTATTTCGTTCGAATTGGAATCTGAAATTTTTCCTTGTCATTCAAACATCAATCATTGAATGGAAAGAATTGATCGTGAGATATATGTTTCACGCGAAGGATGAAGATAGGATACTTACTTATCTCTTTATCAGAAATCAATATTATTACAAGAAAAATATGAGAATCGAAATATTCCATGGATTTAAATGATACAATCACAGATATGAGAGATATAGTGTTTATTAATAGCATTGATAAGCACGAAATGAAACTCGTGAAACCCAAGAGAAAATTAGCAATACCATTGAAAAAAACAGTCAGGCGCAAGACACGCATATTGAGTGTTCCTTACCAGAGACGTGTAAGATCATTTCATTAGTTTATGATTTCTTCTGGAAAGGCGTATTCATGAATTTGTCCCGATACCATACCATATCGTGTTATTCGAATTCTTAATATTAGAAAATGAAGGTATTTTCTTCTTATCAGTAACATATCATTTGTTCTGCAACAACAAAAATTTAATAAATATATATATATATATATATATATATATATATATATATATATATATATTATTGGTAATTTTTCGGGGCTGACTTGCACCTATCCCCTCAAAAACATATGTATATATATCTTAAGCGTAATTCTTATAGAAACCTCATATTTTCAAAGAAAATGGGGTTAATTTTATTATATGGCTGGTCTACGTCTAACTTCCCTGCAAATGTTCCTACGGTACTTCATTTTCATATAAATAGTATTTGTTTATTCTTCATCCCATCTCGAATTTCACTGATATATTTCCAAGATTCTTGAAAATATTGAAAAAACTCATTTGCAGTGTTCAACCTGTTACATTATGTTATGAGTCTTAGTTCGTACACGTACACATCAACTTTAATATTTGAACGTGCACGTTTTGACATATAACTCATTCAGTTGACGTCATAATTGTGTAAGTTATGACGTCGTCATTTGAAAGAAGATACATTTCTGCATACAATACGTTAAATTTTATGCCATGGTATATGAGTAACTTGCCGAGAAGGAATCAATTGAATGTTAAAAGCTATAAGCTGCAGATAAACACTTTTTAACAAAAAATTAAACCGACGAAATACGGAACTGAAAAGTAAAAAATAAAATAAACCTTCTTAGTCTCAATAACTAAGCTCCTAAAGTAATGTAAGTAACTAATTTTGAGTCGGCGCCAAATAAACAAGCAAATGAATTAGGTAAGTCGTAAAATGATGGCATCGAGTTGCGCGGTGACATTCTGATAATTTTTTTGAAGTAATTTAATGACCTTCATAGGTTGTTCGTTTGGAGCCGACTCAAAATTAGTTACTTACATTACTTTAGGAGCTTAGTTATTGAGACTAAGAAGGTTTATTTTATTTTTTACTTTTCAGTTCCGTATTTCGTCGGTTTGATTTTTTGTTAAAAAGTTTTTATTTTTCCATTTTTTTTAGCTGAAATCTACTAATTACTACCTACTTGTTTTTTGATTACTTCCAGAATACTTACTTACCCACCTTACTTCAACTATTACCACTAGAGTAATATGATTATCTACTTTTACTATTTGTTGTTCTGGTTAGTTTATTTCATTACTTTGTATATCATTCCATCCTCTCATAGAATATACTGATTGTGAAGGATGTGGGAGAACAAAAATAATGACAATAGCGATCTGTCACTGTCAACTACATATGTGTGCCAATGTTCACAAGTGAGAAATCAATTATCCCCAATTTTTCTACCCGTAAGGGTGGATAATTCCATTCAAAATCCAAATATGATCAACTATGAGGTATACCCTATCTAATAAAAGAATAATCATCCAAATCGAAGAACCCAGTACAAAGTTATGCCTGATAGAATCGGTTAACGGACCTGAATTCAGAGGGTCAGTGATCAATATCCTTCATTTTGCTACCCTTAGGGGTGGATTTCATCTTCGAAGTACACCCTATCAACTGAAAAAATAATTATCGGAATCGGACGTCTCGGTAAATGGTTATGCGTGGTCATACATAAAAAAAAAAATACGCGTCGACCTTTTTTGTTTCGTCGGTTAAAAACCTGGCCGATCGAATAACAGGATGTTTTAAAAATGTTAGTGCTCACGGCAAATATGAGAAAAATCATTTAGTGCCTGGGCAAAATTTGTGCATAAGTTTTGTATGACGATTTGTTGAAAATATAAACAGGATGTTCATAAAATCAGATGTGGAATCATCTGCGACTGAAATATAAACTTTAGTCACTATCTTCCATCGTCAAGATAACCTCTTGTTAGAGCCTTTTCAGAATATCTATCAGATGTAGTTCCATGTCCAGCGTGGCTTTAGCCGGGGAAGTAGTTGTTTTCTGTTGGACATTCACAAAAAATAACTTCATTTTAATCGTGGATTTTTCAATTCACCGAAAAATATTTCTATAAATATTCAATTGAGAATGTTTCCCTTTTGTATGTCCTTTTTTCGAAGAATTTGCAACACATTCAAGTCAGATTGGCCAAGCGGTCTAAGCCACCAGATTGAAGCTCTGGTTCCCGAAAGGGATCGTGGGTTCAAACCCCACACATGACAGTTTTTTTTTATTTTCCCTTCTAAATTGAGAAGTAATTTGTTTAGGGATGCTCAAAACAAATCATTCCATAATTTCGTAGGAAAAAACAAAAAAAACAGATGAGGGGGTTCGAACCCACGCCCCACGAGAACCAGAGCTCAAATCTGGCGCCTTAGACCGCTCGGCCAATCTGACTGCTATACGAAAAAAAAAACGAAAAAAGGACATACAAAACACACAATTTTTACCCTGGTACTAAATTATTTTTCTTTTGTTTGCTGTGAGTACTAACATTTTTAAAACATTCTGTTACTCGATCGGCCAGGTTTTCTGCAGCCAGCTCTTAGCCTGTATCTACCAGGGTCATACCATAAGTAGTGCGTGCTTTTAACATTCAATTGATTCCTTCTCGGCAATTTCTTCATGTACATGCCATAAAATTTAACGTATTGTATGCAGAAAAATATATTTTTTTAAATGACACTATCAAATATTAGGGTTGCTATTTAAAAAAAATGTCGATGAAAATTATGATGTCACCGAAAAGAGTTGTATGTCAAAACGTGGCTAGCGATAGCGAATTTATTCCAACCTTCACGTGCTCACTTTATACTATACAGTGCTTCTCAAAAGTCCGCTCTCCCCCTCTTATTTTTGGAACGATTATACATAAACAAGTGAAATTTGGAAACTGAATATTAAAGGTTGTAAACTTCCCTACTAGTGATGATAGATGACGAAATCGTCACAAGGCCATTGGGACCAATAATTTTAAATGGAACCCTACGGCAAGCGACACCTCTTTTAAAAGGTATCGAAAAAACCTATTCAATGATACTAATTTTATTTGTGTTTATGGCAGTTTTAAAAGCTCATTAGTAAACATTAAAATTTAAATTCCATTCAGTATGATATTAATTACAGATTTAAGAATCAGTATCTACTTGAAGAAATTGCTCGAAGTGACCTCCATTTACTTCCTGACAGTGAAATATCCTATTTTTAAACTCTTCTCGTACTTTTGCAAATGTGTCTGCGGAAACAGCCTCACATTCTGCAACAATACGTTGATTTAAAACGTCAATATTGTCAGGTTCAGTGGCGTAAACCTTCGATTCAAGGTACCCCCACAGAAAAAAATCCAAAGGTGTGAGGTCCGGTGATCGAGCTGGCCATTCCGTTGAACCTCGTCTTCCAATCCATCTACCACGATACTCCTCATCCAAATACCGTCTTACTGCACCGTAATAGTTTGGAGGAGCACCATCCTGTTGGAATGTTATTTCCAAATTGCCGAATTCATCTGGATTATCTTCCAAAATTTCAAGGATTAACGGTTCTATTGCGTTTTGCAACAGCTCCAGATAAACCTCACCAGTTAAATTAGTACTTAAAAAAAGAGGCCCAACGATGTGGTTTCCCAGGATACCTGCCCAAACATTCACCTTCTGGGTAAATTGGGTATGTGTTTAACCAAACACTCCAATACCTCACATTCTGTGTATTTACATTTCCATTTAGATAGAAAGTACTTTCGTCACTAAAACAAATTGTTTTGACATAGTCTGGCTGTTGGTTAGTTTTAGTTTCCATATTTTCACAAAATTCTTCGGTCTGGGTCGTCGTCTGAGAGTTGATGATCCATTTTTAATTTGTATGGATGAAATTTGTTTTTTTTTAACACCCTGTGTACTGTACTTCGACTGACTTCACATGTAGATGCAACGTGAATTGTTGAAAGAGTTGGATTAACTATTACTTCTGCCAGTATATCAATTTTGATTGGTCTGCCAGATCGTTTCGCATCATTAATACTACCCGTTGTTACGAAGAAGCTCCCTTAAATAAGTCCTCGAAACGGGGCGATCGAGAAACCTCTCATTGAAAATGCGTTTTGCTGCATGAATATTTTGTCCAGTTTCACCAAGAATTAGGATCGCTGCTACTTTATCACCTAAAGCACGTACCATTTCGCTTCTTGAAGCACTTGAATGTTCGGCTCACAGCAGTTTAACAAATTATCAAAATGTACAAAAATTTTAAAAGTACCAAAAGCTGCTAAAACAGTTAAACGTTCGATCAACAATTCACAAATTATTAAATGTACAAAAACTTGGACAATTACAAAAACGTCGAATTAGGGAGACTAACAAAAACGTCAGCTTATTTGACAACTATCCAGAGGCGGAGCTTGAATTTGGAATTTTAGTATTAACTGATTCAATTCATCACAGCTTTGCGTTTTTTAAAAGCGAGTTGCCAAAACTGCCATAAACACAAACAAAATTAGTATCATTGAATAGGTCTCTTTTAAAAGAGGTGTTGCTTGTCGTAGGGTTCCATTTCAAATTATTGGTCACAATGGCCTTGTGACGTTATCTTTGACGATTTCGTCATCTATCATCACTAGTAGGGAAGTTTACAACCTTTAATATTCAGTTTCCAAATTTCACTTGTTTGTGTATAATCGTTCCAAAAATAAGAGGGGGGGAGGGGACTTTTGAGAAGCACTGTATATCGATATTTGAGATACATGTACTTTCTGACGAATTATTATTCGTTCTAATGAAAAGTGAGCTAGCACAGACTTATACGATATTTTTTATTTTCAGACAATGTTAAGAAGCTGATTCTCGAAACAGAGACTGATAATTTATTGATTATATCTACAATGGAAAATCAGAATGAAATGCAAATATTTGGGGTTTCAATATTTACACATCACTCAAGTAGATATGACGTGTTACAAAAATCAGATGATGTTTGCTTGGAACACTAACAACGCTGGATACTGGTACCTATTTTTCGTAAAAATAACCGAAATCAGTAAACAATTTCGTATATAATTGATTCATCAAGAGAAACTCTGAAAGATAAGGTGTTGAAAATTGAAAATACCAACAGTATCAGAAAGTTACACCTACATGCTCTTTGGCGAGGTATAGAAATTTCCCTGGAAGTAATAGTAGTTTAAGCAACAAGTTGGGTTAATTATTTGACAATCGTGTTGTCGCGACGTGAGCTTGAGATTTATGATGGCATATATGTGTTGAAACAAAACTCGATTTGTATACCGGGTGACACAGGATATCGGGCCACCCCTGTAACTTCTGCATTCGTGAACGGATTTTTCTGAAATTCGGTACAGTTATATAAGCAACCATTTCGGATTTAATCACATTACAATCCAATATGGTGGACTTCCTGTTTTTCTGGAAATGCCAGTAACTTTGTTTTTTCAAATATAACAACCTGTATATTTTTACATTTTCGAATTCAACAGTTCAAACCTTATGTCAAATGTAATTTTTTTAAAACAATTGAAATTATTTTTTTTTTTTATTTTACCTCGTGAATAAATGAGATTTGGTCGAAGCTATTCACAATGAGTCGCACATAACAGAAAAACTTAATTTTTTCCGAAAAATTATTTTTTGTGTCACTTACTGGTTAATCAATTCAGTCACATCGCATTTTTATCAAAAATTAATTTTTTTCTAATGGAACCCCTATGGGCCACCTACCTGTCTCTCTAGAACATACATTATGGAAAAAAATTACATATCATTTTTGTATTTCGGTGCAGTAACAAATTGTATAAATTCAAAAATCTACAACTAGTTCATGGGTTTTCTTGCAGTTCGAATAATTTTTCAACTTTGTAAGCTGTGGAAAACAACATTTCTGAATCTTGTCAACTAATTGTGTTTCGCTGTCATCTTTCATCTCAACTCTCGAAAATTAGTTGACTTCCGAGAATTAGTTTAGTAGAAATGTAGAATCAAAATTGTAGGTTCACAAGAAGTGAACGGGTTGATATGTTATTAATTTACGGGGAATGTCTTTAAAACAGTGTCGCCGCTTGTCAGTTCTATGCTGAACGATACCCACACAGAAAAGAACCCAACGATGGAGAAGATGATCGTTAGTGAGGAGGCAGAAATGAACGTTTTGCTTATGTTGATTTTGATCCAACCACTTCGACGCGGGAATTGGAATACCAATGCAATGTAAGTCGGGAGAACGCTAGAAGAATTTAAAAAAACACCATTATCGTGCTTACAAGTATAACTTACACAATTAGTTGACAAGATTCAGAAATGTTGTTTTCCACAGCTTACTAAGTTGAAAAGTTATTCGAACTGCAAGGAAACCCATGAACTAGTTGTAGATTTTTGAATTTATACAATTTGTTACTGCACCGAAATACAAAAATGATATGAAATTTTTTTCCTCAATGTATGTTCTAGAGAGACAGGTAGGTGGCCCATAGGAGTTCCATTTGAAAAAAATGAATTTTTGATAAAAATGTGATGTGACTGAATTGATTAACCAGTAAATAACACAAAAAATAATTTTTCAGAAAAAAATTAGTTTTTTTGTTATTTGCGACTCATTGTGAATAGCTTCGACCAAATCCCATTTATCCACGAGGTAAAATAAAAAAACAATTTTAATTTCAATTGTTTTAAAAAAATGACATTTAACATAAGGTTTGGACTTGTTTTGACCTGTTGAATTCGAATATGTAAATATATACAGGGCGTCCCATTTGAAAAAACAAAGTTATTGACATTTCCAGAAAAACGGAAAGTCCGCCATATTGGATTGTAATGTGATCAAATCTGAAATGGTTGCTTATATAACTGTACCAAATTTCAGAAAAATCCGTTCACGAATGCAGAAGTTACAGGGGTGGCCCGATATACTGTGTCCCCCGGTATGGTCGTGATTATTCAAATGGAAAAGAAATGACAAATTCAACGGTGCTTCCTTCGATCATAGATCTACGTCATAATTCCTCTGGCAATGTTCCTTCTAGAAATTGTCTGTACGTCACACCATTGAGTCGGGGAGGAAGACAATAGTGCCCTATTAGATGATCGCCACAAATTCCCGCCCAGACGTTGACCGAGAACTCCTGCTGAAATCCACTTTCTACAATGGCATGAGGATTCTCGTAGTCCCAAGAATGATTGTTGTGAAAATTTATGATGGCATCCCGTGAAAAACTTGCCTCATCTGTGAATAAAATTTCAGACGTAAAATTGCGATTTCGTCTGGGAAAATCTCTTGGTAACAGTGCCTGCACCCGTTGCTTGTGGTATGGATATAATAAATTCGTATGCAGAACCTTCCAAACACTTTGATGACTGACATGGAACTGTAACGCTAATTTTCGGGTACTTAATGATGAATTGTTGTCAACTCCTTGGAGAATTGCTTCCTCTAACTGTGGTGACATTATTGTCCTCGGTCTACCAGGACGCTCAGCCTGTTTAGTTACAGATCCAGTTTCACACAGTCTAGCATGTAACCTGGTGGAAGTTCTTTCTGCTGGAATATCTCTGTTCGGATATCGTTCTCGATAGAGTCGACGGGCTTCTGCAGCATTTCCATCTGCAAGTCCATACACAAAATGCATCTGCGCTAATTCGCGGGTGTTCATATTTACTTGATAGTATGTAAACAATCGTGTTTGCATGCACGCTCAAACAATTTCACGATACTTGTGACTTGTACCTACTGTGCAAAACAATCAGAATGTTCTTATCGCTGGTATTACTTTTAAATTCTACGAAAAAACGAAAAAAGAAACTATAAACTTCATGTCAAACAATCAAGAATTTCGTACAACCAGTGTCGTTGGTGAATAACTTTTAACTTTGAAAATTAATGTCATTCCGGTAAAAATGTCACAAGTTATTTCAGCCTTGTCGGGTTTGAGATGTATTTAATTTAAAAGTAAATAATTTTTATCCCTTATTTTACTACATAATCAATTTTTACTTTAATTCGGTAATGTTTAAAAATTAAAAAAATTAAAAAACTTAAAGAGAAACTTTTATACAAATGCACTAAAAAGAACAGAAGGATTTCTTTCATTTTTTGGTCTAGGTTATTCTGTAACAGGCTCACCGTGGTTACACAATTGGTAATCTTGCACTGCACGATTTTGAATCGGTTACAGAATGTCCTAGATCAAACAATGAAAGAAATTATTTTTTCCATTTAGTGCATTTCCATGAAAGAATGTATTTCAAGATGTTTTTTCAATGATTTTTCTTAATTGTTCAATTTAATAAAAATATCAAAGTTATAGAAAAACAGTGGCTGACATGATTTTTACCATAAATATCATTGAGGTAACCCTCTGTGACGACACTGGAATCTTAATCAGTAAACCAATTCCATGAAAAGAAGCCCCTTGTTACTGCTAACAAACATACCTAGTGTCATCAAAATCGGCGTAAAAACTTTTGAGTTATTAATAAAAAACCTATTGTATAGTAACACTTTGACACCTCGTTACTCGGAAACGAAGCACGTTAGGACACACGTTTATATGAACTTTTTTTCATGACATATGACAAGGAATCACCCCCTGGAATCAATGACATCATTTAAGTTACACCCTGTATAAATATATATATATATATATATATATATATATATATATATATTTATATATATATATATTCATATGTGCAAACGTATGAACAGGGTGTAATCTTACCTCTTGCACACCCGTGAATGACGAGTGCATGATGCGATTTTCTAACAAATTACAGTGGATAAAAATTCGGAAAAAAAATGGAAAAATTCAAAGTTTTTTTTGTCAAATTAGTCCATATTTTGGGAACCGCGAAATAGTGAAGTTTTGATGGATAATACATTTTTTATATTTTTTTGGCTAATTAAAAATTTCAAAGGAAAAATCTGTATGTTTTGATGAACTTTCAACTGTTAACGGTTGTGCAAGAGGTTAGATTACACCCTGTATATACAAATTGTTTTACCCCTTATGATATACCTACCAATCGAGGTTTAGATCGCTAAAGATTCACTTCTGTAACGTGTACTGATCAGCTGATTGCTCATCGATCATGCTCGCACAAAAAAAATTATATTTGAAATCAACAGATCAATATGCACTATTTTGAATGTAAAAAGGATAAAAATTGATATTTATGAAATAAATTACAAACTGAGTTTAACGTTTGAATAACGATTTCAAATATTTGTAGACGAGATTTTCTACGGCAAATATGTGACAAATTTGACATTGAATTAATCGAAACATAAAAATTTAATTTTCTTGTGATAAGTCAATATTTAGACACGAATTCATTGTATCAATATTTATTTTTTTGTTGCCACTTACTTCATAATTTCAAACTGGAAAATACCACACGAATTTTTTTGTAATGTAAAGGAAAAATATAATAGAAAGCTAAAAAATTGTTCCTGTTGCAATATCATTGTGGAATGATTTATTTTCACAGTGCTTCCAAAATTCGGTGATAAATTCTGAATAATGTTCTAATTAATCGTACCCGTAATTTATATCTCAACAATATTTTGAGCTTTTTCATGTGAAACAGATTGTTTATATTTTTCTTCGTGAGATATTTTAGGCGACGGTTAACCTTCATATAATCGTAAAAACCTCGTAAATCATAATTCTTTCTCACTTTACACCATAGTGTCCAACTCCCAGTCATGAGGTGGTCAACTTTAGTTTTTAGTTTACTGATTTTTCCAAACATAATATATATATATATATATATATATATTATTTATATATATATATATATAAAATATATATATAAATAATAAATAAGTTTGTTCACGAATTTTTACAAATAAAATTTAAAAATACACAGTAATAGTATAGATGCGATTGGTGAATAAACAGGGACAAATCACGAAGGAGTTTTACGCTGCTTTTGCCTAATTCCAAATAAAATATACAATATAAAACTAAAAATAAAATACCAAAGAATAGAATATGATGATGAAGGTGCAAAGGTAGACAAGTTCGTATTTTTGGCGTCATATTCAGTAGGTATGTTGTCACTTTCGGTATTTTTGTAGTCACAATAGATTATGAAAAAAACCACGTTCATTTTTCATAATCCATAACTTAAGTTCACTTTATACCTCTGAAAGTTTGAGATACTTTTTAGGTCTGCCGGTAACAGTGAAAAAAGTCTTGGCGCTACATAATTTGTATTTCTTTGGCCAATTGTTTTTCCACTTCGAGGAAAAAATAACTCACCATTTCTTCTCGTATTGTGAGTATGCTTATGATGCTTATTTTACCTTTTTTTGAAATAGCAGAATTTTTAAACAGAAAAGTTGACGAGCGTCCATTATTTGAGTTTCTCTATATAGACTATCAGAGGAATAGCTGATATTTTTTTCAAAATCCATTTCAGTAATACGTTTATATTTTATATAAAAAACAGTCTCATTTGCATGTCTCATTTGAAATGTCGATTATCATTATACCGAGATATTTTGTGGATTGTGCTTCGGGTATTTTACAATCCAGACCAACATCAATATCTCCCAATTTTGGTAATCCAGTCGAGTATGGAGAGAATGGTAGATAACAGCTCTTATTCAAGTTGAGAATAAGTTTATTGAATTGAAGCCATTTAGCTATTCTAGGAAAATCATTTTCAATATTTTCTCGGAGTTCATTCCAAGTGTTTGCTCTATATGTCACAACGGTATCATCCGCAAAACTGATGATTTCCCCCAAACTATTTATTTTAAATAAACTATTTATGTATAGAATAAAAAGAACTGGGCCCAGAATAGACCCTTGCGAAACACCATAAATTATTTTTCTGTGGCTACTACATACCTCATCAATTCTCACCTGTTGAGTTCGTTCTGATAAGTAATCTTCTACTATATTGAAGACGTTTCCTCTAATCCCATAATATTTCAATTTATTCAGCAGCTTCTGGTGACTAACTGTATCGAAGGCTTTCGAGAGATCAAGAAAAATACTAATTTTTCATTCATTTAATTTTTTTTTTCATTATTTGAGATTTGAGATTTATTAAATTCATTCTTACATTACATTATATAGATTACATGGTATAAATAAGTAGTAATATTCTGATTTACATTTTTCCAGATGCACCTAGGTGTGAGACACCTGTGTGTGCATATAATTAAATAACATATGTAGGTATTAGTAAATTGGAAAACAAATCCAAAGATAAGAAATACAATTATAAATTAGAATTGTGGTAAAACATATTAAGATTTTGAGTGATATAGTGTTTACATTTATTTGAAAAAGTTTTTGCATTTGTTAAATTCTTTATAAAGTGAGGTAGTAGGTTGAATGATTTTGGTGCTATTCTTGTAGCAAATCTTTGACTTGCATGATGTTTGCAAAATGGAACAGTTAATTGATTATTTGCTCTTGTTCTCGTGTTGTAACAGTGATTTACATATTTTCTTAGTACTGTAGCTTTGTGAATGTATAAGCAATTGGCATGGAAATATAGAGATCTTACATTAAGTGTGTTATCATTATATAATAAGTTTGTTGGGAACATTCTATTTTTTTGTAGGATGACCCTCAGTATATAATTATGTACCACATTCAAAGGACACAATGCATTGCTATACAGACCTCCCCATATTAGGATTCCATATCTAATTATGGACTCCACCAATGCCTTGTATACTGACATCAATAATGTTCTGTTCATTATTTTCCTGAGTTGATATAATTTATGTATAAGTCTTCTTGTACGGTTGGTTAACTGTGTAACATGTTCTGCCCACTTCAGATTTTTATCTATGGTAAAACCTAAATATTTTGTACTGTGAGATTCATTGATTTTGACATTTGATCCATTGATGATTGAAAGAGAGGTGAATTCAGGTCTATTAATGTTTGTCAATGAGAAGGCAATATATGTGGTCTTTTTTATATTTAAAGATAATTTGTTATAGTCTAGCCAGTTTTCAACAGTTGAAATACCTTTCTGGGCAGAATCCTTAACATGGTCCCAAGTGGATCCCTTGAAAACTAGTACGGTATCATCAGCATATGATATAGATTCTCCGTTAATGTCAATATTCAAAAGAGAGTTGATATAGGTAATAAAAAGAATTGGTCCGAGGACTGTACCTTGGGGAACGCCTATTTGCACACATAGTGGATCACTGTACTGATTTCCTACTTTAAGAACTTGCCTTCTATTTCTTAAATAGCTCGCAAAGACTTCCAGCACGATGCCCCTGACTCCATAATGTTCGAGAGCATCAAGGAGGCTTTGATGGGGGACCGTGTCAAAGGCCTTAGCGAGATCAAGAAAAATTGCAATACACTTTTCATTATTATCAAGATTTCTTTTTATGATATCGATTAGGTTAAACATTGCATCTTCTGTACTCATTTCTTTTTTAAAACCCAACTGCCTCTCATTCAATATATTGTTAATTGTTAAAAAATCGTATAGTCTCTCCTTCAAACATTTTTCAAATATTTTTGCAAATGTACTCATGAGACTAATGGGCCTATAATTTGCTACATTATTTTTGTCACCAGATTTGTAGATGGGGGTTACAGAGGATGTTTTGAATTGAATTGGCACTTTGCCATTTGAGAAAATTCTATTTATAATATGCTTGAGGGGTTGCAATATATAGATGTGACATGATTTGATCAGTTTAGATGATACACCATCCAATCCTGAAGCACTATTATTTTTTAATGATGTGATGTGCATTACGAGTTTATTATTATCTACAGGTTTGAGAAACATGGAGTTTTCCAGTGTTGGCTCATACAGTTTGTAGTCTGGAGGTGGTGCATCAATTTTTGATGCCATAGTTTGTCCAACATTAATAAAATATCTGTTGCAGTAATCAGCCATATCTTTATCATTCAAGAATGAATCGTTATTATCATCTGTCACACTTATATGACTGTTGGATTTGTTGCTATTTGAATTGGTAGCATCTGATATTATTTGATAAATTTTCTTTCTTTTTTATATTATTGGTGTTATTTTTTATTTCCTCGGAATAATATCTATTTTTAGCAGCACTTATTATTTTATTCAGTTGGTTTCTGTATCGTTTGTATTCAATCATCACGTTTAAATCTTCATTATTTTGTATAACCTTTTTTTTCAGTTTGTCTCGATGTTTTATAGAATTTATTATTCCATAGCTTATCCACGGTTTGATTTTTTTATGCCTATTTGTATTTATTGTTTTTCTTGTTTTGCATCTTTCATGAATATCCATAAAAATATTTAAAAAAATGTTACATGCGATTTCTGGATCCTCTTCTGTATAACATCATCCCACATTTGTGCACTTATCAGGGTGTTGAGTTGTTCTTGATTGAAAACAAATATGCTTTCATTAGTTGTTTTGTTTTCTTTATATCTTTCATTATATGTAATGTTCAGGTATATGGAAAAATGGTCAGTAATATCTGAACCAATTATACAGGGGTTGTAAACAAACTCGTGCATATCTTGGTTTTTGCGTACAAAAATATGGTCCTGACATGATTGTGAATTGTTTGTTACTCTTGTAGAAGAATTAATGTAGGATTTGAATCCAAGAGACATGAGCATCGCTAAATAATTATTTGTTGTTCCTGTTTTATGATCCAGAATTGTTACATTCATGTCTCCGATGAGTATGTTAATGATTTTATTTTCTATGTTATTTAAACATATTTCAAGTTCATCAATAAATAAATCAACTGGTATGGAGGGTGATCTATAGCAAGGCATTAAGTTGAATGTGGTATTATGCATTGAGAAAATGATGTTTGGCACTGATTTATCTAGGGAGTCATATTGCATCTTCCGTTGATTTTCCCTATCGAAAACCAAATTGATTTTCCGATAAAAGGTTGAATTTTTTCAGGAAATTTGTGAGTATAGTGTTTAAAAGATGTTCCATAAATTTTGCAATATTAGAAGTAAATGAGATGGGCCTATAGTTCCCTACTTTACTTTTTTTCCCACTTTTATATAACGGCTTGACAATATCATGTTTCAAAACCTTTGGAAACTTTCCTACCTCGAAAAATAATTGATCATAAAAGCGAGCGGTGCATCGATTTCCTTGGCAACTTGTTTTAGAATTTCGGAACGAATATTATCCTGCCTGGGGATTTTTTTTACTTTCAATTTCTCTATCACTGCGATGATATCACTGCGACGAGTCTTCAAGACTGCTCATATGTTCATTATAGTTATTTATAGAAGGAATTTCATTTGCTAGATTTTTTCCCATCTCACTATAATTATTGAATGTGTTGGCAATTTGTAATTTATCAGATATTATATGATCCCCATTACTCGCTTCAATAATTTTTATACTTTTTTCAGTTTGTGCTTTTTCACTGACATCGTTTATACTTTCCCAGAGGGCTTTTGAACTATATTGATTTTTTTCTATTAATTTTCTATAGTAATGTTTTTTGCATTTTTCATTTCTCTGTTCAATAGGTTCCTACATATCTTATATTATTC
Organism: Gonioctena quinquepunctata; assembly: GCA_018342105.1. Taxonomy (NCBI): domain Eukaryota; kingdom Metazoa; phylum Arthropoda; class Insecta; order Coleoptera; family Chrysomelidae; genus Gonioctena; species Gonioctena quinquepunctata. The sequence goes on along the minus strand of JAFIRS010000575.1, from coordinate 191,511 downwards.
TTTCAACTCAATAGTATCCGGATATTTTTTGGTTAATAAATATAGATTGTTTTTTTTCGTCAATACGATTGAGCAGTGATTTTGTCACTCATTTATTTTTGAAGGAGTTGTGTTTTTTCGTAGTTTGTATAGTTCTTGTATTTTTTTCAATGTAGTATTTTAGTTTATAAATTATGTTATCTGCCATACTGTTCACATTGTTTTGTTGGTAAACACATTCCCAGGTTTCTGCGGCCAAGTCAGATCGCAATTTATTGTACTCAGTATACTTCTTACATTATTTTATTATTTTTGTAGATGTCTTGGCATCAATTTTGAAGGTAAGTGCAATTGGGACATGATCAGTAATGTAGTAGCGGAAAATGTATGATTTAATATTTATTTGATTTGTAGGTATCTTATTGCAAACAAAAAAGTGATCCAAACAGGACTCACTAATAGGTATCATTGTTGGATAATTTATCAAAGAAATATACATAGAAATCATAATATATATATTATGATTTCTATGGAAATATACCCATAACAGCTCATGATGTTTTTATATTCTTCTATGTATTCGTCGTGTTCTAACAGATTTATGATCATATCACCAGTGAATATATTCAATTCACATTTTTCAGATTCATCAAAGTATTTCAAGAGTTCTTTATTGAACAACTTGGGACAAGTACTAGGTGAGCGATATACTGTTGTAATTGATATGTTTTGTCTTGTTGTAATAATAATTTTCATAGCTATTACATCTCCTAATTTGAAAACATGTTTTAGAAATTGTAAGATTTCTCTAATGAACATAATTCCGTCATTCTGATCCAAACATCCTTCATTATATACCGTGACATATCCCGTAACAGTAAAAATATCGACATTATGACTGACATTGATGAGTTGAAAAATAATAATTTTTGTATGCAATCTCGATCATAATTGACGATAGGAACGACATATTTGGTTGATTCTTTTTTTGAAATAAGTGTTTTTCCTTTGAGAAGGTTTGTGTACTTCAACTCGCCACTAGGTGGCGCTCCAACGCATCGACACAGATATTTAAAAACGGAGAATATTTTCGCGCTATCTATACGGGATAACAGGAAACGGGATAGCGAGATAACGCGATAGCGATATAACGGGAAACAAAATAGCGGGATAACAGGGTAACGGCATAGCGGGCAGAGTAACAGGCATAAACCAAATGATACAACCCAAAGAAAAACAAAGGAAAACAAATTCTACGTGGACAAAAGTTTTCAGGATTTTTTTTAGGGACTATAGAAATTTTGAAGGACAACGTCGGGGCAGCTAGTACACCGAGTGTCCACGGAAGGTGGCTCGCCCCTATAACTTTTTTGTTTTCGGAGATAATGGAATGAAATTTGGAGGATCTGTTTAATGCATAAAACTGCATTTTTTGACAAGTAATTCAACTTCATGCAAATTCCGGATTCATCGGAAGTGACATAAACTTTCGATTTTTAAATGGGACACCTGGTATATTTTCAGTTTTTTTGTCTCTATGTGACATTTAGAATACAACCATGTATCATTTGTAACTGTTTGTAACTGTTTTTTTATTATTTTTTTTCGAAATAAATTTGTATTCTAGATGGCTATGGATACGTTCAAATAACTAATTTCAGTCCTAAAATGTTTGTAAAAATTTTTTTAAAATTTCTATGTGACGTTTGATTTTAAATTTTTTATTACTATTTAAAAAAAAGAGCATTTTATTACGATTAATTTGATACAGACTCTATTAGGTTGTAAGAAAACTTTCGATAAAAAACTGAAAATACCATAACGTTAAGAACTTTTCTAAAATGAAGCACTTTGGAAATGAAATAATTATATTGAAACTACCTATTTACATATCTTCGGGGTTCCAGATGTTCAAAGTGACCTCCATCTTGTTGCTGACAAAGGCGAACTTTTCTTATTGTTGCTCTTACAACGTTTCTCAACTGTCTTGGTGTAATTCTATGGATAGCTGCCCTTACTTTGTCCTCTAATTAATGTTGTGTGGCAGGAGGTACATCATAAACCTCGTTTTTAATAGATCCCTATAAAAAAATCTAGAGGCGTAAGGTCGGGTGACCTGAAAAGTTTTTAAAAAAGGAATAAATAAAGGTATAAATTGAAAACAACCCTATTTTACCTCGCCGGCCACCTAACTGGACCCATATTTCCAATCCAGTTTTCGTTGTATGTTTCATGCAGATATTAAGTAACTGCCCTCAGGTTGTGTGGTGGAGCATCATCTTGTTGATAAAATAATCCAACTCGATTTATTAATGGAACTTCGTCCAAGAAATGCTCAATTTCCTGCGTGAGGAAACTTAGATGTCTAGCCCCTGTCAGGACACCGTCAAAAATTATAGGGCCTAAAATTCTGTCCCCTAAAATCCCAACCCAACAATTGAATCCAAACCGTTCTTGGAAATGTTCTTCCTCCATCAAGTGTAAATTTGCTTAGGACCAATATCGCTTATTATTTCTGTTGAAATGTCCCAAATTAGTGAAATGGCTTTCGTCAGTATACAGAATTTTATATGGAAATGTGTCATCCTCCAAATATTTCCCATAGAACCAATTGCAATACTCAAGTCTTCTTGCATTATCGTTTTGGTACAGGTGCTGGTGTAGTTGATATTTAAATGAACGATATTTATGTTTCTTCGAAATGTTAGCTGCAGAAGACCTCGAAATGTCACATTCTCTTGAAATCTCCCTGAGTGACGTATTAATATTTAATTGAACGTATGCCAGAACATCTATTTCTTTTTCTTCACTCACAACAAACGAATCGTACCCATCATTATCAGGCTCATTTCGCATTTTTTAACCAGTTTTGGAAAATAGGGCCGGGTCGGGTGACGCCGATCAGGATATGTCTGTGCGTAGGGTTGTGCAGCATCGGTTGAATTTTGCCTACACTCTCAGTTGTGTTGGTCACAGGCTACTCGATGATTTTAAATCTTATTTCAATCTCAATAAGATTCTTCATTCAACGAAAGTTCTAACGTTATATTTTCAGTTTTTTATCGAAAGTTTTCTTACAATCTAATAGAGTGCGGTATCAAATTAATCGTAATAAAATGCTCTTTTTTCTAACCCGACGAGCCATGTTGCCATTTGAAAAAAAATAGTAATAACAATTTTAAAATCAAACGTCACATAGCTGAAACATTTTGATCGAAAATAGTTGTATTTTTACAAACATTTTAGGACTGAAATTAGTTATTCGAACGTATCCATAGCCCTCTAGAATAAAAATTTAATTCGAAAAAAAAAACTGTTACAAACACTAACAAATGATACATGGTTGTATTCTAAATGTCATATGGAGACAAAAAAACTGAAAATATACCAACTGATACGTTCGCGTGCTCAACAGCTCGTTTCTGATTTCAATTTTAATTTACATGTTTCATAGAAAAAATTATATATCCAACTGAGAAAAATAACAAATTGAATAATCCATGAATAAATAATAATGTGAGTATGTATATATCAGATTAATATTTTACACAAGTGGTGTCAAATTATCTTCATTGGAAGATATCTGAATGTAACATTTCAACATTTAACCGCAAAGTTACAATTTCCTTATATTAGAGATAATGTTATCTTAGAAAGAAGTGATACAATTAAGGATTCAGATATCCATTTCGATCATCAATTTACATTTAATAATCACATAAATTTTTTTGTTAGTTCAGAATACCGTCTATATGGCTTCATTATCAGGAAGTGTAAGATCATTTTATCATTAACATCTGTATATTTCAGTTTTGTTAGATCAAAACTTTCTCAAAAGAAGTCAATGTCTATGAAAAAAGAATCGTGCTAAATTTGTTCCATCTCTCTCCGACTCGAATATCTCATTTTTTGGGCACCAACGGACTAACGCCATCTTCTGATGGGCCCCATCTTATCCAATGATAAACCCGTATGGTTGAGTGATTATACATCTTTAGACAATGATCAGAACTAGAATATGGATCCATAATATGGAAATCCATACATATGACATTTGATATAGATAAAGTTCAGAAGAAATTCCTAAGCTTCAAAATTGATGGATTTTATTCTCCAAGAGGTTGTAATTATCTTGATTTACTACATAGATTTGACTTTGTGCCTTCAGAAAAACGTAGAAATCAGGCATCTGTTTCATGTTTCTATGAATTTTTCCATAGTAAAATTGACTGCGATACTGTTGCAAACTCATATTTTTGTTCAAAGAATAATATCCAGACACTACTTTTTTGTGCGAAGAAGCTCAAACAAATTTAATATTAAAAGCACCAATACTCTTTAGCATTTGGAACATCTGTTGTTGGAGTATATATGTAAACTAAAAAATAAATATCGTGCGTAACTTTGAATTTTTGAAGAAGTTCGAAAATGACTTGTTATTTTAATTCATATTCATATAACGTGTACAATTGCTCTGTAAATGGGAAACTAACGCTAATAATAGTATTATTATTCCTGGTAAATACTCGCATACATTCATGTTTTGCAACAGAATTGCGATAAACAAATTACGATATATACCTTCCGCTTCCGTTCATCGACCTCTGCGAAACAGTTAAACAAAACTGCGTCTTTTCGATGGTGAAACAAATTGAAAATATAACGAGGTATGAACATTCATTCAAACAAAATATCACTGGCCACTGATGGCGACTTATTGTTAAGTGACAACACAATAACAAATGATTTCCAGAAAAAAAATAACGAATAGGATTAACACAATAACATTTGATTTCCAGAAAAAAAATAACGAATAGGATTAACCTATACAGGGTATTCCAGCAGTATATGGAAGTATTCCAAAAACGCATAGTATAGACCAAATATGCAATTTTTCGAAATCTTACCCCTTTAGGAAAAATGTCTTTTTGAGAAATAGTTAGGGGAGCCAGGGGTGAACTTGCACCAGTTAAATTTCTGTAAACTATGGATAAAATGATATTACATTTAGTTTACATTTCTTTGTCGGATAATCCTTTCTATAAAAATTATATATAGCGAAAAATCATCCAGAATTTCCTTGGGACATCAAATTTGAAGCAGGATGAACAGATACCAAAATAAAATAAAAATCTCGTCTTCTCAGATTTGGATAGTTTATTGGTGTAAATTGAAAAAATGAACTGAAGATAGTTAGATTTACAAATAAAATTGAGAGAACATAAACCATTGAAATATCTTGTGATGTCACTTGGGTGTTTGTCAGACTTTTGTTGCTGGTTTTAGTTGACTAGTATCGTGCTGGGCGATAGTAAACTCAGCCGCTTAACGGAACATGTACTAATCCCACAGGTAAACTCTGTCTGCCAGAAATCTTCTGCCTTATAATATCAGCAACCTGCTTTCTAAAATGATTAGTATTAAACACTTTCATTGGTTTTTTTGAATAATGAAGAGGTGGCGTATAACTTTCTTTCTTTTCTTCAAACACATTTCCCCAACAAATTATTATTTATAAAACAGCAGTTGAAGTTTAATTACGTATGATGCAGAGTTAACCAACGAGCAAAAGTTATGCTCTTGGTAAATAACTATAAGTTTTCTTCCAAAGAAAAACTCAAAAGTGGCGAGAATAAGTGGAGGTGCAACACTGCCAGGTGTATAGCAAATACTTATACAGTGGGCCCGGAAAATACAATTCAACATTCAAAAACAAGTTGGATATTGGCAGTCAACCAAGTAAAATGTTGCGTTCCCTCATTGCCATAGGAGATTCAACAAGTATTACAAGCATGGATGTGCGTGCCTATATAAAAAGAATATGTACAACGCAAGAAAAAAATTTCAACCCAGTACTATCAAAAAAAAAGAACAATTTCTTTTAGTTAACTGCGAAGATTCCAATGTATTAGTGTTCAGATGTTTTATAAATCCAAAGAATCTTTGCTCAAACCAGAAAATTCATGTGGATGGTACTTTGACACCTGCACAAAATGTATCTTAGGGTTGTTCACTATACATACATACTCAATGGTCATTATCTAGCTTATAGACCAATCAATAGAGATTTTCCGCTCTATTGATTCTGTGACAAAAATACTACCAAGAAACCTACTGTGCCATCATACGAAAGAAGATCCGTAGTTACATTCTGTTACGTTTCCAACTTTAATTTAAGAGCAAAAAATCGCGTTTTTTGGGTGTTTTTCGTTCGTAACATAAAAACTAATGAAGCAGTCTCGATGCTCTCGGAGGACGAATTGAAGATAATCAAAATGCAAAAGAAATGCTGCCATTTTTGAGGTTGTGGCTAAGGCTTTCCGTGACATAGTAGTGAATCATATTATGTACTTCAGTTGTAGAAAACTCAGGCGGTGTCGGATCATTAGTTTTTCCATAATTGCAATTTGAATTTTTCAATGTACTTTAATGTGAAAGCGGCTGAGTAGTGGGGTAAGGCAGCAGACGCGGGGAAGCGTATATATATAGTAATACAAGCGCTCTGTTCGCAAGTTATGAATATGCTTCTTTACCCCCAGTACTCAGCCGATTTCACACGCTCGCTCGTTTTCGGTCATGTTGGCATGTATTTCTCACCTATTTCGCAGCATTTTAATGCAAAATGAGAATTGTCGTTTTGTAGTACTTTACTTCTACTTGCAATATTTTTTTGCAAAATTGAAATCGGACCACCTATGACGCATCCAGGCTTGCTCCAATAAAGTGCATTTAAAAATTTAAAATGCAATTATGGAAAAACTAATGATCCGACAGCGCCCAAGTGTTATACAGATGAAGTTCATATGAATCACTACTACGTCGCCGAAAGCTTTAGCCACAACTTGGCAATGTTATGAATTTAAAAAAAAAACGCGTTTTTTTTTGTTTTTCTCCGTTACTAAGAATGCGATTGAGTCGTGCCAGGGCTCATTTCTTTTGAATTTTGATTCTATACACTTCGTCCATTGAGAGTTTCTAGGTTGCTTCATTAGTTTTTATGTTACAAGCGAAAAACAAAAAAACATGATTTTTTTATCTTAAATGTTTATAACAAATTGAGCAATGATAGTTGCGAGTCGGAAACAAAGCAGGATATAACTACGGATAGTCTTTCGTTTGATGGCACAGTCGGTTTGCTGGTACTATTTTTGTCACGTAAAAATCTCTAATGATTGGCCTATAAGTGTTTTGTATGCTACCAGACAAAGAAAGATTAACATACAAGAGGTGTTTCGAATTTGTGACTGAAGTGTAGTGACTATTCTCTGTCATTTTGTCCCACCAAAATAGTGGCAGATTTTGAGTTGGCTATTCATAATGCAGCTGAAATTGCAAGAATTAAAATAATTCTATGCAGGTTTCCTGTAACGCAAGCATGGTGGCGTACAATTAAAAAACTTGGATTGTCAGCAGATTATAAAGAAAGAAGCGAGGTTGGAAAATGTATTGGTTATTGTTTTGAGCTTTTGTTTCTAGAACCACAAGATGTTGGTGATGTGTATGTTTTTACATTATCTGCTATTCAACCAGAAAATGATGAAGTTACTTTGTTTGATGATTATTTGATCAACCGAGGATGCCGTTTTCCCCCCTTTTATGGGCATCAGAAACCCCAAGCGCCGCTCGCACCAGCGAATCGTTCCATTCGCATATCAGCAAAACTTTAAATTCTCCACATCTTTCTGTAGGTATTTGTTTTCATTGATTTCCAAATTAATTTTCAAAATGAAAAATATGTAATGTTGCAAAGTATTCACAGGTATTCATTTGTACCTAATTCGAACACTCGGGCAAGAATACCTTCTAGCTGAGATTACGTATACAGAGCTTAAGACTTATTTTGACCGCGAGGAATAAATTATTTAAAACGGTTGCGTTTACCTCTGCCCAATGTGATCTACATGATCCAGAATAATTATTCCAATAAAATAAAAACTAGGAATGTTCTTCCAAAGACATTTAAGCGTGTGTGCGTCCCGGTATACCAAGAACGCTCTGGATGAATTCTTCAAATTATAATACGCGCACATATAGGTCGAATTCCATGAATTTTCAACAGAGCGGTGAAGTCGTATTTTCGAAAATAACACGTTGACAGTTTTGTCATTCGGAATGTTTTCATAATAATCGAGTATAATAATAGACATACATGATTTATGTAAAGGAGCTGCATGATAAAAACGCGTTCGCGTGACTGGGAATAGCTGTTCCCGTTTGAAATTTGAAATAATACACCCTGATTGGAATTGGAACAAATTCCACACTTCTTGTCTTATTCTAGAAAATGGAATCAAAAATTTCGATCACTCATCGGGAGAGTCGAATTTCACTTGTTACATAATAGTAGTTTTTCTGCATTCACTAGATAAAGTATGTGGAAAGAACGTGTTGCCTATTTCTGTCAAGACACTGAAATCATCCTCACTCTGCCTCTGGTACTTTTACTCGATGCCGAAAAAAAAAACAGAAATGGAATACAAACCCAAGAAGTCAAAAACCTTTTCACGTAGCACAATATGCAGATTTTTTTTGATGAAGTGATAAATTGGTCGAAAAGAATGCAAGATATATTAAATTCTTTATTAGAATTTTACTGTAATTAATAACATCCAAGAAAATACTATCAACTGTTTATGTTTGATTAATTGTTTATTGGGGGACATGAAAGGAGCCTCCCCGTAGAATGTGTTAAATATACATTCGGGCGTCCCCTGGGCAACAGCTTCGGCTGGCTGATCCTTTCACTCCAGAAGCATCAAAGAACCGAAGAAGCGAAACAAGACGATTAGTCTCCTTCCGCTATACATTGGAAAATGCACTTACCACAAAGGACCTTTTCAGGCCCAAAGATGACTATCATCTCTGTAAACATCGAGGGTATATCCGCATGTAAGGAAGAGCTACTGCAAGACCTATGCCAACAAAACAACTGTGATGATATATGCATCCAGGAGACCCACAGAGACGGTAACCAAAAGAGACCCAAAATCCAAGGAATGCGGCTTGCTGCCGAAAGGCCTCATAGACAATACGGAAGCGCAATCTTCATTAAGCCCGACATGCTCGTTCAGTCTACTAATGTAGCTGAGGAAAATGAAATCGAGATATTAACAGTAGAACTGAACAGCTGCACCATCACCTCTGTGTACAAGCCACCACACACTGAAATAAGGGCCAACAACTTCTGCCCACTCGACGCAGATAAAACACACTTCGTGGTCGGAGATTTCAACAGCCACAGCAGTCTATGGGGTACCATGATGACGACAGAAATGGGGAAGCAGTGATCCAGTGGGCAGATGCAAGCAAACTTACCCTCCTGCACGATAATAAGCTGCCGGCTTCCTTCAATAGTGCCAGATGGCGGAGAGGATTTAACCCAGACCTGATGTTTGTGAGCGATCGGATAAACCTTCGATGCGTCAAGGGAGTATGCCCACCCATACCAAACACCCAACACCGGCCAATAATGTGTCAAGTCATGGCCGTATCTCGAACCCATAACATCCCATTTAGACGCAGATATAACTTCCAAAAAGCCAACTGGACCAAATTTCAGAAACTGTTGGATTGTGCAGTGGATACACTTGTGCCCATCCCGAGCTCCTATGATAGCTTTGTGGATACCGTAAAAAGATATTCACGACTATCCATCCCTAGAGGCTGCAACACTAATTATATCCAAGGCCTAACAAGAGCGTCGAAAGCCCAATTACAAAACTATTTAACCCTTTTCGAAGCCAATCCCCTGGGAGAAGATAAAATAGAAGCGGGCAAACAACTAATCACCTCTATAGCCGAGGCCAAGAGGGAGAAGTGGACCAAACTGATGGAGGAGCTTGACATGAGCATAAGCAGCCACAAAGCGTGTAGACTATCAAAGCGCTTAAACAACGACCCAACCCACCCAAGAGCCCATGCCAACGTAACCGCAGATCAAATAGCCGCTCAGCTCGTGAAAAATGGCAAACCAGACCAAATGCCCCCCAAGAAAACAACCAATATTAACCGAATAGAGGGTGACGAAACGATCAAACTGTCCACCCCCTTTACCATGGAAGAGCTGAACTCCGCCATAAAGAAATGCAAACCACGGAAGGCCGCTGGACCAGATGACATCTTGACTGAGCAGATCAAGCATTTTGGACTGAAAACAAAACGGTGGCTACTGGACATGTACAATGCCTGCCTACAACAATGCAAGCTTCCTAACATCTGGCGAAAAGCCAAGATCACAGCTATCCTCAAACCAGGCAAAGAAGCTAATAACCCAAAGAGCTACCGCCCGATCTCGCTGCTATGCCACACGTATAAAATTTTTGAAAGATTAATATACAACCGACTTTTACCGACCGTAGATCCAATCCTTATACCCCAACAGGCTGGATTTCGCATCGAAAAGAGCTGTACGGCACAGGTACTCAACCTAACTCAGCACATTGAGGACGGTTTCCAAGGGGGATATCGACCTCACGGCGGCATATGACACTATCAACCTCCGACTCCTGACGCAGAAGATATATCATACAACCAAAGACATCAACCTTACAAACATTATCAGAAACCTGCTCCAAAACCGGAGGTTCCGGTGGAGTTCCAGGGAAAGCGAAGTAGGTGGAGGAACCAGAGAAACGGCCTGCCACAGGGAAGCGTGCTGGCACCACTACTCCTCAACATATATACCAACGACCAACCCCTCCCTGAAGGAACAAAGAGCTATATATATATATATATATATATATATATATATGCAGACGATGGGGCAATCACATCACAAGGGAAAACATTCGAAGAGGTGGAACAACGACTGAGCGCGGCCCTAGTAGAGTTGGATTCGTACTACAAAAATAACCAGCTGAAGCCAAATCCAACAAAAGCGCAGGTATGTGCCTTCCACCTTAAGATCAAACAGGCCGACAGAAAACTACAGATCGAATGGAAGGGAGTACCATTGGAGCACTGCCCTAACCCTAAATACCTGGGCGTAACACTGGACAGGACCTTAACATTCAAGCGCCACTGCCTTAACACCAAACTTAAAGTTAGCGGAAGAAACAATATAGTCCGCAAGCTGACAAGCTCTAATTGGGGAGCCCAACCCAGGGTTCTCAAAACCTCAGCACTCGCCCTTTGTCACTCCGCCGGCGAGTATGCTTGCCCGGTTTGGTATAGCTCAGCGCACGCAAAACAAGTCGATGTCGCCCTCAACGAGACAAGCAGAATCATCACCGGGTGCTTGAAGCCAACACCCCTGAATAAGATCCACCACCTAGCTGGCATCGCTCCTCCTGCCATCCGTAGGGAAGCAGCTGCACTCCAAGAACGATCCAAAGCAGCAGCATCTGAACGCCACCCCTTCTACGGTCTCCAACCAGCCCATGAGCGACTAAAATCAAGGCGAAGCTTCCTGAGATCGACAGAAGATTACGAGGAACCTAAAACCAGAGTGGACCTTTGGGGAAAGACCTCAAACCAACATTGGATGAAGCCGAATGAAGAACTGGCACCAGGAGACGGCGAAAACTGGGAAATCTGGAAGGCGCTAAACAGACTGCGGACGGACACGGCGAGATCGAGAGATACCCTAAATGAGTGGGGCTATCCTGTGGACTCCAATCTCTGCGACTGTGGAGAACTGCAAACCACGCAACATATGTACACTTGCCCGCTGTGCCCCGCTAGATGTACCATAGAGGACCTTATAGCAGCGAAGCCGAACGCAATTGACGTCGCCCGCTTCTGGGCAAAAAATGTTTAGGTCTAGCAAATTTTTTTATATATATATATATATATATTAAGTTACGATGCTTCTGACACGAATAAATGAATAATGGTTTATTAATATATTACCCAACAGGACTAACCAAATAATAGGGTAACACAGTGACAGTAACAAAATTTCAGTTGTGTAATCTCATGCTAAATACAACTTAACTCAGTAGGAACAGAAAAAAGTTTATATGATGGCTGAATAACTAACATAACTGATATTATATAATCATTAAATATTTCTTCAATTTATTTTTGAAAAGGCTCGAATTAAGTCTGAAAATATCCAATTTATAACGAATTCCACGTTATAGTTCACACGTGATTATTCGAAAATTACCAGAATAATTAGTTGAAAATAGGCGGTGTTATAATGTTATATCTGTCGAATGTTATGGAAAAATATAATTGAAATCACGTCCGAGAGGTAGGCTCACTAAATTTTTGAAAATAGGAAAAGTAATGTCTGTGACGAGATCGTATGTCTCAATGACTTGCGGATGATTTTTTCCAAATATTTCTTTTATACCGAGTGAAAATGTATATATTCTACAATAATCTGAAAAGCGACCCTGGTTCTCCTGTAATTCATTATAATCCGAAGGAGTTTATTTTCATATATTTTTTTAAACACGGAAATACCATAAGACATTACTCATAATTATTTTTTCTTAATTTTTTTATTTTTTCAACGTTGGCCTATTTTTACTAGCAGTGCTAATATCCGACGCCGATGAGCACACTTGCCGAATCCTCTGATGTTTCCAACCGGAGGAAGGGATCATTAACGAGCTCAACATTCATCAACTTGGGACCGCCATCATAACGTCCACTCCGAAGGAGGCATAGTTATCGGTATATCTCATGCTCATTGATATAGCGCCCGCAGCTGTGAATACGCTACTACGCTGCAGTTATACGAGTTTTCAACACGAGTCGTTCCTGACAGGCACGGTACCCATCCAGGTACTAACTACGCTCGGCATTGCTCGACTTCAGATATCGATAGACTTTCAACCTGACTCCACCACAAATATCAAAACACCCCCAAACCACCCACCACAAAACACAAAGCAACCATACTAGAATTTTTTTGAGCTGGTTTTTTAGGTGTTGCGCAGGATTTTAAATCCCGCGCCACCCCCTTTTCCAGACAGTTATCTGCAAAATTTTAAATATTAAGATACGATACTAATACTTGGAATTGTTTTAAATTTTTACGAATATAAATATACGATGGTACTCCCATAAGCGGAAGCAGGAGGGGAGATATATATTAGAATTATCTTAAGGCCAAAACCGAAGATGTACTAAGCCATCGCCTACGGGCGGGGGTGCACCCTTCGCCCTTCACGAAGGGCAAGCGTGTGCTCAAACATATTGTAATTATGTATAGTAGCTTTCAAGTATGTATTTATTAGCTTAAGTCATATATAATTTCATTGTATGATAAATAAATATTTTTGGATTTTCGGATTGTCAACCTGACATAATTCATATAAATACTAAATAGTAGTGGTGCACTTTTACCATATTAGATTTGAAATAATTCATATGTCCTAGTCCTATGAGGCAAAAAGTCTCAACCATTCACACCGAAGTTTCCGGGTTTTACTAATAGGCTTTCGAGAAATCTGTGTTCACAGCACAAGTTGAGACCCCCTCCTTCATATTAGTTCAAATGTCCTGTATATTCATTCTAATCCCAATTGGAACGGCAATAAAAATAAGAGCACTACGAGGAGTGTTCATATGCACTGCCCGGCAAATGGGAAATTTATGTACTATAAGTGTTTTTACTTTCAAAGCGTTCCTGGTACAATCATAAAAAAGTTCTGGCGCGTGTCCATAGTTGCCCAGATTATTAGTAAAGGCGCTATCAAATATATTTGAGGAATAGAAGCTCGGCTAGCTGGATTAGACATATGTTATCTGAAGCCGCATGATTTACGCAGTTCACAATATTCCTTAATCAGTGCCGTGTGTTGGTGAGGTTAGGAATTATCCATTGAACATAATTTTATCAATATGGCTTTCTGGAGACCTTTCGAAACAAATAATAAAATTCAGTTGAGATAACATGTGTCTACTTTTACATGGGGTGATCAATTGCTATGATTGTAAGAATAATTAACTGAAAAAATACCACTGAGAAATAATATACCGACGCCTATGTCAAGGCGGCGAATGCATAGAGAATTCCTTCCCGAAACTTTTTATGTCGGAATTGGGATTAGAAATAATATACATATGGCACCAGATTTGTCACCGAGGAGCGTTTCTTGTTTGTCTTGTTTTACCATAAAGAACATTATTGTGACTCAAATATTTTTCCAAACAAACTCAATAATGAAATGGGCCTATAATTTGTAGCATCAGTGTTGTCACCAGATTTAAATCAATATGGTTATAACTTGTGCGATTTTCCAAACTTCAGCAAAATTTCCCTGATTCTAACACCTGTTATACAATTTATGTAGGGGGTCAAACATACTTTTCCTATATGATTCCAAAAATATTACTTTATTTTTATCTTCACGAGGTATTAGACGTTGTTGATAGTTCCAGAAGGGAGGGAGTGGAATCGGATTCATATACACTTACCACTTACTACTACTTACTTACCAACATTATAATAAAAGAGTTCACAAATAATGGGACAATCATTATGCCTCTTGTGGAATTGCATGTGTCGATGAACAGAGCTACTTTTATAGAAGATAGGTTGCCTTGAGACATAAAAACGAAAATATGCCAACCGGAATATTTTTGAAATATAAACAAGCCAGATGTTTTAATCATGCTGAGGGAATGAATTGTATTGGTAAAATACCCAGCGAAATTGTCGAACATCACCTAATTTACTAATTTACTGAGATGACATACAATCGAATCGGAAGGTTACTTAGATGAAAATTATAATGAAAAAATTCAAACAGCAAAAACAAAAAATTACCGGGGCCATCGAATGTACAATTATTTGAATATGGCAATAGAAGAAATAAAGAATTCACCATATCTGACAGTAGCCTTAATATGCATGCCTACAGGATCAGGAATTATTGTTCGAGACTGTAGCGATTATACTTTCAGATTACAAATACTACTAATAAATTAAATACTAAGTATACTGTTCTATATGGTTATAATGAAGTTAATGATTGAAAAAATGTTTCCATGTTATTAACTGGATGTAGAAAAAAATATATGCATACGAGTAAAAAGTGGTAACTGTCACTCTCGAACAATAATATTCAACTTTTTGTTCTTAATATATAAATAATATTATGTATTATTAAGATGATGCCAGTTTCATACGTGCTGCATACAATATTTTTACGTATAAGCTATGCAAAGGAAGAGTTCAAAGAAAAGCTTCTATTGATTACCACAAAAGAATTGAATAAGGTACGTTCGGATATTCCACACTTATTATCTTCTAACTCCCAACAATGTTTTGCTTTTCATTCATTCACGACAAGTGTTCGGAGTGAGCTAAGTGGAATACAAAAACTCTTCAACCATTCTGTATATAATTTCGGGATTGGATTACATCTTGTTCGAAATATTTTTTTTCTAATTTCGGATTAATGGAGATAAGACACTGGGAAAATTTTTCAATTCATTATCACAGGAAACTAATCATTTCCACGACGAAATTTAGATTAACCTAAAATTGCATTTTGAGGAATCATTTCGCTTTCCAAAATTAGCATTTTGCAGAGTGTGTACAAAAAAATTTATATTTACATCGTGCAATTTTTTATCAAAGAAAAAGTACGGGACGCCGTTAGTATCAAAAATAAGTGTTCTCATATATTTTATTATCGGGGGTAATGATTATCATCGGTGATAGCAACAAGTTAAAATCGGTTTTAACCACCAATGAATAATCATTGCACGAGTTATATCTGATGAGATAATATAATGAACAATATCATATAAAATAAACTTAACGTCAAACTGACAGACTACAATTTTCATTAGAAACAGTCGATGGTCAACATGCGGTCATAATGTAAATATCATCGATTTGATAGCCTCTGCTACTCTATTTTATTATCATCTCAGCCAATCACATTAAGGCCCCCCACAGACGATGAGATCGGTATCGCTACAAATTCCATCGTGTGTGTGGTTGTATCAGTATCCCGGTATCAGCATCACCGTCTCAATCGGTGTCGTGAAACGGCGATACCACGTGCATGCGAATGATGTTTCACGATTCCGTCTCAGCATGTGTGGAGATGTTGATACTTGATACAAATCACATATACTTGTATCGCCACTTGTATCGCGACATGTAGCGATACCGATTTCATCGTCTGTGGGGGCCTTTAGTCGTAAATGTACCATGTGACACGTAAATTATATTCTCACAAAAATATATTTGTTCGGACTATATTCCCGTTATCCCCTTATCCTGTCATCCCATTATCCCGTTTTTTTGTTATCCCGTTATTCCCGTTATCCCATTTTCCTGTTATACCGTTTTTTCTTTATCCCGTTATCCCGTTTTCCCGTTATCCCCTTATCCTGTCATCCCGTTATCCCGTTTTTTCGTTATCCCGTTATTCCCGTTATCCCGTTTTCCTGTTATCCCATTTTTTCATTATCCCGTTATCCCGTTTTCCACTTATCCCCTTATCCTTTCATCCCGTTTTTTCGTTATCCCGTTATTCCCGTTTTCCTGTTATCCCGTTTTTTTTTTAACCCGTTATTCCGTTTTCCCGTTATTCCCTTATCCTGTCATCCTGTTATCCCGTTTTTTCGTTATCCCGTTATTCCCGGTATCCCGTTGTCCTGTTATCCCGTTTTTTCTTCATCCCGTTATCCCGTTCTCAATTTATCGTACTACAATTATTATATTCGATTGCCATCTTGCAACCCTATTGCGGATCTGTGGATAAAATCAAATAAAATAAAAATCGCGATGGAAAAATAGGGGTTGATCGTAGAAGGGTGAAAATTTAGGGTTGTATGTATTTTTGAATGCTGTATCATAAAAAAATGAAAAAAAAGATTTTTATCTAAAAAATAAAAATAAAGGGGTGGACTACCCTTAACATTTAGGGAAATGCAAAATAGATGTCCGATTCGCAGACCTAACCGATATGCACACAAAATTTCATGAGAATCGGTCGAGCCATTTCGGAGGAGTTTAATTACAAACACCGTTTCACGAGAATTTTATATATTAGATATATATATATATATATATATATATATATATATATATATATATATATATATATTCATTCAAGTGCTCAACCTCAACCAGTAGAACCATTTATTTATAAAACATTACCATATGTAAGAGAACTAACTTCCAAACTGACTAATGTGTTTAAATTAGATAAACTACGCATTGCTAACAAAAATATTAAAACTATTGCAAGCCTTTACACTAGAACTAAAGCCCCTTTAACGATTTATGAGAAATCAAATGTCATATATAGTATTCCTTGCCTTAACTGTGATAAAATATATATCGGGCAGACCGGTAGGAATTTAACAGGTCGCATAGCATCTCATAAGAGTGATTGTAAAATTAAAAAAAACAGTTGTGCATTAGCTGAACATAATATAAACTCTAATCATTTTAGTAATTTCAACAACCCTTCCATTTTAGCAGTAGAGAATAACTTCCACAAAGGAATTTCCTTGAAATGGTGTTCATAAAAATGAACCTAATAGCATGAACAAACGATCTGATATTTCCAACCTTAGTGTCATTTACAATTACTTGTTGAAACTTGATTCCAATTGAAGTTTTGAAAGTTAAAAAAACTGCTTAGTATTTCTTGATTTTTTCTCTCATTTAATAATTTTTGTCATATAGATTGGTACTATTCCTTTTGTTCTGTGGACAAAACACATGTTTCTCCCATGACATTTCAACTTTGACATATGACACTTGACACTTCATGTCATGCATTACTTGTCATCCACCATTTTCCTTTTTCAGTCATGCTTTAACCATGTGGTAATTTTTGTACTTGTCAAATTTTAAATTAAGTTTCTTAAACAATATGTGCGTTTGCAATTGTTTAATTTTTATATATATTACTAGTAGTGTTTCATAGTGATATGATTTTGAAAACTACCTTAATCACAGCTGTCTTGATAATGAAAATAAACATTTTCGAAAGCTTGACTAAATAAGAAAGAGTTTTTCTTTTCTCATTGGCCATTAAATTTGACTGCAACCTCAAGGAATATCCTTTCTACAAAGTTTATTTCAAATTCATAGTTATTTTCAACTAGTCCAGTCACGAGACTACCCTTCTTCTATATATATATATATATATATATATATATATATATATATATATATATATATATATAAATATATAAATATATATATATATATATGAAAGCATCAAATTATAGATAGTGACACCTATAATCTGTGTGTTGAAGCTTAAACCTGAATTTTAATGACACGAAATTTCGTGCACATTAATAGGTCACCAACAGATGTCAGCATAGGCCAATCCACGACACCAATAGTCCTCCTAGTGCGTTCTGAGTAACGCAAAACAAATAACGAGAGAAAGAGAAATTTGTTAAGAATCCAAGAGAGCCCACCATCCGCCAACAGCTGTTTCATGGTTTCCCAATCATCAGGACGGCTTGTGGTCTCTTTCAAATTCGTATCAAATATCTCATAGTGCTAATACCTACCGGCAAGTACGAATATGTGAAAAGCATCAAATTATAGATAGTAACACCTATAATCTGTGTGTTGAAGCTTAGACCTGTGTCACTATCTATAATTTGATGCTTTTCACATTTTTGTACATGCCGGTAGGTATCAGCACTATGAGATATTTGATACGAATGATGGCTCTCTTGATTCGTAAAATTTCTCTTTCTCGTTATTGTTTGCGTTACTCAAAGCACTGATACGACTATTGGTGTCGGGGATTCCTATGCTGACTCTGTTATGACTATTTATTAATGTGCACGAAATTTCGTGTCATTAAAATTCCAGTACAACAGGACTAAGTTTCAACACACAGATTATAGGTGCACTATCTATAATTTGATGTTTTTCACATTTTCGTACATGCCGGTAGGTATTAGCACTATGAGATATTTGATAAGAATTTGAAAGAGACCACAAGCCGTCCTGATGTTTGGGGAACCATGGAACAGCTGTTGGCGGATGGTGGGCTCTCTTGGATTCGTAACAAATTTCTCTTTCTCTCGTTATATGAAAATGAGCTTTTGAGTTCTACTACTAGATGGCGCGAACGCCATGTAACCTATTCCTGCGACGTGGCAACTCTGTTGTTTACAATGCATAATGAAAAGTAAACCAATGTTTAGTTGAAACATTTGCGGTTGGCAAAGTCGGCAATACACCATTGGTGAGATCTAACATATACGTCTAAGCTCTTATCTTAAGGCACGCCCAGATACGCCCCTGGGCCCGACAGCTGTCACTCATTTTTATTACAATAAGCAGATATAAGTTGAAGTGAAATAAATGTACGTTTCGTCTGACCATAAGATGTATTTGCCCACTTCGCCATCCGAAAACGACTGCACTATATAACTGAAAATGATATGAGAACAATTACTTTTGACACGAACTGCACCCCATAAAAAAGTCACACTTTGATAGAATATTATAATAGTCTATTGAAGAATATTTAAATGTAAATTTTTTGTTGACCTTTTCGAATCTAGCAAAACCAAATACAAAATAGAATATTTATTACATTGATAGTCGCTCAAAGCATACCAGATTTAATGAAAATATAACTGCATACACTATTATCATTAATACAAATAATTAATATTCTCTAGACGTGACGCCCTGCTGTTCTTCCGCAATAATATAAATCAGCGCTATTTCGGGTGACGTATTCATTCCAAACACGAAATGACATTGAAACTGTGTCGGGATATTATGCCGGCCGAACAAAAGATATTCTTATTTCCCGCCATACCTCCAATTTTTACACCGACGATCCTATCTGAATATTCATGTGTTATCTGCTACTAGTATTTCCTATATACCTTTTCCTTATTTATTTGTAACATCCAATCAGTGACCTTGTTGCATCGCATTGGGTTAGTAGCTAAATATTACCTGATCATACGAGGAACATTTCATTTGGCGAGAACATGGCATACCAATTAATTTTGCTACAGTTAATGAACCTAAATTCACGAAATAAAATGCCCAATAAATCCGAATTCACTTTATTACTACATCATTAAAGCAGACCGGCAGCAATTATTCATAGATTTATTATACAGAGGTTTACGTCATCGGAAATTAAAAACAAATGTAATATTGATTATACGAGTTCTGTTTCAGTATACAGTGTAGGAATAGGCTAAAAAAAGGATATATAGCAAAAAAAATATACAAATAAATGTGTAAAAAATTGTTCTTGTTTTAAGATAATTCTCTATTTATACTAAGAGATTATTCAGGGTGAAAAATAGTAGGAAGATCAAAGTATGGAATTCGATATAAATACTTGGCTTATTATCAATCCAAACAGCTGTATTCGATTGCATATTTTTATTTGATCATTGGACGTGAGACTGGGCGCTTCTAAGATTCCATAAATTTCTCGATTTCAAGGAATATATCGAATCTTTCTAGTTGCATTACTCTATGAAGTTTGAGCATCAATGGTTTTGCATTAGATTAACATATATGAAAAACATCAGAGCTTAGCAAAGGGATAAGTATCCTTCAGAATACTGAGCACCAAGTTCAGAATCATCATCTACTCTCACAAAAACAGGTTTTCTCATGTTAAAAACCTAGCGTTCGTAAAGAAAATTTTTACGATAGCTCCTTATCCATATTATTCATATTCTGAAATAAAATCACGTTTAGTGCTGCAATACTCCTTAAAGCCGGGTACTGACTTGAATGTGCCTGCGTTGAGTCGAGGCGCATTCATATGCGTGTGTATCGACTCGGTACATTTGTTCAAATATATTTCCCCGCACGCATGTGTATTATTTCAGACCTTTCCGGTCATTCGTGTGTACAAGTAATGGTAGAATGTATTATTGATGGTGCTGCTTATAAAGTGATTTCAAATTTACTGAAAAAAGAAAAAATGAAAAAATTAAAGCTATTCTCGATCCATGAAATATATAGAACCCGAAGATATTTGGGGGTCTCTAAACTTTTACGGCAGTTGCATTCCGAACAGTTTCAGAACTTTGTTAGGATGTTGTCAGAGGATTTCGAATATTTAATTAATACTGTAATCGCCTTTCATTCTGGCAAAAGTCGGCGCGAACTGTCAACCGCTCCGGTTCATTCTATTGGTGCTCCGTTATGGCCATGGGCGTGCATGTCATTTTAACACCAAAGTACAATGCAAACTAAGATACTTCTCGCCACTGTCACTGCCACTGCGCATATAACTTCTTCGCCAGAATAAAAAACGATTGCAGTAGCATTGAACCAAAAAAAATTTAAAAAAAACATTTTTTTTTAAACAATATTATTTTATTTGATTTAAATCATGTGTTTTCTGTTCGTTCAAAAAGATGATTTAGAAGATTAAAAACATGTTTAAGACAAATTTTTTGGTTACCAATTTTTGATTTGACAACATTGCTATGATGCATGCATATTCTACTCAGTACGCGGCTTTAGAGATTCATTATTATTCATAGCTGATAAGGCTGAGCGCTCGACTGACCACTAGCAGGGACGTACTCGATACACTGAAATTTTCAGACAAGATGATATGTTTAATCGACGGCTTGTCCTGATTATTGTAAGCAAATTAGTTTAAAACATAATCAAAACCTAATACAAAAAGGTTAAAAATAAATCAAATTAGTCATAACTATGAAATTAAGTGGACAAATTTCAATTCGCGCATTGAAATGTAATAAAGGAGACAATTTACGTATTTTCAAATCCGTACCTGGAAACCTCAACCCTATTTCTATCAAAGCTCGCACTTCGAAAAATGGGCCATGATAACGGTATCGGATTAGCGTTTATAATGAGTCTCTAAGATTTGTGGCAAAGGTATACCATAGGTTTTACAATGGGTTAGAACAAAAGGTACTCTAGCCAGTGTCCATCACAAAATATAATAGATATACACTATGGATAATCAAGTGTTTAACCAGACCACTGTAGAATGCATGTTTTCCTTCCTACTACTGCGCCTCGGGCGATAGCGCGTTCAGCCGTCCCAATTCAGGATGTCAGAATCGAAATGTCAACGTAAAGGTATGTACAATCTTGCGAGCCGCGCACTTCGAGCAGCGCGCGCGCTGCGCGTACGCTGCTCCTCGAATTTTCGCTGAAATTATAAATTTCAACGAACCTACTGCGATCCATAGGAAATCCATGAACATTCGGCTGTTATTTTTGCATTGAAGTTGTAATCATGTAAAGTGATCCCTATGTTGAAGATTCCACTGAAGAGATTTGTATTGATAAGATTTATTGAATTTTCTTCTGACCATTCCATAATTATCACTCAAAAGGCACAAAACAGTAATCACATACACACGAAAAACAACGATCCTCTCACGCCCCTCACCCTCACATACAGCGTTCGTCGAAAAAACTGACAGGAGATGGATCGTGGCGCGCCGTTCGCGCGCATTTCCAGAACCCTGTACTAATCTAGAGAACATGCTGAGCACGCTCGGAGCGCGCGACGAGCAGCTCGCAAGTTTATACGTACCTTAAAGGTAAAAAAAATCGATAAACCTTATTAATACTTATCGTGACAAATCTCTACTGTGGGATCCTCAAAAGGATCACTTTACATAATTACAACTTCAATGCAAAAATAACAACAAAATGTTCATGGATTTCCTATGGATCGCGGTAGGTTCGTTGAAATTTAGAATTTCCGCGAACATTGGAGCAGCAGCGTACGCGCAGTGCGCGACTCGCAAGTTTGTATGTACCTCAATAAAAGTGTATTTCTAGCTTATCAGGAATGAGATTCTGTTTACCAGAATATATTTGCTATAATAAATGTAACAAATCATATATCTTCTGAAAATAAGTTATCTGGTTCCTTTTTTGCCATAAAAAAAAACTCTAAAAACAAATAAACATTAGAAATATAATGTACTGAAGGTTCTGATAAATCTCCTTCGTGTGCCAAACAATAGCCAGATCTGTGAAACAAAGATATTATATCTGAGTAGATTTGGCGTTTGGCACTCACTTGGATAATTTTCCCTCTTCATTCATCAAGATCTCTAGGTCTCTCAAATTCGTGTCGATAAGCGGATTCTTTCAGATATGCCCAAAGAAAGAAATCATTCAGAGATAAATCTGTTAATCTGGTAGGCCACATGATCGTACTACATTCAATAATAATAATAAATGGTTCTATTGGCTACATGACATCTAGGTAATCCTACAGCCAAAAGGCAGAGTTAACGCTTGCTCGTACATGAGAGTATAAACAAGCATTCTCTTACACTCCACCTTCAAAGAGAAAAAAGAAAAAAACAAACAATTGAAATATTAAACCATCAAAGAACGTAGTTCGGAGACATTATGTAACTGCCCGTGCATTATGACTTGAACAACCGTTTTGTTGAAACCAAATATCCTCAAAATTAAGAGGAAGTTCTTCCATTTAAATTAATTTGGTCAGCAATTTGTCGGCTCGCACAAGATTCGGTGGCTTCAACAGCGGCACAGACATATATTCCTCTATTTTTACGCTCTTCATTAATTGGCTTCACACGTGGTTCATCGATATTTTTACACGGAGTTCTGAACACATCCACATTTCTCAAACTGTTGAATAAATCGAACAATGGTGGAATGTGATGAAATTGGCCTATTTTCAAATGCAATAATAAACAAATGTATTGTTTCTTCAATCGAGTGACCCCCAAAATACCACTCTAGGTAAAATTAATATTCGCATCTCCGTCAAAAAATCGTAAAGACACCGTTCACGTTA
Source organism: Gonioctena quinquepunctata (assembly GCA_018342105.1). Taxonomy (NCBI): domain Eukaryota; kingdom Metazoa; phylum Arthropoda; class Insecta; order Coleoptera; family Chrysomelidae; genus Gonioctena; species Gonioctena quinquepunctata. The sequence continues at coordinate 167,815 of JAFIRS010000575.1, read as the reverse complement.
GAGTTAAACGGACCATAAACAGTACGCGTCACGCCTCTGACGCGACGCCGCGCCATGCATAAAAAATAATACTCTACTTCTCTCTTCGCGACGCACCGATTCGATATCATTCATATAGCCGGCACACGTGCTAATAATAATCGCAAGACCAAGATACAAAGCCCCGTTGAGGGTAAGTAAAATCTGCCCTCCTGGCCCCGTGGAGTTTGTCAGTACTATAGTGAGGCCTGGAGTGTTATTTATTCACTGATGCTAGCATAAGGTGGCGCCCTAGGCAAATCCGAAATCCATAAAGAAGCGCCAAGATTTGCTTGTGGAAGGAAAATACCCCTTCAATATTCCATCTTCCTTTGTGTACATTTTAGAACTTATTTCATTTGTATCGTTATGGGCTTACCTTGCATTCGCTACTTTGAATATAGTGTTTGCAACTGAGACTGAAAACAACAACAACAAAAATAGGAAGGGGAAACATTATACATCGCGAATATCTGTTATATTCTGTGCTAGTACACATGCTGGAATACCTTTCATTCTAACCCATTGTATATCCTATAGTCCGCGATTGTATTTCCGAATCTGTATAATAGCATTCTAGGTTCGAAAAGTTGGTGATAATTTCACAAAAGGAGCAAAAGTGAATCTGGATAGTTTATACAGGGTGACCCAAAAAGTCATCTCTTGGAGGGCTAAACAGAATATAGAACTATGACCTTAGTAAAAAATTGTTACTTTTTGAAATATTGACACAGTTTGGGAAAATCGATAGCTAAGATAAGTTTTTTGTGTGCACAACTACAAAACACCATATTTTAGTATTCTAATTTTTGTTTCGCAGCCCTGAATACCTCTGTTATTGATCATAGTCCAAAATAAACAATTCGTTATCATATCTAATAAAATAATTCCAAATCCCTAGACAATACCAACTCCAATAAAAAACATAAAGAGTAGGTATGACTACAAGAACAATATGAATGCGAAACGATGCACAGCAAACGGAGTAGCGTAACATACTGCCAAACACAACAGATATGCAGCCCATGTTAAACGGTGTCAATACCTATCTCACTCTAAGTCACCTTAAAGCATGTCGAAGAGCTTAGCGTGTTATTTTGTAGAGTGTGAGTGTATGAGTTCATGAATCGGAAAAAATGTTTTCAAGGGCTATTCAGGGTTCCGCAATAAAAATATGAATCTGAAAATATTGAATTTTGTTTTCGAGGGCAGCTGTAATTTATATGGATTCTAGCTCTACTTCTATTATCTAATCTATACAAATAGAATCGATCGACAAAACTGGCCAAGGACAGTAACGGGTTGATCCGTGAAGATGTACATGAAAACAATCCTTTGCAACATGGAATATAGACAACTCCTTGGTTGTGGTGAAAATAAACTAGAAGTTCCATTTACGCAAATGGCGATCATAAAATTCCGCATTAACAGTGACTTCAGATATATCCCTAAGAATAGAATTCAACAAAATCATTAAAATACTCCAGTTTTCAAAAAAATATTGATATTATATCAGATGATTCTCATAATCACTAATTTAGGCTTGTAAAATATTCTAGCTTATTGAAAAGGACAAAACTATTCTATTGACTGAATAACATATATGTTGGTTCAAGTTTATCATTGCATCTGTAATAAATACCAATTTGTTCTGAATACAATTTTTAGTTGAGACAATCAAATCATTATCGTTATTACGAAATATTTTTTATGTATATAAAAATGAGTATTTATGTACAATTAAAAGTATTCCCTGTTGCAGAAAAGAATATTCGAAATAAAGGCAAAAAAGCAGTTTCAGTGCTAGAAAAATTTAGCAATTACTAGTTGATTCATTACATTACAAACTTTCTTTAGATTTTGACTTGATATTGATATGTTCACATAGTTCGGGCGATAACAGATTTTATTAAAGTTTCATATGATGATCAGTCGAAATAACTTCGTCAATAGCAACCAGTAATAAATGTCTTTACGAATTGTTAACTTGCGAAGTTTTGATGAGACTGAAATATTTTTCCACCGGTTTTAGTGGAAATTGCAAAAATGACATAGAAATTAACTTGTTACCAGATTTAACATTATTGTGCCGAAATAGTAATTCCAAATTTTCAGTTACATTTTCAACTTACAAAGTATAGGTTTTTGAACAAATATCGCTCTTAATACAAAAATAACTTTTATTTATGCATTTTTGATTGTCCTATATATTATTAAATGTACACCATATATTAGTCATAAGCTCAATAAATAAAGCTATGAGCTATACCACTATCAGCTGTCAGCTGGCTTCCGGTCAAGCCAACTAATTTTCCAGATCAAGCTACAATGTAAGCATTACCACAATTCTATCCAAAATACCACCCACTTTCTAATTTATTGGTCTGACAGTTTTCAATTTGAGAACGGATTATTTTCATAAACAAATGTTGTTTCTATAATGCTTATTTATATTTGGGTGTCATGGAATTCTTAGTACGACTGCTAAATTTATTCCTTTGAATGAATGTGCGAAATTATTATGAATTACTGAAAATCAGCTGATAAGTAGGTCAATAACGAAGGAAGTTTTCAATTAACCTTTCTCAACGTGGGCTTTTCATAGTAATTTTCTCGAATGGGAGTTGGAAACAGATGCTGGGAATTGTCGCCTTCCAAGATATTAGACTTGCGGATTTATGATCGTTAACATTTATATCACGAACAATGGAAACATGAATGGGGAACTTTATCAAATTTTCAGTGTTGCCACCACCGAATATTTGACCCTGAAACTACTGACACTTTTTCAGCACTTCTTCAACTGATGATTCCGTACACCCTGAACTATTATTATATATAATTACAATTATTAAGGGAATTTCTAGATATTTATTATAGTACCGATAATAAAATCATCGATAGAACGTTCGTTCTATAATCTATATATGAGTGCGGTTCTGTTATCAATAGGGTGCGGTTATATCATCGATAAGGGTGTTGTTCGAGCCTCGCTACGGTACCTTTTTTTATCAGCGATGAGGTTGACCTGAATCTAAATCATTTGACTCTTTAAAATCGAATTGTTCAGTGTGACTAAAATGTCATCTGTGTGATTGAAATATTTGTCTCAACATAATTATTTATTTATTCCTATTCTCAATTATTGCCATTTTTTTAATCCGTGAAATGAATCTTATGCCAATTTTAGTTGACCATGCCATTTATCGATTTGAGGATTATGGATATTTAATTACTAGTGAGGCTTCTTTTCATTCATATTCAGGCGTTATCACAGAAAAAACTAGAATGGAATGATTAATGAAAAATGGGTTATTTAGATATATACATTTTTTTGCGAAATATTAGTTATCTGTTTTTTATGGTTTAGATTCATAGAAAAATGCCCAAAAAAAACATCGTTAGAGACCGGGACCGCATTATTCAAACAACTTTTTATCCTGCATAAGAATTTCAGATGTGTTCTAAATAAAACGGATTATATTTAGTTAATAAGAATAATAAAGAATATTGACAGATTGAAAAGTTAATGTGACCCAAATTAAACAAGATTTGAAATTATACATCGAATAACACATTCATCACGATATTTTTCCGGCCTGAAAAAACATGAGTGATACATAAAGTAAATATCACGGATGTAGATATTATCTGGACATTTTCACTCAATAAATTGGCAGCTCCGTACAGTTATACAAAAATAAGTTTATTACATTTTTCAACAGAATTTATTCACGCTGGCTACGATTATTCGTGCATTTTTGTGTTTTCTGCATATTTTCTTTCCTGAAAATAAATTCCTTATTATTTTCAGATAAATATATGGCAAGAATTATTGGTTTTTAATAATACTCAAACAAATTATATCAGAAATAAGATAGACGAAAGAAAGTACTTAAAAAAGGAAATTTGAAATATCCAATATTCCGTAACTGAAATTATATTCTTTTCTCATCACCTCAGTACAGTTAATTCATAAAAAATTACATTGTTTGTTCCATTATCGTTCGGGCGTTTTTGTTCGGTCGGGAGTTCTGTTCCTTTTTTGCATATAATTTATCATAAGTATGTATGGAAATAGCAGTAGGAGCCAAAAGCGAGTATTCATAGGAATGAGGAATGGACATGTACTTTTTATATGACTGCAACTTTATAACTCTTCATATGGCTCACTAGACTGACTGCAAATTCTCCCTAAGGCAACTGGCTTCGAACAATCAGGTTACTCTGATGTGGGTGCCAGGTCACAAGGGAATCAAAGGCAATGAAGAAGCAAAGCCTTGCCGAGGAAGGCGCAAACACTCAATAATTTTTTGGCCCGGAACCCTTTTGTGGCCTTTCCAAAGCTCACATCAATGAAGAGTTTCGGCGCTGGGAAGCTGACCAAATTAAAACCCACTGGAATAGGTTCCAAAGTAAAGACTAGCGAAAAGGCTTCTCAGCCCATCGCCAAAGAAAGCTGAACAGCTTCTCGAGTTGGACAAGAAAGACTTGAAACTGATAACGGGACTGCCCACCGGACATTGTCCTCTGAGGTATAACCACAAAAAAATTTATAGATCAGACAGTGAACTGTGCCGTTACTGCGGGAACTTCTCTGAAACTGCAGAACACCTGATTTGTGACTGCCAAGCGCTGTTCTGCTAAAGGCTTAAGTTCCTCGAAGAGGTTAAACTAACGCCATCAGACATCAGAAACTTAGCTCCCAGGAAACTGATATGCTTCGTGAGGAGTCTCGGAATCCCGGGACTTGAATAGATGAAGGGTAATGTATAAAAGACCTTACAGGTCGAGGCACGGAGAGGCTGAAGAGCCATATCGACCCCTCTACAACCTACAATCTACATATGGCTCACACATGCAACGCTAATCAACAAAATCCAACAGTTTCTTCTCGTTCTGTGATGCACTAACAACAAAAAAACTCATGGCGGATTTCTTCAAATGAAGTCACTGGAATTTTAGTAGTTTTATTTTCTACATTGAATAGATCAAGTGCTTGATATATTTTGTCACCCAGTAAAATATCCTTCAAACCCCGTTATGTCCAAAATGTGTATTTCAACTTGCTTCCATATTTTTACCCGAATTCAAACCTACTTACTTCATTAATTCATTCATACTTTCTGTTGATGTATTGTGTGTCAATACACTTCATTACATAAGTGGATCAGGGGCTCATATTGTTTTTATAAATCGATATTTTAAAGAGTAACTTTTGAGGATTTTTCTGTAGCTGAACTGAACTGTAGCTTTCAGGAACTACAGTATTTGAAAAATAATAATATTGTACTACATACAATCTCATCATGAGAAGGAAACTCATTGTTTGTTGAGAAATTTGAAGTACACAAAGATAGACGACGAGACCGGTCTAAATTCATTTCCGTTCGAAAAAGTCAGCATGGAATTCCGGAAACTATTCGATTTTCCATGGATACTCATTGATTTCCCTGACTTTTCAAAAAGTTTTTGAATTCCCCGACTGTTTCCGGTTCTCTAGGTGTGGGAAAAGGACAGCTTGGGAAAAATCAGGACAATCAATTAGGGTTCAGTGATCAATCAGTCGGGACAGACGATTCATGTAGTCTTAAAATGTAGAAGATTCAGAATCCAGTCAATCATTCGGTCGGCAGTCAAATCAGTCAACTAATTGAGTTGATATGATATAACTCATTGTATCCTCAACAGTGTTAATGAAGTTGGCTTCAAATCATCTCATAATCAAGTCAATTCTTCAGAATAATACGACCAGTATTCAATAAAGATTATCGGAAGTTCACGTAATTAATACCGAATGCAAATTTAACCGAAAATAGATTAATATGAAGACATGCGGATGAAATAAAATGCTAACGGAATAAAAACGTAAAGCTTATAATAAACACAAAGTAATAGTTTAAGTGTGCAGAGATCCTTGAAGGCAGACAGTAACCAACATGGCAATCATAGCTGTATCATAGCTATTTTATCACTCAGACAGTAACCTGAACGAATTGAATCAAGTATCAATTCAGATCTTTCCCGCAATCAAGCAGTGGCTAACTCCTAATACCCTAAAGTGTAACGAAAACAAAACGGAATGTATTATTTCCTCAACAAAAAATATTGTTACTCATGAGAAATCAGTTAAACTCCTTGGCATCCATATTGATCAATCCTTGAAATGGTCAAATCATACCGAAATGCTGTGTAGAAACTTGTCGACACAAACTTTTCTATTAAGGCAAATCAGCTCTTACATAAGTCCTGGGGTACTACGCACAACCTATTTCGCGCTTTTTCATCCTCACCTATCATATGGTACATATCTATGGGACAACTCCCCTTCCTCAAATCCGGTTTTCCTGATGCAGAAACGGGCAATTAGGATAGTTGCAGATGCAAATTATAAGGACTCTTGTAGACCCCTATTTTCAAGCCTACATATTATGACTCTTCCAGCCGTGTACATCTATCAGTCTCTTGTAGAAATACACAAAAAGAATCAACAATTTCAGACTCACAGAGATATTTATTGCTATCAAACAAGAAACGCCAACAACCTTGTTGATAAATTATATAGATTGGAAATTTCAGCTAAAAATAGCTTGGACATAAAACTTTATAATAAACTGCCAGAGGAAACCAGAAACCTCTCAATTTATAAATTCAAGAAAATAATGAACAAAGTACTTTCCACGAATACTATATATAATCTACATGATTACTTCAGTTTACCAAATTCCGTTTTCCGCACATAGATTTTAACTATTTGTGTTATTATACTTTCATATATTTATTCAAACCTCATTGTGTTATATATTATTGTGTACATGTTTTTTTGTGTTTTCTAGTATGTGTATGTAAGTGTATATGTGTTCACATTGACTTGTATGGACATATGACTGTGCGTCTTAGACATGTATTTTTTTTCAATGACTTGTGTAAAGATTTTTATAATCAGCTTCACCAAATGAACTCTACTCTACTATAACAAATAAGAGTATTGTTGTAATTATATTTGGCAACTAACATGTATCACTGAAAAACTATGTCATTATCACGTTTTAATGGTCCTTATTGGCAAACAATATTGTGATATATATTACCATTCATATCACAAACAGTCTATGAAAGTGAACAAATGAAATTAAAAGTACTGAAAATCTCAGATCCTAAATTCCATAAACAGAATTTAAACATTCTCTTTAACCTTTACTTAGAAAATTCAAATCCAAAAACTTTACTTAATAACATTCTATATGATACTTCGTCTCACTTAGAAGTACTAGCCTTAAACAGTAATAACTCGAACATTGTCTCAAACAACAATGAATCTAACACTACCATATATAAGAGAGATCACTCCTAAACTCTCCAGATTATTTCACAATCATGAAAAATTTAAAATATCTTATAAAACAGTTCTAACAATCAGATCAATTTATTCTAAAGTTAAAGATAAAACTCCATTACTTTCAATGTCAAATGCAATTTATAGTATTCTTTGTTATGGTTGTAATGAACAATATATTGGTCAAACGCAAAGATCATTATCGAACAGAACAATTTCTCATAAAAGTGACTGCAGATTGCATCCTGAAAAATGTGCTCTGGCAGAACATGTGGATAAATTCGACCACCAGACCATTTGACCACCAGTGAAAATGCTAGTGACAGAGTCAAATACATCTAAGAGAACATTCTCGGAAATGGCTTTCTCAAGAAAACAATTATATAAATAAAAAATCAGATATTGACCATTTGAGTGAGATCTACTCTTATTTATGGTCTTTAGATATCAATCAAAATTGACAACAATGTAATATCAAATAATAGTTCTTTTTAACATTACCGCCACCTGGTAACATCAGTTGGTACTAATCTAAAAGTACTGTAACTCGAAAAACTGTCAACTCTTTAAAACGCTCCACCTTCGGTGTCGCGTTTTAAACAGTTGACAGTTTTTCTCGTCTAATTGCTAGGCAACAGTTTCTCATTAAACAACCCAAATTTAGCCGATAAAATACAAACCTCTCGTGCAATTATAAGTGAAAATAAAAGTGACATATTGAAGAGGCTTCTGAAAAATATTAAGGTGATTTTCGCCCCTACATGTTACCTCTCAAGAAACTTAAGTGAACTAATACACCTAAAAAGTTAAAATTACTATTGAATCGTTCAATGAAAAATATACCAACTTTAATTTTATTTATTAAATTATTATTTTTGCAGGTGTTTTACCATTTTCTGGAAAATCTTATCTTTAAGACAATGAATAAATTAATATTTGAGGGGCATGTTTTAAACGTTCATGGTCGTATTGTTTATGCTTCTATGTAAAATTTTATATCTCCAAGACTTAAACCCTTATTACACTATGCATTTTTCGTGCCTATTTTTCTGCTTATTTTCATGGCTATTTGTTGGCTAAAGTTCTCCAAATAACTAGCACTATTACATCGTGCCTTTTTTGATGATTGTTTCAGGCGCTAATTTCAGAGCTGCAAACCTAAGGAAAATTGACATTTACCTTAAATGATTAAGTAATTTAGTATACCTGGACTATTTGTTTCAACTTTTTCCTTACCTGGTTCAAGATTTTTTCTTCTTTTCTGTCATACTCAACAAAACGAAAAGTATGTGATTAATTTCATTTATTTGTTGGTTATGTCAAGTCCAATAAATAATTACTGTTTTGGCAAACCTGACATTTCCACAAACGTCCTTGAAATCCCCTCCATTCAGGGGAAAAAATAGAACCACTCCTATGTATTTTCATGCCTGAAACAATCAACAAAATAGTCTCGCGCGCATGCGTATTTGTTCAAAATTTCAGCCACCGGCAGACAAATAGGCACGAAAAAGGCATAGTGTAATAAGGGTTTTATCGTTTGGGAGTTACAGTCATGGGTCATGCTGTAAATTCCATTTTTATTATATTATGATAGCACGAAAGGAAGTATACAACCAAAATAACGACGAAGCGTTCAAGAAAATCGATTTATCAAACGGCATAAGTGACAAACGACAACATGACTTTGAATGCCTTCAATAATATTTATGAAAACACAAGAAAGTAACTGAAACAATGGGAACAGTGCCTTGCTGAATTTAAACATCGAGCAAGTCGCGTATATAATTGATGGAAAATGAATGGAATGACAAGTTTGTGAACTGAACAGGTCGCCACATTCCACCACGTCTGCGCAATCTAAATATAGCATTCGCAAATAAGGCCTTATTGTCTTTTTATGCATGCAACTTATAAATAGCGTATCTGCTGGGTCTGTGTCGACGTCAGTACGCAATTAACAATTTATTGTTATTTCTTTTAATTTTCACATATTTCATTCTGGAAGAATGTAATTCTCTGAGAGAAAAAACAGAGAAAGTATTTCCGAATCAATAGAAACTGCATGTCACTATGGAAGTATAGAACTAATAATAATATTTATCCTTATTAACGAAAACGAAGAATGGGCTATTTTGAGTATTTCCTGATTTTTGATGGCGCATTCGTTTCTGAGCAACCCACATTGCATCTGCCCATGTTCCCTATTAAACCAAGATCCGACTGCGTGATTACTACCCCTATCTGGTAATGAAACCAAAAGTATTTTCTAGAGATGATTACCAATATAAGTTTATGTCAATTACCCCTCATTTGGTAATAAGAAAAGTTATGGTTCATATCAAAGAGAGATATATAGAGAAATATGGGTTGCCGTTTCTCACTTGGCCGCAACTCTTGGCAACCAGGTATAAACAGTATAAAGTTAAACCATTTACAAATGCAGAAGCATAAGAAACAAATTTCGAAGTCTTGAAGCGGTATACTTTAAGCAGCATAGGCGAAGATAACTAATTTTATTTAGATATTTGAATATTTTAAAAATACGTTGAAATAAAATAATATGCCATAAGCGAGGAAGTATGTATTAATAGGCAATGCTATCATAATTTCATTTTTCTAATATCGAAAAAAAAACATATTTTCCAACAAAACACAACAGAACTATGGAATATTTCAAAACCTATTTCGATCCCAGACCAGAGACGTTACTGGCTTTTATTTATTAAGACCTCTTGAAACACAAATATAACTGGGATGTATGAGTTTTCTTGGCCTCTCAACGTATCGACACACCTACAAGCATCATCATTGGCTTGCGGTCCGTTTTGATTGGCTCAGGCGAATCTGCTGTAGAACTAGACAGCTGTCACTCAAACCCACGTTGACTTTCGGTTATTTTGATATTCCGTTTGGCGACGGAGAATGTTTACGAGTAGTACACATTATTTGTCGTTCCGTTACTTCGCATATACGCTCGTGTAAGCGAAGTGAGTTTTGGATTTGCTCCTTATAGAAACAGCTTCTGCAATTGAAAATGGTTAAACTACCAATTTGTTGAACTTCTACACTCATTACGTATTTTATTGTATGAAGTTATCATAAAATAAGTAATTATCAAAAGTTAATGAGAAACCTCAGTAATGAATAGTAAATAAAATGTAAAAATTAATTTCGCAGGTAACATATTAGAATACATTCATTTTATTTGGGTTTTCGGCAATCGGTTACTATTAATTGAACATTTTAAATATGAATTAATCAATTTGTTCACTATTGGAAACATAAGCTGAATTTGATGTTTATTAATGATACTGAAATTAGCAGATTTCTGGATTTTTTGAACAAATTCTTATACCTATCAAAAATATATAAAAATATGCACATGTAAAAAATATAAATATCACATTTTCAAAATATTTTATTTATTGAAAAAACAAGAAATTATCAGGTGTCGGCTAACATAGGTATCATTATTCATTATTTAATAACGAAATGAAAACTATAATTACTGAATTTTATTGTTATTTAATTAAACGAAACATTGAAAAAAAGCCATTCATATGCATCCTCCGATTCATCGGAGCTATAACTCTCATAGCTACAAATATCAGAATTAATATCTGCATCTGCAAACCACATATTCGACTTGCAGTGGCGTTGAATCTCCAACGTCCAACGAACCACGTTGGATTTAGAAAACCATCTAAGCACTAAAACGTATACATCAGAATTAATATCTGCATCTGCAAACCACATATTCGACTTGCAGTGTCGTTGGATCTCCAACGTCCAACGAACCACGTTGGATTTAGAAAACCATCTAAGCACTAAAACGTATACAATTCGGCTCCGTAGCATTTTGCCACATTGAATTAACATAAATCGTCCGCGGCAATTTTTGTTTTGAGGATTTCCAGCGCGGTGGAATCAGAGCCTTTAACTTTTTTCATAAGTTTTTCGTTGGTTTTTGACGTTGCGTACATTTTGTTGAACATCAAGTGTTAACACAATTATAATTTCTAATTCCCATACATCAGAGAAGTGAACTCCTGGACTACTTCAATTTTGTCATCGACAAAAATGTCATTTGGGTTAGTCAATGACGCGAAAACCTGCTGGATTTTCTGGTTCTTGAAAAAGTTTCAAGGATCGGACCTTTGTTAAAAAACGCAGCCGTATAGTCGCAACCTGTGAATTCGTGAAATGCTGGTAGCGCAAGGAATAAAGTCGGACTTAATTGAACACTACGAAAATCGCGCCAGGATGTGACGTAACAAGATCAGATCTATTGCCGATTGCCGAGAGCGCAATATAATTACAGCGTTGCCAAGCATTATTCATAATATTTCTTTACAATGTGAGCAGGCCGAAAAAATAATGATATAGCACTCGGTATACATACATAGGATGGAACAGAATAACATTTCCTCAGAAGTTTCTCAAAATAGTGACACTGGCAACTCGTCGATCGCGGAGAGTGCAAGGAATTACATCGTTGCCAAGCGTTATCATTAATTTTTTTTAAATAAGAGCAGGCCGAAAAAATAAAGACAGCACTCGGTAACATACATATTATTCAAGAATAACTAAATCAAGAATAGCTATCAAATACGAAGTCTTCATTTCAATATAACACATGCTGACATAAGTTCTGATTTATTCATAGGATGAAAGAGAATAACGTTTTCTCAGAAGTTCCGCTAAATAGTGACACTGGCAACTCAGAAAAATGCCAAATCAATAGACTTATGACGTCAAAAGAAGCGGAAATAATGCTGTGTTTGGATGTCTCACTGAATTTGAGGGTTTTAGAGCAGCGTTTATTCGAATATTACACAATATCTTCTAGGAAAAACTTTTATCACTATATTTCAACTTCAAGCACATATGAAGCAAATTTATGAGTTTGTGATCTCGCCTATTGAACAATACTTGCCCTTGTTAATTTCAATGTGCCACGAATTACTTCGAGATCCAACATCTCTTTCCACACCGTTGTAACTAACCCCTACCACCATTTCCACAGTCCTTTGAATCACATTTGCAGACAATTTAATAGGTTAGATAGTGTAGATATATTTTCCACTTCACTAACCCAGTTTAGAATCATCCTATTTCAGCATATCTCGAATTAACCAACTATTGTTACCATATGTACCATAAACCAGAATTGTATCATACAAAATACCGTTATACTCCAGCTAGTGGATTTATAATCTGTTTGGATGTATTATATTAAATAAATAAATATGAAAAACACATCTCTCCGACTGTAATAAAGACTTTTATGTTTTTCAATACTATAGCAAAAGAGTCGTCTCCCCAATGATCAGCTAAGAATTTGACTAGAGATTCTTTAAAACAATAATTCTTCAAACTTTTTAACAAATCTCTCGGACCATTAATCGTATAGGGAATATCAATTTCCTTTGGATGGCGATAAGTATCTATCGAATATGATATGTACTTCATAGGACTAATAACAATAAGTAACCCAAGTGGTTATAATAAGAGACGCTAGCTAGTTGACTACCTCATTTATCATGGCGTGTGCAATTGAGTTAAAATGACGCGTGCGCAATAGAGTTAAAACGACGCAAAGCTGCGTCCTTGTCAGTAGACAGTGTGGTCGCTAATTTTTCTGGCTGTAACGTATGTTTATATGCTGGCAACCCCTATTTGCGACCGGTTTTACATAGGCAACCCTGCCTATTTGAAAGATTAGCTTTAATTTGATATATAATTAAATATTAAAATACGTAATGAGTGTTGCGGCCAAGTGAGAAACGGCAACCCATACTTTTCAATTTCTCTAGATATCTCTCTTTGAAATTAACTATAACTTTTCTTATTACCAAATGAGGTTAATTGTTCGACAAAACTCAAACAATTAAATTTTAATTGAAAGTACTTGCGGCCATTATTTGATTGGCAACCCGGCATAAACGTATATTTATATTGATAATTATCGCAAAAAAAATAGGTACTTTTGGTTTTATTAACAAATAGGGATAGTAATCACGCAGTCGGATCTTGGCCTATATGGATTGCCCATCGAATCCAGTCAATGCCAAGAATTTATATAAAATAATATGGTATCGATATGATTGGAACCAACGATGACCTGTTGTCCTGAGCCACAGACCTTCCAGTGGAACTTCCATTTAGCGAAATTTTATATTTAACGAATGTTTGAGGGACATATTCCTATTTTCAATGCTATTTTCATTATTTTCAAGGAGTTACTGAACCATCACGGAGAATGTGATGTTCTTCAGAAATCAGAAACATAACTAACACTATGTATTAAATTAAGATGTCTAAAAACACTGGTGCTTGCACTTATACCTGTAAAAGTTTGGGATCAACTTGGCGTCACTTGGCCTACTTGATAATAGAAATAACAAGCGTTTCAGATGACGCCAATGTCGTTTCTAGGTTTAATTCAGTTAACTGTAACAGACCACACAGAATGTATTTATTTCCTCAGTTCTTTTTTGAGGTGGACTGTTCGCGTGTTCTTATTATACCTATGTTATTGGTTGAAAATAACATCTGCCAAATTTCCTCAATAGCAAAGCTAGAATTAAAATCCCCTGTTTTTCATATTTTGTACCATTTGAGATTGAGGTTAACTAAATTTTCTTTTCGAATTAAATTATTTTCATTAAATTGCAGAAAATATAAAATTTAATATGTACAATATTGTATTTGCCTTAGGTACTGAATACAGGCGAATATTCGAATCTGCGGCTTCAAATTCTCTACACAAAATACCAATGGGGCCCATTTTACAAAAAGTATCCTTACACACTACACTACTTGAAAATTAACACTTCCTTCCGCACTAATGATCTAATAAACGACGCTATTTTTGAAAGAACGAACTAAAAACTAAACTGAGCAAGATTTCAAATCAAAGATGGAAAAACGCATTAAGCGAAGATACACACATCTACCACAGAGATTGAAGCTCTGGTATAAGCAACAGGCGGTGTCCGCTCGAAAATCTAAACAATATCAAATCAGTGCAAGCACCAGGGTTTTTAGACATCTTATATTGAATCTAATTCACAGCTGGCATGTTATGAAGTCAGACTGCTTCTGTTTAGAAACGTCTTATGAGGTCAATAAAACACTAGTGTGTCTTATAGTCACAAGATAAAACACTTGGATTTTGAGTAATTAAAGATAAACGAGTTTTCTAGTTATTAATTGACCCCATTTGAAATTCCAGGAAAAACATTTCCTATCCACAATGGAAGAAATTCTTGAGCCAAGTTCTTTATTGTTTTCATTGATATTTGTATGAATAGACCAATTTTTCTTGTCATTTGTCATCCCTTAGTTTCGCATCTGCAAATGAAAATGTTAATTTTGACTCCACCGAGCGGTTTGTAAGCCTCACCTTGAATCTTATTTGCTGTTTCAAGTCTATTTAACAGCGAATCCGCAATTTATTCTTCTGCCAAAGTTGATTACTTCCACCCACCGTAGTGTTTGATAGTTGAAAGATCAACCTTATCAATGTTTGTACTACAGTAATAAAAAACATTACAAATTACAAACCGGCCAATTCGGTAAGTAAAACTTTTGGATTAATCAACAAAATTAAAAACTTCCAACCGGATTAGAATATTCTCATGATTTCCTTTGATGTCAGCAACCTGTTTACTTCAATTCCAAAATCTGAAACATAACCTTTAGTATCTAATTTGCTTTCCACACATTCAATTACAGAAGCGACAAAAACAGATATTTCAACTTTACTTGAATTTTGTAATCTCGAGATTTTTTCATATTCAATGACAAATTATATAGCCAACCTGAAGGTTTAGCAATGGGTAACCCCCTCTCACCTTTTCTAGCTAATATTTTCATGGAACACCTAGAAAACTCATTTATCATTAATAAAATTAAAAACATTGTGAAATGATTTCGTTATGTAGATGATTGTTTGGTATTTATTGAAGGCAACAACAATAATGCCCAAGGAATTTTCAATTCACTAAACAATAAACATCCCAAAATAAAATGTAACCTTGAATTTGAAATTAATAACAATTATTTTTTTTTTAGATTTAAGCATCACAAAAATTAACAACAAATTAGATTTCTCCATTTACAGAAAACCTACTCAGACTAATCATGTCATTCCATTCAACTCAAACCACCCTATGCAACATAAAATGGTTGCTTTTAATTCTTATATGAAAGACTTTTGAACGTTCCTTTAAATACATTGAAGAACTCAATATAATTGAACAGATTGCTGTCAACAATGGTAACCAACCTTCCACCATAGAAAAATTAATTCACAAATTCAAGTCTCGCATGGACATAAAGTTAGCCTTCAACTCAAGCCACCTTGGAAGTCTATTTCGCATTACCTTTCTTTGAGAACAATATTTGCAACGACTTTTCCAATTTCAGATATGCAAATATCATTCAAATCAGTTAACAATTTGAACAAAACTTTGGTTAACTCCAAAGATAAAATCAATAAACTTAATAAAAGTGGTGTTTATAAACTGGACTGTCTGATTACCCTGCCTCATATATTGGTCGCACTTGCAGACCACTATTAACTAGAATAAACGAACATTTGAAAAAACCTGATAAATCAACATTTGGATTCCACTTGAAATTCAATAATCATAATTTGAGCCCCAACAGGAACTCAAAACTTTTACATAACATAGACAAAAAAATGGGATTGGACTTGTTTGGAGAACTGGAAATTTCTAAAGAACTTTGCAATAATGACTATTGTCTGAACACCCAAGTAAACTTAAACAGAGATTTATATCCCCTTCATAAAAGGATCAATAACTAAAATCAAATTCAAAGTTTCTACCACCCTTTATATTAAAAACTTTTTCACTGAACTGGCAACTTCTTTCTCAATTTATTTCATTGAGTTGGTATAACCTCTTCCTCTCATTGACATTTGACATTTAAAAATCAAACTAATTGTCATTGATACATTGACATATCCTCCTGGCCTTTTAATTCGAACATGTGATACGTTAGATTCTAAGCCATTGTTATTATCCTTTCATTAATGTATTCATATATTGTATTACTTCCTGCACCTGAATTGTAAGTACTCAAAAATTCAATAATTAAAAAAAAATGTAACCTAACCTTTTTAAATTTCAACTTCAATTTATAAAGTCTCTCATAATAGTCAACTCGAGTATTTACTTTCAGGAAGCACTGAAGATACAAAGTGAAGCGCTTTGAAAACTTATGAAAATATACACTTTATACAAAAAAAAACTCATTTAATTCTACACAACTGTATTCAGCTTTCCACATTTATTAGAAAATGATTTAGTTAAGACAAAGTTGAAAATAATAAGGAAGTTAAAAAATCATTGGTGAAATTAAATGGTATTTATTTTAGAATCAAACAACACAACTTAGCATTAAATTAATAATCATAATTTAATTATTAATATCAAACATGAATGTGCAACGTGAGCAATTACTAATATCAAACGCACATATTGTATCTTATTTATTTATTTATTTGCTTTAACATTTACTTCTAATATTTCCCCAATTATTCGTTGCACTTGTAACTATATATATATATATATATATATATATATATATATATAATTTCACAATCTATGATAGCGTTTCCTGTAACTCGGTATAGTTTTCCCAGTATCAATTGCAGAAGCATAAAAAAGTCTTGCGGCGAAATCCTGTGAGCAGCAGTGGCGGAGATAACTAATTTTATTTAGATATTTTAATATCCTAAAACGTATTTCGATTGGCACACACCAAGACCACAGACGCTACAGGTTTTCAATCTTTCAGAGCTATTAAAACACAAATATAACGCGTGATTTATGACCACCCATCGTATAGACACACCTGCCAGCATTGATGTCCGACTTGATTGGCCCAGACGAATCGGTTGTAGAACAGACAGCAGTCACTCAAGTCCACGTTGACCAGCGGGCTCTTTGTGCCGACGGAGACTGTATACAAGTAGTAAAGATTATTTTTCGTTCCGTTTCTTCGCATATACGCTCGTGTTAGCGAAGTGAGTTTTTATTTGCTCCCTATAGCAACAGCTTCTGCAATTGATATTGGATGAACTATACCCCTGTTGGAAATAAATTGCTTTTTTTTATTGAACTAGAACTTATATTCGGATCGCTCGGCAACAAAACTTGTGGGATATACTGCAGATTCAATATTTTAATTTTTATCTAGTTTATTGTACACTTAGCTATCGCAACAGTGCGGGATGCTGGATTTCCGTACCATTTTTAAACTAGTTAGTATGTGTCAATACCTGTATCAGCGAGGTATTTTGCGGGGGTTCTCCGAAATGAATGTCCTCTATACCATTCGGGGTTTTCCAACTTTAAATATTGACCATTTGGAAAGGGCACTTTTGCTAATGTATTTTAACCTATACTTGATCAACACATTTTTCTCATATCCCAGAAAAACCGTTCTTGCTCAACAATTTTAGATCTTGAATTAATCTACGATAGTAAATGTTCCTTGCGATTTATTCTAAGAGTCGGGAATATTGATTATTAGAACATAGGTATCTTTTGTTTTAAATGCCATTCGATAGATTTCTTGAAAAGTATTATTGTTAAAACAAACAGTATATCTTCTTTATCTAAAAATATTTTTCGTCAGTTGCCTCATTTAAAAATTTATTGAGTTCCATTCTTGAAAAACGTTTGCATTGCTATAGGTACTTTTAAATACTCTTTCAATGTTTCTTATTGTAAAAAACAAACATAAATAAATGAACACTAATTCCTGATAAAACCTAGTTTTATAGATTCAAATCATTGTTGCCTTTTCTCGTTTTCAATTATTGATATTAACTTTCAACTTACATCTTTCTGGGCGCAATGTATTCACTTCATTAATGCTAATAGGTATCTATAATAGTTTCTGTTTTTGATACTAAAGTGTTGGTCAATCTGCTTTTTGACTACTTACATATTTTGTTACGGAAATATTTTTGTTGGGTACAGCTTTTTTAACATCACATCATTGAGCTGCTGTGTGCGTAACAAAAAAAGGGGCAACGTAAAAAAAAATTGTCTAATTTCCTTGTATGTTTTCCATGAATTATACCTTCATTATTTTCTACACGCATGCAACCAATATTTTGTTACCCATTATAATAATCTCATTCGGGTAGTTATTACTTACAAGCTTTCATTTAGTTTCACCTGTCTCGATGCTTGTCATCAAATCTTGCAAGTTAAATTTGACCCACTTCTAGTTGTTCGATTAACGTGAAATTTGGCAGGTGTTCAAATTTCCCGTGACAATGCATTATGCATTTGTTAGAGAAGAAAACAAACAAAATGGCGACTCCAAGATGGCGGACAAAATTTGTGTTTATGGTCCGATTCGATTCAAAATTGGTATGTGGGGGGTTTTCAGGGTCTAAGATTATGAATTTTTTGACAAAATTCATAAAATCAAAATGGCGGCTTCAAGATGTCCGACGATTTCTGTGATTGGTCCGATTCTATTCAAAATTAGTTTTGGGGGTTTTCGGGGTCGAAGATTATGAATTTTCTGACAAAATACATAAAATCAAAATGGCGGCTTCAAGATGTCCGACGATTTCTGTGATTATGGTCCGAGTCTATTCAAAATTGGTATGTGGGGGTTTTCGGGGTCGGAGATTATGAATTTTTTGTCAAAATTCACAAATTCAAGATGGCGGCTCCAAGATGGCGAACGAGTTTTGTAATTATGGTCCGAATCGATTCAAAATTGGTATGTGGGTGTTAGGGGTTTTTGGGGACGGAGATTATGAATTTAGTCGAAAACTATTGATTTTTTGTCAAAATCCATAAATTGAAGATGGCAGCTTCAGGATGACGGACGAGTTAATCTTTAGAAGGTCTCCTCGTTGAATAACTAGATAGCTCAGAACTTACAGGAAAAAGGCCTCATAAAAACGACTTTAACAAAAATGCATAGATTAAGGCGTACTTACTAAAAAGCACAAAATAAAATAATTAATAAAAAAACCTTTTTAAAAACAAGCTTTTATTCAAATACCCTAAAAAGTACAAAATAATTGCTTTGGATGTGTGACGTAGGTTATTCCGTGAGTTATAGATTCAAAAGCTAGTCGCATCTGTATTCGAAATGAAAACTTTGCGCGACAAGCTCTTGAATGAAAGCAATTATTTTGTACTTTTTAGGGTATTTGAATAAAAGCTTGTTTTTAAAAAGGTTTTTTTTATTAATTATTTTATTTTTGTTATTCCATCCGAGTATTCCGAGTATTCCGAGTATTCGTCAACCATGATCATATTACCCAGCCGTTTCCAATAAAGAGTATGTTTTCATTTTCCGCATAATAATCGAACGCCCACGCCAGAAAACCTGCAAATATTGTTTCAACATGAAATTCGGTTCAGAACCTCATTATTATCGGTTTTTAACACCCAAACGATCCATAAAATTTGCCTTAAACAGCTGCACGAAATACTAACAACCTTGAACTTTGAATACATCCACACCAATTTTACGCATTATTTTATTCAGCCTCAAATCAGTTTAACGCCCAATTCTTTTATACTCTTTGAAGCCCACAGAGGTTCAACAAAGTACCTATTTCAATTTGTTTTTGAAATTAAAATAGATACTTTATTTTTCAAATACTTTCACATGTTGGCATTATAATTACCTACCTTCAAACAGTGGCGTATCTAGGAATTCTGCTTGGGGGGAGGGGGTAATGACATAATAAAGTTATACAGGGTGTTAGTGAATAAGTGCGACAAACTTCAGAGGGTGATTCTTCATGAAAAAATAATGACAGTTTGCTATATAACTTTTGTCCGCAAATGCTTCGTTTTCCGAAGTACAGGGTGTTAAAGTTTTTCTTAAAAACTGACTATTTATTTATTGCTCTGAAACCGGTCGTGATATGCAAATGAAATTTGGTGAGTTTTAAGAGGTAGTTATTGAGCATTTTTTTACATGCAATTAAGAATTTTATGTTCATCATTGGCGCGCATACGGGTGAAGATCATTTTTGAATTACACGTTCAATTTGTGACAAAAAATCTCTCCTGCCTTTTTTTCGTAGTGGGCGCCGTTTTTATGCAAAAAAATAAAACATCTTAACGCGTATTTTTCATTTATTTAATACATTATCAAGAACTATCTAATACAATAACGTTAAACTGGAACAATAACAGAAAACAACACTAATAAATAAATGGGGGAAAGCCTAAACAAATGTTCAAAATGACCTCCCTCAGACGTGATACAAGATCAAACTCTTCGCCTCATTGATTGTCGTATTCGCGCAAATATTCCTGGTGTATTTCTTATTGTCTCACAGCCGGCTATAATTCGATTCCTCAGGTCTTCAACATTTTCGACAGGAGTGGAATAAACTAATTACTTAAGAAAACCCCAAATGCAAAAATCTAGAGAATTTGAATCCTGAGATCGAGCAGGCCAATATTCCGTACCTTCCCTATCTATCCAACGATTTGGATATACTGTAACGAACCTAGGCCGGACCTGTCGCCTCGCACGTTGCCGTCGACAGCGATGAGATCATCCCCGGAGATGTTCGAGAACCATCCAGTGCGCTCTGCCGCGGAAGACAACGGTCAATATTGGAAACAATTGGAACACGCCGGTCGCCAACTGAAAGAATTCGAAACATCGAGAATGCTGTATCGGAGATAAATAGGCAACCCTCAAGTCTCAGAGGAACAGTCTGAACGAGCCCATACGATCGAGCTATTCAGTAGCGTAGTAATATAAATTAAGTTGTAGATTAAGTGTGAAATAAATTATTAGAACCAAGTTAAGTTTATTTACGTTACAATTGGTGTCGGAAGTGAGATTTTGAAAATAAACAAGTGATCGTGGAGTGGATAGTCAGAAAAATAAATTGATAGACCTTTCTGTACGCCCAAAATAGACAGTGGCCCGGTTTTCGCGAAGTGGACAATTGTGCGTGGGAATATAAACTGATACGCTGTTCGCGTGAAACAGAAAATAGACAGTGGCCCGGTTTTCGCGAAGTGGACAATTGTGCGTGGGAATATAAACTGATACACTCTTCGCGTGAAACAGACAATAGACTGGTGGCCCGTGGAAAAGAATTCGCGAAGTGAATTTTTAACAAACTGATAACTTTTCGTGTAAAACAGAAAAGTGCGCCTTGCGGATTTGAAGGTAGCGGAATTGAAACAGGAATTGGAGGAAAGGGAACTGGAAACAACAGGTAAAAAGCAAGTACTCCAGGAAAGACTTGCAGAAGGACTTATACAAGAAGGTGAGGACCACGAAACATTTTTATTCGAAGTTCCCGGAGGTGATTTAAGTTTGGTAATGAATAAACTGGAAGAAAATTCTAGAAGCCTGGAAGAGAATGCTAGAAATCTGGAAGAGAAGCTTCTAGAAAATTCTAGAAATCTGGAAGAGAAGCTTCTAGAAAGCCTGGAAGATAAGCTCCTTGAAAACACAGAAGGCCTAAAAAAAGAACTCTGTGGTGTGGCGAATCGTCTAGAAAAAAGAATAGGAACCGTCGAGGCAGAGATGGACAAGATGAAGGAAATAATCAGCGATGAAATCAAAGACGGAATCGAGGCAGAAATGGACAAAATAAAGGAAACGATCAGTAAGCTGGAAAAACGAATTGATAGTGCGCCCTCCACAGAGATGGTTAACAAAAATGCAATGCTGGACTTGAGTTTGAACTTGGATAAAGTTCAAGAGGGTATAAAAGATGTCAAGGTCATTTCAGAAATAGGGGAAACTTTCCATGAAGCCGCCTCAGTTCGACGGAAAAACTCCATGGGCAAATTACCGCCGGCAGTTTGAAGCAGCGGCCAAAGCAAACGGATGGAATGCAGGGGAAAGAGCTGTAGCACTGACACTTGCATTACGTGGAGAAGCGACAAATATTCTACAAACTCTCACCGCCCAAGAACAGGAGGACTATGATCAGCTGATTAAACATCTAGAATTACGATATGGCCACGCCCATTTGGAACACGTATACCACTCCCAGCTGAAAAATCGCTGCCAAAAATCGGGCGAATCCTTACAAGAATTCGAAACTGACATTGCACGCTTGGTTCGTCTCGCATATCCATCCACACCAGAAAATGTAATGGAGCGACTAGCGGTTCAAGCATTCCTGGATGGACTCCGTGACCAAGAAACCAGACAAGCGTTGACACTAGCCCGTCCAACACATCTCGTAGACGCACTGGCACGCGCTTTGGAATACGAGGCAGCGAAACAATCTTGCAAAAGCCAGAGTAAAGTCCGAATGATTGAGGAAGACTCACAGGAGCCTGCTAATTTGGAAGCTGCCATAAGGAAAGTGATCAAGGAAGTGTTCCCTGAGAAAAGACAGATAAGATGCTTCCAACACATCTCGTAGACGCACTGGCACGCGCTTTGGCAAAATTGACATGTGCGTAGCAAATGTCCAACATTCGAAAACACGACTCCGATGCAGGAAAACTAAAGAAGGTCGACGAGAAGGGGCAATCGTCGGCCTGTGTCCAGCAAGCCCCGGTTAACAACGCATATGTCGCTATCCTGCAACGACAGAACAGAGGTGTTTTCGTAGACGGTCTCATCAATAACGAGCCTTGCACCATGCTGCTAGATACAGGTGCGACTAGGACAATTCTCGGACCTTCCTTTGCCAGAACACCGGAACGAATTGAACTGACAACTTGAAGCTACGCACAGCAACAGGGGAGCCAGCTACTGTATATGGCGAGCTACCGATTGAAATAATTTTGGGCAGCACTAAAGTGAAACATCAGGCACTTGTAGCGGACATCGAAGACGATGCAATCATCGGAATGGACATCATGAATTCCAGAGGGTTTGAATTGGATTTCAAAGACGGCGTCCTACGTGTCAACGGAGAAGAGCTGGTACTTCATGGGAGAAGTGAAGAGTTGATCCGTGTGCTGTTGGCTGAAGATGTAAGCGTACCTGAGAGAGCTGAAACCATTCTGGAGGCTCGCCTGGACGGGAGTGCGAGCAGTGGAGACGTGGTGATGTTCGAGCCCAAACTTCATGATGAGAAAATTAGACGAGGGATTGCCCTAGGGAAAACCCTGTTACGTGCTGAAAAATTTGTGCCGGTAAGGGTCATGAATGTCAATTACTTTCCAGTGACCTTAAAGAAAGGAACAATTTTAGGGCACTGCTCGTCAGTTTCATCTGTGATCCGGGGCGTACGAGGTACGATTAGCCAACCCAACAACTTGCCCACAGAACTAGAAAAATTAGTTGCCATCTCTTCCAAAGACATAGAACCAGCTCAACAGCCCAAACTAAGAGATTTAGTTAAGAAGTACCAAGACATCTTCGATACCGGACAAGGAAAAGGGGGTCGAACTAATGTGGTCCAGCACAAGATTGATACTGGGGGTGCCCGACCGATCCGGCAATCAGCAAGAAGACTTCCTCTTGCCAAGAAGGAAGAGGCTGACAAAATAGTCAGCGATATGGGAAAAGAAGGAGTTATCGAACCATCTGACAGTCCCTGGTCCTTCCAGTCGTACTGGTGAAGAAAAGGATGGATCGACACGCTTTTGTGTAGACTATCGCCAACTTAATAATGTCACGAAGAAGGACAGTTACCCTCTCCCGAGAATAGATGACACCCTAGACACGTTGGCTGGTTCCACGATTTTCTCGACCCTTGATCTGAAGAGTGGATACTGGCAAGTAGAACTGGCTCAGGAAGATCGAGAAAAGACTGCTTTTACCATCGGCTCAGGATTGTGGCAGTTCACCGTTATGCCATTCGGGCTCTGTAATGCTCCCGCCACATTCGAAAGATTGATGGAAACAGTACTGAAGGGACTCTCATGGAACACGTGTCTAGTGTATCTCGACGACATAATTGTGGTCGGCAGATCGTTTGAGGACCACGTGAAAACTTGGAGGAAGTATTCCTGCGACTGAGGAACTCCGGATTGAAGCTGAGCCCTAAGAAATGCCATCTGTTCCAAAAGAAGTACGATACCTCGGCCACGTTGTCTCTGGAGAAGGAGTAGCAGTGGATGACCAGAAGATCAAAGCTGTTAAGGATTGGCCCATCCCAAAAGACATTCACCAACTTCGAAGTTTCCTTGGTTTATGCACATACTATCGCCGATATGTGCTGGATTCGCCAACATCGCTAAACCACTGACCAAGCTCACGGAAGGCCAAACAAAGTTCCAGTGGTCCGAAGAATGTCAAGACTCATTCAGGAAGCTGAAAGGAGCTTTGATCAACGCACCTATACTGAGCTATACCCTACCCAAAGGGAAATTCATTTTGGCTACGGACGCCAGCAACGTGGGACTTGGAGCTGTCCTATCTCAGATCCAGGAGGGACAGGAGAGGGTCATTGGTTATTTCAGCAAGACGCTTAGCAAACCAGAGCGCAATTACTGTGTCACCAGGCGAGAGCTGTTAGCTGTTGTAAAGGAGTGGAACACTTTACAAGTACGTGTATGGAAGAAGATTCCTGTTGAGAACTGACCATGCAGCTCTCAAATGGCTCTTACAGTTCAAAAATCCTGAGGGTCAAGTAGCACGTTGGATCGAGAGACTCCAAGAATTCGATTTCGAGATCGAACATCGAGCCGGAACTAGCCATAAGAATGCAGATGCCTTGTCGCGAAGACCATGTCCAGATGATTGCTCACATTGCCGACGAGCAGAAGAGAAAGAAGCAACACTTTGTAGAACCGCGGCAATGGATGACAACTGGAATGACAGCAAGATCCAGAAAGACCAAGAGAGAGACCCGACCTTGGCTTAGTCGTCAGCTGGAAGAAGGGCAATCGAAGACCATCATGGCAGGAAGTCGCAGGTTACTCGCCGGCTGTTAAGTCCTATTGGGCACAATGGAACTCTCTTATTCTGGACAATGGGATCCTGAAACGTGTGTTGGAGGCCGATATTGGTGGGAAGACAGACGCCAAATAATTGTTCCCAGGAACAGAAGAGAGGAAGTGCTGCGGAAATCCATGATGGAGTCGCCGGGGACATCTGGGAGTGACGAAGACCCTGCAGAAAGTGAGGCAACGGTTTTACTGGGCCAATTGTCAAGCTGACGCCCAGGACTGGTGCAGGAAGTGCGCTGTATGCGCTGCTAGCAATGGACCTCGAATACGACCCAAGGCCCCGATGCGTCAGTACAACGTAGGCAGCCCGTTCGAGAGAATCGCCATTGACATCGCCGGCCCGTTTCCCGTATCCGACCACGGGAATAAATACATCCTTGTGGCAATGGACTACTTCAGTAAGTGGGCGGAAGCCTATGCCCTGCCCAACCAGGAAGCCATCACCGTCGCAGACGTCTTGGTGAAAAGTGGATATGTCGATTCGGTATTCCAATGGAGCTGCACTCGGATCAAGGCAGAAATTTCGAATCCAACCTTTTCCAAGAAACATGTCTACTGCTGAACATCCGCAAGACAAGAACCACGGCCCTACATCCGCAGTCCGATGGAATGGTGGAACGGATGAACAGTACGATCAACCGCCACTTGTCCAAGGTTGTCTCTGACCATCAAAGAGACTGGGACCAGTATCTCCATTTGTTCCTGATGGCCTATCGATCCGCAGTACACGAGTCAACCGGTCAAACTCCTGCTAGTATTATAATGGGCCGAGAACTGCGACTGCCTTGTGACCTGAAGTTTGGGATACCGCCAGGACAAGACACTGCGGGAGAGGACTACGTCAGCAAACTTCGGCAGAAAATGGACGACATCCACGAACGAGTCCGGCTGAACATCCAGAGTGCCAGCGATAAAATGAAGAAGACCTATGACATCAAGGCCGACGCTGGAGGATTTAAGGTTGATGACCTGGTTTGGCTGTACAACCCCAAACGTCGTCGTGGACTATCACCAAAGTTGCGGAACTCGTGGGAAGGCCCGTATAAAATCGTGAAAAGGATAAACGACCTTGTGTACCGAATCCATAAGCCACCCCGAGGGAAACCAAGGGTCGTCCATTTCAACAGGTTGGCCCCTTACGCTGGAAACCATGACCAAGTTCGCACCCTCAAGCCACCGGAGGATGATATGACGTTCGAGAAGTTTATGTCCTTGTATTCAAACGGGCAGAAAGTTCTACATGGGGTTACTAGAGAGGAGTCACGAGACCTTTTCGAGGTACCTGCTGACTACGCACTAGCGCACTGTGTGGCAGAAGATCTTCGAATGTCCAGGGCATCGCCGTAGTGTTCTCCAAGAAATTTGGTCAACTCAAACACTGCGGGGCAGAATCCAGAAGTTGGTGGGGTGCTACAGTTGAAGAAAGGCCAGAGAAACATCTACTACCTAGTTACCAAGAGGTATTCCCAAGATAAACCGTCCTATGAAGATGTCTGGAAGAGTCTCACCAAACTAAGAGATACTATGGTGGACCAGAATCTGGTGGATCTAGCAATTCCAAAATTATCCTGTGGTATTGATGGGTTGGACTGGAGAGTCATAAGAAGTATGCTGGAGGCGATATTCAGATCCAGCGGCGTCAAGATTTTGGTTTGCTGTAACCCTCTTCCACGACCGATCATGAAGACCGTGGAGTGTTACTTCCATCGAACTTCACGGTGCAGATATGGGGAGTCATGCAGATATCGTCACACTCCAAGGATGAAATTTCGGGACGAAATGTCTTTAAGAAGGGGGCAATGTAACGAACCTAGGCCGGACCTGTCGCCTCGCACGTTGCCGTCGACAGCGATGAGATCATCCCCGGAGATGTTCGAGAACCATCCAGTGCGCTCTGCCGCGGAAGACAACGGTCAATATTGGAAACAATTGGAACACGCCGGTCGCCAACTGAAAGAATTCGAAACATCGAGAATGCTGTATCGGAGATAAATAGGCAACCCTCAAGTCTCAGAGGAACAGTCTGAACGAGCCCATACGATCGAGCTATTCAGTAGCGTAGTAATATAAATTAAGTTGTAGATTAAGTGTGAAATAAATTATTAGAACCAAGTTAAGTTTATTTACGTTACAATACTGTATCTAAGTGATTACGTACAATAATGCTAAAATGGACTGGTGCACCATCATGCATGAACCATAAGTGTTGTCTCAGCTGTAGAGGAATTTCTTCAAGAAGAACAGGTAACTCTTCCTGTAGGAAATTAAGGTAAGAGTCGCCTGTTAGTCGTTGTGGGAGGAAATATGGACCGATTAAATGATCATCAAGTACCCCAAGCCATACATTTACTGAAAACTGATGCTGAAAATGAGCTTCAAAGATTCCATGTGGATTTTCCTCAGCCCAGAGGTGATTGTTATGTATATTTCGTATACCCTGTCGTCCAAAATTAGTCCCATCAGTAAACAAAACGCCATTAAAAAAAATTGGAATTTGAGCAATTTGATAAAGAATCTAATGGCAAAAAACTAGGCGCGGAAAAAAGTCTCTAGGTAGTAGAGCTTGCACACGTTGAATATGAAATGGATACAATTGCTGTTCTCTGAGAATTTTAAATACAGTGAAGTTGCTTACATTCAGTATGTTGGGAATTTTTCGAGTACTTGTTTCAGGACTCCGCAATTAACTCGAGAACTGCTTCTTCTAGTTGCACAGTTCGTACTTCTCGATGGCGCCCCCAGTCAGTCGTTTGTTTCTTAAATGTACCATTTTCGCGCAAATGTTGCTGAAGACGAGCAAATATTATGTGATGGGGTACCCTACGTCCTGGATACAACTCAGCATACAATCGTCGAGCTTGCCGACCATTT
The DNA here is from genome assembly GCA_018342105.1 of Gonioctena quinquepunctata. Lineage (NCBI taxonomy): Eukaryota > Metazoa > Arthropoda > Insecta > Coleoptera > Chrysomelidae > Gonioctena > Gonioctena quinquepunctata. The sequence continues at coordinate 139,672 of JAFIRS010000575.1, read as the reverse complement.
CCATTACTTCGACCATATATAAAATGCATGTCTGACAATTCCGCATTTGTATAATTTTCCATTCTTTTCGATAAAAAAACAATTAATTACTTATTAACAGTAATGTAATAAAAGCTTGAAAATGAAGAAACGCTAATTTGACATATCGATAAAATATTCGTATTTGACAGAATGTTGATCGCAGCCAAGTTTTCAATCGCTTCAATGAAAAATAAACTTCGTTCAGCGGATGCCACACTAGCAATGTATTCAAAATATGAAGACACTTTTTTATGAATATGTTAGCGTCACAAGATTTAAAAAGAAAAATAATTTAAAAATTCAGTTTTATGACACAAAGGCATTTTACGTTAAAAAAAAACGCATTCTTTGCATAAGTTTGCTAAGAATTTATTATGATTAAAAAAATTCTTATTTTTTTTTTCAATTGTTCTTTTATTATTTAAATAATATATTTTTTTTTTAAAATAAGTAATTGCTTATTCTAAACCTAAGATTTTTTTTATTAACTTCTATTGACATTATAATTTTTGTAATCATAATAAACTCTTAACAACCTAATGCAAAAAGACAATTTTTGAATAATATTCAACTCATCCATTTGTTTATAAATATTTTATAAACATAGAGCTTATTTTTTTAAACGTTGTAAAATGCCTTTGTCAGACATAAAACTGATAATAATGTGATTTATGAATAAAAAAAATTAACAATATTTACTCGATTTCTCATATTTTGTTAACTTTAGAAATTTATAATTAACATACTAATAAACTTTTAAACAATTTTATAGCGTGATATTATCGAGTAAACATGTAAAATGTGCTCCAGGAAGCAAACAAATTATGGAATCGTTCTGTGAACAATTCGGTTTTCAATCAAATCGACGGTTCCAAGAAAACTTAATTAACGATAGCCTCACATTATCAAAATTCAACAAAAAAAATTCCAACGAAATTACATTATTTCAAGTGTTCAAAAGATACTATAATTATTTTTTTTTATTGGTGCCCCTTTTTACCCATTTAAAGCACGCCTCAGCGTGTTTAAATCGAACTTTAAAAAACGCGCGTTTTTTAAAGGTAACCATGACAACATCAACAAATCGAGAAACGTGAAGTCTAAATGACAAATTTTTGATTATTGATCTGACAGGAGTACCTTGTAACGTCAAATAATATATTACTCACAATTCGTTCATTAATATGTGCTCCTCCATCCATTTGATGAACTTTTCATATTCTTTTTTATATATATCACAGGATTTTCGCGGTATTAACCGCGATTCTGCCTCACTATTAAAAAAATCGATATTAGAATCATTCATTTTTGAGCTCTGGTGACAACAAATATTGATCTTTGGTAACAAATTGCAAATGAATGTTTTTCTCATTTCCATGACAACGAAAGGTATACTGATGTCACATCACGAATTCAACCTTCTTGCATTATTAGTTCTTATTTCTATTTTTTGTAGTAATAATACCAGTATATATGATTTCAAAGTGCACCAATAAAAAAAATAACGTAAAGTATTCGTGGATAACTGGTCTTAAAAACACTTGCTCTATTTCGAGCACTCCGGCTGCGCCGTCGTGCTCGAAAAATCGCGCGTGTTTTAAAGCCCTTTTTATCCACTTATACTTTAATATACTATATTTTTTATTGGTGCCCCATTTTACCCATTTGAAGCACGCCTCAGCGTGTTTAAATCGAACTTTAAAAAACGCTCGCTTTTTAAAGTTACCATGGCAACATCAACAAATCGAGAAACGTGAAGTCTAAATGACAAATTTTTTATTATTGATCTGACAGGAGTACTTCGTAACGTCAAATAAAATATTACTAACAACTCGTTCATTTGCTCCTCCATCCATTTGATAAACTTTTCATATTCTTTTTTATATATATCACTAGATTTTCGAGGTATTAACCGCGATTCTGCCTCACTATTAAAAAAATCGATATAAGAATAATTCATTTTTGAGCTCTGGTGACAACAAATATTGATCTTTGATAACAAATTGCAAATGAATATCTGTTTTTCTCATTTCCATTACAACGAAAGGTATACTGATGTCACATCACGAATTCAACCATTTTGCATTATTAGTTCTTATTTCTATTTTTTGTAGTAATAATACCAATATATATGATTTCAAAGTGCACCAATAAAAGAAATAGCGTAAAGTATTCGTGGATAACTGGTCTTAAAAACACTTGCTCTATTTCGAGCACTCCGGCTGCGCCGTCGTGCTCGAAAAATCGCGCGTGTTTTAAAGCCCTTTTTATCCACTTATACTTTAATATACTATTTTATTCATATTCAATAGTATAAAAAAATATTTTATGTGCATTGCTCTCTCGAGAGGTGCTGTTCTCCTGCATTAGCGCCCACGCGGAACCCTATTTTCAACGTTGAATTAAAATTATAAATAATTGAGATAGAATTTCGAGAGTAGGAATTTTTTCACGGAAAATTGCCTCCTCTTTAAGATTTTATTTTCTCTATCATCAAAAGTTTTTGAGCTATTACCAAAAAACGGCCTTATTTTATTTTGTTTAAAAAAATGCAAATTATCGTCGGCGGAAAAAATCGGAAAATACATCTTTTTCAGAATGACATATTTTAGTAGTCTTGGAACGATTTTTCGCAGGAAACTCACTTTTCGACTAGACTAATGAGAACATGCCCAGAAGCAATATCGGCCACGTTTTAGATTTGAGTAGAGATGTGGTGGCCATTCCATCAATTTAAATAAACATTTTTCGGTTTATTGGGAATTACCCCCATTATCTTCCCCTTGAATACGCGCTTGCCTTCAAATAATATTAGATAATATTTGGAATTTGTTTACATTATTGAAATATATCAAGATTTCAAATGAATAATTCAAAATATTTGAATGCTACCAAATACTTTAATTTATTTGAAATGCCCACTCGGATGTAATGATATATTCATGAATATTCAGGGTATTATCAATGGTGCAGCATCAATTTTAAAAAGATGCCGAAATAAATCATTAGTCTAGAAAGATGTCGATCGAAAAACATTGCGAGAAATACAGCAAAAACTGATAAATTTTCATCCATATTCAAAAGATTTTTGAAAACGGAAGGGATAGAGTTCCCGAAACGTCAAGAGTATATAGAGAAGTGTCATTTAATTCAATAATTTTTTGTTATAGGTAAAACTTAGAATACGACAAGTTACGGTCTTTGAATATTTTTCCATTCGTTAAAAATAATTTGGTGTACGCAGTAACTTATCGGGGTAAAGTAATTTATTTGCCCTTCTACACTGGTGTAGATTCCCTGATCCATTTAATTTTGTTTTCAGATTGAGGAAGGTTTTAATCCCAAAAAAAGTGTCAAGAACAAAAAATCACTTATATAAAAGTCGAAAATAACAAATGCATAAAACTTACAGATGAAATTGGTCGTGTTGAAAAGGGAAACATTCTCAATTGAATATTGAATAGAACGATTTTTTTGTGAATTGAAAAATCCACGATAATAAAAATGAAGTTTATTTTTGTGAATGTCTAACAGAAAACAACTACTTTCCCGGCTAAAGCCATCCCACATTGAACTATATCTGATCGATATTTTGTTCATATTTCCAAACAAATCAAATTGGTCCTATTACGGTTCTTGTATATACAGTGTAAGCCAAAATCTTGGAACCATATGGGAATTTTTTTGATTAGTAGTTTTTCAGAAAATTCCATTCTTCATAAAAATTGGTGCATTCAATTAGACTAAATACGCGCATAGCCGTTATTATCAGTAGCGTGCGGTTAAGCGGGAATTGGCCGATATTCTTAATTCACTATATAGTAAAGTGACATTACTATGGAAAATATCGAAAAAATGTATTGAAAAAAGTTGTTTGCAATTGAAAGATTTTTCCAGATATCCATTTTAGTCTGCTAATTACTGATTTCAATAATTGCTTAATGAGTTGGCCTCATGGAGAAATCAACCCATTAAGCACAAATTAGTAATTGGTGGACTACACTGGATAACTGGCAATATCTTTCAATTGCAAACAACTTTTTTCAATAAATTTTTTCGATACTTTCCATAGCAATGTCACTTTACTACATAGTGAATTTTGAATATCGGCCGATTCCTGCTTAACCGCACGCCACTGATAATAACGGCTTTGCGCGTATTCAGTCAAATTGAATGCAGCAACTTTTACGAATAATGACATTCTCTGAGAAACTATTAATAAAAAAAAATCCCATATGGTTCCAAGTTTTTGGCGGACACTGTATAACTAGATGTACAAATAATGCAATATTCGTCCAGGAACAATAATAGAGTACTCCGAACTGCTGCAGATGGCTGCAGGATTATATATACACTCAACAGCTGATTGGCCTACTTGTGTTTTTGCTTTCAATTTGTTGATATCGAGTTTTGAAAATTGGTTTTGGAGTTCATATTATTATCTCTTATAGTCCATCTATATAATAATGATGAATATCGATTCTTTGTAAGCGCAAAACGTAAGAACGGCCTGACCGATTCCTCAATTTTTTTTAATGTTCGTTATGTCCGGAAATTGGAAAATTCGGGTATATAAGAAATTTGGCGAAGAAAAAGACTATCGAGTCATTTATTATCAAAGAGGAAATACCTCAGCGTTCACACTGTCGCCTACCAAGCAGCAGGTCACAGGAACGAATCCCGGTCAAAGTAACTTTTATTTTTAAAAACAACAGTTGAACCGATTTGGCTAATTGTTTTTTTTTTAATGTTCGTAATACTCCAAATAAGGTTTTCAGGAAAAGAACTGATTTAAAAAAAAGTTATTGGAAATTTCTTTGTCTTGGAAAAGATTTCAATAATATATAATATATATAATAAAAATTAATCTCGATTCTTTGTAAGCGCAAAGCGTGAGAACGGCTGGACCGATTTGGCTATTTTTTTTAATGTTCGTAATAGCCCCGAGGATTATACGGAAAGAAACATTAGGAAAGTTGCAAAATTCAAGATTGCAAAATTCAAGAAACATGACCAACTCAAGCAATATCGGCTAACCTATTAGTATGTTTCCGATTAGCTCAGTGAATACTTGAACAAAATGCTATTTTAAATTATAAATATATTTAATTTCAATCAATCACTATAGAATAATTGCAAGCTATCTTCATTAGTGATTAACGTATGTTTATGTATTATGTATCATCAATGTGCAGGGTTAGGTGTAAGAGTAGCCATTATGGCTAAACTTCGCTCTGCCATATGTTTGTATAAACATTAAAATAAATAAAGATTATTATTATTATTATTAGAGCGTCTGACTGCTTTATAACTCCAATAGCCGCCCAAGTAGCATCATAGTGAGGAACACTGATACTGCAACTTCGACTTGGTGGTTATTATACGTAATCACCACTAAATCTGCTACAATACAGTAAAAATAACTTCATTTTATATTTGCATTATTATAGTCACGTAATTCCCATCTCTGGTAGCCACTCCACAGTTCTATAACTTGTAGTTGTCTGAAACATTATGGCCACTAAGCAGAATCACCTTAAAGGTTTTCAAACTTGAAAGTGGAAAATAACCGTTGCGGTTACCATCTTGTACCTCTTGAATATCACAATCACTTTCGGTGATGTTTTAGAAACTTCCATCAAAACTTTAATGTGGCAGGCACTTGAATGTGTTATGTAGTGATGGTTGCCTCGTTCTTCCGTAAGTGATTGCCATGCATTTATTCAAAGTCGCTACAAAGTTACAATTACTTTTAAAATTCACCATGAAGTAACCGTTACTCAGTAGTGACCTATGGTGGATTTATGCAACACCAATTAACAAGTATCGACTAACAAATATCAATGATTATAAGTTGAACCATCCTCTTAGTATGGTCGTGTTTATACATACAAGTTACAAATAGAAAATTGGCCAACTTTTAACTTCTGAACCAAATTTTCTTCTAGTGCGCAGGTAGTACGCTGATGGCCGTAGATTGATCCGCGCGATGACGAAAGCTAACCTAACTTTTCTGTGTGGCTTACAAAAAGTTCGTTTTACCTATTACGTGAAACGTGAATGATATTTATTCAAAATGAAATGGGTTACGCGATTTCAGTAGCCAATTTTTCTTGATTTTACTAGCAATTTTGAGGTTATATCTTTGAAGTGGCAGGTTATAATAGCTGCAACGTGTACGTCACTTCCGAATGTATAAGATCTATTTCAATTTTTAGGTTATAACTTTGAAGTGGTGAGTCATGGCACCTGCGACGCGGGCGCCACTTTCTAGTAGTGAAAAAGTTCCTCTAATCAACTCTAAAGAGTGGTATATTTAAGTACATAATTACAGAGGCGCGTTATTTGCAAAATTATAATGTTTTCCTTAAATAAAGAATATTCAGATGGCGCTTGCTCACAATCGAGCTACAACACCACATATTTCTCAGTAAACTTTCAATCGTTTTAATTTTATTCCGATCAGAAGTATTCAAATTCAATATTCTTACGTGTTTATATGTTATATATAATTATACTTATAGTCGAGTGTTAGAAATAAATCAGGCAAAATGGAAGAGTGAGGAACATCTATCATGAAAATATGTTGCAGGACAGAGATCGAGCTACTTATCAATTACATAAGCGCAGCCAGTTGAATTTAACGTGTCGAGTGTCGGCCACTACATATCCACGTTTTTGCCAGAAGAACACAACATGGTTGGAATGTGGCTATCTGAGATTCAGGAACGTAGATCGGATCGTAGCGGCCACTAAAAAAGTGTTCCCCATTTTGGTAGCCGTCGCGTGATAGAACCGTGTATATTACGTGGCAGTGGTTGTGGTCTGTTTGTAAAAACTACTGGATAGATTCTGAAGAAACTTTTTGGTTTGAAAGCTTATAATTAGACTTGAAAACTGGTTTATCTCTCGCTACGATGAACAAGATATATAATAATAAAAGCCATTTTTTTTTAAACCAAATTCAACCAATGTAAGGTGATAACGGAATAATGGGAAACGGGTAAAGCTACACGCGTAAGCTAGATTGAACAACACATAGAAAAACATAGGAAAAAATACAAATTCCACGCGGACGAAGTCGCGGGTAGCAGCTAGTATATATAATTCCTATAAGGAAATAGGAAATGCAAAATTGAATAAATGAGGGATTTTAAGCTCACTACATACAGTGATTTGATATTGGAATTCAAATATATACATTTTTCAGCCTGTTAAAATGAGCCAAGTAAGGCAGTGAATGATTTAATCCCGGTATTCTCAGACAATCAAGGAATGTTGTGGAGTAGTGATTTGGTAACCATACTATCACGCAAAGTCAAGCAATGTCGGGCGCGGTTCGTACTTTTGTCGTTGCTTTTTTACCATTTTTTTAATGATCATAGATCAAATTTTTATCTATTCAATATTTCGATAATCAACGAGAACCACTTTTAAACATACCTTTTTTTCAGACTGTCACGCGAAAGGCTCGTATTCGATTCCTAGCAGTGGATCTTTGTTTTGTCAAAATCAGTTCCAGCAACAATAATATTTTATTTCATATTGAAAAAATTATCTATATTTTAAGTTTTTGAGTGAGTTCAACAGCAGTGAATAATCAGTATGAATGAATGAATCTGTGAAACGATTCTTTCGATTTAGGATCAAGAAGAATTGTTGTAACTTTTCATTCTGAAAATTCGAATATAACATGCATTCTGGTTGTTTCCCAAGTATCATTTTTAGTGGACGGAACGTAGCGGCCGCCAAAATTTGAGGTGTTTGACCACAACCGCTGTCACATGATATACATGGTTTTATCACACGGTGGCTACCAAAATGGGGAACACTTTTTTGGTGGCCGTTACGTTCCTGGATCTCTGATAGCCACATCCCAACCACGTTGTGGTCACCTGGCATAAACGTGGATATGTAGTGGCCGACACTAGATACGTTAACACGTTGAAGGACAGTAACGTCGATCAGCATCATCTTTGGCTTGCTAAATTCGGCAAGAACGCCGTTCGGCGTCTGAAATTAAACTGTAGTAACGAATAAAACGTTTATCGGCGTTCTAAATCTCATTCAAAATGTTAAAGACGGATAGTTACTGCCACATTCAGCAAAGATCGCATTAGAATACCGCCGGTTTTAGTACGTACAAAATTATTTACACTGAGGTGCTTCTTCCACTACAAAGGGAGAAGGAAAATTTGTACAGAACGCCGATAGACGTCCAGCGATCCATATAAATCTAATTAGTCATTGTTTTGGTGCCAAAGTGGAAGAATCGTTTCAGCGACATCGCCCTATTTTTACGCGGGAAAGACCACGTGTTACGTGTTTTTTTTTCAAAATTATTGGTGAATTGCAGTTTTTACATGGGAACTCCTGGAGGCAAGTCTCAGAAAAATATGTCTTTTCAAAGTGTAGAATGTGCACTCAAAAAAAAGGTTGTGAGGAGAAACTGCTTCTTTGTCCATTTTGTTTTGAAGAATGGCATCACTCAATATGATGTATAATAATAAAATTTATTCATTACATTTAATATATATTTTTTGTTTTGTTTTTTTTGTAATAAAGGTGTTTTATTTGTAATGAAGGTGTTTTATTTTAGTTTATAACATAAAATACCTTTTTTAATTCTTGACTTCATTTGTTTATACTCCTGTCTTTTTAGAATAAGTTCGTTTATATTCATGTTTTTTTTTCAGATAATCTTTCTTAATTCTTGACGTCTATTGACGTCCTGGCGATATCTAGCAAATGTTTTAGTTAAAAAGTGACAGGACGTTTATCGGCGTCAAGTTTCAAACACCAAAAAACTAAAATAAATCAAAAAATGTATAACTATAAATGATTTTCTATACTTTAAAAGACACTTCAAGATAAATTTTGTTGAAAAATACTAGTGTCATTTTTAGCACCAAGCAGGTTAATTTACTGTCCATCAACGTGTTAAACAACTGATTGCGATGGTGTAATTGATATGTAGCTCGATCTCTGTCCTGCAACATATTCTTATAATAAATGTTCCTCATTCTTCCATTTTGCCTGATTAATTTCTAGCACTCGACTATAAGTATAAGAATATATAACATACAAACACGTAAGTAAGTATATTGAATTTGGATATTTCTGATCGGGATTGAAAGTTTGATATGAAATATTGGTGTTGTAGCTCGATTGTGAACATGTGCCATCTAAATACTCTTTATTCAAGGCAAACATAATTTAAGGAAAACATAATTTTGGAAATAACTCGCCTCTGACATTATGTACTTAAATCTCTCAAACATTTTTTTATCAATCTTGGTTACTTGAAACCAATACTTACATAATAAATTACTACGTTTAATGCAGTACTGAGGACAAATAAATCTTTATTGAATGGCTCGTCCATTTCTCTAATAATGGCGATCCAGCATATTCCTGTTAATATGGCGGCTTTTGGAGAATATAACTTCAATGTGACAGAAACTGAAAATATACCACTCTAAAGTTCCTCTCATCATAAAGTGGAACTAACTTATTAACTTTTCGACCACTAGAAAGAGGAGCCCACGTCGCAGGCCCATGACTCACCACTTCAAAGTTATAACCTAGAAATTACAATGGGTCTTATACCCTTGAAAGTGACGAACACGTTGCGGCTAATATAACCTGTCACTTCAAAGTTATAACCTCGAAATTGCGGGTACATGTTCATTAATTGTTAAAAAGGACATGTAGCAAGTATGGAGGATTTATGCAGCTCCAATTAAACATTATCAAGTATCAAGCAACAATTATCAATTAACAAGTAATGAAAATTGTGGCATTTATGCAAACTGAATTAACAATTAAGGTATGCATATTAAGCAGGCGCACGAGTCGGAGAATTGTTTATTGAAAACGCATAACCCATTTCATTTTGGATAAATATCATTCACGTTTCACGTAACAGGTAAAACGAACGTTTTGTGAGCCACAATAAAATAATTTGAGAAACGGTAGGTAAGTTTTCGTCATCGCGCGGACCAATCCAATCCAATTCAAAATCGAGAAAAATTGTCTATTGAAAACGCATCCCATTTCATTTTGAATAAATATCAATCACGTTTCAAGTAACAGGTAAAAAAAACTTTTCATAAGCCACAATAAAATAATTTGAGAAAAGTTAGGTCAGCTTTCGTCATCGCGTTGACCAATCCACGGTCACCTGATAGAGAATTTTAAAGGTAATTGTAACTTTGTAGTGACTTTCATTAAATGCGAACTGTGGCAATCACTTATGGAGATGGCAAGAACGTGGCAACCATCACCACATATCACAATCAAGTGCCTGCCACATTGAAGGTCTGATGGAAGTTTCTAAAACATTACCGAAACTATCATACTCTATTGGAAGTGATTGTAACTTCTAAGTGATATTTAAGTGGTACAGGATGGTTACAGCAACGGTTATTTTTCACTTTCAAGATTGAAAACCATTAAGGTGATTCTGCTCAGTGGCTATAATGTTTCAGACACCTCAATTGACACTAACAAGTTATAGAACTGTGGAGTGGCTACCATAGATGGGAATTACGAGACTACAACCATGCAAATATACAATTTCAGTTAAGTGTATAGTGGTGATTACGTAATATCCACCGAGTCGAAGTTGCAGTATCAGTTTCCGTCACTACGATTCTGCTTGGGTTTATTCAGTTTTAAATGTGATTCGGGAAATATTCTCATCAAATATCATTCGTCTAGATGATTTAATCACATAATAAGACCGCGAATCGCACTCAGTAAAATTTCCAAACAAAAAGCTTTCTCGAAAATTTAAAAAAATATTTAGCGAAAAAACCCATAGCACTTATGATATTATTCTCGAAAAATAAAACTGATCGTATGTTCAAACCCAAAAATAGAATTTACAATAACCATTTGCTTGCTTTATTGAACGATAAATTGAATTCCGTATCTCATAAATCAGCGAAAAAATGAACATTTTACAAGCGCAATGAAAATTAATAATGCAACAAATCCATTTATTTATGTTTTCTCACGAGTTGTTATGTGAAACATAATATATAATACACTTGCGATATCCATCGAATCACTCATAATTAGTATTTGAACTAATACGAATTGTCAGTAGAATAAATCATGTGTTTTTTCGATAACGCGCCTTTCTTTGTTATCCATTCATTAATCAAAATTAAAAACGGGAAAAATAAGTAGTTATGAGTAGCGGATACGTTTTGAAAGCTTTGCGCCAGAATTCACAACTTCATAGTTCATACTTTAGGTAGACGTAATTGTATGCAATTTCTACTCCCACAAACAACAAACATTGTTGATTATTGAGATTGATTATATGTATATGTTTCATAATATGTTCATGTCGAAAGTGCATCGCGTTGTTAACAACTGAATCGACCATGAAATTAGTAGGAAAACAATTACTATTTGATAATTAATATTGCGATGATTTAGAAAAGGTTAGAAGGTCTATGTATAGATTAATCAGTACTCGTGGTTGAAAAAATTTCAACTATCCAACAAATCTGAAGTTTTTAGTGCAGACATCGTATAATGTCTACAGAAGAGACCCAGCTTTCAACTTGAAAATAAAAGTGACGGAGGGGATGTTGTGATTGGGGTTAAGTGTGATTTAGTATCTCTACCGGAGAGGTCATGTGATGGCAATATTGAAAATATTTGGGTATCCATAGTACTGGGTAGTGGTAAGAAAATTTACATTTGTTGCATATATATATATATATACCACCTCAAGCCACTTAAGACATTTAACGATTTTCTACTGCTCTGTCAGAATCTGAATAACATATGTACTGATAATAGAATAAAAAATTATGAAATAGTGCTTATCGGAGATCCTATCTAACTTAGCATGGATTTACAATTTAGAGCTAGTCATACATCCCCGACAACGTCAACAATCCTTCTAGAGAGTTATTCACTATTTCTTTCCTCATCTTTAAATAATATAATAATATTCTAAATACCAACGAGAAATAATTAGTCTCAATTCAAAATTGGATGACAATCACTTCATGTATCTATTAGTCACCGAAGACTCTCACCACCCTGCTTTAGAAATTACACTTAATCTCTCCACCCAAAAAATGATTTCAGAAAACTCATATACAAACGTGCTGTATAATATTAATTATAATGATTTTAACACAGTTCAAAAAAATTACAAGATTATGGCCCAAAAGATTTAAAACATAGGTATAGCAAAAGCGACAATCGGAGAACGCGGTCTTCTTTCCTTGCCACTCCGTGTATCTCACAAAATGCAGCCACTGGATCTTACAATCTTCAGTTCACTGAAGATGGCATACAATAAGGAATGTGAGATCTACATGGTTAACAAACCTGTCAAACGAATAAGCCAATACGAGGTTGGAGAACTTTTTACAAAGGCGTACAACAAAACAGCTAACATAAGCAAGGCTGTCAGTGGAATTCATCCTATTGATCCTGACGAATTTAAAGACAGCTTTGAAAATACGGTATTTGATAAATCCCACACCAAGAAGCTGCAGCTGATCAACCCTAGAGTCAAACACCAACACAGGATGCCACTTCTATTCATGAAAATGACAACTATTTGAGCGTTACCATTAATACTCCACTTCTAAGCGACAGAATAAGAAGCATTCTCTGCTTTTATCCAGCACACCAATAAAAATTCTACTAGAGGAAAAACAGAAAAGACAAAGTGAGAGAAACGCTAAAAAGAAAAAGTTCCAACTAAAAAATTACCACAAAACGACGAAAAACCTGCCGATGATTATGGATACTCTTTAATACTTTTCCCATCAATGTGCCTGTCATTCCTAAAACAGGAACCACTTCTAAGCGACAGAATACGAAGCATTCTCTGATTTTATCCAGCGCACCAATAAAAATTCTACTAGAGGAAAAACAGAAAAGACAAAGTGAGAGAAACGCTAAAAAGAAAAAGTTCCAACTAAAAAACTACCACAAAACGACGAAAAACCTGCCGATGGTTATGGATACTCCTTAATACTTTTTCCTATCAATCTTCCTTCTACCTCGAATGTCAAAATGGTGTCAAATGTCAAAAATTCCCTTTTCGGAATTTCAGACGAAAAGAAAATACGAAGAAGAATATACGAGAGAATTGCAATCTTACCGCCAACAGGAACGCGATTATTGTAATGGTGATTTCTCAGCGACTTGACAGATTTCTGCATTCGACACCGAATACAGGTTCCATGAAAGGCTCACTACTCTATAACATAATGTAGCATGCGGATAAAATAAATCAACAGAATTATTTCATATCAAATAATCCAAAATAAAATAATAATTCAATGTAGTACTTTTAAACGCTACAGTTTCTAATTTTTTTAGGCGTTCAATGGAGATGTTCAGTAGCTGTCTGGCCTTGGAAACAAAGAGAATCCTGGGAAACAATATTTAAACTATTAAATTGAAGTGGGCTTTGAATTTCTGAACATTATTAATTACGTGAGAATTTTGCAGATTAAAATGGAAGTGGCAAAATCATTATAGTTTTTGTATTAACGGAAAAATGCCAAGGTGTTTTCAAGTAGACTGTAAAAACTCGACATGGAGAAATAAAAATGTTGAATATTTTTAATTTCCACAACCTTTAAGAAATATACACAAATGTTTGAAATGAAACACACATATTTTATGGACATTTTCTGAATGTTAGTGATGAAAATCCACTCTGCCTCATAAATTTGATCGAAATAAATTACAGTGAAAATGGGAAAAAAATCTTAAAGGCTCTAATATATATATATATATATATATATATATATATATATATATATATATATATATATATAGATAATGTTCATTCAAGTATAGACTAGTCTTGAAGAAACAGATTGGACAGAAATTATATTTCATGAAGATCTCGACACGTGTCTAAAGGTCTTTCATTGAACGAACTCATAGACAATACATCCCAAAGAAAACTATCAGGAAAATCCATTACCCTCCTTGGTACTCCACTGTAACCCTCAAATCAATGAAAAGGAAACACAAATTGCACAAGATCATAATGTTGATTATAATCAACAATTTTCAATTTACCAAAATTATTTTAAGTAGATTATAGAAAGTACATACAATCTACAGAAAATTATATTGAAAATGACATAAAACGCTTCTGGTCATACATAGCATCAAAAACAAAAAGCAAATCAATTCCCACTATTATTAAGGGCAACACTGCATCTAACGACGAAGCTATCTGTGAGCTTTTCTCTAGCTACTTTTCAAGTGTTTACGAACCAAGTAACACTCCATCATCTATCGGAAAAGTTGATTTTGTACGGAGGAGTTTCAATGTCATCCATATCTGTGAAAAAAACTGTTAAAAATTCTCCATAACCTTGATGCAACTAAGGGGCCTGGTCCAGATGGCTTACCAGCAATCTTCTTGAAAAAATGTAAACAGGGACTATTAGCACCACATATATTATAATCAATAGATGTTTGAAAAAGGGATATTTTCCCAAGCGATGGAAGCAAGCTATGATTATTCGAGTTCACAAATCAGGTGATAAAGGAGCTGTACCAAATTACAGACCGATATCTCTGCTCAATCATTTCGGTAAAATATTTACATTATTTCTCTTCTTTGAAGTTGAAAATTTCCTCAATATACATCAACTCGCTTTCTATGCTGAACGGTCAGTGACGAATTTAGTCCCTTATATACAAGACATCCTCACCAGGATACAGGGAGGGAAAGCGGTTGTTGCTGTGTACACCGAATTTTCGAAACTAAAAAATACGGAGTGCACGGCAACTTGCTGCTCTTACTCTCATCATATATCAGTGAAAGAGAACAATAGCCTAAAATAGCCTGAAATCTACATCACTACCTGTTTCATCTGGTGTCCCATAGGGGTCTCACTTGGGTCCCCTTCTTTTCAACATTTTCATAGATGACATAAACGACACGAGAATACCAAATTTTGTTTCCATGCTGAGACCTGTCAGTTTCAAAATATATCGATTACTTTAAATTCCAAGCAGATCTCGACCGGTTCTCGTACTACTGTGAACGGAACAAGCTTCCACTGAACATAAACAAGTGCTCACAGATAATGTTCACTAGAAATACCTCCCCAGTTCTTGCAGACCTTAATCTAGGTAATAACACTATAAAAAGTATAAAAACCCTCAAGGATCTGGGCGTTGTTCTCGATGCAAAACTTATGTGCGAGAAACACATTGAAAGTTCTGTACAGGGAGCTCTCAGAAACTTCGCGGTCGGATTATTTAAACTTCAAACTGACACTCTTTGTAATTATGCAAGAAGTTATCGATGTATAACCTGATTATTTTGAAGTACTTATAGTATTACTACTGATTATATTAAATTACAAAATGTTACTTAACACCATGTACTTTCGCAGCAAAAGTTACACTTTAACTGGTAATTTATGCGCTACTTTATAATAGAGAAGGTGAAACCTGCTTGTTGAGTGTCCTCTAAACTGAAATAAATAAATACATTGAAAAAACTATCCTTCTAAGCGTTTGGAAATAATAATTTTAGAGATTTTCCACAAAACGCCTGAACAGACGATTTTTCAGTGGTATTATTCTACCTTGGTTTTTTGCGATGAAATATCCCACAATTAAAATTATCGCAATATTTTTCCCGTGGAAAGTGCACTGAAAGGTTGTAGCCGAAGAACACCAGTGAGTTGAGCAACGTACACAAAATAATTATTAATTGAACTTCCCGGAAAAAAATAATTTATGTGCCGTTTACAATAATTGCAAATAACATTTATGTCCGATATTTTTCAGAATCTTCCAAAAAATACGATTTACTTTTTTAATCAAACGAGAATGTATTGACGGATGGAATCATTATATTGTGGTGACAAAATGGATTTCTCAATGCAATACTAACATTTCTTTGATTTGAATATATGTTCATCTATTGAAACAATCTCTAACTCGTATTGAATGGAAATTTGTTTCAACACAAATATAATATTTATTTGAATCAAACAACGGAAATAGATTAAATAATATTATATTGGTTGAATTATATGCGTTAGATGGCGAAGGTTTCGCACAACTGGACTCCAATGCCTGGTGTAGAATCTTATGCTCGGTTGCCATATTTGTCAATTCAGTGGATTAACAAAATGAATACTCATTTGGATAAATATGTTTAGTGAAGAGATCAGCTTATTTTGTTGAATTTACATTTTATTGAATTTATCAATTCCACATAAATACTTGTTTGAATGAATATTCTTGTTAAAGCAATCAGCAAATTTTGTAGATCTGATTATTCGATTCAACAAAATAATTACATGGTCAAAACAACATTTCTGCCAAAACAAGTTATGAGTTGGTGGATTAAGATATTTGGTTCATGCAAATTAGTTTCAGTTGATTGAAACTTTAAGTTGGATCCAAAACCAAGAAATAATTTTACTCATTTTGGGATTATATTTTGTCGTGCATATACGACATTGTTATTTGTTTGATTCATCAATTTTTTTTTGTGTACCTGATGATTTGATCCGCAATTTGGAATTGCCGATTTAAAGTTATTTTCTTGACCGCAGGTGAGATCACCCCCGACATTATTTGCATTTTATCATATTGATTGACCGCAAGTGCGAAGACACCACCAATTTGGGCCCATATAACTCGTTAAGATGGTTTCCAACGTTTCTCGATCGTTAATAATCTCATAGATATTATAAGCCGTTTTCTATCTATATCCATATCAATCATTTTATTGAATATAATTTCTAAGCCCTTTCACATCAAGAAATAAGCCGAGACAATAGTCGTTTTTCGAAAATGATAGTTGAATATCTGTAATAAGTTCCGCCAGAGCATCAGGAGTGCCTAAGCCTCTCCTATAACCAAACTGTTTTTCTGGGACTATATAATTGGTTTCAAGATAGTATCTAATTCTCTCTAGTGTCTTTGAAAAGCATGACCTGAGTAAAGATACGATGGAGTATTATAAACTTCCCCTTGAAACTAAGTAATCCATTCAGTTTGTCAAAATAGTTGTTTTCAATGTTCTGTAAGTATAACACTGGAACATATCTGGAATTTGATATGCGGGTTATATTGGAGTTTGGGCGATGAAATGCGATGAAACATTCCAAAAATTAATCTCTCACAAAGCGAGTTCTTTTCCCAGATTCTGAATCGAAGTTAAAAAAACTCTAAGATATGAATGAGGCATTTCCCGAAGCAGCAGGCATGGCTATTATTTAACGAATATGTGTACTAAAAATTTCAACATTTATATATGTACATGAAACTCCAATGTTCAAAATGGTTTGTCCCGTAAGAAGATAATTGGATATTCCATTCAAAAGCAATTGGTCTACACTAAGATTACTATACCTAATCCCAACTCGAATAAAGTAATCCAATAATCCAGAAGAAGCCTTTGCTAACTGTGTGTTCCCCACTTGCACTCCATTTTCATTTTGAGAACAATTGCTCGATAATAAGTTCGCCAGGAAACTTGGAATAAACGCGCAACAATTACTCTTCATCACTGCCTCTATTACTGATGAGATACATCATTTTTGTTGTTCATTACGCTATTCGATGGAATTAACGTTTATTTGATAATGACCCTTGAAAAATATTTACCGCCTAATTGGCAATTTTGGAAATTACTTAGCGCCAATTAACGTTATATTGATAATTGATACTTTTCAAATTGCTTTATGCTGAATGCATCAGTTTGTACAAAAATACTTCAATGCACTCACTTTCTTGATGTTCCTTGCCATTATTTACGCAATTCCTCGCCAAATCTCTGAAAACCGGATAAGCCAAGTAATTTGTGAAGAAAATGACTTCCTATCATTAAGGAAATAACGTGGTTTGAAAGATTTCAATGGCATTCCTGAATAACTTTAATCCTTCAAATATCGATATGTTCTCATGGAACGGTCTAATTTTCACTTTCTATAACGTGAATTAAAATGTAACAAGCTTATTGGCATTCGAACCTTCATCACTGGTCATCAAAGATAGATACGACAATAAACATTATATAATCATTACATTGGAAGATATTCCCAATTTTTTTATAATTGTTCACCATCTCTAATTCACTAGGAGATGTTCCAGAAAATTCCACTTTCCCGATTTTCTGCAATGTTTCCTAAACTATTAAATTTGCAAGATGATCCACAATTAAAATGTATTTATACCGAGTTATTTGGTTTATAATTTTTTTATAATCTAAAACTCCATTAAATTATGTGGGAATGTTCGAATAGGACGTTGGATATATGTCAAGATCATTTCATTCATCTCGTTTATTTCCTGATAATCTGATTTTCTAAACACCATAGCATTGAATTTCAATAAGCGAAAGTACACCACCACGTTTGATTTTTTTTTCAGGTGAAATGTGAAAAATTCGTAAATAACTGACTATGACATAAGATACACAACAGGCGCTCTTCAGGATGGTCGTGCATTCCAGTAGAGTTATCTGAAAATTATGTATAACTGAAAGAAAAATTGTGGCATTTCAGACAATTTTTTAAATTATAGAAAAAAAACATGTTCGAGCAAGAATCGAACCTGCGTCCTCTACGCTCTACCAGCTGATCTATCGAAGACACAATGTTCCATCTGCGTTTCGGGACGCTTTTTCCTATAATTTAATGTTAGTTGATAGGATGGGTTAAGAAGACCCCTATGAAGTTGGGAAAGCCACTTGCTCGAAAATCGAAACAACCTATCCCAATATTTGTCGAATAATTGTCGTGAATACCAAAAATTTGTGGCGCTTTTAGTTTTTTTTATATGGAGTGGATGTGCTAACTTGAAATAAAGTTAGCACTGCCACTACGGCATATTTACGAATAAAAGTCTAATTTCAGAAATATTGTTATTGATATTTGTTGTATAATTCTCGAAATCATTGAACATGCACTAAAATAGATTTTAAAGAAAATATACGCCTTTTCATGTATATTTCCTGGTGTCCTTGAAAATTTCAAGAACATGGCAACATTGCATTCATATAATTCATCTGATTTGTGCATTTTACATGGAAAGTCAAAATATAGGTAAATGTATTACAATTTCGAATTCGAATTTTCAAAAGTTTTTTGTAAACGATGATTAATTCTAAAATTCCAATTTTTCAAACAATGCTCATTGTATATCACTTGAAACTTTTTTTTTTACAACCGAAAATTCATTTAACAATTGTCGAATGACCAAAACACAATTGTCGTGCAAATTTGGAATTTCTTGAAGCAAACAAAAATAGCTGAGAACGATTGATTAATTGGAAATTTCCTTTTTTAAATACACATAGAATAATGTGCTAACCTGATATCAAGTTAGCACTGCCACAAAAATAAAATGATGAACATATTTTTATGAAAATTTGTCGAATAATATTGTCGAAATACATTCAAAATGATAAAAATACACTAAAAAAATATTTTATAGAACATATAAGCATTTTTATTATATTTCAGCAACGCTCACTTACACATTTTTCATTACAGCCAAAAACATAGTTAACAATTGTCGAATGACCAAAACATAATTGTCGTGCAAATTTTGAACTTCCTGAAGCAAATAAAAAGGTTGAGAAAGATGAATTACTTGGAAATTCCCCTTTTTTGAAATACACCCTGTATCTCAGTTTAACGGCTCTAACGATTTGGATACAATTTTATATTTAAGGGGTTTTGCTTTTCAAGTTTATATGTATAGGCGCCATTCCTGAAAAAACGCGATTTTAAACAAAACAAAAATTATTACGAATTGATAGAGCGACCACTATCTGCTCTTGTGCGAACAATGTAAAGCGCATTCTCGTAAATTTTTGAGGTACTTGCATTGTTGCTATTGGATGTTAGCCTATTGGTACCTCTAAACTTTGTGAGATGGCGCTATATGACATTATCCGAATTCGAATAACCTTACGGAGTGACATTAGCGAATTTGGGCATCAAATCAATATTATGTATGTTTTTCTTTGGTTAGTCCAACTCATACGGTTCATTTAAAATGATTATTTATGTGATTCGTATCTAAATAAGCATCTTCTCCGAAAAAAACACGATTTCACAGGGAAAAAAATACCGAGCAAAGCTTTAAACTTATTTGTTTAAGTGAGCAGTAAAGTCCAAGATTGAATGCGCCAGCTGAAATTTAACATTACCGAATTTGAGCATCAAATCAATATTATATATGTTTTTCTTTGGTTAGGCCAAGTAACTCATACGGTTTATTTAAAATGATTATTTATATGATTCGTATCTAAATAAGCATCTTCTCCGAAAAAACACGATTTCACAGGGAAAAATAAACACCGAGCAAAGCTTTATACATATTTGTTTAAGTGAGCAGTAAAGTCCAAGATTGAATGCGCCAGCTGGAATTTAATAGCCGGGAATCAGCAAAATGCAATGCCATTGAATCTACTTTAATGTCTAGTAATCACAAAAACATTTTTTTCTCCGACTGCTGTCGTTCATTATTTAAAAAAATAGGTTGCCAGGTAACAGTTTGATCAACAGCACTCCACGAACTGGTAGAGAGAGTGGAGAACACGCTGAAAAACAAAGAGGTACTAATACCGGCCTATCTAGTCATAGAGAGACAATATTGTCTCGTTTTGGAAAAGAAGATGAGGAATTTATCCAAAGGAAAGTTCAAAATTTAGTTCCGAGCAATATGAAGATATCAAAAAGATCGCGATGGAAACAGGTTTTGGAATTTAGTAAAGAAATTAAAGAATTGTTTTGTTGTACATGGCCAATATGTATTCTAGATTCTGACTTTCTACTTCATGAATCTGATATTTTTTCTCCAACATCCTACTCGCTATTGTTGCTCGGTCAGAAAAAATCGTGCAGCCTTAGATTTGTCAACAAAACGACAATCATATTATCAAAACAAGAACATAGACATTTCCAGTATAATTTCTTCTAGTATAACCCACCGAGTGAAACATTTCCGAAAATTAGTTCACTGTTATGGTAACGTTTTTAAATAACTGGCTTTGGCTAGAAAATAGAGGAGCAAACTTTTCTAAATAATAGTTTCATGTAATTTTTTATTCATAGTTCCTGTAATTTCTGATGAAAAACACATATTCCTCGTCTTTGATTAGCTAAAACATCGGAAGGCAGTGAGAAACATAAATAAAATTGTATTGCCTAGTCAGTATTTTTTTTTGTTTTCAGGGGGTTGTAAACATGGGATAGCTTTTTTAATGTGGTTATATATATCGCCGGAAAGAAGAACCTGCTGTTACCGAAGTACTATGCTATTGGAAAAAATCCGTTATATCCACAGTAGGAACAACAAAAAAATTCATAAAGGTCCTATCTGAATTCGATAATTCTGCTGTTGTTTCTGCGCCTTACACAAACGATGCGAAAAAATACTCATATTCTGACAGTCGGAAAAAATATTTTTCATTGATTAGTTAGTTCTATAAGTAAGTAAAACGATGCTTTTCTTTGTAAAACCATACTGATTCCCGAACACTGTAGGAGACACGGCTTTATTAGCGTCTACCCATGTTATCGAACAAAAATGCGCATTATCTCGAAAAACCTTCGACCATTCGTCCTACTTCAATTTCTCATTCCAGTTGTCAGTGGTACAAGAATGATAGTTCCGGTCTTAATTCATTACTCTTCCATTGTATAGCACCTGACAACCGTAGCCCGATTTACATACACCTCGCTGAGCCATACAGATATGGAGAGGAAGAAAACATTAAAATCTAGGGCAAGGACTGCGAAGGTTGATTACTTGGATCGATTTTGATATTATCGACCTTACGCGTTAGTCGTCATACCCACTAAATTCGAGGCAATAGTTTCAGAACTACTCATCGTTTAAAAATAAGTTTCATATATACCGAGTGTCAACGGATATGCTAGCACCACTTTTCCCACTCGTATTTCAGAAAACAAATTCAATATACACAAAGTAATCACACATCTGATTTTGGATTTTTTTGAAGGATTTCCGGTAGAAACCTTTTTTACATAACTCAATATATTTTTACCACCAATTTTATTATAGTAGGTAGATTACTTCGAATGGGAAGTCATCCTAAGCAACTGATAAAATCGGTTAAGTGCGAGTTAAACTCTCGTACGAAGGGTTACGTAAGAATAATTCAGAGTAGTTGAAATATATATTTTTTCAATAATCCGATTTACTCATTAGGCCGAGAATCATCCTTTCATTCCCTGCAAACAATGGTTGAACTAGCAATTACAAAATTCTGAAAACGGGGATAACTGAATACTTATTATTAGCCCTGTTCAATGATACCTTACATGACAAACTTCTAGCTTCCGACCTCCCCTCAGTTCTGTGCTCACACCGAACCATGTGTTGTTCATCGAGTAAGTCTTTCAAATTATGTAAAATATGTATAACATAAGTACATGAACAAATTCGTGCATTTATTAGTCTAGTAATTTATAATAAATATTCTGTGTCTGTTGTTTTTTCTCCAATGTTTCTCAATGTATCCAACATTCCAGTGCCAAAAAAAGAATCCCCTTTTTTTCCTATGATGTTTAAGGACGTGCATCAGTTATTCTTTGATACAAACCTCACATTAGTAAGTCTATTATATTATATTTTTAGTGTTATTTTAACACCATTCATGTTTTCAGATGTATTAAAAAAAATATTTTTTTTCGAAAGCTCGACAAGTTAAACAAAAGTTTTACTTTATCAGGGCAATATAACGAAATCTCAGATGTTAAACCATTGACATGGCGGCTTTCAAAATAGTAGTAAGAGTAAAATGATTATATTATCTGACTGCAACCCCAAGGATAATTTTCAGTCTGAAAATTTCCAAATTTACAGTTTCATATATATATATATATATATATATATATATATATATATATATATATATATATATATATATATATACAGAATCACACATAAAGTTCGCAACATATGGAAGTTTTTTTTATTGATAGATATATGAAAATTTGACTTCGCAGTTAGTTTGTGCTTGAAAAATTAGTAAAAAACAGCCTCTTTTCTTTTGTCATGTCATGACATTATTTTCGAAAATCCTCAAAAAATCTGTTTTTTTTTGGAAATTTTGAAATAGTCAAAGAAAAAAGTTGCTCAGTTTTCAATTTTATACCTTTGCTCCAAATTTGGACTCTCTACTGTCACTTCGACTTTTTTCCAATTTTTTTAATTTTTCGAATCTTTTGCTCTACCGATTCGAACGAAACATGATTCAAATTTCATAATTTTGATGAATACGAGACTTCAATGTCATATCTTGCCCAGTTGGCCTTCCAAAAAAAAATGCACCTCCAGAAATTCGTCTTTGTTGTTGCAAAGTTCATGTAGTTTTTTCATTTCATTGTGAAACTGATTCAGATTTCCAATGTATGGACGTTAATATGTCAGTAATCAAATAAACGAATTTCTCTTCATTCTCATCACATTCGTATTTATTTTTTTAATAGATTTTTGATTATTTTTCTGACCAATAATTCAGTTACAAATAAACCCGAAATATCATACTTTTCTGTAAACTAAACAATGACTTAAAGTTTCATAACTATTCAAAAGACTTCCGTTCTAGCGATATGTACTAAACATGATATAAAATTTCGTGATTTTAAACAATACAAGACTAATGCAACATTTCGGGAAGAAAAAAGTACAATTGATCGAATCGAAATAAAATATTCCCTTAGTAGGCTTTTGAAACAAATTTTTAGTTTTGGTTAATGTCAAATAATTGCGTTTAATAAATCGAGTTGTTTTGTGTACATATTCTCGTACATTGATAATTCACAAATCAGTTTTATGTACGATATTATCCACACAAGACAAAGTGGAAATCGTTCTTTTATGTGGTGAGAATGTGCCATATCGAGATGTTGCTTGTATTTTCAATCACCGGCATCCAGGAAGAAATATTCAATTTAGTACCGTGAGAAGGATATTGAAAACATTCAAAGACACTGGCTATGTGGACAATCGTTTCAAGAAACCACATAATCCAATAAGGTATAATGAAGAAGAACAACTCAATGTTTGTTTGAACGTTTTTGAAAACGGAAAAACTAATATTAGGACTATTAGTGAAAATACAGGGGTTGGCAGAGAAACTGTGACAAGAATTTTGCACAAAAATAATTTCCATCCCTAGCCTAAGCCTAAGTTCGTACACACTCTTAAAGAAAGAGATTTCGATATTCGAGTAGAATTTCCCTACAGGATTTTATGGATAAATGAGGCAACTTTCATGTCGAACGGAACAGTTAGTTCCCAAAATTGTCGCTGGTGGTCCAACAATAATCCAAATTTTGTAATAGAATGCCGTGACCAATATTCATTCAAGACAAATGTGTGGTGTGGTTTATTACATAACCAAATAATTGGAACATATTTTTTTAGATAAAATTTGAACGCAGACATGTACAGAAATTTCATATGAATCAGTTGTCTGAAGTTTTGGATAATCTGCCTCTAAGTTTAGACGAAATTTGTGGTATCAGCTTGACGGGGCACCGATCCACCAAACGGTAGAAGTGAAACAGTGTCTCAGTCAGATGTTTAGGGGCAAAGTGATAGGACGAGATTGGGAAGATTATTGGCCAACAAGATCACCGGACTTATCTCCAATGGACTTTTTTCTATGGGGTTATCTGAAACAAAAAGTGTATAAGCACAGACCATTTGCAAACAAAGAACATTTAGAGAATACCATTCGGGAGTGTTGTGCTAACATGAATCCCCTATTTATTAAAAATGCCACAAAGTCTGTGGATGAAAGGACTATAATTTGTATAGAACGGGAAGGACGGCATACTGAATGATGAATTCGGGTTCTTTATAAGATTATTGAGATAAATCAATGAATGTTACGATGTTTTGTTGTGAATTTGGTTATAGTTATTTTGGTTTAATGTTTTTTATACATCTAATGGTGAAAATAAAGAATATGAGATTAATGAAATCAATTCGAAAAACGTTGCGAAAAATTATTTGCTCGAAAATCACATCTAACAGTTTACATCCAACAGTCACACTGTTGGGTGTAAACTACATCAAAATATTTCGAACTCATCTGCAGCTAACGAGATACAAATCTGTTAAAAAAAGAAACGAGTGTGATAAAAATGAAGAGAAATTCGTATATTCGATTACACATATTAACGTCCATACATTGAAAATCCGAATCAGTTTCACAATGAAATGAAAAAACCAGATGAACGTTGCACAACAACGACGAATTTCTGGAGGTGCATTTTTTTTTCTGGTAACAGGCCAATGTGGGTATTTTCTGGGCAAGATATGACATTGAAGTCTCGTTTTCATCAAAATTATGAAATTTGAATCATGTTTCGTTCGAATCGTAATGACAGTAGAGAGTCCAAATTTAGAGCAAAGGTATAAAATTGGAAACTGAGCAACTTTTTTCTTTGGCATTTTTCGAAATTTCAAAAACAAACTGATTTTTTGAGGATTTTCGAAAAAAATGTCAAATTTGACAGTTTTAGAGTAGCACATGACAAAAGGAAAGAGGCTGCTTTTCACTCATTTTTCAAGCACAAACTAACTGCGAAGTCAAATTTTCA
Source organism: Gonioctena quinquepunctata (assembly GCA_018342105.1). Taxonomy (NCBI): domain Eukaryota; kingdom Metazoa; phylum Arthropoda; class Insecta; order Coleoptera; family Chrysomelidae; genus Gonioctena; species Gonioctena quinquepunctata. Next base: position 114,020 of record JAFIRS010000575.1, on the reverse strand, counting down.
TTATATCTATTAATAAAAAAAACTTCCATTTGTTGCGAACTTTAGTGTGACACTCTATATATATTTATAATTTATGGGATACAACGAAATTTGTAGACAAACTGGAGGCAACATTTTTAAACGTAATGAAACGAAATTTGGCACAAAAATAATTTTTATCAATACCTCAGCTAAGTTCGAAGATGACCTAAGATGAACACACAAATGGAAAATCGCTGTAAATTGCCATTGGTGTTTTTCAACAAATTAATAATTTTTGTTTACCGTGTATGCTCCTTTCATTTGGGGTTATTTTGTTGGTGTCAATCAGATACCATTTGACAACATTTTATCTTCGTTTGACAGACTGAACATCATTGGATTCCAATATTTCTCGAAGTTGAACTATATAAACAATTATTAGTGTGTGATTTCGTTCAATAGCTGAGTGAACTTTTGTATTTTCAGAAATGTTTTGGATCTGAATTTTCAACTTTTTATATCTTAATGGAATTCTATAGCTAAATGGAACCGAAAGGATTGGTTATACTTTTATTGATTTGAGTGAGATTACTAGGAAGCGTACAACGTTTTATCAAAGAATTTAAGGTTTGTACAAAAATGTAAATTCTGTTTGTGTTTTCTAATGAAAATATCCCATTTTCACCGGCCCGTTATTCGTTAGCTTGATGGCAATTTACGACTAGGAGCGCCGTCGACTTTTTTTTGGAAATATAGTTGAAAGGTATCTTTCAAAGGTACAGAAAAACAAAACGTCATGTCATTTGAAGGACTTACTCACTGATTTTCCTGAAAAACTTTAATTATCAGCCGAAATTATTGAAAACATTGGAGAGTCCCTTAAAGTACAACTTCACCTTCACGTGGTGTGGAATGGGGCAGTTTGCGGACATTCGCGTAGTCTGGAAGCCGGCCGCGACTTAACGAGTAAGGAGGCTCTGGCAAACAGACCTAAATCCAAGCTGTGAGCGCCGTGGCGACGGATGTATGGCACCAGGGTTTCAAAAGAAAAGGTGCCAAAACGGAGCCTCCGATAAACAGGGCGAAATCTCGGAGTAATGAGCCTGAGCCCTGTGCAGGAGGCAACCCCTTCGCCGTCACTCACTGGTGGGAACAAGAGCCGAAATACCGAAAGGGAAAGAGGGCAAATCTTGGCCTTCTCGGTTTCTTTCGGTGCACTGGAGAGGATGTGATTTAGAGCGTTCTACGATATCGGAAAATGACTCTTCGGGGTGCTGAACAAACGATAAGGGCCGTCCTGGTGAACCTCCAGCACTGTAAGGTAGCCACGGCAGTACTTAAAGTTGCTAGGAGAGACTTCGAAGTGCCCCTGTATCGAGAACCATGGATATGACATGGTGAAACAAAAGATCTGGGAGGGAAAAGTGGAGAGCTATTGTTTAGCAGATCAACTGAGATCTCCCGGACCTGTATTTTTATCAGGTAAGATACAATGGGCCAAAACACCGCAAGGTGTCCATAAAGGATTTTTCCCACCTTTCAAAAAAAAACATTGGAGATCGAACATGAAAACCTGAATTCGAGTTATGATGGGAGATTGAGTTGTTTCGTTCTGAATGTGATTTTTGCTACCAGGCCTGTCGGGGTCCCTTGAACTATTATTTTGGAGATAGGGAATGCATATTTCTTCTATTACTCATGTTGAGCCAATGAACGTTTGATAGAGTATGATAAATTCTGTCAAATTTCCGTATTCCAAAAATAATCCCAATTTTGGAGTTGAAAAAATGCTCAATTGCGAATAAAATGTTTTATTGTCCCTACGACTTTTGTAGAATGCAAGATACATGATCAGCGAAACTTAACTGTTTGCCGATAATCAATCCGATTTTCTCTTGGCTTTCTTAGATAATTTCCCCCTGGAGTATCCGACATCACGAAACCGTAACCAGTCTTGACTCAATACTTAATCTCCCAACAGTCAAAAGCTGCACGACGCGTCTAGACGCCGCTGGTAAATATTAGCGGAGCTATTCATATTATGCATCAAAGCATTCCTCTGAAATATCCCATGTCAAGATTAACGAAGTTAATATGAACTCGTTGCGAATGAAATCCTTTCTGAAGATTATGGGTATAAAAAGAATTATCAGGCAACATCAGTCGTTAGATTCGACAGAAAATATTTTTTTCTACGACTGCTATAGAAAAGAACAAAAAACGAACTGTATGCTACTAATAAAAATGACTCGATTTCACATACCTAATTGACGAAAAGAGCGTGTGCAGACTGATTTCACATACCTAACGGACGAAAAGAGCGTGTGCAAACGTTTGCACAAGTAAGTTCCCGGTGATTTTTTGTACATCGCTGGCAACTATATAGGGGACTACAGACGTACAGATTTATCGGATCGGATATCGGGTGGCCGACGCAACGTCGGATCGACTGTACACACGTTCCGATTTTAGTTTTCCCGTTCAAGTGCTATCAATTAGTAGTTATAAGTGAACCGACAAGGATGGCTCTTGCTCTGTCGAAAAAGAAAATAATTAGGATTGCTCTAACAGCGATTGGGTCCCAAATGCACTTAAGTTGTTTCTAACGTTCAATTAATGCAATCATTGCACTATTATCACTTATTGAGCTTAAACACGTTTCTTGAATGTCATTAATATCCTGATATCGGGAATTATTTAGTCGGCTGACGAGCCCACACACGTCACGATTTTGAGTCTCGACGTCGGCTACCCGATATCGGGTCCGATAAATTGGTATGTCTGTAGGCCCTTTAAATCTGACTTCCCGGTTATATTTGAATTTTGCTACCAATTGAAGATTTTTGAACGTGGATTCTGTATAAAATGATACTAAGCGGAATCAGTAAGAAAACTGAAGGAGTTACAATTGATGTTCTGCGATCTATTTGAAAAGGAAGATATCAGATATCATACATTCAATATATGGAGTGGGGAAATGCAAAGATGTCTTAGAGAACGCATTACTCGTTTATTCTGAAGAACTCTTCAAAACTTATGGTTAGTATATCCAATGCTAAGAAGTATTATAAACTAGCTGATCCGACAGACGTTGTCCAAATGTCTATAATCCTGAAACTCCTGAAACTCTCGTCCGCGAAGAATTTCTTTTTTCCTATGTGTTTCTTTGTGTTGTTCCATCTAGGTTATGTTTTTGACTCTGCCCGCTTTCCGTTATCTCGTTTTTCCGTTATACTGTTTTCCCGCTATCCCGTTTTCCCCTTATTCCTGTTATTCCCGTTTTATATATATATATATATATATATATATATACTCTGAACGCACTAGGAGTACGACTATTGGTGTCGTGGGTTGGCCTATGCTGACATCTGTTGGTGACCTGTTGATGTGCACGAAATTTCGTGCCATTAAAATTCCACTATATTAGGTCTAAGCTTCACCGCACAGATTATAGGTGTCACTATCTATAATTTGATGTTTTATATATATATATATATATATATATATATATTATTATATATATATATATATATATATTATATATATATATATATATATATATATATATATATATATATATATATATATATATATATATATATATATATATATATGTATATCCACGACCAAAGAATTACGCATGTCCATCGCTCGAATCGTCTTCCAAAATCCCATAAAAAAGCACATTTTTTCCGAACCCAATAACTTTTCTAAAAAACCGTTCTCTAAAAACTTTATTCGGACTATTACAAACAACAAAACATGTTTTGTGTTTGATTTGAATGTTAAAATAAAAAAATATTTATGTGTGGACACACCTGGGGATGGAACCCGGGCCCTTAGAGTTACAAAGCAAACGCTCTAACCACTGAGCTACCGGACCTTTACAAAGAGATTAGCCGATGTTCCTTTTGTTGGCAACATTTTTCTTATATTCCAGAATATTCCAGTTTTCGGGCAACTTTCCTAAATTTCTGTAAAAACCATCCTCGGGCTATGACGAACATTAAAAAAAATTAGACGAATTGGTCCAGCCGTTCTCACGGATTGTGCTTACATATTTCGAAATATATGAAAGTGAACTGAAAGAGTCAACATTACATTTAATTATAGATCGTAGGGACGATCAGAGAAGAGACATTTAAAAAATTATTTTCAATGTTGATTTACAATCGAGGAAAGCAATTTACCATGAAAATTGTTTGCATAATTACACTGAAAATCGAAAAGTACATCCACGAGTACTATCAGTAGATACTGCCATAAATGAAATTTTTAAATACTGGAGAATAATGATGACTCTCAATTTACGTTCTTTGAATTATAGGATCAGGTGAGTGGCCATGTTCCAGATCGTAAAACAATCCGTACCAGTTTATTGAATAAATATGGGGACAATAAAGTGTTTTCGTGCAAATCATCGTATAAACAACATGATGTCTTAGGTGAAATTTGGTACCAACAATCTCTACAAGATGAAAAATTGCAAATTTTAAATGCCGCTGCTGATATTGTTAGTTCTGAAATATAGGTACTTGTGGGTCCGATTTTTATTCTCCGAGTGACAAAATTTTCACTGATATTGATAAATACACACCAAAGGTTTAATCACATTTTTCGAAGAAGTCATTCTGAAGAATAAAAAAATACACAGGAAAATTATAAATCAATAAATAAATGTACTTCCGCATCTGTTATGCCATTATGTGTTCGCCCACAATCTTTTTTATCATCATTTCAGGTTGGATTGGCTGTCACATTACACCGAAAATTTGGATCACGAAAAATAATATGTAATAGTTTGGAATTCTGATAAAGAAGCAAAATCAGTTGAAACATCTGCTCTTTTTGAAGACCCAAAAGATATTTAGCATAATACAATTGTTCAGTTCGTGTATGACATTGCAGATTATAATATTAACATTGGAATAAATACTCCAGCAGTTTATTTACAAGTTCAATCGTGGCTAGGTTTATTTGTCAGCTATTGAAAGGGGATGGAAGCTTGAAAATAATATTCAGCGGATGTAAATCTGTCTGTACCAGGAATTAGAATGCAATGGCAATGCTTGCGATAATTGCCCAAAACCATTGACCACAGATGATAATGATGATGAGGTTAAAGAGGAAGAAATTGGAGAAAATTATTAAAATTAATTTTAACTTGTATTTTTTTATAAATTTTTTAAAAACGAACAAAGTAGTTATACATTTTTCTTTTTAATTAATTCACTGTATGGATTTTTTTTCAGAATTGAACTCATCTTGATTTTAAAAGACTCGTTAATAAAATACATAATTTTTTTAAATATATTTCATTTTTAGTCAGAAATATTGTAACGTAAATAAACTTAACTTGGTTCTACTAATTTATTTCACACTTAATCTACAACTTAATTTATATTACTACGCCACTGTATAGCTCGATGGTATGGGCTCGTTCAGACTGTTTACTCCCTCTTGAGGGCTCTCTATTTATCTCCGATACAGCATTCTCGATGTTTCGAATTCTTCCAGTTGGCGACGGCATGTTCCAATTGTTTCCAATATTGACCGTTGCATTACGCGGAAGAGGGACTGGATGGTTCTCGAATATCTCCGGGGATGATCTCATCGCTGTCGACGGCAACATGTGAGGCGACAGGTCCGGCCTAGGTTCGTTACATTGCCCCCTTCTTAAAGACATTTCGTCCCGAAATTTCATCCTTGGAGTGTGACGATATCTGCATGACTCCCCATATCTGCACCGTGAAGTTCGATGGAAGTAACACTCCACGGTCTTCATGATCGGTCGTGGAAGAGGGTTACAGCAAACCAAAATCTTGACGCCGCTGGATCTGAATATCGCCTCCAGCATACTTCTTATGACTCTCCAGTCCAACCCATCAATACCACAGGACAATTTTGGAATTGCTAGATCCACCAGATTCTGGTCCACCATAGTATCTCTTAGTTTGGTGAGACTCTTCCAGACATCTTCATAGGACGGTTTATCTTGGGAATGCCTCTTGGTAACTAGGTAGTAGATGTTTCTCTGGCCTTTCTTCAACTGTAGCACCCCACCAACTTCTGGATTCTGCTCCCGCAGTGTTTGGAGTTGACCAAATTTCTTGGAGAACACTACGGCGATGCCCCTGGACATTCGAAGATCTTCTGCCACACAGTGCGCTAGTGCGTAGTCAGCAGGCACCTCGAAGAGGTCTCGTGACTCCTCTCTAGTAACCCATGTAGAACTTTCTGCCCGTTTGAATACAAGGACATAAACTTCTCGAACGTCATATCATCCTCCGGTGGCTTGAGGGTGCGAACTTGGTCATGGTTTCCAGCGTAAGGGCCAACCTGTTGAAATGGACGACCCTTGGTTTCCCTCGGGGTGGCTTATGGATTCGGTACACAAGGTCGTTTATCCTTTTCACGATCTTATACGGGCCTTCCACGAGTTCCGCAACTTTGGTGATAGTCCACGACGACGTTTGGGGTTGTACAGCCAAACCAGGTCATCAACCTTAAACCCTCCAGCGTCGGCCTTGATGTCATAGGTCTTCTTCATTTTATCGCTGGCACTCTGGATGTTCAACCGGACTCGTTCGTGGATGTCGTCCATTCTCTGCCGAAGTTTGCTGACGTAGTCCTCTCCCGCAGTGTCTTGTCCTGGCGGTATCCCAAACTTCAGGTCACAAGGCAGTCGCAGTTCTCGGCCCATTATAATACTAGCAGGAGTTTGACCGGTTGACTCGTGTACTGCGGATCGATAGGCCATCAGGAACAAATGAAGATACTGGTCCCAGTCTCTTTGATGGTCAGAGACAACCTTGGACAAGTGGCGGTTGATCGTCCTGTTCATCCGTTCCACCATTCCATCGGACTGCGGATGTAGGGCCGTGGTTCTTGTCTTGCGGATGTTCAGCAGTAGACATATTTCTTGGAAAAGGTTGATTCGAAATTTCTGCCTTGATCCGAGTGCAGCTCCATTGGAATACCGAATCGACATATCCACTCTTTCACCAAGACGTCGGCGACGGTGATGGCTTCCTGGTTGGGCAGGGCATAGGCTTCCGCCCACTTACTGAAGTAGTCCATTGCCACAAGGATGTATTTATTCCCGTGGTCGGATACGGGAAACGGGCCGGCGATGTCAATGGCGATTCTCTCGAACGGGCTGCCTACGTTGTACTGACGCATCGGGGCCTTGGGTCGTATTCGAGGTCCATTGCTAGCAGCGCATACAGCGCACTTCCTGCACCAGTCCTGGACGTCAGCTTGACAATTGGCCCAGTAAAACCGTTGCCTCACTTTCTGCAGGGTCTTCGTCACTCCCAGATGTCCTCCGGCGACTCCATCATGGATTTCCGCAGCACTTCCTCTCTTCTGTTCCTGGGAACAATTATTTGGCGTCTGTCTTCCCACCAATATCGGCCTCCAACACACGTTTCAGGATCCCATTGTCCAGAATAAGAGAGTTCCATTGTGCCCAATAGGACTTAACAGCCGGCGAGTAACCTGCGACTTCCTGCCATGATGGTCTTCGATTGCCCTTCTTCCAGCTGACGACTAAGCCTAGGTCGGGTCTCTCTCTTGGTCTTTCTGGATCTTGCTGTCATTCCAGTTGTCATCCATTGCCGCGGTTCTACAAAGTGTTGCTTCTTTCTCTTCTGCTCGTCGGCAATGTGAGCAATCATCTGGACATGGTCTTCGCGACAAGGCATCTGCATTCTTATGGCTAGTTCCGGCTCGATGTTCGATCTCGAAATCGAATTCTTGGAGTCTCTCGATCCAACGTGCTACTTGACCCTCAGGATTTTTGAACTGTAAGAGCCATTTGAGAGCTGCATGGTCAGTTCTCAACAGGAATCTTCTTCCATACACGTACTTGTAGAAGTGTTCCACTCCCTTTACAACAGCTAACAGCTCTCGCCTGGTGACACAGTAATTGCGCTCTGGTTTGCTAAGCGTCTTGCTGAAATAACCAATGACCTTCTCCTGTCCCTCCTGGATCTGAGATAGGACAGCTCCAAGTCCCACGTTGCTGGCGTCCGTATCCAAAATGAATTTCCCTTTGGGTGGGGATAGCTCAGTATAGGTGCGTTGATCAAAGCTCCTTTCAGCTTCCTGAATGAGTCTTGACATTCTTCGGACCACTGGAACTTTGTTTGGCCTTCCGTGAGCTTGGTCAGTGGTTTAGCGATGTTGGCGAATCCCAGCACATATCGGCGATAGTATGTGCATAAACCAAGGAAACTTCGAAGTTGGTGAATGTCTTTTGGGATGGGCCAATCCTTAACAGCTTTGATCTTCTGGTCGTCCACTGCTACTCCTTCCCAGAGACAACGTGGCCGAGGTATCGTACTTCTTTTGGAACAGATGGCATTTCTTAGGGCTCAGTTTCAATCCGGAGTTCCTCAGTCGCAGGAATACTTCCTCCAAGTTTTCACGTGGTCCTCAAACGATCTGCCGACCACAATTATGTCGTCGAGATACACTAGACACGTGTTCCATGAGAGTCCCTTCAGTACTGTTTCCATCAATCTTTCGAATGTGGCGGGAGCATTACAGAGCCCGAATGGCATAACGGTGAACTGCCACAATCCTGAGCCGATGGTAAAGCAGTCTTTTCTCGATCTTCCTGAGCCAGTTCTACTTGCCAGTATCCACTCTTCAGATCAAGGGTCGAGAAAATCGTGGAACCAGCCAACGTGTCTAGGGTGTCATCTATTCTCGGGAGAGGGTAACTGTCCTTCTTCGTGACATTATTAAGTTGGCGATAGTCTACACAAAAGCGTGTCGATCCATCCTTTTTCTTCACCAGTACGACTGGAGAGGACCAGGGACTGTCAGATGGTTCGATAACTCCTTCTTTTCCCATATCGCTGACTATTTTGTCAGCCTCTTCCTTCCTGGCAAGAGGAAGTCTTCTTGCTGATTGCCGGATCGGTCGGGCACCCCCAGTATCAATCTTGTGCTGGACCACATTAGTTCGACCTCCTTTTCCTTGTCCGGTATCGAAGATGTCTTGGTACTTCTTAACTAAATCTCTTAGTTTGGGCTGTTGAGCAGGTTTTATATCTTTGGAAGAGATGGCAACTAATTTTTCTAGTTCTGTGGGCAAGTTGTTAGGTTGGCTAATCGTACCTCGTACACTCCGGATCACTGAGGAAACTGGCGAGCAGTGCCCCAATATTGTTCCTTTCTTCAAGGTCACTGGAAAATAATTGACATTCATGACCCTTACGGGCACAAATTGGTCAGCACGCAACAAGGTCGTCCCTAGTGCAATCCCTCGTCCAATTTTCTCATCATGAAGTTTGGGCTCGAACATCACCACGTTTCCACTGCTCGTACTCCCGTCCAAGCGAGCCTCCAGAATGGTTTCAGCCCTCTCAGGTACGCTTACATCTTCAGCCAACAACACACGGATCAACCCCTCACTTCTCCCATGAAGCACCAGCTCTTCTCCGTTGACACGTAGGACGCCGTCTTTGAAATCCAATTCAAACCCTCTGAATTCATGATGTCCATTCCGATGATTGCATCGTCTTCGATGTCCGCTACAAGTGCCTGATGTTTCACTTTAGTGCTGCCCAAAATTATTTCAATCGGTAGCTCGCCATATACAGTAGCTGGCTCCCCTGTTGCTGTGCTTAGCTTCCCAGTTGTCTGTTCAATTCGTTCCGGTGTTTTGGCATAGGCAGGTCCGAGTATTGTCTTAGTTGCCCCTGTATTCAGCAGCATGGTGCAAGGCTCGTTATTGATGAGACCGTCTACGAAATCGCCTCTGTTCTGTCGTTGCAGGATAGCGACATATGCGTTGTTAACCAGGGCTTGCTGGACACAGGCCGACGATTGCCCTTCTCATCGACCTTTCTTAGTTTTCCTGCATCGGAGTCGATGAATGTTGGACATTTGCTACGCACATGTCCAATTTTGCGACAATTCCGGCATCTTATATGTCTTTTCTCAGGCAACACTTCCTTCATCACTTTTCTTATGGCAGCTTCCAAGTTAGCAGGCTCCTGTGAGTCTTCCTCAATCGTTTGAACTTTACTTTGGCTTTTGCAGCATTGTTTTGCTGCCTCAAATTCCAAAGCTCGTGCCAGTGCGTCTACGAGATGTGTTGGACGGGCTAGTGTCAACGCTTGTCTGGTTTCTTGGTCACGGAGTCCATCCAGGAATGCTTGAACCGCTAGTCGCTCCATTACATTTTCTGGTGTGGCTGGATATGCGAGACGAACCAAGCGTGCAATGTCAGTTTCGAATTCTTGTAAGGATTCGCCCGATTTTGGCAGCGATTTTTCAGCTGGGAGTGGTATACGTGTTCCAAATGGGCGTGGCCATCTCGTAATTCTAGATGTTTCATCCGCTGATCCTAGTCCTCCTGTTCTTGGGCGGTGAGAGTTTGTAGCATATTTGTCGCTTCTCCACGTAATGCACGTGTCAGTGCTACAGCTCTTTCCCCTGCATTCCATCCGTTTGCTTTGGCGCTGCTTCAAACTGCCGGCGGTAATTTGCCCATGGAGTTTTCCGTCGAACTGAGGCGGCTTCATGGAAAGCTTCCCTATTTCTGAAATGACCTTGACATCTTTATACCCTCTTGAACTTTATCCACGTTCAAACTCAAGTCCAGCATTGCATTTTCGTTAACCATCTCTGTGGAGGACGCACTATTAATTTGTTTTTCCAGCTTACTGATCGTTTCCTTTATTTTATCTACCTCCGTGTTCATTTGCTCCCTAATTTTATCTATCTCTGTCTCAACGGTTCCCATTCTTTCTTCTAGAAATTTAGCCACACCACACAATTCTATTTTTAGGCCTTCAGTGTTTTCCAGGAACTTCTCTTCCAGGCTTCTTGAATTTTCTAGAAGCTTCTCTTCCAGATTTCTAGAATTTTCTTCCAGGCTTCTTGAATTTTGTTGCAGCTCTTCTTTCAAGGATTCTATTATCGGACTCAAATCACCTCCGGAACTTCGAATAAAATGTTTCGGGTCCTCACCTTCTTGTATAAGTCCTTCTGCAAGTCTTTCCTGGAGTACTTGCTTTTACCTTTTGTTTCCAGTTCCCTTTCCTCCAATTCCTGTTTCAATTCCGCTACCTTCAAATCCGCAAGGCGCACTTTTCTTGAACACATTTTGTCTTTGACGAGGTATCAGTCTGTTTTACACGAAAAGTTTATCAGTTTGTTAAAAATTCACTTCGCGAATTCTTTTCCACGGGCCACCAGTCTATTGTCTGTTTCACGCGAACAGTGTAGCAGTTTATATTCCCACGCACAATTGTCCACTTCGCGAAAACCGGGCCACTGTCTATTTTTGGGCGTACAAAAAGGTCTATCAATTTATTTTTCTGACTATCCACTCCACGATCACTTGTTTATTTTCAAAATCTCACTTCCGACACCAATTGTAACGTAAATAAACTTAACTTGGTTCTACTAATTTATTTCACACTTAATCTACAACTTAATTTATATTACTACGCCACTGTATAGCTCGATGGTATGGGCTCGTTCAGACTGTTTACTCCCTCTTGAGGGCTCTCTATTTATCTCCGATACAGCATTCTCGATGTTTCGAATTCTTCCAGTTGGCGACGGCATGTTCCAATTGTTTCCAATATTGACCGTTGCATTACGCGGAAGAGGGACTGGATGGTTCTCGAATATCTCCGGGGATGATCTCATCGCTGTCGACGGCAACATGTGAGGCGACAGGTCCGGCCTAGGTTCGTTACAATATTATGATTTTTTTAAATTTTTGGTCATATTGACAAATTTTGCGACTAGAACGTCAATTTTCAATCTATCTGAGTAGTTTTTACCGGTTCCGAGATAATGGCACTTTTTTTCTCTAACGCTCCTCTACTTTTAGTGCCTGACCAAATGTTTTCGATAGTCGAGGTAAGTTAGAAACAGAGATAACTAAATAATTCATATTTGAGAGATTGCAGGGTGTTGCTAACGTTTCGCGAGTATATTTCTCGCTTCTTCAGAGCTATAATATAAATAACAGAAGTTTTGTTAGTTCACGACTACATTGAAACAATGCAATTATAGTTCCGTACGTAAAGAAAGTCAACCTAACTTAGGCGGAATCAATCGTACAAAGTACTTAGTTGAGGTTGTTCGAGATATGCATTGTTGCAAGTCGTCGTTGAACTTATGTTAACGGATCTATTGTTAAAAATCATAATCTAATATATAAAATGGTTTAAAAAGGAACGTTCTGCTCAACAATTGGCATTCAAGATAAAACAAAAAAAGATGGGAGTAACGAAATGGTTTTTAACATTTTCAAATGACTGGCTGGATCTGTATACTTTATACATTGAGGAAGGTTTATATTCATCATCGACCGATTTCACAATTTTGGAATCTTTTTATTTTGTACTGTTATATTCAAGTGATTGAGTAAGCAATTATATTGTTGTAAATCTTACTGAGGTATTCAATGTCTGTTCGTCTATCCTGCCCTATCCAGATCTGCAAGAACTGCACTCTCAGAACACCACCATAACCTAGGTCATCATTTCGATTTCAACAACACAACATTTTTAGACTACGAAGTCAACGAACGTAGAAGACCAATTTTAGGAATGATATACATAAATAGTCACCAGAAATGCAATCAAGAGATAGAATAGTTTTTTTGTCCAACACCCTGCAATCCCTCAAATAAATCTCATTTTGACGCAATCATAGAAATCTAAATAATTCAGTAATAATAAAATTCTAATTTGTAGGCTGTATTTCTTGAGTCCTGACCATGACAGTGTAATGATACAGGCGGTAGTGAATATTCGCTAAGAATAGACGGTTATCGAATTGCAGTGCCAATTTTTCCCAGTGTATTAAAAATTTCTTTCCAGACGAGGCCAATATTCGAAAATATCTATTTTGATAAATAGATCACCCTCTACAATATTATCAATTGCAGTATTTTTATCAATAGCAGCATTTTCGCCAGGGGTCTCCAAATACAATTTTTTTGTCAGATCCAAAGAGTATTGGGTTTCGAAGGTTGTGTTAATGGAATGAAATGGTTTTTTTTTCATATAAGTAAAACATTTAGGACTTTGAGCCGAATAAGTAGGGAGACAATTTCCATAAGAAAAGTTCCATGCCCTTTTCGAATCACTCAAGTCTAAAGCTCCAATGAGCCCCTCGGGAGTTGGCACTGAATCCTTGCATTACTTTTTGCGTGATAAGGCGGAATATTAGAAACATTCCAACCCTTCGCACCCTTCAGAATTAGTATAAAAAAACCTGAAATAAATTTTCAGACAATTGTACGAGAAATGGGCATATCATTTTTTTCTTCCTTTTTAGCCTCTTAAAGGTCAAATATAAAAAAATCCGAAAATATAATTTTATATTATGTGTTCCAGCAACATTCACGAACAACAAACATCCAAGTTCATACCTAAATTATTCATGAGTTAGTACGGCTTCGATAATATTCGTCTTCCAGGAATCAGTAAGGTTAGTATTGTTTTATCGTTTGAAAAAACTAAGAATATCAGATTACCTTTGAATTATTCTCGAAGGTAACTTCCATGCCAAATCCGTGAATCCCGGCATATCTGTATAATTTCGAGTCGTTCAAATCACCCTCGAACACAATGGAAGACAACAAACAACCTAATCCGATTTCATCCATACACGATTCAGGTCGGACACATAAAAAATGTAAATTATAACGGAACCCACCGTCGAATCCGTACGGATTCTCTACATCGAACAGATAACATCCTATTAACCCCTATTACCTTTCCCGAATCCCGGCAAACATAGTGAATGCGCGAATCCGGTGAACATATTGTTCAGACGTTTGGTCTTATCTGCGCTATCGCTCACTACTGAAAGCTCCTCTAGTTTTAGGTAATTGCCAGTAGGCACGAAAAGGCAACCATGAGCTATGGAGTTTTTTGCGTGTCATTTTTTACCCTCTTGATTAAAACGACCAGGGTTGATATCGATCCTGGGCGACGGGAATTTTCATCACAATATTCAACGAGATTGCTCTGATGGCTTTTGCAGTGAACACTAATGACGATGAACTTCTGATGCTATCCATCTACACGCCGCACCGAGAATCATCTACACTCTAAAAAAACTTTTTAACAAAACATTAAACCGACGAAATACGGAACTGAAAAGTGAAAAATAAAATAAACCTTCTTATTCTCAATAACTAAGCTCCCAAACTAATGTTAGTAACTAATTTTGAGTCGGCGCCAAACAAACAAGCAAATGAATTAGATAAGACGTAAAATGATGGCATCGAGTTGCGCGGTGACATTCTGATAATTTTTTTGAAGTAATTGAATGATCTTCGTTGATTGTTCGTTTGGCGCCGACTCAAAATTATTTACTTACATTAGTTCAGGAGCTTAGTTATTGAGACTAAGAAGGTTTATTTTATTTTTTACTTTTCAGTTCCGTATTTCGTCGGTTTAATTTTTTGTTAAAAAGTTTTTGTTTTTTTAATTTTTTGTGGCTGAAATCTAGTAATTACTACCTACTTGTTTTTGGTTACTTACAAAATACTTACTTACCCACCTTACTTCAACTATTACCAGTTAAATAATATGATTATCTACTTTTACTATTTGTTGTTATAAAAATTATTTTTGTTGTTCTGGTTAGTTTATTTCATTACTTTGTATATCATTCCATCCTCTCATAGAATATAATGATTGTGACGGATGTAGGAGAACAAAAATAATGACATTAGCGATCTGTCATTGTCAACTACATATGTGTGCCAATGTTCACAAGTGAACAATCAATTATTCCCTATTTTTCTACCCGTAAGGGTGGATAATCCCATTCGAAATCCAAATATGATCAACTATGAGGTATACCCTGTCTAATAAAAAAAGAATCATCCAAATCGAAGAACCCAGTTCAAGGTTAACGGACCAGAATTCAGAGGGTGAGTGATCAATATCCTTCATTTGGTTATCCTTAGGGGTGGATTTCATCTTTTAAATTTAAATGGGACCAACTTCAAAGTACACCCTATCCACTGAAAAAACAATTATCGGGATCGGACGTCTCAGTAAAAAGTTATGCGTGATCATACATAAAAAAAATACGCGTCGACTAGAGAACCTCCTCCTTTTTGGTTTCGTCGGTTGACAAAATAAAGATCAGACTGTTTTCATGAAAAATATTCTCTAATGCAATGCATGTCCAAAAAGTTTTGTCAATACAATAATCCAACAATTTCAATTTACTGACAAATAAAATTCTATACAATGGAAAACAAATTAAATGTACGAACAATATTCCAAAAAAAATATGTATACAGTAATCCATGTGTTTGTGGTAAAACTATGACGAGAATAATGAAAAAATTGAAATTAGCCGAAGATATATCAACACAAACCACTGGGGCACATTGGGGACCGGGACAATACGAGAATTATCATGCATAAACAAATGAAAAATTAAAACTAGAAAAAATGGCGCGGCCAGTCAAAAAGGTAGATTTCAGAAGTTATTTATTGATTCTGAAATTACTATCGATCAAACTAACAAATAATGTTCAAGAAAAAATGGGACATATTTTCATTAAAAACACAAACATAATTTATATTTTTGTATAGAAAAGCTGGAGAAGGATTCAAATCTACTGAAACGGTTTCTGATATTTCTATCATGAATAAAATAAGTATAACCAAACTGGTTTCCTTTCGATTCAATTCAATTATAGAATTCCATAAAGATTTCAAAAAGTTGATAATTCAGATCTAAAACACTTTTAAAAATACAAAAGTTCACTCAACTCGAAAGCACACTCGGATTATCACCTCGAAAAATAATAACTAATAATTATTTATATAATTCAACTTTGAATTGAAGAAAATTTTTAAGTCCAGAAAAAAAACCTCTTTGAGGAGGAATCGAATCTGCGACCACTAGATCTCTAGAATTGGAGAGTTTTGTATGTAAAAGAACGATAAACTGGTGTCAAATGGTATCTGATTGACACGTATGACATAACCTCAAATATAAGGAGCATACAGGGCAAACTCTTTACAAATTAATTAATTAATGAAGAACTGGCGGACGTCATTCAAAGACTACCTCATAACAAAGCACATGTACCTGACAGAATATACAGGGTGTATCTTAATAACATGTTAATATTTAAAGAGGTTATGCTTGGGTCCATTTTGAGAAAAAAACTTCATATGAACATATGTCCTAAAGGTCTTAACTTTTGAAATACAGGGTGCTAAAGATTTGAGATTTTTTTTTAATTTTTTATGATAACTTTGATATGACCCTGGACATTTTTGTGAAATGCATCAAATGACAGTTTCTGCAGTACAAGATAATTTTTTATTCTTACCAGTGGCGTTCGTGCAGAATTTGCACTGAATCATTTTAAAGATGAAAGTAATACGCCACTGCTTTTTCTCAAAATAAAAACTATTTTTGAAATACTCATTTTTTTCTGAGCAAATCTGGTCTCCTGTTTTTTTTTTCGTTTGATATACGGTTTTCGCATAAAAAAATTAAATTCATTCATTTGCACGTTGTTATGAAATTCAAGGATTAAAAACGCAGATTTTCTTTTGTAAACAAACAGTTTTGACAGTTGTCTACCTAGTCTAGTTGTCTCGTATTTGAGTCATCAAAATTAACAATATTATTAATAAAGCATGGTCCATTTTACGAATACTGAGTTTGCAGATATGCATTACCTGTATGGGATTGCGGATGGTAACGCACTGGAAGCCAGGCGGTTGTAGACCGCTTTCCAAATAGAAATATTCCAGATGCACGAATTCATAGAAGGTTGTGCGAAAACCGCTACCTCAATTTCTAGTGTTCTAACAGTACGTTTAGAACAGCAGAAATTGAGGTAGCGGTTTTGAATTCAATTGAGGAAGATTCCGAATTATATAAAAACTTTTTAACAAAAAATTAAACCGACAAAATACGGAACTGAAAAGTAAAAACTAAAATAGACCTTCTTAGTCTCAATAACTAAGCTCCTAAACTAATGTAAGTAACTAAATTTGAGTCGGCGCCAAACAAACAAGCAAATTAATTAGATAAGGCGTAAAATGATGGCATCGAGTTGCGCGGTGACATTCTGATAATTTTTTTGAAGTAATTTAATGATCTTCGTTGATTGTTCGTTTGGCGCCGACTCAAAATTAATTACTTACATTAGTTTAGGAGCTTAGTTATTGAGACTAAGAAGGATTATTTTATTTTTTTTTTTTTTTTTTATTCTTTTTTTATATTTTTGTAATTAAATTATTTTTGTTGTTCTGGTTAGTTTATTTCATTACTTTGTATATCATTCCATCCTGTCATAGAATATAATGATTGTGACGGATGTAGGAGAACAAAAATAATGACATTAGTGATCTGTCATTGTCAACTACATATGTGTGCCAATGTTCACAAGTGAAAAATCAATTATTCCTTATTTTTCTACCCGTAAAGGTGGATAATTCCATTCGAAATATGATCAACTATGAGGTATACCCTATCTAATAAAAAAAGAATCATCCAAATCGACGAACCCAGTACAAAGTTATGCCTGATAGAATCGATTAACGTACCAGAATTCAGAGGGTGAGTGATCAATATCCTTCATGTTGCTACCCTTAGGGGTGGATTTCATCTTTTGAATTCAAATGGGACCAATTTCGACGTACACCCTATCCACTGAAAAAAGAATTATCGGAATCGGACGTCTCAGTAAAAAGTTAGGCGTGATCATACATAAAAAAAATGTATATATATATATATATATATATATATATATATACCCGTCGACTAGAGAACCTCCTCCTTTTTGGTTTCGTCGGTTAAAAAATTAGGAACAATTTGAATATCTCACATATTCTTGTTCAAAAAATTCTCCATGACTTTTATTATATCCTTACCATATCCAAAGGGTTCAGGCGCTACTCCCTCATGACTTTCCATTACAGATTAACTTTTGCCAATGGTTTCTTCAAAAAGTAATAGAAAATCCATTATTTGATACTGAAATTTGATTAACCGATAAAGCCAGAAACGCCATTCAAACCTTTCACAATAATAATTTTTGATCTGAAGAAAACCCACATGCAATCTTGGAATCCCGTCACCAGGAGCAGTTTTCCGGCTTGAATATGCGGGGATTATTTAATTGGACACTATTCTCTTCATGCGAGGTTGAATGGGCATAATTACCGGCAGTTTCTCGAAAAAGAATTGCCAGCTTTGATGGAAGATGTTCGCGTTTTAGTAGGGGCCATTACACGGTATGTGGAGTGCGGAGTGCCGCGCCAATACTTGCCTGGTCGCTCGCGATCTCACAGCCTATTAATTGACAAGTCGGCTGTGGTTCTTGTTCATATAAATTAAAAAAATTCGATATAGCATCGTTTGACCACGACTTTTTGGCACTGCAAAGCTAAACTGACTACTGAACAACCGAAAGATTTCGCGCCGTTGACTGTGCACCCGTCTCGCCACTCCGCGCGCTGCGTGTTCCTTTGAAATGTGCGAATTTTACCGCCAATCGACGGGACCTGGCACTCCGCGCGAAACTTGTCACGACGCGTGGCTTGTCAGTTCACACGCCAGGCGCGTCACTCCACACGCCGTGTAATGGTATCTTAAGAAATCGACTGTGGCAAAGATTATTGTTCTACGAACAAGATCCCTCACAGAACAGTTGGCGCGAAAATGAGATGAAATCCTTGAAATTTACTAGAATGTTTACATGTCTGTCAAAAATCAGATGACTGCCCGATTTTTCTTGAAGATCTGGTGATTTTTCCAAAGTGATTTCTGCGTAAACGGCCTTTTTGGGATCTTGGAAACTTCCACGAAGGAAGAAGAAAAGGTAGGAAAGTGGACTGATGTCTCTAGTCGATGAATTGACTTGAAAATTGAGGGCTTTGGAAAATTTCCCCGATGACATAGTTTCATTGAACTTTCCGATACAAACTATTACCAAGCCATTCACTGCCCATCTCTGCCGGACTATTACCCCTCTAACAACTAACAACCTAAACAAAATCAGAGAGTTTATTGTAGATATCATAAAATATGTTGATGAAGTTGAGAAATCGATGAATCATGGTCTCCGACAGTCTAGGCTGCCTCCAGCTATCTTAGAATGACTTATCCGGAAAAGGTGAGCCCTACTAACAAAGGCGAGTAGAGAAAACAATCTAAATCAGTTCTTCTTTTATTTTTCAGTAATACCCGCATGAGATAATCGTAGGAGGGGGATCTAAACCAAGAAGTTGGTCGGAAGAACAAGGTCCACTGTCAAGATGGAGAAGGCTAATGACTATTATTAGTATACTTATCACTTTTTAATAAACACATGAATTTCACAAGTAAGCGTGGACTTTTCATTCTATGAAGATATCTTGACTTTGGCTAGTGAATTCCGAACCATCACAGAGGATTCCACGGCTCTTTAGAAAAAAATGTCCACTATATTTTGAATT
The DNA here is from genome assembly GCA_018342105.1 of Gonioctena quinquepunctata. Lineage (NCBI taxonomy): Eukaryota > Metazoa > Arthropoda > Insecta > Coleoptera > Chrysomelidae > Gonioctena > Gonioctena quinquepunctata. The sequence goes on along the minus strand of JAFIRS010000575.1, from coordinate 94,584 downwards.
TTCCATCTCCAAATAAAATATACTTATAGTCAGAAGATTCCCATCTCATGGGCAAATGAAAAGTAGTTCAGAGAAGATACAAATTAATTCATACATATACGAGTCATTTTACTACGAAGATAATTGGAGTTCTTTCAAGAAGATAGTCGTGTGTTCTGTCAAAATAGTGAACATCTCTTAATTTGCCCAAAAGCTGAGACACTATCAGTTTTCACAATTTGGTTTCTTTCACTCAGATAGGAGTCGAACCAATTGAAGCTGTAGAGATGAAGCTTACGTAACAGTCAAAAGCATTAGATATATCACAAAACACTGCATCGCTCACTTCCTTCAGACTAGAATATAGATTTTTCAGAAAGCGAATTCATTTATTGAAATTATTCATTCGAATGAGAATATTTTATATTGTGAAGTATGCCAACCGAAATTTCAATAGTGAAGAAACTAGTAATAGAAGGACCAAGAAATTGAAAAAGTTACAGATACTGAAGCACAAATATCTCAAATGTAAGTTTGATATATTAGAAACATATTTTTTCAATGATGTATTCCTACCAAAATGAGTCATTACATCATTCAATATTCAAAGTTTATAGCACAAATATAAATATGAAGTAAAACATGTTTCAATTTTTCAGAAACTCCAAATTTAGGAATATTGATGGTATTGTCAGGATATGTCTGGGGATATTAAATCTCATTGTGAGTACTTTTTTTTAAATATCATATGATTTTGTTCCACCCCAGGTTTTCTGTTTCATGTATTGCTCACAAGAATGTATTCCTGCATAGGACTTACATTAAATCTCTTAAGGAAACAGAATAGTTTTGACATTGGCCCACGAGACAGAAGTATCAATGTACAAATTTGATTTCCCCGATATTTCAAAGGATGCCACAGATAAGAGGGGAAATTGAGGTATGCTGATTTTTGAAGGTAACATAGATGTCACAAAGGCGAGGAGAGAAAACAACCTAAATCAGCTTTTCTTTTAATTTTCAGTAACACCCGCATGAGATAATCGGAGGAGGGGTATCTAAACCAAGCAGTTGGTCGGAGGAACAAGGCCCACTCTCAAGATCGATAAGGCTAATGACTATTATTAGTATAATTATCACTTTTTAATAAACACATGAATTTCACAAGTAAGCGTGGACTTTTCATTCTATGAAGATATCTTGATTTTAGCTAGTAAATTCCGAACCATCACAGAGTGTTCCATGGCTCTTAGAAAAAATTATCCACTATATTTAGAATTTTCCATCTCCAAATCAAATATACTTATAGTCAGAAGATTGTCATCTCATGGGCAATTTTTTTAACAAAATTAAATATAAAAGTAATGATAAAAATATTTGACTTACTAGTTACAAGATAAATTACAATCACAAGTTGAAAAAAATTATTACAATGGGCAAAGGTAGTTCAGAGAAGATACAAATTAATTTATACATATACGAGTAATTTTACTACGAAGATAATTTGAATTCTTGCGATAAGATAGTCGTGTTGTCTGCCAAAATAGTGAACATGTCTTAATTTGCCCAAAAGCTGAGAGACTATCACTGTTCACAATTTGGGTTCTTTCACTCCGATAGGACTCGAACCAATTGAAGCTCCGTCCTCTGAAGCTGTAGAGATGAAGCTTACGTAACAGTCAAAAGCTTTAGATATATCACAAAGCACTGTATCGCTCACTTCCTTCAGACTAGAATATAGATTTTTCAGAAAGCGAATTTATTTATTGAAATTTTTCATTGAATTTTAGATCTTTAGCAACTCTGCTAGACATACTAGAATTAGACCGTTTTAAAAGTTAGGTTCCGTTTTGTCCCTGGACTTAGGGCAAAGTTTTGCCGCTGTCATAGTGACAAAAACACAGTCCTTTATGGGATTTTTTGTGTATGCATTAACTTGTCTAGTATATAAATCACTACACTCAACAATAACCTGTTTTCATCACATTTTCGTCAATCCTAGCGAAGTATCCATGGAATAGATAGCTTGTCATGAAGAACTTAGCAAGAACCATAAAAAATGTAATAATGTATTTATCTGAAACCGATCTATGAATAGTTACAATCTAATGATGATCTTTTTGGTTCGATCGTCAATTGCAGATTCAGTGATCCAGCCCTTTTTGAGAATTTCATAATTCAATATAAATAAATTGACCTAACCTAACCAACAAAAATGGAGTCCATATTATATATCCATCGTCAATAAGTGAAACTCTTCGACGCATTCTCAAGACTAAAACTATCATTTATAAATCATGAAATGTTGAAATTTCATGCCTATATAAATGAGAACATATTCTCTTAATTTTTCATCCCATCCGAAAACCTTGATATTTCCTACATTTTTTTAATACGAAAACACCCGAAGGTCCGAAGCGTTTCCTCGTGTACGATCCCCGACACATGATGTCACATGACAGGTTTTCCTGACTCCTAATTGGCTAATCCCAATCTATACCGAACTCTGATTTTATGAATGAAATCATTTGGAGGATTTTGATACAATTTTACTATTTAATTCATGAATAGGGTTAGTAATTTCTCTTGTTACTACTCTACTCTTTGACTGTGGTTTATGCACTTCAGTGCTCTAGCGCGCGAATATTTAAACCAAAATTACAATATTCGCTGGATAGGTCGCGGAGGACCAAAGGCATGGCTACCTAGGTCCCCGGACCTCAATAGTTCAGATTATTTACTGTGAAGCCATCTTGAACCATTGGTTTACAGCACACCAGTTCATAATGAAGAGCAGTTGAGAAATCGCATAATCGTTTCTTGCGAGACTATTAGAAACAGTCCCAAAGAGTACGTGAATCCATGAGAAAAAGAGCAGAGGCATGCATATTTGCAGGAGGTTCACATTTTGAACATCTGATTTAATTAATTTTTTTGTGCGTTCAGGGTAATTTTGTGTTAGCATTCCATAATGTATTTGGATTACTTCAATTTCATAATTTTAACGTTTAAAAATTATTCTCTTGAATACATTTTTGTTTAGAGGTAAATTAATTGTTTTTTCTCGTAAGTGATCTAGCCAGATGCAAATGAACGAATTTTATTTTTTTTATGCGAAAACCGTACGTCAAACGAAAAAAAAGTCAAGAGACCAGATTTGCTCAGAAAGGAATAAGGATTTCAAAACTAATTTTTACTTTGAGAAAAAGCAGTGGCGTATCTCTTTTCTCTTTAAAATGATTCAGTGCAAATCCCGGGCGAACGCCACTGGCAAGTATAAAAAATTATGTTGTACAGCAGAAAATGTCCTTTGATGCAAAGAAGATGCGTACTACGTTTCCCAAAAACATCTAGACTCATACCAAAGTTACCATAAAAAAAATCTTAAAACTACTACAGGCTGCTACTGTAGTTCAAAAGTTAAGACCTTAGGGACATATGGAGTTTTTTTCTCAAAATATACCCAAGAATAACCTTTTTAAATATTAGCATGTTATTGAGAAACACACTGTATACAATTCTGCTAAGGAACCTTCCCTAAAAGGCAAAGGTACAATTTCTTAATCTGATTAATGAAATTAAATACCAGCACTACCCCAGTATTCTAAAACAAGCAGAGGTAATTAATTCTAATACTAAAGCTAGTAGGCCAGTAGACATAGACATGATTTTCGCAAAATTTTATAATAATTACAAATGTTTCAAAACTTCAGTAGAGTGAAGAGGACTTTCATATGATATGTAGTCTGATTTTGTGACCCTTTTTTCTAAACGGAAGATGTTGAAAATCAGGATTTATTGAATTTTCACATTATTAGCGCGGAAAAATTTGCAAAAGTTCTGCAAACTTTCGAAGTTTTGAAAAATAGCAATTTACATCCTCTGATAAATTTGCAACCACTCATACAAAACAGAAATGTCTGTTTTATCAAAAAAAAATTGTTGTTAGTCCTAATTTTTCGATAAAAATTCCAAAAGTTCTGCAAATTTGAAAAAATAACTAAATTCGAAAAAATAACTAAAATAATATTCTTGAGTTTTAATTTGCAACCTCTTGCGTCAAACGGAAAATATATTTTTCCATTAAATTGTTTTTTTTTATTGAAATAAGTATCGAAATTATTACAAAAGTTTCAAATAATGGTTGCAAGTGGAGATGTCCTGACGTAGAATGTTTTCATTAATTTGCAACCTCGTCTGCAACACGGAAATGAGGGTGAAATACAAAAAAAAATCGTACTTGTACTCTACCAAAAAAAGCAAAAGTTTCGCGAATCGGACAGACAACTTATTTTACCAATTGGTGGCAGTATAATAATTTGCAAACTATGTTACAACGCGGAACATTAGGAATAAAAAAATATTTATTTTTGCAACACTTGTGTTATCTGAATAACAAAGATTTTTATAAACCTAATAAATTATATTCATTGTGTTACCAAGTTAACTATCGACCAAGAAGACTAACGTTTTCGATATGAATTCAAAACATCATATTACAATTAGGAATTTGCATAAAAAATGCTCTTGATTACGTTTTCATAATTTTCTTGATTCATGAAAAATGTAGAAAATATTGAGATTAAAAAAACACTCGTACAGTTGTACATTAGTACGATTAATCAACAACTGTGTTACGTCACAGTGTTCTGTTTACAGAGTAATGAATGCACAGCAGTTTAGTGACATGATTTATTACCAGAATAACAAGAAGTCTGACAATTGTATTTTTATGACAATCAACTATTTAACTAACCAAAAACAATGCACATTCATCTAATAGTCCTGGAGCAACAACTGAAATAGAATTGCCTACCAACATGTTTTCCCTCTTTATTTTCAAAATTTTTATAAATCGAGAAAATGATACTTATGTGTCGATTAAATTTCAGTCCTCCATCCAGATTCAATAGAATTTTTCATGCGAAAGCACAATTGGAGTAAGAAAGTCGAGTGGAAAGGTACATTATAATTTTATTCAATTCAAGAAATTCATACCTGTAAAAATTAAATTTGAGATGTAATATCGATTTCAATTTTTTTTATTTTTCAGCAACGTTTCTGTTTGATGATGAAAATTATGTACGAGATATACAATCGATAACGTTTTGATATCCTTCCTTCCATAGAGCATCGATTATTCATTTTAAAATTTCGTCGATTACTATAAAGTCATGTTGTGACAAGTAAACATTTTGAATGAAGAATGATTGCATGTCATTTCTAATGCGATAAAAAATTAAAGTCTTTCAATAGTCTTCTAGCAGAATGTAGCAAAATTTTGTATTATTTCGATTGTTGCATTCGAAAATATTAGATTAAATTTATTTCGCTGATTAGTCGAAATTAGTGATTGCTTCTGAGATCAATAATTGGTTTCAAATTTTTTATAATGGTTAACTATGTATTATTCTTCGAATGTAATTTCAATCAACCAGTACAAAATATAACAGATTTACGCGATGTATAATCAAGTATTTAACTGTACCACTGTAGATATGTCGGTCCAATATATATCTTAAACCTATTTGTACAATGTTTCCATTTATGGACAAATTATAAAAAACTGTTCCGTTGAACAATGACTATTGCAAATCTATTACTTCACGTAAAATATTAGTCCTAATTACAATTGCAATTTGCATAACTTTTGCAATTATTTCAGAAGTTGTAAAAAAGCAAAAAAAAAATATATATATAAATAGGTTTCGTTTTTCGTATGAGGTTGCAAAGTTACATATCCACTAAGACCAATATTCTCTTTATTTGCAACCACAATAAAAAACTTTTGTAATTATTTCAATGCTTGTGTGTATTAAAAATGGGAGCGTCGATAAAAAAGTTTGATAAATAAATGATGCGTTTTTCAGAAATGGATATTTAAAAAAAAATCCGTTCAGTTATCCAATTTGCAGAACTTTTGTAATTTTTTAAACAAATTAAAATGAAAAACTTAAAAAATGACAAAAAACAAGGTTCCGTAACTTTTACAAGGTTGCAAACTTAATGCATGTTTTAAAACACCATTACTATAGGTATGCCTAGTTTGCAGAACTTTTGCAATTCTCAGTGCAATAATAAAGCATGAACACGTTTTTTACAATTAAAACAATGTTCCGTTCATCGCAGACTTCTGCAAAATTTTATAGTTTGTTTTTATTGATGCACTAACCATTGAAGTTTGAAAACTTTTGGAATTAATGTCTATATCTACTGGCCTATAGGTAGAGATAGATGTAGTCAAAGGCTACAAGTCCATCTTCCTGTTGAATACTGTGGCCAAGTTTATCGATAAAATCCTAAAGCGTTTTGTCAAGCTCAGGGGAAGATTAAACTCATTTAGGAGAAACAATTCGGAATCAGGAAAAGGCGATCGTTTCGCAGATAGTCCGAATTGTTCACGGAGTGAAACAATCTTTTCATCTGGGGCAAAATACGGCCATGGTCCTGTTGAAGAAAGCCTTCGACACGGTTTGGACCGAAGGGTTTATCTCAAAAATGGTGAGGACAAACCTTTATACATGGTGGGGATCCTTGGCACGTACCTCCATTCAGGGTTCCAGGGTGAGAATCGAAAATACAGGTGTCCCACAGGGCTCCTGCTTTTCACAACATCTATATTCTCTATTTACGTACGACTTTCGTACGTTTGCTCGCACGAATATAGCCATATACGCAGATGATACTGCTTTAAATACAAATCCGTTCGCGAGCGAGAAGCCTGCGAGGCAAGTAGAGGTCCACCTCAGTAGGAAGGTCGTTCCGTACTCAGAGAGAAATAAAATCACGATAATTGCAGTAAAAACGAAAATCATTAAATTTTCAAATAATAGAATTTTCAAAACGCTTAAAATCAAAGACACATATGTTGATGAGTCGGAGTCTGGATAAGCATCTCACTTTTCATAAACATAAATCTGGCAATTCAGAGGGCCTCAGCCGCTATAAAGCGTATGTACCCTCTGATGGGAGAGGATTTTACAGCTTGTGAAAACTCTGTTGGTAATTTTATTTTAATTTTTTTATTTTCTAAAACTTAAAAAAAATATTCAAAGTCGGCAAAATTTAAATGGCTTTTTTCTAGCGCCTTTGCAAAATGTTGTGACGTAATCACCCGATTAACCAATCCCACAGTTGACAGCTTGAATCAATTTTGCAACGTTACCATATTTTCAAATCTTGACATTGCGAATAGTGTTCTAGTTCTGACATTCATAGTTTAAGAAACTTGGCGTCACAATCAACCCGATTACGCCTATTGGCTGCTCGGTCGTTTACGACACGAAGAGCGCCAATAGTAGTAGCTTCAAAATTTGCTGATTTTCACAAACGAATGGGAACTCCTGTAATTGAAATTTGACTCAAAGAATGTTATCTGGGTACATTTATATATGCGTTATGTATTTCAAAGCATATTTAAAGCGATAATAATTTCTCGTGTCCTCGCCTATTGCCTATGAGCAAATAATCACGCTTGTACACTGTTCTGTAGCCTGCCCAGAACAACTTTGTTGAAATTGGACAGGATGTATCGTCACTAACAGTGATATACATCCTGATGCATGCACTACGAGAAATCAGTGTACCGACTTGCTTACAAACTCTATGAATTCTTCCTTCCTAGAAGCCCGCTGACAATTAGACTATCATAACCTCCCAAGGAAACATGGATGCCTTATACAGGGTGATTCGGAACGCTTCGTTTCCAAGATACAGGATGTTAAAGTTTTATTTTTATTTTCGATTTTTTTAAATAACTTTCGAAATACTTACCTTAATCAAACGAAAATTTGGTATTGAGAGGTTTTTTGAGGTGTCGAATTCGAACCTGATGTTATTATTGCTCTACGTAAAAAAGGTACACTTGTTACAAGTCGCTATAAGCAACCGTTTTCTAGATATTTGGACTTGAAAATTTCAATTCGATTATTTGATAATCGACGCGTGTTGAAGTTATTACCATTATTTTGCATTTTTCACAAGAATGCTTAGGAAATGAATTTGACGTTTAAGTAAGTAGTTTTGGTTGTTACATATTATGTGACAGTTAAACGTTTTGTTGTTTTGTTGAAGTTTCTGTAAGTTTTAAAAAACTAATTTTGAAAAATGGATTATTTCAACAATAATGCTCATTTAGCCGATATGCATATCGTTTATGGCCTTGCGGATGGCAATGCGCGCGAAGCAAGACGTATTTACCAGGAGCGATTTCCTAATCGAGTACTGCCTTCAGCTCCAACATTTACCAGCCTCCACCGTCGTTTGGCAGAAACAGGTAGCTTCAAGAGGAGAGCTGATATTATTGCAAGACCACGAGCAGTCCGATCCTCAGAATTAGAAGAAGCTGTTTTGAACGCCTCTAGGAGAATCCAGAAACAAGTACGAGAATAATTGCTGAAGCTCTCAATTCTACTCAGTCCACAGTTTGGAGAATTATCCACGATCAACAATTTTATCCATACCATATTCAAAGGCTACAAGCTCTTTTCCACGAGACTTTCCCCAACGCATTACTATGTGTTTTTGAGAAAATTGGCTGGAAATCCTCAATTTTTAAGATATGTACTCTTCACAAACGAGGCAAACTTCTCCCGAAATGCTATCACAAACTTTCATAACAACCATGTTTGGGCTTTGGAGAATCCGCACGCACTTAGTGAAAGACATTATCAGTATCAATTTTCTGTAAATGTATGAGCGGCAATAATTGATAATTACTCGATAGGTCCTTTCTTTCTTCCGTTCCGACTGAATGGCGCAACTTACAGAGACTTTTTAGAAAATGAAGTTCCGGGACTACTTCAGAATGTACCATCAAAAATTCGTACCCGCATGTGGTTTATGCATGATGGGGCTCCGGCCCATTTTAGCGTTGTAGCCAGGGAATTCCTTAACACTGTCTATCCAAATCGATGGATCGGTAGGGGTGTAGAAGAACCTAACCAGGCGTGGGCACCAAGGTCCCCAGATTTAAACCCGCTAGATTTTCATTTTTGGGGAGATTTGAAGTCACTAGTTTATAAAACTCCAGTAGCGAACGAAGAAGATCTAAGAAACCGAATAGTAGACGCCTGTGAAACAATAAGAAACACACCAATGATTTTTGAGCGGGTACGAAATTCAATGACTAGAAGACTAAATGCCTGTATCTTCGCTGAAGGTGGACACTTTGAACAATTTATTTGAATACAATTTAGTTTTCTTTATTTTATTCTACATATTCAAAATTTCTTGAAATAAAATGTAGATATTTCTTGCAAATTTTATTAAAACAAATACAGATTTTGCACCCTCGATACAAAAATAGCTATTTTAAACGAGTAAAAATAAATAGAATAGGTGGCGCCCCCTACAAAAAACTAAAACTACTTAAACGTCAAATTCATTTCCTAAGCATTCTTGTGATAAATGCAAAATAATGGTAATAACTTCAACACGCATCGATTATCAAATAATCGACTTGAAATTTTCAAGTCCAAATATCTAGAAAACGGTTGCTTATAGCGACTTGTAACAGGGTAGCTTTTTTACGTAGATATGATAGAGGAATTGATTTTTTACTGAAAAATGTGCTAGAAGTACGTCAAAAAAGTTATGAATCTTCAAAAAAGAGAAAGACGTGTAGGTGGCGCCCCCTACGAGTAAGAGCAATAATAACATCATGTTCGAATTCGTCACCTCAAAAACCTCTCAATACCAATTTTTGTTTAATTAAGGTCAGTATTTCGAAATTTATTTAAAAAAACGAACATACAAATAAAACTATAACACCCTGTATCTTGGAAACGAAGCGTTTCCGGACATATATTTATTTGGACAATTCATATTAAAATATTGTAAGGAAACACCTCCTGGAGTTTGTCAAAGTACTTTTGGATCACCCTGTATATCATGCACTAGATTTGTACCACGAGAGAATCGTGAAACCTTCCTGAGTCAGGTCGTTCAACGACACATAACTGAAATCTTATAAATTTTATCTGTCCAATGTCTTGAACCAGTTTTTTGTGTTGAACTTTTTCTGGTCAAATATATGCAATGTAGTCACGAACCAAAAACTTTTGCAAATGCAACTATCTAAGCATCTACAACAATTGCCAACACATGTATAACTTATTCAATTATCAGCGAGAAATACTCTCCAATGCGGGAGCATCCGTTGACATCAGCGGGAATGTCCTCCATTGCTTTTGTTATTGGATCTGTTCGGGACATACGGAGTTCAGACAGGCATCTCCTAACAATGAAAACATAGGTAGATGTGAGTGTTACCTACCTTCTCCCAAAGCCCCATATAATTAGGTTAGGACATGATGTGGAAAATCAGTAAAAAAACAGAGATTGATCACTAAAAACAATAACCGTGGAAAAAAACGATTTTCGCCATCAATTTTTCGTTAAAAATTACTTTAAAAATCGGTAAATTCTCCGTCCGCTCGGAGTGGCATTTCGGTAGCGTGACGTCACGATACTGTTCCCGAGTTCATAGATGTTGAGCTCGTTAAAGAACCCTTTTTCTGAAACAATAGAGGATTCGGCAAAATTTCCGGTTGGGGGGGAGTGTACTCACCGGCGTCGGTGTTTAGCCTTGGTCGCAGAAACAGGCCGACGTTAAATAAAGCAATAAAAAAAACAGTCGATGAAGAAAAATTCCTGTTTGGATTGTGCAGCTGCGACAGGTAAAAATATAAGACGAATCGATAGTAATGGGAATACTATTATTAAAATCGAGAGAATCGGAATATTTTATAGATTTTTTTATTGGGAAAATCCCTGTCGTTTGTGATGGAACTATGCTAAAATACATCAAAAATTGAGTTATTACCAATATTCGTAAAGTGTAGTACATTCATATTAATTTATTCACGTAATTTTGGGAACTCACAACTACACATTTATGGCATTACTCTTTTTATACGCTGTCGGAAACCACCTGAAAATTCATAAAACTTGTCAGTAACTTTTGTAACAACATATTTTAAAAATTTTTTGTTTTCGGGGGTTGTAAACATGCGATAGCTTTTTTAATCTGGTTATATCGCCGGGACGAAGAACCTGCTGTTACTGAAGTACTGTGAAAATAAATCCGTTTTGTCTACAGTAGGAACAACTAAAAAATTCATAAAAGTATCTGAATTCGATAATTCTGCTGTTGTTTCTACGCCATACACAAACGATGCGAAAAAACACTTTTTACGCGAATTTTTAGTGACAGCTCAGGAAAAACAACCTGACGTGCAGTTTACTCGATATTATTATAATATTTAACCCTTTAAGTTGCAGAAGTCTGGGAAACATTTTAACTGAAAATTTACTAGTGCTTTCCAATAAACTGTCATTTACTAGCAAAAAAAAATTTTTTTCATATTTTTTTGTCTTCTGGGAGAATAATTTCCCATTTGCATGAAATAGAAAACAGATTCTCAACTAAAGTGTCTTTTCAATGTTTTTTTTTATTATAAAAGTACAAAATGTTCATCAAATACTAAACCAAACCCTCATTTTTACATAAAAGTATAAAACAAGTCACGTAAGACTTATATAATGAAAGTAAAGTACAAGACTAAAGTAAACTGAGACTTTTGAATGGGGTCAACTAAAGTGTCTTTTCAATGTTTTTTTTTATTATAAAAGTACATAATTTTCTTCGTTTGGATTCGTTTTCTTCCTCGTAATCCGGGTCTGCAATAGAATCATCTGAATCTTCCGTAAAATTTTGATAGGTGTTTTTGGAGACATTCAGGTCGTGAAAAACTGTCATTTTATGTAGATGTAGATGGCATATTTAGTATTTCTGGAGAGAGAACTGGAGCAAAATCTGAGCTACTTGTATGAAATAAGACATGTTCAGATTCTTGATCTTGTTCTAATGTGAGTGGTAAACTTTTTGCCGAGTTTCTAAGGGATATTGATTTGGAAATTCCTATCTGAATCACCCTCACATTCAGAATCAATAGCCATTTATCAGCTCTTCTGTTTGTCTGGCAAATATTTGGGCTGCCACATATTGACTATATTACATGGAACGAAAATCACACATTGACACTGCAAAAAAATCAAACAAAATGAGATTTTTCATGTAATTTTAGCCCAGCCAAGTATCAGATACCTACGTGAAAAAAAAATTCCACAGTTTATAAATTGACTGGCATATACATCAAATATTACTTTTTTGGTCATAATTCAACAAACAAAAAACTAAATATAAGATGTACAAATTCTAACCTCAAATGATTTTTTTCATAATTTTTCGTATACTGTGGCTGAATATCAAAACTATTTAAAACAAATACACTATAATTTAAGACTAATAAGTACTTATGTAACGTACTTACATTTTTTTAATAATATTTTCCTCTATTTTCTATAAAAAAATGCACAAAAGCAACAAAAACATAGACAAAACAACTTTTAAAAAAATGTATGCTTTCTGATGAACCATTGGGATAATAATTTCCCACCAAATAGTTCTGTGCTAGAACGGCGCTTCCTCTATTGGTGAACAGATGACAGCAAATGCATAATGATGTATATTAATATCTTGGGAAGATGTTTTCCCAGTAAAACATTAGCGGGCTGCATTAGATATGGCGGGAAAATATTATCCCAGTAAAACTTAAAAGGTTAAGAGCGTGAAATCATGCGTTTGTCTATTCTTCAAATCGTAATACAATTCAAAAAATCTAATCAAACTTCCGCTGATGAATTAATTATTTTCGCGAGCACTGTTTTGACACAAAAATTGTGTGAATTAGCAGAACTTTCGTGTAGGTCTCAAAACGACTTTTCATTGGGGCAAGAGTTGCGATATGGTCGAGTTACAGGCCGAACTTTTTTTTAATGAATACTGTATGTAGTTTTCCATATTATCCTTCAAAGTAAAATGATCCTCGCAGCAAAACAATTGTGTTAAGCAGTAGAAGAAAAACTCAGAGTCATCGCCACATTTTAATGGGTGAAACATGGAACATGTCTTTTGATTAGATATCCTCAACTTACCATTAAAATGTGGAGATGACTCTGAGTTTTTCTTCTACTGCTTAAATCATCCACTCCACTTTGAGCCATCGACTTCTTCCTACGTAAACAATTGTGTTTTTGTTGGTATGTACTTGCGACGAGCAACACAAAACAATTTTTTTTCGTTTTTCTTCGAAGGTCATGCAAAAAATAATTTTTGCGGTGTTTTTCTTGTTGAATTATTACAACCAGGTACATAACACCAAGGGTAACTCATTTTTGGACTAGGCATTTTGAAAATTACAGAATGAATATTGATAACGACGCGAACAATAAACACTCACAATATTAGCGGCAGCTACACGTGCTCGCTGCCTACTGCAGAAGAGAGGATCAACGGGTCCAACAGTATTGTGACATCACACTCTCTCTCCAAGGTCACGGAGGCGTTTTCACTGTAGCATTCTCAAAAATTGTTTGAGAAACATAGGAAAAAAAATTAACAATAAAGTCGTGTGCGTAGATTTCAAATATGCAATAAAAAAATGTCATGTCCCAGCCTAATCATACACATATCCCTTCTGTGAGTCTTCTGCGCGAAGAACAGTGTATATATTTATGTTTTGTGTTGTGGAATATAAGCTTACAGCAGAGAAATGTACTAAATAGGGAATAGACACATTTTGATTTTGGTATTTCTATTGAATCTACCTAAAACTCTAACTGAATTTTGTTGAACTGAACTTGAGGCGCATGTTCTCTCAATATGAAATAAACAAGGATATTCCTACTAAAAAGAGAAGTGGACCTAGGAAAATTTTGTATTAAATAAATCACGTTAAATTGAACATACTATAAACCTTTCTGCCGTGTGTCGGATTTCGACGAATTGTCGAAACGACAGAAAGTGAACGGAAGTAATTCCCGAACTATATTTTGCATTCATAATTATTGGTATTATTTTTGTTAAGAAATAATTAAGGCAAAATTTTCAAACAATACCTTACTGACAAATTAAAAAAGATCTCATATTTTTGAATCCATAATACCAAAACGCAGTAACGTGTCGAGGCAATTTTTTTATCCATTTGCCCTTCATGTACTTTCAGGGGAAGAGGAAACAAAAAAGAAGAAAGCAATATACTGATGGTAGATAGCGGCCGCCGTAGGATACCCTTCGTGATCGGGTACCCTTAAAATTTTCATTAAGGGAGCATAAATATATACAGTGCGGCTTTTTATATTCCCCCCCCCCTCCTGTTAACTTTTGAACGGTTCAACGTACAACAATGAAAAAAAAAGGTTTGTATGATATCACCGATACTACTTTTTGAATTGAAAGACATTGTGATTGCCCGATAGATGGCGCGGGGGGGCACATCAACTTCAAAATTTTAAATAGCATGGGGTCATGTGGCTCATCGTTGAATAGATTGAATTCTCTTTTCAACCATCTGATTCCTTTTATAATTTCGTTAATTTGTTTTTTCACAATTTTGCATTTGGAATGTCAAGCATAAGTGCGGATCTGTATGGTACCCTTACCTCGATAACTTTTGAACGGTTTCATATGAAACAATGGGACAACAAATATTTTGAATGGTACTACCGATCCTACTTTCTGAGAGAAGAAACATTACAATTACTCGACAGGGCGCTGGGGGCATAACAACTTGAAAATTTCGAAAGCCATAGAGGTCGAGTTGCACACCGTTGAAAAGGTATTTCAATTATAGTTTCAACCATGGTTGTGTTCAACAGAATCACAATTGCGATGAGTAACACTGAATACGATCAATAGAGAAAGATTCATTACTTAAATGATTCTTCATTTTCGAATTCGTTTCAAAGCTTGATTGGGTGGTAATTTTAAATCCATACAGTAATCCAATTTTTTTAATTGATGCGGCCGATAGTTGAGGAAAATCCACATTGAAGTAAACAAAAGACACTCAATTCACTAAATGATTTTCACTAAACTGGGTTTACAAAACCACGACACGTGTTTTGCTATACAATAGCCTTTTATAGCCTTTTCAAGAGATTATACCCAAAGTTGGTAATGTTACACCAATTCACAGAAGATTGGTGATATCATTCAATACTATTTTTTGTGAGTGAAAGTAAAAGTTTTTGCTGAAAATGTTGGATAGGTCCTTAATAGTAATGGAACCGAAAGTGATAAATTATAGGTTATATTCGCAGAAATAATGCGTTTTTATGCAATACTGTGTCAAACCCAAGCTTGTACCCCATTTTTGAAAAAAAGTCTATCATAGTACAATCATTTTCTGTTTTGTTTAAATTTTTTTTAAAATACTAATTTTTCCTTTTTATGAAGAATATTCACATCTACAAAAAAGTACTCCTACTTTTTTCTGAAAATTGCTTATTCGTAATTCGCAAAAAATCACAAAAGCCACCGGAAGTGACGTATCAGACAACCCAGTGCAATATATTTGTCTAGAAGAGGTGAATTGTGTCTGTAATTAAATATCAATTCAATTCAAATCAATTCTATTTTTCATTTTCTTGTCTGATATGCCATAAACTATTTTCGATTGATATTTAATTACAGACACAATCCATCTCTCCATTATTTATGATTACTTGGCTGAGTCATGCACATTGAAATTTTGGGTTTGGAGTTGGTCGATAATCCTATATGTGATTGACACTAGCTGGCAAAACCAATATAATTTCATTAGGTGTGCATGCGTGAATGTTTTCATATTCACATTAACCCTCATCATCTTCACATACTAACGCAGAACTGAATTTAAAATGTGAATCGCTGGGTTTCCTAACAAGGACCAACAGCACAGTTCGACTAGAAATCGAGAGGTCCCAGGTTCGAATCCTGGTTGGTCCACATTTTTTAATTCAATTCTATTTTTCATTTTCTTGTCTGATATGCCATAAACTATTTTCGATTGATATTTGTCTATATTCAAGTTACCCGGTGACGAAGGATATCTTACGGTGACCGCCTAACCTATATATATTTATATATATATGTGAGTGCCGGAAATGACGAGATTATTATAGTAACGTAAGCGATAATACCATTCACAATATATTTGGCAACAATGATATTGAATTGCAGCATGATCTTAGCCACTTTAAGGAAGTTTTTTTACAGTCTTCGTTTTGTATTCCTCTTCGGTGGTGTTTTTAATTGACATATACACAATTCCTATATACGTCTAGAGTCTAGACTATTGGGATAAAATAAAGAAACTGCGCGGGGCTTGATTTATAACTTACGGTGCTACCATAAATGTATCATTAAATTCCTGAACTACTACAAATCCGACTAGTATTATCACAACGAGAGGTCAATAAAATCTAAATCGCCTTCCTTCCGGTCATAAACATAACGCTTTATTACTTATGAACATTAATCGGAATGCAACACTGCCGCCGATATTTGTAATTAGTTTCTAATCGAGGAACTCCTGTGGCATTTATAGGTGCTTAGCATATGAAATATATACATCGTTCTGTTCACAGACTTTGATATTGTTGAATTATTGAAGGTTCCAATATGGTTAGTTTCTAGTTCAATAATCTAGCATCTACCAGACCAATGAATTATTTTCTACGGATGCATCAGCAGTGAAATAAATGGTAACATATGCCGTACTCACTTTCTCGCTCTTCTATATCTTAGCTGACGATTTTGTAAAGTGGCTATTTATTAAAAAAATGAAGTAGTTTCGATTTTGAGAGCTGTTCAAGATCACTACTTATTTCATTCATTTCAGTTGTATATCGAATTAAAACTTTATCAAGAGTATAATGATTCAAACGTCAACAACTAATTCAGACTAAAAAGAACTCGTGGGACTCCCGTCAGGAACGAAGTTCCTTTCGCTTTTTCTTCAATTCAGAAGAAAACATTTTGGATCTTATTGTCTAACGGTAAGTACATGGTCTCTGGCTTTTTTACATTGCTTCATACAGTGGAAGCAACATTTTCTCACATAACATGCTGTACATGAGAAACCATTCCGTTTAATACAAAAACTAACCAAGTTAATAACAAGGCTAATAACCAAATCCGACGGAATTCTTCCAGACAATTAGGTGAATAACCTCTATAGTTGAAACTCTGTTTTCGGCAAACATCAAACGTGAAAGGTCGTGTCATTATCGCGTTCCATCTATCACCAAAAATCAACCTGGCTGTGTTGCCAGTTGTTGGAAATTTCTTCAGATTTCACTTGAAACTCATAGAAATTAAAGTTGTTGTTTTAGATATCGCCTGATCATATCGCACGTGCAGGCAAGACGGCGGTTGACCGATGACATCATGACTTCGGGAACATTCTCGTGGGACCGATGCTTTTCTGGATAATTCGGCAGTGCTATTATATATAAGCAGGTCACACGCGGGATGGAGTTAGTTATTCACTTGGTTTTGTGAATATTGTACAGAGAAATAAAGTCTATTCAGTGCAGTGCGTTTAAGTTGTAAACAAGTATTGTATTGTGTTTGAAAGTGAAATAAAACGGACATTTTGGTGCAATATTTTTTTTATTGCCAAAGGTATCCCAGTTTCGTAACATTTGGTTTCAGCAGAAGTGGGATTTTTAGTGAATATTCAAGGACAATTAATCGTGAATACAAGTTTTGCACCCTACGACGAGATGGAGGTCTTAATGGAATGATCAGGCAGCAGTTTGCCGAGCAAGAGGAACGTCGACAAAGGGAGGAAGAACGACGGCAGGAAGAACAGCAAGAGGATGAAGAACGACGGCAGAAAGAAAAGTGAGAGTATGAGGAACGACAGCAGAAAGAAAAGCAAGAGGAAGAAGAACGACGGCAGAAATAAAAACAAAAGTATGAGGAACGACGAGAGAGAGAAATGAGGAACGCCGACAAAAAGAGAAGGAACGGTTACATTTCTAGAAAATTATTGAGGAACAAAACATTTGCTTCACTGAAAATTCAGGATCACCGTGACAGGGTTGCCACGTCGCACAATTCCGTAAAACCACCGACTTTTGATGGACAGTCACCATGGTCCCTATATCGTAAACAGTTTGAAGCGGCGGCAACAGACAATGGATGGGATGATAAAGACAAGGCGACGGCTTTGAGGGGACCTGCTTTGACAATAATACAGACCATCCCGGAAGACCCAAATCGCAAGTATGAAGAACTTATTGCTGCTTAAGAATTGAGATACGGCAACCAACATCGAGAGCAGCTATATCGGGCACAGTTGAAAACACGTGTGCAGGAATCGGGTAAAGTCTGCAGGAGTTCAAAGCAGACGTACAAAGACTCATCCAGCTTGCGTACCCAGAAGCCCCGGAAGATTTCAAAGAACAATTGGCGGTGCAGATATTTATTGATGAATTGAGGGATATTGAAATACCCTAAGGCTAGCAAGTTTCAAGAAATGCAGTGAAGCTCTAGTTCGTTCCTTGGAAGTAGAAGCGGCTTTCAACACTTCAAGTCACTTCGGAAAGAGAAGCATAGAACAGATACCATGGAACAGGTGCTGGTACTGGGTACTGGTACAATTGGAACCTAAGAATAACAACACAATATTGTACAGGCAAGGGGAAACTGCTTCAGGTGTGGAAGGAGCGGACATTTCCAGAAATATTGCAGAGTGAGGTTACCACCATGTTTGTCATCACCTTGGAGGACACCACACGTTCCTATTCACCTACGAGGACAGGATCGCCAGAAGTATCAAGAGAAAAATGCTCCAGTTGTGGTAGGAGTGGACATTTCCAAAGAGATTGCAGGCTGAGGTTACCACCACGGTTGTACTCACCTTCGAGGTCAGGATCGCCAGAAGAGACAAGAGGTAGCTGTTTCAGATGTGGCGGACATTTCCAGAAAGATTGCAAGGTGAAGTTGCCACCAGGTTCGTCATCACCTTGGAGGACACCCGCACGTGCATATTCACCGACGAGGACCGAATCATTTGGTGAGTCTTGAGCAAATGCCAGGAAGAGGTATTGGCTAATAGATCGAGAAGTATACGGACTAATGAAAGCGAAACTTCTAAACAACAGAGTAAGAAGAATCGCTGATAATCCGCCCATCAGGAAAAAGACTAGGTACAATAACGTTCGTACGATGCGAACGCAGAATTCAAATAAAATAATTTTGTTTGAACCTGATGATGACAAATACCATGTCGAAACGTAGATAAGAGAAATTATATGAGTCCGATGGTAACATTTTTTCCACTTAGATCATCATATTTTTTCGTCATTTTTATTTTATCTAGATTACCTTGAATGGGGTGAAATTAGGAAGTGTGCACTTTGACCACCCCGTGGCATAATATAATGTCGGTTTGGTTTAGTTGGATGAAATGGAAGTGATATAATTCGTTTATTTCGAGTTTTTTTTATTGCTTTATTAAACGTCGGCCTATTTCTGCGACCAGGGCTAAACACCGACGTTGAGCATACTCCCCCCAACCAGAAATGTTGCCGAATCCTCTGTTGTTTCAGAGGTAGGGTTCTTTAACGAGCTCAACATCTATGAACTCGGAACCGCCATCTTAACGTCCCCTCCGTAGGACGGCATATCTATCGTCTTATCTCGTGCTCATTGATAGCAGCTGCGAATATGCTACTAATCTACAGTTGGTAGAGTCATTTTAACGCGCACCTTCCTTGTCAGATGGTCACCCATCCAAGTACTAAACGCGCCCGATGTTTCTTAGCTCAGATATCGATAAGAATCTCGTCAACCTGACCAGCCCCCGGTGCCCTTAATTCGTGTTTCAGTACAAAAATATATTTGTTTCTCCGTCGAGTCGTTATTATAGAAATAGTGAAAGTTACCCCGTACATTGGATAACACCGTGGTAGCCAGCAGGTTTGGGAAAAGTTAAGCCCATAGGCGGGATAAGGAAGGCAAGATATAAACCTCATCATGTTCATGAATTGGCGCAATAGGAAGTACGAGTATATGGTCGGGAGGAAACAGATAATTTTATTTCGTTATCAATATTGGAAAAACATGTCGTTTGATAGAACTTTTATCTAAAGAGTTTTTCTCCAAAATGTAACACAGAAAATCTCTGTAAATTACTGTTGATGATGATGGTTTACCTTTCATTGACACACATAATAGCACATCTGTTTTAATTTTTCTAGAATAGAATATTATAGAAACAACTAATCTGGGACAAAATAACCTATACGTCCGGTCAGAACGTCATTCATTTATCAAAAATAGATTTCACAAGAAAAGATTTCACCCACAAAATTAAAATAGACACACAGCACCGAAATTTCTGTTAATTACCCGCACCACAAAATATCCCTATGGATGTTTTCTGAACCGCACAAAACTTCCCTGCCCAGCAACTGTGATCATCATTGTTTACTCTCGTTGTGTGAAGTGGGCCAATCTGCAAATACAAGTGGTCACATTTATAGGAGTTTAGTCCACCGATATTCCCATAATCTAGATGGCCAGTGTCGACCATTTGAAAAATTAATATAAATTGATTTGAGAAAACGTGTCTGTGTAAATACATAGAATGCTCCAAATAAGACCAGAATAATTTTGTCCGTAGGTTATGCTTGATGTGATAGTTCTTAATCAAGCTAGGTGCTACAGTCATATCACAAAATAATTTTATAATATATTATCAGATTTTGGAAATAGGTAGGAAATAGGTATTAACATTAATTCTTCTTAAATGAATGGCGGTTGAGGACATGAGTTCCAAAATGATTCGGCGTAAATTCATAGACATTGTTTCAGCAAAGTAGTATATATTTTACAACAGAGAACGTGACCACTAGAAACTAACATGCAGCGTTAGGTCATAAAGAATGACCACTAATGGGGTCGACGCCAACAATAAGTTGAATGCGTCTGGCGAAGACCATATTGAGCATGTCGATAATTTACGACGCACTCTGAATGTTGAATTCCACGAATTTTACAGAAAGTGGACACTTTCTCAGTTCTTCGAATAAGAATAGAAACTGAAGAGTTTTATGAGCGACATCTATTTTTCGTATTGGATTCGGATACTGAATCATCCGAACCACATTTGACCAAACACTCATTTAAACAAAGGTCTATCCAGAAATTCGAAGATGGATTCCATCACAAATTTATTGTCTCATCACTGGACCTCGGTAGTATGTAGTAGTAATAGTATAACATTGATTTCGATATCAACTTCTATCCTACACAAAACTATCACTCAAAACTATTGTTTGGAACAAATACCGAATTGAAATAATTCAGTTCAATAAGAGATGAAATGGAAAATATATTGAAATAGACAATACGCAATAGTGACTATAACTGATACCTGCGAGCCCGAGTAAAATGATCAATATTTCATAACATTCTTAGTATTCATCAATATGTTGTCAACTCCAACAGAAACACTACCCAAATTAACAATCTCGAAAATCAAAATGGAAATCTGTTATACGTGATAGTTAGCTACTTCATAAAGAAATATGTGTTTATTCTCAAGATTACTCACTACTACTAACCTATACAATAGATGTATGGTGGGTATATATATATATATATATATATATATATATATATATATATATATATATATATATATATATATATATATATATATAAATATATCGGAAAACATTGGTTATTACCTGGACAATCATGTGGAGAATTAATCAGGAAACTAGTTGCATATTTTCTGATGGAATTCCTTATGAAGTAGCTCATTACAGATTTATATTATTTTTATATAATTAAAGATAACCATCCCAATCAGAAAGGAGAGCCAACCGAGCTAACATAATATCCAAATTCGATTTCGGAATCTTTATGAATTAGCCACTGGCACAATATTGCAAAAGAGCAAAGTTTTAAGAATTTAATTTTAATTTAAAATATAGAATGAGTAAAAGTTGACCACCTTGTCAAATGGAAAGTTTGTTTTCCAGCTGAGAAATATATTTATACTATGCATGAATGGATTTGTTGAAAATATGAACAGGATGTTCATAAAATCAGATGTGGAATCATCTGCGACTGAAAGATAAACTTTAGTCACTATCTTCCATCGTCAAGATAACCTTTTGTGGGGTATTCATGTTGAAAAGGGAATTGAGAATGTTTCCATTTTCAGCAAGATTGGACTTAGCAACTCGATACTATATTTCACTAGTTTTTATGGTTAAACTGTTACATACTTGAACTTGGCTTCTTATTCATAACTGTTCTGTTCATTTTAATTTATGGTGGTTACTGGGTAGCATTATATTTATAACAATGAATAGATTTCAGTTTTTTTTTCTATTTATTGTTCGGTTTTTGCTGCATTACAGTGTAAACGTGTTACCTGTCGATTGACAAAACGCCTTCCACTAAATTTCAGAAAATTCAAGTACGGTCCTGCCAATTCACTTGACCTATCAAAAGCCAAATTCATAGGTCAGCTTTTTGCATTACAACTTATAGGCCGATGAATAAAACATTATATCATCAGCCAACCAGGAATCAATACGCAATATGTTGATTTGTTGTTTTTGGGTATGTGAATCACAAACGCGTTTACGAAAATGATAAACGCCAAAAGATTTCCGTCGAGAAATCATCGTGATGTTTGTGAAGTTCAAATGAAGTTAAGTATGAGACGATAGAACAGAAACCGTTTTACCAATACCATTATCAAAGAATATGCACACAAAACGAGGTGAATAATGTTCATACTACATTGTTCAAGCCCTGGAAAATCCCCATGATGTACGACGAACACACAGGCAGGGAATAAAGTGAAAGAATACGCTTGTGAAATTGTTCCTGAACAAATATTTCAATTGTAGCACATCTCGTGATACATACCAGTACCGTCATAGGACCAATTTAATTGGTAAGATTTTACCTTCGTTATTTTGAAACGTTTATAAAGGCGATATTTTATAAAATTACATATTTTTACGAATTGTATATCCTGTTGAGAAGGATGCCTGCGCTTTGAAAACACTGCATATACAAAGTCATTTACTACAGCATGTTGAGGAAACGCGATGGACTAATAACGTTACTTATTGTTACTGTAACTTCCTTTAGTAGGTTTAGAACAATTATCAGTTGCAACAGGACGATTCACTGCATGTTCTTTGTGACCTGATAGAAAACACTCATTTTCACTGAACAGTACATAAAACTGATGTTTTTTCATTTCACTACTCCATATGTGATAATCATATCACAGTACCAATTCACGAAATTAGTTCCCAATTAATTCCAAATTCGTGATCATTCACAATTATTTACCTCCTGACCTACAAAACACTATTGTGTTGAGTTGGTAGCTGTGCTCACTAGCGTATCGTTAGAGGTTTTGTGCAAAAAAAAATCAGTAAATTGCTCATATTTATTGGTTATTCCCAACATGACCCTTGTCACCACAAAATATGATTCTAGCATGCACTGGTTAAAAAATTATATTTGATTAGTCAAATTTTTTACCTTTATTACCTGACTTAGTGAGTCATTGAGGAGAAATAACTGTGTCATCTATTTTGGAAAGTAAATTTAATTAAATCTTGAAAATTAGTAGTTCATTCAAAATTGCCGTGACCTCAGATATTAACTTCTTCGTTGTATGTTAGTACTAGCTAATACCCACGACTACTACTAGATTATTTTTTTCTATGTTTTTCTTTGTGTTGTTCCATCTAGCTTATGCCTGTGGCTTTGCCCGCTTTCCGTCATCCCGTTATCATGTTGTCCCGTTTCCCGTTATCTCGTTTTCCGTTATCCCTTTATCCCATTATGCCGTTATCTCGTTTGGGTAGCATAACTGATTTGAGAGCGAAAGTAATTCGCCTATTACAAATTCATTAACTCCTTTTAACCCCTTTAGAGACGGAGATTTTAAATAAGGTTAAACAAAATTTATTTATTAGCAACAGGGAGCCAAAACACCAACTTCATTACCTTTACTTAAAAACTAACTGAACCCTCTTACAATTTTTCACCCCCCGTTTCACCCCTTCAGGGGTTAAATTTCTAACTTATTTATTTATAACAGAGACCTCAAATACCAATGTTTATGATCCTAACTTAAAAACGAATGGAACCCCCATACAGACTTCCAATCCCCACCTCATCCCTTTAGGGGTTTAATTTCGAAAAACATTGAAACACGTGTTTCTATATTTGCAACAAAGACCTCAAATAGCAATTTTTATGTCCCCAACTTGACAACTAACCGTACCTATTTATACTTTCAACACCCATTTTATAACCCCTTTGGGGTTGAATGTTTAAAAACCCTGACAAGCCTAAAAATAAATTCCTATGACTCTAACTTCAAAACTAACGGTACTTTCACTTTCAACCCCACTTCTCACCCCCTTTGCTCCCTTTAGGGTTATCTATGTCAACATTTCAGCTCTTTAGAACCAGCGGTTTTGTCTGGGCGTTGATCGTCAGTCAGTATATTAACCCTTTTGAATTTTTGCCTTTCTCAAGTTTTTTATTTAATGATAAATATTATCAATAGCCTGAAGGACTCGCCATGGGCACTTGTTTATCACCCTTTTTAGCAGACATTTCCATCTATAATTTAGAAAATACATTTATTGTCAATGATAACAATTTAGAGATTTTACGTAGACTACTGTTTAGTTTTTGTGAATGGCAACATTGAAACTGCTTAAAATATTTCAACTGAAATCAATAAAATACATCCCAACTCAAAATTCACACTTGAAATAGAATCACATGATATATTGAACTTCTTAAACCTTACAGTTCATAAAAAAACAATAATAACTTAAATTTCAATGTCTACAGAAAACGCACACAAACTGATCATGTGATACCTAGTTTTTCTAATCATCCCCACCAGTACAAAATGGCTGCATTCAACTGTTACTTTCACAGACTCTTAAATATACTTCTTTCCGCAGTTGAGTATCGAAAGAACCGAATATTCTTACTGGTGTGAAGACCGCTGCCGTTTTCTAGCTGCCGCTTTCAAAATAGCTGCCAAATGACCAGTGGCGTCGGAAATTTTGTTTTTAATTCGGAAAAATAGGAGAACATTCCATAACCAATTCTATCGATTAATTACGTATTCAACAATATTTAACACTGCATAGTTCACTTCGATATACCAGGAGTGGAATGAAAGAGCAGCTTTCTTGAATATAAATTTTGACACTTTGGGATATTTGAGTTTTCAGGTAATTTGTGAACATGAAATTCGTACATTATAGATGAGCAACAATTCGCTAGAAAAATTGTCTGGTTAGTGAATGATGTCCGACGGCGGTAGTTGTCTTATCGACATTTTTAAAAAAATAAGTTTTAGGCATATCGAAATATTTAGCCAAGTCCATACTCATGGAGTGTCCAGAAGACAGAACAATAAACATTATGAATATGAATGACTCGGAGCCGTCCGAAGGAAGAATTGTCGAATCGAAATTTTAAATAATATGTTTTGGATACCGAAATATTTAGCCAACTCCATACTCATGAAGTGACTAGAAGACACAACGATAAACATCTTCTGACGGTGAAGTTGTCGAAATGAAATTTTTAAAAACATGTTTCAGGCATACCGAAATATTTAGCCACCTCCATACTTATGAAGTGACTAGGAGACATAACAATAAACATCTGTGAATATGAATGACTCGCAAGCCGTCTGACGGTGGGAGTTGTCAAATCGAAATTTTGAAAAATATGATTTAGGCACACCGAAATATTTAGCCAACTCCATACTCATGGAGTGACTAGGAGACACAGCGATAAACATCTTCTATGAATATGAATGACTCGCAAGCCGTCTGACGGTGGGAGTTGTCAAATTGAAATTTTGAAAAATATGTTTTAGGCATGCCGAAATAGTTAGCCAACTCCATACTCACGGAGTGACTAGGAGACAACAATAAACAACTTCTAGAATATGAACGACTCGCGAGCCGTCCGATGGTGGAAGTTTCGAATTGAAATTTTGAAAAATATGTTTTAGGCATACCGAAATATTGCCAACTTCATACTCATGAGTGACTAGAAGACACACAATACCATCCTCTATGAATAGAATGACTCGCAAGCCATCCAACGGTGTGAGTTGTCATTTAGAAATTGTGTTTTAGGCATACCGAAATATAAACCAACTCCATATTCATGGAGTGACAGAAGACACAACAATGAACATCCTCTATGAGTTTGGACGATTCGCAAGACTTCGGATGCGGGACTTTCGAAATAAATGCCTTTTTCAAATCAAGCAAGTCTTTTATTGCGCTTTCAACATAAAATACCACTCAAGTTGTAAACACCACAAAAATAGTACTTCTTTGTTATATAAATATGTTAGTGAAAGCATGGTATATTTTAAAAATTAATAAAAAATATATCTCTATTGAACTAAACAAATCTACAAATCATAATTTACAATAACAAGTATTCAGTACGTTTGACCAAAATATCACAATATCGTTCAAAATAAATTCAATATAATCTACAAAGATCGCAAATTCCATTTTTCAATTTGCTCTTAATGTTTATTCCGCTGTTCATTTCATGATTCGTCATCAGACACTTCCGATGAGTAGACATAATCTGCAGATAAAATCATCGTTTTCATTATTTCTCCCGCAGAAGAAACATAAAGCGTTCAATTCTTTGTTGTTTTTCAATAGCATCAATTTCAGATCGCCTCTAAAGAAATCGATATCGATATTATCTAGCAAACTCTCGTTTTTTTTTCATCTGCGAGAAAAAAAATAGAATGAAAACACCGCAATTATAATGATATTTTTGAAGTATGTGTTCCAGAATTTCCAGTTTCCATCCCGTGTGTTCTATTTTTTCCATTTGGAGAAAATACATAATTTTTTTGAAATAAAATGATATTTTATTTTTTTCACCACCGAGAGGGTCGATGAGCGTAAATTGTTTTTTATGGAAATCCAATTTTAGTAAAATATAATGTTGGCCCTTCGCAACAGGCATAATTATATATTTTTTAATGAATGTGATTCCATCAATGAAACTTCCCAAAAACTCATTGACGAAAATTATTATTGTTGATTTCTCCACAGAGATAATTTGATACTCCGTCTGAGTTGTTACATTATTCATTAAATACAAACAATGATCGATGATGAAACTACTTAGACATTCCTTATCGGAAAGTGTATTGAAATCATCCACCAAAATCTCTTTAATCGGAAGATCACTTTCTGGCAGGGCCGTAACAATATAATTTCGATTGTTCTTCAATTGCGTATAATAAAGTGGATCACCTATCAGTCCATTGAAAGGAATTCAAATTTTAGTGGTGGTCCACTTTCTATCTTCTAAATCGAGAGAAATATATTTAGAACATACAATGGCTGGTAGTAGAAAAAAATAATAAAAATATTTCAGCTTTTCGAACGTGCAGTTCCAAAACGATCTACACCTTAAAATCCTAATTATTTTTATACCTTCATGGGTGTAAATTACTAAATCACACCAAGTTCGATTGGTAATTTCTAAAATTCCTTGTATTTGGTAATGATACGGATGACTTTCTTTGATTCCGTTCCATTTTTATTCAAGAAATCAAACTCGCAATTTTCTGGATTGAGGTTCTTGGCAGAATAGGGGCATTTGATTTCTATTGCCCCGTCATCACCAATAAGACCGTCTGGGGAGGCACCTAAAAATGGGTACTCCAGGTGAACTACCAGACCAGTCGATAAAACATCTCGGTTTGTTTTCTGCATGTACAGATTTTTTGCCCGTTCTTCGTTATCAATTCCATGTTTCATGGCAGGCGTTTTGATGGAGTCATCACTTCTTATAGCTTTAACTATATTTCTGTATGAATGTACATGCTTTACTCTACATACCCTACCGAAAAAAGAGGAAGTTACTCGGATTTTTCTATTTTTTCTCCATAAATCAGAATATCTTTGTGTGTTCGTTGTTTCGTTTATTATTTCTCTTTCGGATTCAGATAATTTCAAAGATTTCAAAAAATAATTACAATTTTCGTGTAAATCCAATTTGGAATCAAAATGTGAATCATTTTGCGCCGAATCGAGAGACTTGGAAACTTGGTGCATTATTTGCATTCCATCGTTTTGAGTATACTTCCTCAAAAATCTTGCATCGAAATGAGTTTGTGCGTGATTTTTCGGCTTTCGGCACCATACTTCCTGGAAAGTTTTGTCTTCAAAATTATCCATGTTTTTTGTTAAACAAGATTTTCCAATATTGAGATCAGATTCAACTTTAAGGGCAAGGGTATCCTCTCTCAACTTCCTGATAAACTGAGAACATTTTATGTTCTTTTCTCTTTTCAACTTGCTATTTTTAATTTGTGAAAAAAAGGTCTCGACCAGAGAATTACTCAAAGGTTTGGAATCTGATAAAACCAAACAACTCTATAGTGGACAATATGGTAAATATTTCTCCATTGAAATATTCAAAAATTCAATATTTTGCATGTTATTCTTAACTGTTCCTTTTGCTCCCATTGAACTCCGATCAAATTGGATTCGTATTTTTATGAACCTTTTATAGAATGGACTGGATCTGAAAAGGGTATTTTCAGTCACGTCCGGAGTATTGAGAGACTCTGTTGTATGAGTGAATATTTCATCAGTTTTTATTTTACTTTTGGAAATTATTTTGTTTATGGAGGTTTTTGTGTGGATCACTTCTTCAGTACAAAATTCACTGGTCAATATAATAGTCAAATGCATTAAAAAAATGTCGAATTCTTCAAGATTATTTATCAACATTGCACACGCCATTATATCTTTCAGAACACACCGTTGGTGCTCATTGCTAGTCACATTGTTGACATCTTTTGACACCATTTTCATCCAATGAGCACAACACAGATGAATTCCTACCAAAGTGAAGTCCAAGGTTTCAGATTCAAGATATTTATAACATTTTTCAATATACTCCAACAGTGTACACCTATTCATTGATTTAGTAGCTGCATGCAAACTGGCGAATGAAAAATCTGTTACGACCTGAGAGAATGCTGGCCAGTGGTTATTTGCTTCACAAAAATATCTGAAGTCATGGAAAATTTTGAAAATGGAATTTGAATCATGTACTTCAAGGAGAATATAAGGTATATTCTTTTCGAGCTCTGAATTCGTATGACAGCTGTATAAAAATAGATTTTATTCATGGATTTCCACGGTTTCCTAACTAGGGATCCTGTCGCGTCAAAATAGATGACAGGCAATTCTTTATTTTTTTTCTGAGCTTTAAGGACAGATAATTGCTCCAAACTATATAATTTAAGATTGAATGGAACACACACTTCTTTTATGTATTCCGGATGATCGATATGCATCAAAATGATTAAATCATCTTTATCTCTGTCTTATTGGGAATTAGCTTCCGATCTCAGTCGACGCAAAGTTGAATCCGATTTAACATCTTGCAGGTTATGTCCCTCAGTCAGAATTCTTTTATTAGCAGACATAAGCGTTTCCTTCTTCAAGTTGAAAGCTTGCTCGTTTAGTAGTTTTTTTTTTGAAAACCGCGCGTTTTGCATCTTTCACATAACCGGTTAACGGATTTTTGTGGATATAATCTCGGGAAGTACTGTATACTGTTTTCCGCAGAAAAACCAATGAATACGTGATATGGCGCATTTTTCGAAATTTCGAACCGATAATAATTTTTAGGAATATTGTAGTGCCTTTCAATGACCACTTGGGGATGAAGATTGCTTGATATTCCGGTATGCCAGAAATCTATTTTCCAAGATTTTGAAGAGATAAATCCCTCCTTCGGCGGCCTGGAGTGTTCATATTAACAGATGTTTGTATTTCCCAGTCACTCCGTGAGTATGGAGTTGCTAAATATTTCGGTATGCCTAAAACATATTTTTCAAAATTTCGATTCGACAACTCCCACCGTCAGACGGCTTGCGAGTCGTTCATATTCACAGAAGATGTTTATCGTTGTGTCTTCTAGTCACTCCATGAGTATGGAGTTGGCTAAATATTTCGGTATGCCTAAATCATATTTTTCAAAATTTCGATTTGACAACTCCCACCGTCAGACGGCTTGCGAGTCGTTCATATTCATAGAATATGTTTATCGTTGTGTCTTCTAGTCACTCCATGAGTATGGAGTTGGCTAAATATTTCGGTATGCCTAAATCATATTTTTCAAAATTTCGATTTGACAACTCCCACCGTCAGACGGCTTGCGAGTCGTTCATATTCATAGAAGATGTTTATCGTTGTGTCTTCTAGTCACTCTATGAGTATGGAGTTGGCTAAATATTTCGGTATCCCTAAAACATATTTTTCAAAGTTTCAATTCGACAACTCCCACCGTCAGAGGGCTTGCAAGTCGTTCATATTCATAGAAGATTTTTATTGTTGTGTCTCCTAGTCACTCCATAAGTATGGAGTTGGCTAAATATTTCGGTATGCCAAAACATATTATTTAAAATTTCGATTCGACAATTCTTCCCTTCGGACGGCTCGCGAGTCATTCATATTCATAGAAGATGTTTATTTTTCTGTCTCCATGAGTATGGACTTGGCTAAATATTTTAGTATGCCTAAAACTCATTTTTTCAAATGTCGATAAGTCAACTACCGCCGTCGGACATCATTTACTAACCAGACAATTTTTCTAGCGAATTGTTGCTCAACTATATGTACGAAATTCATGTTCACAAATTACCTGAAAAAGTCAAATATTATCCCAAAGTGTCAAACTTTATATTCAAGAAAGCTTTCATTCCACTCCTGGTATGTCAAAGTGAACTATCCTGGTCAAATATTGTTGAATACGTAATGAATCGATAGAATTGGTTATGGAATGTTTTCCTATTTTTCCGAATTAAAAACAAAATTTCCGACGCCACTGGTCATTTGGCAGCTATTTTAAAAACGGCAGCTAGAAAATGGCAGCGGTCTTCACACCAGTAATATTCTCAAGCAAATAAATAGCTTGCAATAAAATTATAAACTTACCATTGTAAACACTTTAATTTAAAAAATCAAGAATTTGTTTCACTCCCTTTCTTGAATGACAATATGACGGGATGCATGCAAGGTAATGTATTCTCAATGGATCAGGAACCGTTTCACTGGTGTATCAACTGGAAAAAATACAAAACCAAGATCTGCGTCTGTGCCTGGGAGCAATGAAGTCAACACCGGTAGAAGCGTTAAGAGTAGAAGCCTTAGAACCATCACTACATTTAAGAAGTACTTTTTTAGCTAATAAATTTTTACTCAAGCTTAAGGAAAAACACTCTTCTATAACAACCAAAATTTGTCAACTCAACAAAAATGACCTTCCAAAAAAAATCCCCTATGCATTCATAAAAAAATATCAGTATAGGGTGAATAATATCAGTATGGGACGGTTAGTGGAAATTCGTATCGCGTGTGGACGGCCGAGACTTGACTAACGAGACTCTGGCAAACAGACCTAAATCCAAGCTGTGAGCGCCGTGGCGACGGATGTATGGCAACCGAGCCTTCGAAACATGGCGAAATCATTCTCGGAGTAATCAGCCTTAGCCCTATGCAGGGAACACTGCAGGGCCGGACCAACCTCTTCCCCCTCACTCACTCGTGGGAACAAATGACCACGAGACGAAATACCGTAAGGGGAAGAGGACAACTCTTGGCCTTCTCGGTTTCTTTCAGGACACTGAAGAGGATATGATTCCGAGCGTTCTCCGAGATCGGAAGAGGACTCTTCAGGGTGCTGAACAAACGATAGGGGCCGCCCAGATGAACCTCCAGTACCGCAGGGTGGTCAAGGCAGTACATGCAGTTGCTGGGATTGATCTCGAAGCGGCACTTAATCGGGAACCATGGATGCGACATGGTGAAAAAAATCGTACCAGGTAAGATGCAATGGAGCCACAGGGCTCAAGTGTCGTCGGAGGCCACAGCCTGACTGGAGGTTTTAGTGGGTAAACCTGTTGTCCATTAAAGATTTCCTCCACCTCAAAAAAAATTACATCCGCGAAAAGAATAAAAATACTGGAAAAATTATTGCAAAAACCACTCATCCCAATATACATGCATACAATCAAGCATTTTGAAAACATATTGGTTCCAAATTTTCAATTATAGTAGAAGACAGATCGTCACAATAAGACTTAAACAGGACAAGCATGTTATGCATCCCATCTGCATCGTATAGGATTACTAAATTCGACATTATGTAATGTATGCGAGGAAGACCTGAATCATATATTTTTTAGATGCCCAAAATACACAAATGAAAGTAAGAAATTATATAACAACATATTGAATGAGAAAGTCCCAATTCTCTTTAATTCATCCTACCTTCTTGGACCAAACAAAAAAATACTACCATCTCATACAATTCATCTTTGAAACACGAATTGAGTTATAGAATATTTTCTAGTTGCTGCATTTTATTAGAAATCTTGTGCACCTGTGTGTTTATCCTGATGTTAATCAACCTTCCTATCAGCGGTCTACCTGTGTTGTCTGTACATAAATGCCCTGATCGACCCCAGGACGAGAAGAGTGTGACCTTGTCAGTTCCTAGAGATGAGAGAAAAAAACCATTATACATTTACTAATTATTACGAATATATATATATATATATATATATATATATATATATATATATATATAACATATAAAAATATATATATAGAGAGTATAAAAAAATCTTTGCAGTTATTTGAAAACTAAAAAGTTATTGGGAACCAGTTTTTTCCACACTAATAATTTTATTTATCTAAAGCTTCCTGAATAAATTTGTTGATTTGTTTTCTATTTAACACCTTGGATTTTCAATAATGAACGAAGTTTTGGATATTTAAATATATCCACACGTCTAATTGCAAGGCTTTCCTTCAACATTGAATAGTTCGCCCACAAAGTTGAAGATTTCATCTTGGGACCAGGCTCCGAGAAGTATACCATTACAACATTTTCCGAGAAAGAACTTGAATTTTTATTCTTACGATATTCTATAAAATGATTGTATGCATAATTTTATTTTTCTCTTGATTCTGTTGGCAACAAATCCAATGAGGCACTATTTACTGCCTCCCGTGAGTTCTGGGGGGGTTCCAGAAATAGAACAGTCATCATCACTCATCATTTTACACTTTACTTTTTAAAACATTCAAAAACGCGGAATATGCCAAAATAAGTTGATTGTAATAATTTAGTCCTTTGAATAAATTTCGATTTTTGGAAAAATAGTATGTATACCTTGAAGGGAAAATCACATGCCCGGACTACGTATTGCCAGTCTCGGTTTGCGTCTCGACAGGCAATCTTTACAGTCGTCCCGGGAATGTTCAGCTTTTCCTACTGGTATACAATGTACTCTTGTCTCAACACTGTATAGATATAGCTTCTTACAAGTATCCCATAGAACGTTTTTCTGCAATTCCATGTCCTACCATTCAGGAAATGGGCGGGACAGACTTGACATGAAACTTGAACTAAAAGTACATTCTTCAAGAATTCCATTGGACGACCTTCAAAGTATAACATTTGGTCTGTTAAACATCCAAGAAAACGAAGAATGAAGAATTAATATAGGCAAAACATATTCAAATCATAGTATAGCCACGCAATGGCCTTTCGATTGTTAGATAATAATTAAATGTTAAGTGAAATTAAAAGGTTCTCAAGGAAAAGAAAGCAAACTAGTCCATAAGAAAGGTCGAATGTAAAATTATAATTCAGCTACACCCAACAGTCGTGAATCGCTAATTCATTTAATAATGGTTCACCATATTTCTGCGAATATGTTACCTGAAATTTCACAACATCCACACTGTTGAAGACATCCTCGTACAAATTCGATTTCATGGGCAAATTCCAAGCTCGGTGCAATCACAGGAGATTGTGTGAGTACGTGTTATTAGTCATGTGCATGAAAATATTAAAGATTCATAGGTTGGGTAACACCTCATTCGGTTCAGATAACAATTCTTAAGAGGCAACTTCTGCTTCGTCTCGTGACATCTCCTTCTGGGAAATGACAGTGAACGATGTAGTCAAATGTACTACAATAGAACCCGATTTGTTAGCAAAAAGAGAAAAAGCGGAATTAGAAATTGTGTGACGATACTGTTATCAAACGAATCAATATTGGAGTATTTTTGAAGTGAATGGAGTATTTTGGGTGCGATGATATTAAAATTTCAAGTTCAAATTTAAATGCAACGTTTTCATGTAACGTTTCAAACGAAATGCTTCTGTGCAATGTTTTCATATAGACCCAACCGCTGGACCTAAATAGCAGACATTTTGACATCGCATTCCTATAATGATAAAGATAACCACTAAGAGGGGATTTGCTATCCCATCCCTGAAGGTCTGAAAAGGGAAGTGAAACTTTGTATGATAAAGGACCGGTATTTGGG
This sequence comes from Gonioctena quinquepunctata, assembly GCA_018342105.1. Classification (NCBI taxonomy): domain Eukaryota; kingdom Metazoa; phylum Arthropoda; class Insecta; order Coleoptera; family Chrysomelidae; genus Gonioctena; species Gonioctena quinquepunctata. The sequence goes on along the minus strand of JAFIRS010000575.1, from coordinate 60,273 downwards.
CTCTTCTCTTCAAATGAAGAAACATATATTTCTGGGTTTTTGAAAATTCAACCCTAAAGGCGGTAAAATGAGGCTTAAAAATTTGTATGTGAGTAGCGTGACTTTTTATATTCCAACCCTAAAGGGATTTAAAGGGTTAAGGGGGAGTGAAAGTACCGTTAGTTTTGAAGTTAGGGTCATGGAAATTGATATTTGGGCTTTTCAGGTTTTTAAACATTCAAGTCCAAGGTTATAAAATGGGGGTTGAAAGTTCGGTTAGTTCTCAAGTTAGGGACATACAAATTGGTATTTGAGGTCTGTGTTACAAATAAAAAAATACGCTATTCAGTGTTTTTGGAAATTCAGTCCCTAAAGGGGTGAAATGGAGGTGAAAGTTTGTATGGGGGTTCCGATAGTTTCGAAGTTAGAGTCATCAAAATTGGTAGTGGTATTCTTCTCAAATAAAGATACAATACAGAGCCCGGGATATTATCAATTCCCAGATATGCTTTTTTTCTCGTTCTGCTTAGTATGTCCTGTATTTCTTCGGGTGTGGTGGGGGTGAGAAATAATGTGACGGGAGCGAACCCATGCAACTGGATATTTACCATGGTAGGTTTCTTTAACAAAAGGTTCGTGGTATAATTATTGAATTCGTTGCATATATTCTGGATCCTTGTATATGTTTACCGTTTCTAGTTTTCATCTCGTTTGGGATGTCTATGTTTGAGCCGCCTTTCTTTTTCTTTAACTATTTTCCAGCTTTCCTTAGTCATGTTATATGCTTTTTCCATTCTTTGGTTACTGACGTTATGTTTTGCTTCTTTCAGTTTACTATTATATAATAGTTTGAGCTGTTTATATGTATTAATACGTTATTCATAGTTTTAATCAAACTAGTCATCTAACACAGCATACTGTGTAAATTTTTTATTTCAGCGTTGAACCACCTTTTTTGGTATGTACCATTCCTTATTTTTTTAATTGGAAAAGCCTGTTCAAAGTGAAATGTAAATGTTGAGTGAAATTCATCAAATTTTTCCTTGAGATCTTTTTCCGTATATTATGTGCCATTTTTCATTGATAATTAGGTTGATAAAAGTGTTTATATTGTGCTGCGGGAAATATTTTTTGAAGTAAATGGTTTTTGAGGTGTTTGAGTCTATATCTGATGGAATATAGGGATTGCTTAGTTGAAATGAATGGTCCGACATGTGATGTTGCAGGATATTTGAAAATTCAACCCAAAAGGCGGTAAAATGGGGGTTGAAGGTTTTTATAGGAGTACCGTTAGTTCTCAAGTTAGGGACATGAAAACTAGTGTTTAAGGTCTTTGTTAGAAATGAAGAAATACATTTGTCAGTGTTTTTAGAAATTCAACCCGTAAAGTGGTGAAATAGGGAGTGAAAGTTTGTATGGGAGTTCCGTTAGTTTCGAAGTTAGTTTGAAGGAACACGTATCTCAGGATTTTTTAACCCTGAAGGGGGTATAAAATAGTATGACCTCGGGTTAGTAGTATATGAGTTAGTATATATATATATATATATATATATATATATATATATATATATATATATATATAATCTGTTGATTAATTGAATTACTTCGATTATTTTAATATCTTATGAATTGTTCTTGCTTTCGTTTCTTTCCCATTCGCTTGAAAATCCTTATGTAAAGAATACAATGTAATGGTTTTATAATTTCAGACCCCTCTGCCGTTTTATCACTTCTGTCACGTGTACTGAGTTACACGCATTCTTTATTTTTCCTCATCAACTTTTGAAAGTTTACCCCTGTTTTATTTTACTCCTACAAAGCGATTATAGGCAGGCGTGACGCTACTATACTAAGGCTACTATAAGAAACACTTTTGCAAACTCACGGCTGTCAATGTCAAGAACACAATAACAAAAAATGGAATGCCATATATTTATCTTTATATATATAATTCTACTGCACGTGTGTATGTCACTGAACTCCTCCTAAACGGCTGGACCAATTTGAATGAATTTTTTTGTATGCGTTTGGGTGGCGCCCTGGATGGTTTAGATTCACAAATCAGCTCGGCAGATGGCGCGGTATCTAGTTATTTATCTATAAACGGCTGGATCGATTTGAATGCATTTTTGTGAATGCATTCAAGTGGGGGCCTGGATGATTTAGATTCACAAATCAGCCCGGCAGATGGCGCTGCAGTCGGTATCTAGGTTATTTATCTATACTACAACTAAACGGCTGGATCGTTGTGAATGAATTTATGTGAATGCATTCACGTGGGAGCCTGGATGATTTAGATTCACAAATCAGCCCGGCAGATGGCGCTGCAGTCGGTATCTAGGTTATTTATCTATACTGCAACTAAACGGCTGGATCGATTTGAATGAATTTTTGTGAATGCATTCAAGTGGGGGCCTGGATGATTTAGATTCACAAATCAGCCCGGCAGAGATAACGGGATAGAAGGATAAAGGGATAGCGGGAAAACTGAATTGCGGGATAATGGAATAACCGGATAGCGGTATAGCGGGATAACCTGGATAGCGGCATAACTGGATAGCGGAAAAACGGGATAGCGGAAAAACGGGATAGCGGGATAACGGGAAGAAGAGATAACGGGAAGCGGACCAAGTCATAGGCATGAACTGAATGAATCAACACAAAGAAAAACAAAGGAAAACAAATTCTACGCGATCGATAGTTTTCAGGAAAAAATATTTAGGCAATATAGAAATTTGGACAGGACAACGTCTGTCGGGTCAGCTAGTCATCAATATAAATTCCGGTTAAATAACTATTATTTGGTATATGGTTTTGTATGTATAACTCCAGAGTAAAATTCCATTTCGCTTAATGATAAGACTTTCATTTTCCTCTGATGCTATACACTGGCTATCAATACCTCAGAGAAGTATCCCAAGCTCAAATTTTCGAAAGATAGAAAAAATTGTATTGGTTCCTATATAGCATTGACTATTCGTATAGGGCTCTCGATATCACATGACGATATATGAGTTCTTCGAAAGAAACATCCGGAAGAAAATCTATTCATCACAGCAAAGGAATTACTGAAAGTCCTGTCTACATTGACTTTGAACTACAAACAATAAACAATCCCTAAGACGCAAGGACGTACCAGGGGGGGAGATAGATAATTTATGGACTTGCTTTTGCTTGTGAATTCTACGCATACTGTTTTCCTCAAATTGTTGATGAGGTGATTATTCTCGCACCATGAAGTGAATTCCCGTATCACTGGTACAACCTTTTTTTCTGCCGAGACGATTACTGTTGTGTCGTCCGCATAAATGAAGACTGTATTGATTGAGGTAGGTTGTTAATATATAACAGGAACAGTAGGGGACCTAATGTACCCCCTTGTGGAGAGCCTAACAAAAGATCGAATGCATCCGACTAATCATGATCCATTATGACCTTGACTGTTCTTTCTGTAATATATGAGATCAGCCATGATTTTATGGGGCCGCGTATACCCATCGCTTCTCATTTTATCTCCAGGAAATAGGGGACAATGGTGTCGAAAGCCCTAAAGTCAAAGAATAATCCTTTGACGTATTCATCTTTATCTATATTTTCGTGTATGTATTGACGTCCATTAAGCTGGCATTGTCAACATAGCGGAATCGAATTTAGAATAGGTAATAATTTGTTGCTTTTTTGTTGCTAATTTGTTACAGCAAAACTTATTTTGTTGCTCCAGCCATTTAAAAAAAATAAAGGACAATGCCAGCTTATAATTGAGTTGGCATTGTCACGAAAATTATCGGCATACAGAGTGGATCTGACTAATTTTAAATTAGTTGCTGACGTTTTGAACAGTTAAAATGATAACAAATCCAAAATTTCTAAATTTTTTGGACGATAAAAGATTGCAAAATAGATACGGGAGATACAAAAGCTAGGAATAGTATTCGGCAATTAATATTCGATTGCTACAGCTGGATAATATCACGAAATTTCACATGCAGAGATTTTATTTTGAAATAAAAGCTCTTTCAATGCCAGTTGAATGTACGCCCACAATATTTGATTGATATTCACTCAAGATAGGAATGATTGGAATTACTTATACCTATGAGGGAACCGCCCGGTAGATTATCGTTAATTAGTTCCTAACACTGAGCCGCATTATTACCAAAAAAGCTCTGTCAGTGCTAGTTGAGAGTCGACACAGTATTGTCGGGATGATAATTGATAATGAGAGCTATACACGTTCACAGCACTCAGCAATTAGTTGCTGACCATGGGCAACACGTATGTACCCAAAAGTTCATGTCAATGCTAGTTGAGAGTCAATTCAGCATTGTCAGGGTAAGAACATTGACATTAACTTTTGGGTACATATGTGTTGCTCATGGTCAGCAACTAATTAATAATTCCAGTTAGCTTTAACAGCTGTTATCATCAATTATTATGAACCTGGTAATGGTAAGTAGACAACAAATGGTACGTTCACATGGTTTTTTTGGACATACGTGTTGTCCAGGGTCAGCAACTGATTGACAATCAACTCCAGTGAACTTGTGCCGTTGTAATCATTCGTTCTTACTCCGCCAATACTGAATAGATTGACAAATAGAAATCCATGTGTATGTCAGCATTACTAGGTTAATAATTGCTGATAACAGCTGTAAAAGCTCACTGGAGTCAATTATTAGTTTTCTGACCATGAACAACACTATGTCCAAAAAAACCATGTCAATGCTCGTGAAGAGTCAATTTAGCATTGGCGGAGTAAGAACGAATGATTACAACGGCAAAAAGCTCACTGGAGTTGATTGTCAATCAGTTGCTGACCCTGGACAACACGTATGTCCAAAAAAATCCATGTGAATGTCAGTTTGTTGTCTTCTTAGCATTACCAGGTTAATAATAATTGATGATAACAGCTGTTAAAGCCCACTGGAATTATTAATTAGTTGCTGACCATGAGCAACACGTATGTACCTAAAAGTTCATGTCAATGTTCTTACCCTGAAAATGCTGAATTGACTCTCAACTATCATTGACATGAACTTCTGGGTACATACGTGTTGCCCATGGTCAGCAACTAATTGCTAACTGGGTGCTGTGAACTTGTATAGCTCTCATTATCAATTATCATCCCGACAATACTGTGTCGACTCTCAACTAGCATTGATAAAGCTTTTTTGGTAATGATGCGGCTCAGTGTTAGGAACTATTTAACAATCATCTACCGGGCGCTTCCCTCATAGGTATAGTAATTCTAATCATTCCTATCTTGATCAATATCAATCAAATATTGTGGCCGTAAATTCAACTGGCATTGGAAGAACTTTTATTTCAAAATAACATCTCTCCATGTGAAATTTCGTAATATTATCCAGCTGTAGCTGGATATTAGCTTCCGTATCTCCCGCATCTACTTTGCAATCTTTTATCATTCAAAAAATTCAGAAGTTTTGGAATTGTTATCATTTTAACTATTCAAAACGTCAGCAACTAATGAGCAACAAATTTAAAATCAGTCAGGTCCACTCTCTATGCCGATAATTTTCGTGACAATGTCAACTTAATTATAAGCTGGCATTATCTTAAAGAAAAAATGCTGGAGCAACGAAATTAGTTTTGCTGTGATAAATTAGCAACAAATTAATACTTATTCTATAGGCATACACCTCTGTAATTTTCGACATAAAATGGGTCCCCCTATTTTCCTGGATGTCACCAGTCTGTTGACAAAATCCTGGCGAAAACTAAAAACTGGATGAAATTTGATTGCCTCATTCGGGTTCGTAGATAATAACGGCCACGTTTATACCGTATGTGAATTTGGTAACCTTACCAAGTGTATGTGACCAAATTCAAACCAAATGTTTTAGTAATCGTTTATTTACATCGTGTTTTGTCAAATGATTAATTAACCAACTTGGTTCTGGTTTGGTATTTATTTAGTCATGTAACCAAGATAAAGGTTTGAAACTCAGCTATCTAATTCGGAATTGTGTCATCTGTCAATGTCAGCAGTTTTTGTAAAGCCCCTACCCAACAAGTCTTCTTCAAGGCTCTTGTAAATGTCTAGATGTTTAAATTTTTTGCCATCCAAAATTTATATAATTTTCTTGTCCAGAAATATTTTAAGAAACGCACTGGTTTCTTCATCTATCCAATACTACAGCAACTCATTTTATATAAAAAATACTAACAAAAATATATAAAACAATTTCCGAGATAATGATGCAGAAACTAAGGTTAGGAATCACAAAACATATTTTTCACTAACTCTCTCTTGCTCTCTTTTGTATGGCTATTGTTTCCATTCGGTTCATTCAGCCAGTGGGATAACCACGACAGAACGCTTAGCATTCTTTCAAACCAAAATTTACAGTCACGGTTGGTAAAATTTATCATACTGTTTACACCATCTTAGTCAACTTAGTATTATAGTCTGGTACACAAATTTCGGTACCAAACCAAGATAGTTACTTGACCAAGTGCACAGTTTATACCACACTGACTAACAGAATTTGGCTAGAATATAATCATTAGTCAGCATACCAAGACACGGTATAAACGTGGCCATTCACTGTCTGCTTGACCTACCCTGTACTGATGAGCATCAAATGCCCCGAACCCGGTCTACAGGTGGTCAGTCTTAGCGAAGTGGTTAATATTTATCCATTTCCCAACAAACAATTGCAAAGTAACTTTGTAGGACGATTATCCATCGGATGTAATACAACGTTCGTCGAGGCATTAGCCAGAAAAGTAGTTATTTGCTGATGGATATTCGACCAACATATAACAATTGCCTAGGTATTTGTAGTGAGCTGCCTTGAGAAAAAATACATTTTTCATTTTCAATCAAATTGAATCTCAGTAGAATGCATTTTCAGAACTATTCGCCCAAGAATAAAAACCTCCCATGAAAACGTGGTTCGGCTCAAAATGAAAGAAAAAACCTTCAATATTGATAGAGCCTTCAAGTTCGATAGTACAGAGAATAACAGAATGTTTTTATCGTATTATCAGACGTGATGAAATTTTTATAAAATTATTGATAGAAGTTGAGGAGCTCTATTGAAATATTATGACAGTTTTTTAGTTTACTGAATGATGAAAAAAAAAAAAAAATTTTCAAATCCTCAATATTTCGAATTAGTAGAAAATGTTTCACGACCAAAATTATTTCTTTCGATTGTTCCAACAGATAGTACAGATAACGTTCCATGCATCAAAATAATAAAAAAAGATTACTAGCGTATTCAGCTGTCTCTTATAGCTATTTTTATCAAAGACTGTTTAGAGTTGAAATTTGGTTTGGAAAAGAAGCTTCCTGGCATTTAGAACATATACCTACCTGAAAATTATGGAAGAGAAAAGATTGGTAGATAATTTTTGTAGTTGGTCATATGGGGTATCATTCAAAAAGGATTAATCGTTTTCGGAATTTTGAGCTTATTTCTAAATATGTTACTGAAAATGTGCGTTAAAAACATATTCCCCTTTTATATCTCCAAAACTACTGACACAAAATTTCTAAGAAGACAAGGTTTCTGGCAGTTTACCTAAAGTTCACAGAAAAACTATCACTATTCTTGGTTTCAAAGTTTTTAAAAAATTCCCAGTCTAATACGAATTCACACTATGCGTGGTTTTCCCTCCATCCTTACTTATTTTCGACTTCTCTCTACGGTTCAGAATGCCTGACTTATTCGAGGAATAGAGGCGACAAATTTGAACGAGTGTCTTTTATTATGGCCATAAGTTAAGTTGAACTTATTTATGAACAAAATATTTCTCTTTCCGCAGTTATTTTTATAAAATTTTAAATAGTACATGAGTTGATTCACACTTGAACGATTATTTACGGCAGTGCATACAAATTTCAAACCAAACAACCAAGTACTCCTTGTTAACGACCACCATATATCTTGGAAATCTGTTGTGATGCAAATAAAAATACTATAAACAGACCCCTTAAGGCAATAGTAGTCGAATAGATCAATGGAAACTGTGAACGTTGAAACATTGAGACATCGAGTCAATCATACCATTCGCCAGGTGATGGCAGACATTCTAGGAAATAATCGTAATTCCAAAAAAAAAGCATTATTATACCGGATGGCCCAAGACACATGTCATTCGTAAATTTGTAGTTAACTTTGATCACTGATTAGAGATCTAGGCCTTTAGTGCATTCAAATATAGGTATATTATTTTTGTGTTATTTATTTATTTGTATTATTTATCGTTATTATATTAACTTTGTGTCATTATGAAATTAGGAATCGGTTATTTGTATAAAATTAGCTGAGAAGAATGAGGATATTTTCATAGTTAAGAAGGCAGTGAACCTCGATGACCACAATATTTTGTTGTCACGATTTCAAATGACATCGTTGGAAACAAGAAGAATTATTCTTGGTATAAACAACACAACACAAACTAATCAACAACAATATTGATTGTACTACGATAGTAGTTCTTAGTACCTAGAATCGGTGGTCGACACAATACAAAGTTCTATTGCGAAGCATCACGAACAAACGTTATGCTACGATCACCGCTGAATTTCTTGTGCCAGTAGCTTCAATAAAATTTTGACTCTGTGAACACTGTTATAACATGTATCGTTAACTAACTCTGTTAATATTGTTATATCATGTATCTTTAACCACCTATTTTAATCTTATAATTTTTATTTAATTTCTTTTTTTATTTTTGTTTTTTTAATTTCTTTTTCTCTTAATTTTAAATTGTATTGTATTATACTTTATTGCTTTATTAAACATTAACTTCAATATATTTCCCCAAATTCAGCTTATAATTTATTTTTAACACAGGTACTTTCCTATTTTAAATACTAAATTTGGTATATATTAATTATGCTTTAACATAACTATATCGTCTTTTCGAGGAACCAAACATAAAAACTTCAGAAATTAATTTCCACAATCAGAAATAGATCGAAGGAACGAAAAGTACTGAGATAATCAATCAAATAGGACCAACTCAATATTATTTATATTGGTGCTTTGTTTCGTTGTAGATGTATCCCGAACTATTATTTATTTTTTGGTTTTATTCAATGATATGGTTTCAAGGTTTCAATAATGCATGAGAACTGCACAAAAAATCGGAAAAAAGAAGCAAAGTCATCTACAAATTTATCAAATACAGAATTAGATGCTACCCAAATTCTAGGTCCCTAAATCCATTAATAGTACAAACAATTTTTTTAACAATATATCACGGAACTTGTAATAAACTAAATGAATTCGATATAACTGAGTGATAAGAACACATTCATAGTATTTTGTTCGATATATACCTAGAGTTGGTTCTTGAAACTTGAAAATTATGTGGTTATATGGAAGTATTAATATGGTGATAACAATCACATCGAACAGCAAAATAAAAACTAAGTCCCGAAGAGATCTAATAATTGACCACCGTGCGTGATGACATCACAGTAGCCACGTTCAAATAAAATTGAGTTGAGCTTGATAAAATGTTAATTTAGATCATTTTCTTTGAAATGTGCACATAGGTTTCTAAAATTGGTCCCTTCAATGCACATACACCACAGCGCCATTTCGTGATATAGAATAATAAAAAATATTATACTTAATATATTTGAAAAAAATTCATAAAAAACTTTTCATCCGTTTCAAAAACTCTCATTGCAGCGCTCTCTGGTGAAATGGGACGCTGGATAACTAGAATTTGACAAAGTTTGAATTCAGCCTCTTATTTGAAGCAAACATTAGCCGAACTGGTTTCGTCAGATCGATAAACTATGCAAGGTATAAGAACCAATCCCATTAAAAAATTGAACAGCTATTTTTTATAATCTATTATCCTCCGCGGCATAACCTACTCATCTACTTGCTACTTCTTTTTTTAAATCACACCATAATACATACTCGCCAATCGCAATTTTTTCGATTTCTTCTCTAACTTGGGCATATGAAAGAACCAACCTAATGGAAAAATATGTATTTTTAGATGTATCCAATTTTTCCGAGAAAACGAGTTGTCATAAATATAACAGGGCATGTTAACAGGGACGCCCACTGATGAAAATTAAGAAATCCTTTATCATGGAAAAAATGTATTTTTATGGATACTTTGCATGTACCAAAATTGAAAGAAAAAGCCAAAGCGGTTTCAGAGATATTGGGGATGACCTGATTTTTTTGTTAAATTTCAACATCCTGTATCTCAGAAATAAAACGGTTGCGGACCGATGTTCATATGAAGAATTTTTCTTAAAATCATCCAAGGATTATCGCCCTTTAGGATCAGCATTCAATTATGAAACACCCTGTATAGAACTGGACTTTGAAACACTTGATGCAATTTTTTTTCCGAAACGTCACATTACATTGTTTTATCACATGCCGGGGTTGTGAAATATTGTTGACATATAAACGAATTCACTGGGAAGAAGCCTCTTATATGTTTGAATTCTATTTTTCATTAGAATCCTGCTTTTTTGTTCATTATTAGGAGGATATGATGTGACATTTAAAAAAATGCTTTAACACAGCAATTCATTCCCGACATTGCACAACATCCTGTCTATAAACACGAACAGTATATCGAACATTCAACTAATTACTTTAAAACGCTTCCATCCAATAAAAGCTTCGAAGTGGTCTCTGACTTGTCTCGAGTTTCAAAGTTAACCAAGACAAATGAGGCCACACTATGACCTCATCATATACTATCCGCACTTAGCAGAATTGCATTCATTTTTTTCACTTAAATTCATTTTCAATATGTGTCCTTCGTCCTTTTATCATAATCAGTATAACAGGCAATGAAAATTATATTTTCATTTTGAATGAAGAAGTAAATACTTTTTAATACTAATTTGGAAAAGAAACATTTACTACATGTGTCTAACGAAAGTTAAATTATCTACTTACTATAATTTATTTGCAATCTTAGGAATGCATCAATATTATACGTGATTTCTGGTGAGTACTCCGTTTTGAAAAACTTTCTTCTTTCCCTCATTCATCGATATTAGTTCTCAATTAGGACTGGATAAAAAAAATATTCGGCCGATACTTCATGAAAATCCATATTATAATAAACACAAAACTTCACTATATGATTCTAAAGTTACATAATAACAATATCACTAACTGGATAATTAGGAAAATTCGTGTACGGTCCTAGTGGTCTAAGAGCTGCCTACGAAAATTAAAAATGATAAGGTACAATAGAAACCTTCCTTACCTTCTGACAAGTGTGTAGCTATGCAGGCAGAAGTCAGTTCAGGGGCTGAAAGCGGAGGCAAGCGATCAAAGATTCTTCCAGAGCGCAGCCTGGCGCTCACATAACTTCGAACACTTAATCATTTATCAAGGCCTGGTGGCCGCGTTGAATAAACGCTCGCGTTGAAAGTGAAAGGACCGGGGTTCGATCCCGAGCTAGGTCACGCAATTTTTTTTTTATTAACAATTACACTCAAATCAACCACAAGTCAACAAAATGTATTAGCTCAGAACATTTACCCTCACAACCCCTCAAGACAGAAACAGCATTTTCACAGAGCATGACTTTTGCTCCACGTACCTTTTCCAGGAAATAGCTCTGATTTGTTCAACGAAAGTATTATCCGTGAATTTCAATTGTTCAAGAGGCAGTGGGAGGTCGCCTCGTATTTTTTTACGATACCCTATGTAATAATAAATTATTTCGAATAAAGCTTTATATCCCTTCGCTTATGAGAAAGATCTGTAAATTGATCATGCTAGAACAATTGAAATTTACGGATAATACTTTCTTTAACAAATTGGAGCTAGTGTATGTGTTTGGGCCATTTAAGGAGTCTCCAAATGAGAAAAACTAATGGAAAATGATTGCGCGGCCACTCGAAAAAATGAATTTTGCAATTAATTGCTGGGATATGGATGGCGTTCCAATAAACTTCAAAAATACGTTTTTTACAAGCTTTTATTTAACTTTCACATTTGTATGTGTTTAGTTCAAATCTTGCAAGTGAATTTTGACCCACTTTTAGTCTAGTCCGCTTAACATGAAATTTGGCAGGTGTTCATAATTCTGGTGACAATACATTATGGAATTTTTGCTAGAGAAAAAACAAAATAGCGGCTCTAATATGGCAGATGCGTTTTATGATGATTCGATTCCATTCAAAAATTGGTATGTGGGGGTTTTCAGGGAGAGAGATCACGAATTTTTTGTCAAAATTCATAAATTTAAGATGGCGGCTCCAATATGGCGACGAGTTTTGGGGTTATAGCCAGATGCCAATGAAAATTGGTATGTGGGGGTTTTTCAGGGAGATCAGATTTTTTGTAAAATCCAAATTCAAGATGTCAGCTCCAAAATGGTGGACGAGTTTTGTGATTATGGTCCGATTCGATTCAAATTGGTGTGGGGGGGTTTTTGGGGTCAAAATCATGATGGTTTTGCCAAAATTCATGAATTCAAGATGGCGGCTCCAAGATGATGACGAGTTTTGTGATTATAGCCGGATTCCAATCAAAATTGGGGTGTGGGGGGGTTTTTGGGATCCGATATCTTGATGTTTTTGTCAAAATTCATGAATTAAATGTACAAGCTCCAAGATGGCCACGTGTTTTGTTATTTTGTCCCGATTCCATTCAAAATTGGTAGGTGGGTTTTTTTGGGGTCGGAGATTATACATTTTTGTCAGAATTCAATAAGACGACGGATTTTATGAATGACTGAAAATAATTGAAAAAAATGATAAAAAAATGAGACAAGCACTAAAAAGGAAAAAATAATTTCTTTAATTGTTTGACCTAGGTTATTCTGTAAGTAGCAGATTTAAAAGAATATAAAATAGGTATTCTTGCGCAGCAAGATTTAGAATCTGTATAACCTAGGTCAAACAATTGAAGAATTTTTTTTTCTTTTTAGTGCATTTGTATACAACTTATCTTAAAATTTGTATTTCTCTAAATCTGTAGTATCAGCCAAGCCAAGAATAATTAGAATTTTATTTTTCATAGTTCTCTTTTTTCTGGTGGATTCAAAATACTATGTAAAAAGATGGTAAAGCCTGTCTCGAGTCTAGCAAAGGAATATACAAGTGTTGAACAATTTTTCATTAAACTAATTCTGAAACACGAGAAGCCCTAGGAACTATCCCCAACCTCAATACTAAGATAATTGGTTATTTTGTGATGTGTTCCCGATTCTAGTCATCAAATTTTCTAGTCATAAAATTGCGGAAAACGGGAATATATTACGTAAACGTGCCGTGTGTTGGCTGCTTTCCTCAACAAATAATCAATGTTAAAACGCGTGGTATGATCATCATAGATCATTCGGTCATTGATTTTATTGCCAAATAAATTGTTTGTGTTAGTACTTGTGGAGTGTTTCATCTAAAATCGTTCTAAAACAGATTCTCAGAATTTTCTAAAACAAAAATATTTTTCTAGATTGTTTATCTTACCTCTCGATACATTTATACAATGTATACAAAGAAATTGTCTTGAACTATTGAAAAGTTATTTCATGTGAAGAAACAGGTTAATACAGGATGTTTTAAGACTTGGGTCCTACTTTTACATTACGTTACGTTACTGCAATATTGCATGTTCTTACATATGTCAAAAAATGGCAAGTGCTATTCAGCGAAATCGTATGCTTGGGAGGCTTGGGTAGTTTACAAGGTCGGCAGACGAGTCATATGTTAATCTCTACACCAAAGGAGGATAGGAAGATATGATAAAAAATACAAAAAAAAACACACTATTTCTATTGGAAATAAAGTTCTACAGATTTTCGATATTTTGTGGTTTAGGTTACTGTGATGAGTGATTAATCGCTTTTTTTCATTCTTATTGTACGTTTTTTGATACAATTCGTTAAAATTTGTAATGAAAATCTCGAGAAAATCGTTTCGATTGTAATTGGAGACTCTGCATCAACTATTCCATTCAGTTTGTATTATTTGGCCATTAAAAATTTGATGAGGATCAGTAATGTCATCGAGAACTCGTAGAAAGGACAATTTTCTCCCAACTTTCTGAGATGAAACGACAATTTCTCTGAAAGAGTTGTGACAAGATGAAAGAAAATTCTTCTGTAGTTGGTTAAGTTTGATTCTATTTGAAATTTTATAGAAAAAACTACTATTTGATCTATAATTTCATTCATTAGAGCCAGATGGAGAATTTATTAGGTAAAATATTGCTTAAATGGTTTTCATCAACAGTGTAGATTTTGATGAGAGAAATTCAAGATCATATCTGGTCTCTTACGATCGAACATAAGGAATGTATTATATAGGTACTGCTAGTTACTCATCTCTTCCTTTTTTTTATCATCAAATATTCAGAAGGCAGATTCAGATGCGAAAAGTTACTAACTGAATATTTTTTCAGTTGATATTTGGTAAACGCGATAACTTATCGAGTGGAAGTAGAGCTGTTGTGTGCACGTTTTTAAGCATTATACATATCTACATTTTAACGGGTGTTAAGTTACGTGTACGTGTAAGTTATCCACAACCACAAAATACACTGGGAAAAATGTAACTCGGCCGCCAAAATCAGTTTCTCGTTAAAATGACAATGTAGGGCTTAATCCATCGCATTATCGAAATCTGTAGGTTGATGAATGTGAGGAATGATATTTAGAATGCTTCGTAGCCTCGAGGCGGGGATGCAATTGGGGTGGAAATGTTGAAAAAATTGAATTTCCATTCGAACGGCAATGTAGAGTTTTCTCGTTTGCAGAATCGAATTCAGGAAAATGAAATACATAGCACCTGATATATGAAATCATTTGTCCCCCCGTCAGAGGGTGTATATTGGGGATGGAAATGTTGAAAAAAATCAATATACGGTTTAAACATCAGTGTAGAGTTTTATCGTTTGCAGAATCTAATTCAGAATGTCGAAATCCATAGGACCCGATATATGAAATCATTTGTCGTTCCGTCCACTCCCTAATACACACCATTGAGGGGTGAGTGAGTTTAAACGGCGCGGCGGTGCTTCAATTGCAATCGTTCTCATATGGTCGGGAAACAAGACAAATTAAATGTGAAATTATCATATTCACATATCTATGTTAGCCAACAACAAAAACCGTCTTGATTTTATGTTAATTTACAGAGTGATCGAATCAACAGAATATTACAAAATTTAGTCAAGTATCCATATGCAGAACTCCCAATTTTGGAATTTCGAAAAACCAAAAAAGGTCTCTCTATCAGGTAAAATGTATTTCAACCTCCTGAATTTGATTCTGCCAACAAAAAACTCTACACTGCCGTTTGAATTGAAATTTTTTCAACATTCCCACCCCTCAACACCAGCCCTCCGACGAGCCAACAAATGATCAGGTGCTATGTATTTCATCCTCCTGAATTCGATTCAGAAAACGAGAAAACTCTACTCAGCCGTTTAAACTGAATATTGATTTTTTTTCAACATTTCCACCCCTGATACACCCTTTCTGACGGGTCGACAAATGATTTCATATATCAGGTGCTATGTATTTTAACCTCCTGAATTTGATTCTGCAAACGAAAACCCTCTACACTGACGTATAAATTGAATATTGATTTTTTCATCATTTCGATCCCCCAAAAGGCACCCTCCGACGGGGCGGAAAATGATTTCATATATCAGGTGTAATGTATTTAAACCTTCCGAATTCGATTCTGCAGAGGGAAAAACTACACTGCCCTTTAAATGTAAATTTAATGTTCTCAATATAATTTCTTACATTCAATTTACAGAATTTGAGCATGCAATGCCATTGTCATTTGAACGAGAAACAGTGATTTTTGCAGCCGAGTTACATTTTCCTCAGTGCATTTTGTGATTGTGGATAATTTCGCATCCGTTATATTTAATAGATTTCTCTAATTTTCACCTGATAAGTGAGAACACTAACTGTTTATTGAATTCGTTAAAAAATGATTTTATTTTTATTTTTTATGAGGTGCGATAGAATATTTATAAATTTGTACTTAATACACAAAATCTTGATAATTTATGGAGACAGATTAGTAATTTCCCCTACTACACTCACACATATTTTCCGAATCTCTTCCTCTTTTTTAGTCCGTGGAAGGTTACATTCCCAAAAATCGTGTCAAGAATGACCATTAACAAATTATTTTGATGAGTGCTCAAGCCGAAACGCAAACGATTCAATCACAATTAATACTTCATTACATTCAATTTTGTTACATATTATCGAAGGTAATCGTCAAGGCCATTATCGCTCTCGGAGGAAAAAATATGCATTACCCAATTTGAAGTGCTTACAATTTAATTGGGAGGTGTAATTCAAAAGACGAAGCAGTAAATATATACTGGGTGTAACATTTTCATGGTACCCCCGTCTCCTTTAGTTGGAATGGAACATTCTGTATATTATTGAATTTCTGAATTCTGCATAAGTGACATTTCAAACATCAATATTTATTTTTATTTTATTTTCAATTTTCCATCAAAGTGTTTTATGGACTGTTCGGATTTACTCTAACTCATGTAATGTAAAATTGAAATATCAAATAATATGATTTAAGTATTAGCAAATGAAGTTCATCAAAATGGTTTGTGGGACAAGACACATTTTTTTCTAATGGAACCATATTGGTACCATTAATGTACTACTACTAAGAAATGTATCTATAATATGCCGTTATTGAAATGTACGATGAAATCAATCAAAATTACACATATAGGAAGAAAATACAATAATTATGTTCTAACTAAATAGTAAGATGAAACTAAGTTGTACTTTCTTAGCTTGTGAAACATGATTTGTTAGTTGACTGGTGTTTTTATTTTCACTTCGTAGAATATTGAGAATCAATTAATCTTATTCAAAATGACCCCTTTTATAGGAGAAATTAAAAACAAATTAAAAACTGGATATGTAAATAATGTATGGGGATTGTAGAAACAATGCTGTAGCCGAAAACGATATCCTGCGAGGAATATTTTGTGTCTTGATAATTAGTGCAGAAGGGAGCCCAACAATGATCCCGAAGAAAATTAAATTATTGCAGCGGATACGGAAATTAATGTTTTGTTTCGAATGTAAGTTGTTAAGATGATTTCTTTAAGGCTTTTTAGTTACAAATCATTCACCAAACAGTGAGCAGAATTTTGCATAAACACAACAATAAATCATTTTAATACCAATTGCACCAGCACGAGAATGATCACCAACGTGGGATGGATTATTGCAATTATATATTACAGAACAATGTGCAGCCAAATAATGGCTTTTTGAAAATGTTTTTTCCCAAATTAGAGGTTATTTAACTGATAAAATACCGAGATGTTGGTAACAAGGAAAACAAAATTTTTTAACAGAGGCTTGACTTAGAATAATCATTGGTCTAATAATAATTGAAGGGCCCTTGAAAGGTGCTAGATACTTAATATTTTGGCAGACTTCTTTTTAAAGACTTTTTAGATGAATTACCATTGGATTTAAGACATGTATTTCCAACAAGATGGCGCTCCTCCCCATAATTCAAGAATAGTACTTGATTACCTTCAACAGGGATTCAAAGAATGCGTCACTCCGACCTATGGTGCTGTCAGGTGGCCTCTAAGGTCACATGATTTGATTCCCCTTGATTTTTTTCAGCGGTAATTTGGAAAATATTATTTACGCAACCGCCGTTACAACCGGTGAAAACCTTGAGCAGGCTACGAGTTAGACAAGCAATCAATAGCATAATGGCCCAGAAAACCATACGTTTCGTCCCAAATACCATTTTAATAAATTTCTTCCACTAATAAATCCTATAATTTGATATTTTCGAAGGCATTCTAATTTTTCTAACATTACATGGGCATAAAGTGGCATACTCAGATGGAAAACTAAAAATAAGATAAATATTGTTGTTTGAATGTAACTTTTGTGGTAATTACACATGATTCATTACGAAAATCAAGAGTTAGTAGAGAAAACATCATTTATATGTATAATTGACTATATTGTATGTTCAAATTTCAATCATTTTTCACAACAAAAGTAAAAAAAGAAGGGGTACGTCCGGTATAAAAGCACTAGTTTTCACAAAATAACCCCGGAAATGAAAAAAATATCATTTTGTGGCCCAGTCCGCATGCAGAGAAAGGAAAAATTTGAAGGGCAAAACATTCGCTTCTGATTTCTACAGAATTATTATGAAATATTAAATAGATCATATATAGATAAGTACAAAAATTGGTCACAATAGGTTGTTGGCTATTGTAGGCCGCTGTTGGACTGCTGGTGCTTGTGAAAATAGTGCTTATTTATCACTGTAACGCCTTTTTCTACAAGCTTTTATTAACACGCTTTTATTAGCTTTAATTGTAACTAATCAAATCTTGGAAGTCAATTTTAAACTACTTCTAATTATCGTATCGAAATGAAACTTGGTAAATGTATTTGTAGTTTTGATGACAATACTATAATTTGGTATCTTGGAGCTGATCTGATGATGGTGCCAGGAGGTGAATAGTGGAACTCTTCAGTGGCTGTAGTAAAATATGGTGAATCCACTGAGGTCGTTCTCAGCATAATGTACAATTCAAAGATATGACGAATGCACTGGTTCTCAGCATATTCGCCGAAATTTAGTTATTAATAACTTCCATCTGTAACAATATGGACGCCTTTTTACATAAAAGAACATGTTTGGTCAATGACTTTATTCTTATTATTTTAAATTTTTTAGTCCTTATTGTCATATATGCGTGTTTTTTTAGTTTTTTCAAACTATAATTTTTAACCTCACAGTTGTGTGTATCTATGTTTAGTACAAATCTTTCAAATGAATTTTGTCCCACTTCTAGTTGTCCGATTAACGTGAAATTTGGCAGGTGGTCATAATTTGGTGACAATGCATTATGGAATTTTGCTAGAGAAAAAAACAATATGGCGGCTCCAATATGACGGGATAGTTTTGTGATTATGGTTCGATTCTATTCAAAATTGGTATGGGGGGGACAGAGATCACAATTTTTTATACACAAATTCAAGATGGCGGCTCAATATGCGACGAGTTTTGTGGTTATAGCCCTATTCCAATAAAAATTGGTATGTGGGGTTTTTGGGATTGGAGATCACGATTTTTTTGTCAAAATCCACGAACTCAAGATGGCGACGAGTTTTGTGATTATAGCCCGATTCCATTCAAAATTGGTATGTGGAGGTTTTTGGAGATGGACATAACTTTTTGTTAAAATTCATAAATTCAAGATGGCGGCTCCATGATGGCGACGTGTTTTGTGGTTATGGATCGATTCCAATAAAAATTGGTATGTGGGGATTTTTGGGGTCGGAGATCCTGATTGTTTTGTCAAAATCCACGAATTCAAGATGGCGGCTCCAAGATGGCGACTTGTTTATGTCAGAATTCAATAAGATGACGGATTTCGTGAATGACTAAAAAGATAAATTTGATAAAAATGATTTTCAATTTTTTTTTAAGGCAAACCTTTATACAAATGCACTGAGAAGGAAGATATATTTTCTTTAATTGTTTGACCTAGGTTACTTTGTGAGTAGCAGATTCAAAAGCTTGCCGTGAATATAAAATAGATATCATTGCGCGGTAAGAAAATTAAATAAAGAATTTGTTCCTTTTTAGTGCATTTGTATTCACTGATTTGCTTCTCGTAGGCTAACTTAACTTAAGTCATTAATAAATATACCGACAGTCCGTTTTCGCACATTTGCTGATTATTGTAATATACAAAATATTCTTGACACTTTTTTGGGGGTTATATATAACCTTCCACAATCTGAAAACAAAATTAAATGGATCAGTGAATCTATACAAGTGTAGAAGGGCAAATAAATTACTTTGTCCCGAAAAGTTACTGCGTGCACCAAATTATTTTTCACAAATTGAAAAATATTCAATTAGTCAGTAACTTGTAGTGATTGAGAAACAGCGAAAAAAACTAAGAAAATTTTATTTACATTCAGATGATTTTTTGAAAACGGGAACGGAATGAGTTCCCGAAACGTCAAGAGTATATAGAGAAGTATCTTTGAATTAAATAATTTTTTGTGATAGGCAAAAATTAGAATACGACAAGTAACTGACTAATTGAATAATTTTCAATTTGTGAAAAATAATTTGGTGCAGGCAGTAACTTTTCGGGGCAAAGTAATTTATTTGCCCTTCTACACTTGTATAAATTCACTGATCCATTTAATTTTGTTTTCAGATTGTGGAAGGTTATAATCCCTAAAAAAGTGTCAAGAATGAGTATTCCTCCATAAAAAACAAGCTTCAAACAATACAAACAAAATATCTTGGAAGAAATGTCGAGGAACTATGAATGAATATGTCATGGTTACCAATCGAATTTATGTCCAGCTCTCTTTTCCTATTTCCAGGAACATAAGGTTAAATCAGATAATAGTGTACAGGGTGATCATATACCGAGGCAGATCTGGTTAGGTGGTCTGTCTGTTTCTCAATATATTTAGCAACCGGTATTCAAGAAACCGAGTAGTGTGATTGAAGCACACATCTATTTGGTACTCATATTGTGTATCAAAAATAACTGACTGGATAACGTCCGTATCTCCATCTGCTGTTACCCAGGAGTAAACCATAAAATTTGGCGCTCGAGGTCCGAGGTTAAGATTGGAATATATAGGAATACCCCTCCCCTCCGAAAAAAACACGTAACACTATTATTATTATATCAATTTCTCGTATCACCCTGTATACGAAACAGGATATATCGAAGGCTGAATGTTCAGGATGAGAGTAAATATTTGTGGATTGAACTGTATTTCAGGAGTATCAGCCTGGTTTTCAATTTTGATGGAATATTGACAGGGCCCAAACATAATAACCATGCAGACATGTCAAATAATGGAAATTCGGATGTCGGCATTCTGCAAACACACCTTTGTCCATCGATATTCATATGTATTCTCCAATGTTTGATCTCCTGTTTACGGTTAGACGGGAACCTGCTATTTGTTAGCTCACCGTCATATCTATACAGAGGCAGAAAATGTTTGAGGTCGTTCAAGTGCAATATATGACGAACAAGTTTAGCAAACTGTTGACATAAGTATACAGTGCTTCTCAATCTTATTTTTGGAACGATTATACATAAACAAGTGAAATTTGGAAACTGAATATTAAAGGTTGTAAACTTCCCTACTAGTGATGATAGATGACGAAATCGTCAAAGATGACGTCACAAGGCCATTGTGACCAATAATTTTAAATGGAACCCTACGGCAAGCGACACCTCTTTTAAAAGGTTTCGAAAAAACCTTTTCAATTATACTAATTTTGTTTGTGTTTATGGCAGTTTTAACGTCTCATTAGTAAACATTAAAATTTAAATTCCATTCAGTATATTAATTACAGATTTAATAATCAGTATCTACTTAAAGAAATGGCTCGAAGTGACCTCCATTTACTTCCTGACAGTGGAAAATCCTATTTTTAAACTCTTCTCGTACTTTTGCAAATGTGTCTTTGGAAACAGCTTCACATTCTGCAACGATACGTTGTTTTAAAACGTCAATATTGTCAGGTTCAGTAGCGTAAACCTTCGATTTAAGGTACCCCCACAGAAAAAAATCTAAAGGTGTGAGGTCCGGTGATCGAGCTGGCCATTCCGTTGAACCTCGTCGTCCAATCCATCTACCACGATACTCCTCATCCAAATACCGTCTTACTGCACCGTAATAGTGTGGAGGAGCACCATCCTGTTGGAATGTTATTTCCAAATTGCCGAATTCATCTGGATTATCTTCCAAAATTTCAAGGATTAACGGTTCTATTGCGTTTTGCAACAGCTCCAGATAAACCTCACCAGTTAAATTAGTATTTGAAAAAAGAGGCCCAACGATGTGGTTTCCCAGGATACCTGCCCGAACATTCACCTTCTGGGGAAATTGGGTATGTGTTTCACGAAACAGGTGAGGATTTGCGTCACTCCAATACCTCACATTCAGTGTATTTACATTTCCATTTAGATAGAAAGTACTTTCGTCGCTAAAACAAATTGTTTTGACATAGTCTGGCTGTTGGTTAATTTTAGTTTCCATATTTTCACAAAATTCTAGTATTCGGTCTGGGTCGTCGTCTGAGAGTTGATGAACCATTTTTAATTTGTATGGATGAAATTTGTTTTTTTTCAACACTCTCTGTGTACTGTACTTCGACTGACTTCACAGGTAGATGCAACGTGAGTTGTTGAAGAAGTAGGATTAACTATTACTTCTGCCAGTATATCAATTTTTTCTCATCAGAAACTTGTGGTCTGCCAGATCGTTTCGCATCATTAATACTACCCGTTGTTTCAAACTTACTAAGAAGCTCCCTTAAATAAGTCCTCGAAACGGGGCGATCGGGAAACCTCTCATTAAAAATGCGTTCTGCTGCATGAATATTTTGTCCAGTTTCACCAAGAATTAGGATCACTGCTACTTTATCACCTAAAGCACGTACCATTTCGCTTCTTGAAGCACTTAAACGTTCGACTCACAACAGTTTAACAAATTATTAAAATGTACAAAAATATTAAAAGTACCCAAAGCTGCTAAAACAGTTAAACGTTCGATCAATATTACACAAATTATTAAATGTACAAAAACTTGGACAATTACAAAAACGTCGAATTAGGGAGACTAACAAAAACGTCAGCTTCTTTGACAACTATCCAGAGGCGGAGCTTGAATTTTGAATTTTAGTATTAACTTATTTAATTCATCACAGCTTTGCGTTTTTTAAAAGCGAGTTGCCAAAACTGCCATAAACACAAACAAAATTAGTATCATTGAATATGTTTTTTCGATACCTTTTAAAAGAGGTGTCGCTTGCCGTAGGGTTCCATTTAAAATGATTGGTCACAATGGCCTTGTGACGTCATCTTTGACGATTTCGTCATCTATCATCACTAGTAGGGAAGTTTACAACCTTTAATATTCAGTTTCCAAATTTCACTTGTTTATGTATATTCGTTCCAAAAATAAGGGGGGAGGGGACTGTTGAGAAGCACTGTATTATTTTTCACTAGTTTTTCATTCAGGTTATTTTAAATTTCACCAATTTGGAACAATCATTACCAAAAATCACTGCCAAAAGTTATGACTAGTTTTTCACTAATTTCAGATATTTTGTTCTTTATTTGAAAACTGGGACAGATAGAATACCAGAAATAACGAAATTTTTCAAATATATTTTTTTTCTAATAAGCAAGTTTATAAAACAAGTTACTGCTTGAAAACATTTTCTATATACTTTCTAAGTTGTTGCACTATACCGCTAACAGATGATAATGGATTAAAATATTAGTGGATAAAAGTTAGTTGCATTTTTTTATTTTGAATAAGAATTCCCCAGACTCTATTTTTATATTTTTCGAATCAGTTTGAAATTCCACATATTTAAATATACGTGTATATCCAAGAAAACAGGATGGATTTTCATCAATTTTAGAACAACCTAGAACAACGGGACCTATCACAACTTCGCACAACCACTGCATTTTAACCTCTACTTATTATGTAGATGTGTACAAAGGGTGGCCCTGCGGCCTATTTCATCTACGACCTTTGCAGATCTATTCCTTGATATTTAAATGACTTTCTCGAGCTTCGTTCTTTTTAGTATGTTTAGGATCCCTGACATTAACATGGCTTTCTGCCTCTGGGTATTCCGTTCCCTTCTGTGAAAACATTGTCCTTGCTATACCTTCGCATTCGCATAGTATAGACGGCGGTTTCTTCTTCTGTCTGGCAAAACCTGCAAGTGGTTTCTTCTGCCAGACCTATGTTTTTCATGTGCTTATTGAATGTACAGTGTCTTGTAAGCATGCCTACTATTGCTAATAGTCGATGAGTCGCTGCGAGTAGACGTGTTTAAAGCCGCTCCGATATAAATCTTTCGCAAGTTAAATAATTCATACCTCTTAATTCATACCTCTGTGTTATTGATAAAACGGAATATGCCGTTCACTAGAGAGCAAATGTGCGAAATCAAATTAGAAATTCAAAACAACGTGAAAAGTGCACTTAGTGAATTCCCTGAAACAGGACGACTTTATGCAGAATATAATAGAACGAGTGAGCGATACTTTCGAACAGAAATTGGATGAAAAGCTGAAAGTAATTGGACTATCCTATGAAAACAAAATAAAAAAACTGGAAGAAAAAATCGACTCCCTCGAACAGCACACAAGGAAACAAAATCTGAGAATATATGGTATCAACGAAACCCGTAATAGTGGACCGATGGAAGACTTCAATAATATGTTGGGTAACCTGGGAATCCAACAGAAAAACGTGATCGAATGCTACAGAATAGGGAAACGTACCACTGACAAACCTAGAGCATTATTTGTGAAACTGTCGAACTACGAGGATAAACTGGAGATAATGAAAAATCGAAGGAAACTCAAAGGGACGAGAATACATATTAAAGAAGACCTAACCAAATATAAACTAGACTTGATGATGCAAGCCTCTGAGAAGTATGGTTATAAAAATATCTGGAGCATGAATGGTAAAATCTATGGTTTCATTGATGGTAAAAAAACTGAACTGAACACAATAAACTGATTACTTATTTTTACTATGAATACCAATTTGTTAGAATTATTAAATCAAGAATATGAAATCCTAAAGTAATGTATCCATATTACTATGAATACCAATTTATAGTTATTAATCCATATCGGAATGACAATGGACAAACAAAACAAAACGCACTTAAAAACTCGAACAAACTCCACCTACTTTATCAATTACCTTTTTTAGCTTTCTTAATTTCATTTATCTTCTGTAATTATTTTTTTTTCTTTTCCTTGTAAGAACTGAGTTAAAAACCAAGCATTGCTGTGAAATGTTAGAATATATTGAGGAACTAGAAGATTACAACAGGGTGGACGAACAAATTGTAAAGAGTTGTAATGAATTAAAAGAATCAACCTTAAAAAGTCTCAACCTTGGAATGAACATCATACATCAAAATATACGTAGCCTACGGAAAAACTTTGATGAATTCGTGGTATATCTGGAATCTCTTGATTTTCAGTGTGACATTATTATATTAAGAGAAACCTGGAACATTCCTAACATAGAAAACTTCAAATTGCCAAATTACATCACGCACTATAACAACTCTGACCTGAACCAAAATGACGGTATATGCATCTTCATTAATAATAAGCTGAATTCCACAATATCGGTAACAAAAATCTCAGATATAAGCGTCATGCAAATAAAAATAACAATCAACAAATCAAACTACGATATTTTGTGATCTACAGACCGCCATCCACAGATGTGATGGGGTTCATTGATCAACTAGAGTATTTTTAAAGCAGCATGGTAGATCCCATTTTAGCATGTTGATAGGAGACCTGAACATAGATTTAAATAAGCCTAACATAATAACTAATTCCTACATTAACGTTCTTAGCTCATGTGGCTACAAACAATATATAAAATCACCCACTAGAGTAACTCCTGAAACAATGAGCTGCATTGACCATGCATTCATCAAAATGGAGCACAACACTAGGGGTATACAAATTATTCCAATTATATTCGAAAGCGCAATAACAGATCATTTTAGTGTCATAATTAACATATCGGAAAAAGGCAAATCCTTCCCAAGAAACACGAAACCCATATACAAACAAACAAAAATCATCAACCATGACGAACTCAACACTATCCTACAACAAGAAACATGGAACGACGTCTATGCCGAACAAAATGTTGACTCAGCCTACTAACTATTTCAAAACAAACTATCATCAGCTATAATAAAATGCACACATTATAGAAACATGAAAATCTCCAAAAATTAGGCCCTGGATTACACAGGACTAATCACATCAATCAAAAAGAGATAAATTGAAAAAATGCATTAAAGAAAATAACCCTGAACTCTGGAATGAATATAAACTGTATCGAAATCACCTAACAAAACTATTAGCGAAAACGAAAGGAAATTACTATAAAAACAAATTATTCAATGCAAAAAACGATACGAAAGCCATATGGAAAATAATAAAAAATACTGAGAACATAAACCTGGAAAATGTTGAATTGTATAATGACCAAAATATGATAACATAAAAACCAAACGGAGTAGCGAATATTTTCAACACACATTTTGCGACAGTTGGGAAGAAAATGGCAGAACTCATAAAGAAGACTTCACAGATACCTTCCGCATAGAAAACAATCAAATGCACTCTATGTACCTAGACCCGGTAACCACGGACGAAATCTTAAACATAATTAAAAAACTAAAAAATAAAACTTCCTGTGGTACGGACCAACTATATACCAAAACAATTAAGGAAATCAGAGAAAACATAGTAACAATATTAGCTCACTTAATAAATATTATATTCACCTCCGGAAAATTCCCAACTGCACTGAAGCAAGCAGTCATAACCCCTGTCCACAAGAATGGAGATAAAAGTGACCCCAAGAATTACAGACCAATCTCTGTTATATCGATAATGGCTAAAATATTAGAAAATGTATAGTTTCCAGATTAAATAAATACCTAACTAAAAATAACATGATATCATCTTGTCAATTCGGCTTCAGGAAAATCTTCCACAGAGGACGCTCTGTTTAATTTCACAAAAAAATCCATGAATATCTTGAAAATAATAAAAAGTTATAGGAATATTCATAGATTTGCGAAAGCCTTCGACAGCATATCTCATGAAATGCTTTTGGAAACACTTGAATCTTATAGGTATTCGCGGGATTGTATATGAGACTTTCAAGAACTATCTTACTGACCGTACGCACATGGTCAATATAAATGACTATTTCCGTGAAAATCAGCAAATTGAATTTGGTATTCCCAAGGAACAGTTCTTGGTCCCCAGCTATTCCTACTTTATATAAACGATATGTTGAAATTAAATATTCCGGGCGATATCATATCATACGCCGATGATACTGTGCTACTCTTCACAAGTCACACCTGGGAAACAACAAAAACAGGCAGAAGCAGGCCTATACAAAATCAAGTGCTGGTTAGACAGTAATCTACTCAGCTTGAACTTCAACAAAACCAAATTTATGACCTTCTCAAATAGTATCGTAAATCAGCCTGACTTCCCACCTTGAAATATCACTCCAACTGTGCAGTGAATCCTTGTATATGTCAGAGAACTATAGGAAAAACTGAAAATATGAAATATCTAGGCATAATAATAAATAATACACTAAAATGGGATAGCCACTCTGAATATTTAACAAAAAGACTGAGAAAACTGGTATACACGTTCTATGAGCTACGAAAATTCCTCCCAATAAACATACTTACAATAGCATACAGATCACTGGCTGAATCTATTTTGTCTTACGGTATCATCATATGGGGTGGTACTTATCATAGCCAGATAAAAACACTCATATTAACACAAAAATGGATCTTGAAAGTCATACTATCGAAACCAAAAAGATTTTCAACAACACTGCTCTTTTCAGATACAAGATTCATGGACATACACCAACTTTATGTTCTTAGCGCCCCCAAATTTATGTACAAAAATAAAATTGAGAAAAGCATAAATAAAAAACGATTACAACACAAGAAGAAGAGACACATTAAAACACCCCAAACTAAAACAACCCTATCTCAAAAATTTATCTGTACAACAGGACCAAAAATTTACAATTGCCTCCCCCAACACCTTAAAAGTATACAAAATTTCAAATCATTTTGCAATAAAGTGAAAAAATTTATATTCGTAAACATAGAAACCTTTAAGTTCATTCTATGACGGAAAATTTATAACAAACTCACAAAAAACAAAATGTCATGCGCGCCAAAAACACCCTGTTGGAATCTTCTTACTCATTGATCTGTTCACTTTATATTTTTAATTTGTATATTATGAAGATAGGTTATTATTATCATGTACATTCTTTCCTATAATTTACTATCTCTTTATTATTATTATCACTATGTACATCCTTTTCTATATTTTGCCCTCTCTTTACTATTACTATTACTGTTAACTCAAGATAGGTATGTTCATGTAAAAAAAAAATACTGATTAGTTAATCTACTTGCTACTCAAATCTACCAGTCAGGCACACTACAACTTCTCCAGAAGTTAGGTGCAATATCATTCTGTTAAAGTATAGCATTTACCCTGTAATGTAACATTAATTCAATAAAATTATCTATCTATCTATCTATCTATTGCCTTTACGGACCTTGGTCTGCCGTGAGCGAAGGTGATGGTTTTCTGAGAAACCTTTTTGCCTGCATCTATCCTGGGGATTGTTCCCATCAGCTGTGGGCCTGTTTTTCCACCCACTTGCTGATTGTTTTCCTAACCGTTGCTTTTGCTATGCCGCAGAAGGGTTCCGGGCCGTAGATTGCCATTGACGAGCCTTGTCTGGTCAGTTCGTCGACTTTTTTGTTCCCTTGGTGACCTTTGTGTCCTGGAACCCATGTCAGGGTCACTTTCTTACGGTTTGCTAGTTCATTCAGGTCACAAGCACAGCCCCACACAAGTTTGGAGTTAACTTGTGTGGCATACAATGCTTTAAGTGTTGCCTGGCTGTCGGAGAATATGTATTGCTGCTACTTCCGCTTGAAATACTGTCTTTTGACAGGCTCACTGGGATCATTATCCTTGGTTTTTGCCCTTATATTCCGGCTCCGACTCCTTCGGTCTTCGAGCCATCTGTGTACCAGATTGATGCTGCGCTGATGGGTGCTCCTCCCTCTCAGTGTTCTCTTTCTGGTATATTAACTTCGTATTTTCTATTGAAGTTGTATTTATTTATCATGGCGCCGCTGGGCATTCCTGTAGTTGGATCAGCCCTTAGCTCTTTTTCTAGCCTTTAATATTCTGTCTCATAGAGTTTGATGATGGGTGATGGCCCTTGGATGAGTCTGTAGGTGACAGCTTTTGCTGTATGTAAAGATGTACTGGTGTTAGGTTCAGAATGACCTCCATCGCGGCCGTGGGGGTAGTTTACATGGCCCCTGTAGCACTGAGATATTCTTGTCTTTGTAGGCCTGTTTTGGCGATTTTTGTTGTATGGGCTTTCCATATAAGTTTTTGATCAAAAACTACCCCTAGCTACTTTGCTTCTTTGGCCAATGGAATTTCTGTGCCCTCCAGCACTAGTGGTTTTAGGCCTTGCAGAGCTCGTTTTTTTTTCGTGAAAGCGACAATTTGTGTTTTCTGAGCATTGACTGATAGCTGTTCTCTTTTGCACCAATTGTCTAGGGCCCTTTGTGTTCTTTCTGATATTTTTCCCGTAAACCGGCCTCCGACGACTATCGCTAGGTCGTCTGCATATATTATGTAACTCAGATCAGAGTGTGATACGTTGTATCTTGCATACAGGAATTGACAGTTTTTTCTTTCTTAAAATTGCATTTTTTACTCGTCATTCGCGGGGGTACAGCAAGTTGAAATAATCAAAACTCCCTGTATAGTAATCGAAACGGCCCTCCTCAACCTTTCTCCACTGCATATATTTTCAGATAAGGAAGCAAGAGTGAGTGTTTATTTGAACAGGGGCAGAAGAAGCTGTCGGGAGGATCGCAAATGGGATAAAATCTCATCGGATTTCATCGATGTTCTCTGACACAGTGACCTGCCATAAAACTTTGATAGACCTATAAACTACTCACAAGGGCCAACGCACAATGGTACAGGAACGGCTCCAAAACGGAGTTGGAAGTACGTCCCCATATTCCAGGCAAAGATTCATGTAATTGAATTCTGCCTACATGAACTGTTGAACAGAAACTGTAAAAATAAATCAGTAAAAATCATGTCGGATTGCCAAGCAGCGTTAAAAGCCTTGGTGTCAAGAAAATGAGAAAGTCGACCTTCTGGCCAAAGAAGTTACTATAAAATAAATGCATAGGACCAGAAACTTACTTTGCGATATAGAAGAGCTTAGCCGAAGAAAAGTTATCAGATTGGAACGAGCAGAAAAACTCGAGAACTTAACAGAGAACTTAACATCGTTGCGACGTCTGGACTTAAATGTCTGGTGTAGGCTCTCATGCTCGGTTGTCATATTTGTCAATTCAGTGGATTAAACAAAATGCTTACTCATTTGAATAAATAGTTTCAGTGAAGAGATCAGCTTATTTTGTTGAATTGACATTTTATTGAATTCATCAATTCTACATAAATACTTGTTTGAATGAATATTTTTGTTAAACCAATAAGCGAATTTTGTAGATCTGATTATTCGATTCAACAAATTAATTACATGGTTGAAACAAACATTTCCGTCAAAACGAGTTATGAATAGAGTTGGTCGAATAAGATATTTGGTTCATGCAAATTAGTTTCAGTTGATTGAAACTTTAAATTTGATCCACAACCAAGAAATAATTTTACTCATTTTGAGATTATATTTTGTCGTGCATATGACACTTTTATCTGTTTGATTTAAATAAATTTCATTTGATTCAACAATTTGTTTTTTCCTTTGTACATTTCCCATAATATATAATATTATTTTATGAAATAAGCATAAAATGAGGCTAATTTTGCACGATACTTTTTCTACGACAACCTACTACTAACGTCTAATATCCAAATAAACATTGATACAATGAAAGATGCAAATATTTTCTTTATTGCACGAAAATGAGGAATTGTTGATTGAAGTTGAATGTGCAATTATTGAAAAGCATTTTTGGAGAAGTGGAATGCTGGATACTTTTTCATATTAGCAATTTGTGATCGTTCAAGTCGATGGCATTTCACGATATCCCATTACTGAAGTCGATAGTATATTTGAAAGACAGGAAATTTTCAATTGTATTAGCTATGTTCAGTTAATTTTTTTCTGGATTCATCGATATATCCCTCAGCGACTATCGTGGACTTTCAGCCGGAGCGACGTTTCAACGTCGTCACCACCACCGTTAACAAGAATTGTTGCTGAAGATCGGCGAAAGCAGTGCCCGGTATATAATTCGTGGTTTGGCAATTTTGAATACTTAGCAATGTCTTTTCCCATGGTTTCAAGCTTATTCAGGCCTATTCTTGGACGGGTACACTTTTCTTTTTGATAATTCATGAAAAACCATAGACTATTAACATTTGTAGGGCGGAGATTCACGTATGTTTTGTAAATTTCATAGTAACGACCGGTTACACTGACATTTATAACAAGTTTGGTCAGAGTGTCTGGCATCGTTACTAAAATAGCTGAACTCAAATCAGTGAAATCATTATTTTTTTTATATTATTCATACAATATAAATTAGTATAACTAAACAATTTTCATCGCATGGAAATATAAAACTTACTTTTGTCGCTAAATATATTTCAAATGGAGCTTCTTCAATAAATTTATCATGTAATTTGATGTAAAGATCCTCGACTTCTTGGGCCTGTAGCCGCCTGGCTTTAGCTTGAGGAATGCTCTCAGTTTTAAATATTTGGCAATATCTATATTATTATGGATACTAAGAGTCGCTCTCAGCATTGAGTTTGTGTCCCCAAAAATCGGAACTCTTGAATTTTTTCGTTAAGTCGCCAAAATAAGCCATTAAAACGTTATCGAAATAAGCTTTTAAATTTTTATCTCTCTTTCATTCCAAAAAAAGGTTATAATCGCGTTGGTAAGCTATTTTTGGTGTTTCCAGTAATAGATTTAATGTTTGAAGGAGTCTAGTCGATATCGCTATCATTTTCCATTTAGATGGAATCATTCACGGCTACGTCATAAAGTCTATAAATGGCTGTAATTTTGACATTTAAGTGACACTTTTCAAAACTTGTTGACGTTATCAAATGTTTACTTTTCATCACCAGTTTCAAAAAATACAGGAATAAAATTTGTTATAATTTTGAGGTTTAACTACTTGAAGTACTTCTTCATTGTTATTATATTCTCTGTATATATTATGAAGATTAAATTTAATTCGAATTCAATACATAATATGTATGGTAAAAACTAATTATAAATATTAATAACATAATTTGAAGTCTCTCCAAGGATTAGAACACGCTTTTAACGGACTAAAAAGTAAAAAATAACTCTAATATTCAACGACCATGCCAAAAAGCGTGGGGTGCTTTGTCGAAATCAATTAAAATAGTCCAAGATCCCAGAACCGGCACGTACGACCTACTTCATTTTAGCAAAGCTGAAATTTTGACATCCAATGTCCCCAATATATAAAAAAGAAAATTATAAACCACCAAACGACAAATAGTGGAATAAACTCAATGAATATCATTCTTGTTTACAAATATTTGCAGAACATTTCATCTCCTCAAAATTTCCGCAGTTCTATAAATTTCATTTCCATTATTTCCAACTTGACATGTTTGCGGCATATCATGAAACCATGCACAATCCTTCTGTAAATTTATGTGATATTTTCGCTGCTGAAATGCAAACACTGTCCTTTATTTGATGTGTCATATCAATAATTATGCGCAAACAAACTGCGACGCTCGTCATTATTCTTTTGCAAATAGTCGACCGAGCTGACCTGGTTCTATTTTTTACTAGGTAATACATTTCATTATAACAGATAGAACTTCAATTCATTGACTTAAATCAGTATTCTAATTTTGTATAGGATTTTTTTTGGAATACCCACTAATAACCACCACTGTCCATGGAAATCTACATAAACTATGTTTTGTTGCTTGTTTGAAAAAAAAAATATGTTGCGCTTTCTTTCTTCTTTAGGAAATGAATGAGATATGCATTACATTATACTATACTGCTATGGTAATTAGTTATTCGAGAATTTTGTTGATATATGATACTATATATACTAAATACGAATTATAACAAAAGATAATTCCGGCTATGATGCTTCTACCCTCCTTACTGCTGGTGATGTCAAGTATTGGAAATCTAACCTCCAATTCCTGGTAAGTAGTTTCTTGATAATCCTTGGTTCCGATTTGATTCTGACCTGATTGCATGTATTATTTCTCATATACTTTGGTTTTTCCCTCAAAATCGATCATATAATTTTCATTATGCTTCTCTTTTCATTTTTCCTCTCCTCGCTTATTTTTCTTTCTCCTTGGTAACCATCACTTTTTGTTATCTTATATCAATTTTTACTATTAGCACTTTTAATTTAAATACATTATTCTACTTCCCATTATACATATTTTATTTTCAAATTTGACTTTTACACATAGTTCTATTTACAAATTTCCTAGTTCATTATTTTCTAAATATAATGTTAGTTGAATTCTGAGTATTTATTTCTAAATTTGGACTTGTATTTTTTTAAAAGTTGTGCCTTTCATCATCTATGTTATAGTTATTCTAATCCCAATTTGAACGGCAATAAAAATAAGAGCACTACGAGGAGTGTTCACAGGCACTGCCCGGCAAATAGGAAATGTATATACTACCAGTGTTTTTACTTTCAAAGCGTTCCTGGTACAATCATAAAAAAGTTCTGTCGTGTGGCCCTAGTTGCCCAGATTATTAGTAAAGGCGCTATCAAATATATTTGAGGAATAAATGCTCGGCTAGCTGGATTGGACACCTGTTATCTGAAGCCGCATGATTTCCCCAGTTCACAATATTCCTTAATCAGTGCCGTGTGTTGGTGAGGTTAGGAATTATCCATTGAAAATAATTTTATCAATATGGCTTTCTGAAAACCTTTCGAAACAAATAATAAAATTTTGTTGAGATAACTTGTGTCTACTTTTACATGGGGTGATCAATTACTATGATTATAAGAATGAGTAACTGAACAAATATCACTGAAAAATAATTTACCGAAGTCTATGTCAAGGCGGCAACTGGAAAGAGCATTCCTTCTCGAAACTTTTTATGTCGGTCCAATTGGGATTAGAAATACTATACTCATAATCCAATCAATAGAGATATTAACCTAACAAAAATTTCAGCTGAAATCCTGGATTATTAAGTATTGGAGATATGGGAAAATGTCGCGATAAATCATGTCGTTAGGGAGATAAAGCGATTTTCCACTTGTAGTCTAACGCCCGATTGAAATTGCGTGGGAACAAAAAATGGCCCCAATTTTTATATAACCGCACTAGTCAGTCGATGTTTCTCGCTACTAAGAGATGCTTAAAAAACCCAAAGCACATGAAATGTAGACACATGAGACTAGTTTAGAAAAAAATCCAATCCTGATACAAAAATATTGTTCAAATATTTCCGATTAAGTATCTGTGAGTGAATACACATTTTGGTTAATAAATTCGTAAGGAATCATTGCCACCTCAAATAATTGGGGCTTTGTGCTGTTCAACCGGATTAATCACGGTTTTGTTGGAAGAAAGTATTTTGACACGTAATTCGGGGATATTTTTTTTGAAAAATATCGGATACTGTACGTATTTATGTCCAGGAATTTAAAATAATTCAAAAAGTACGATACGAATGCTATTCGAAAGGCCATATTTCAATGTACTTATAAACCAGCAGATTATTTTTCTATCTATTAATAACAACATTTAAGGTTACTCTTCATCAAGAAATATACTTCCGAATACATGTTAAAATACTCCCTTCCAACAAAACCTAGAGTAAACCGGTTGAACAGGGCTAATAAATCCACCTCGAACAGCACAAAGCCCCAAGGAATTAAGGGAGCAATGATTCCTTGCGAATTTATTATCCAAAATGTGTACTCACTCACAGATATTTAATTGGAAATCTTTGAACACTCTTTGTATTATGATTGGATTTTGTATGAACTTCGAAACTAGTCTCATGTGAAAGATGGGAGTTTATTTTACATTTCACGTGCTTTGGCTTTTTTAAGCAACCCTTCTTAGCGATGAACATCGACTTATTAGTCTGGTTATACAGGGTGCAATCTAACCTCTTGCACACCGGTGAATGGCGAAGGTATAATGCCATTTTATAGCAAATTGACAAATTCGACAAAATTTTGGGGAGCGCCGCTCGGCTAACCTCAGCTGTCCTGGTCAGAGCTGTAAGTAAACGCAATTGCCGGATGCAATAAACATTTAAATGATGTGGAATGTTGAATTGGTGTGGTAAAAGAATCTAAAAATTATCATTTCAGGCTGTTTTATCCAAACTGGTAGATAAAGTCAGAACTAGATGTCAACGCAGCTTTGGCACTTATCAAATCGCACTCATCAAATCACAATTATCAAGAAATCAGTTGTATAAATACAAAAGACACATTGGTTATTATTTTCAAACTAATTCCGGCCATCATTGTTAACTACTAATTCGTCATTCATATCACGTGAACACTGTTGCCAGATGGTAGTGTAAGCTGAACTTGTATTGTATTTTACTATTGGTACCATCGATAGTTTTCGATGAAAATGTCGATATTAGGCATCGTGCACGAATACGGAACTCATTGCATTCCGGGCACAAAATACGTCGTACATCTGCAGTCAACTTTATTTTCAGGCCAGGGTTTGAGGTTTCAATCCCAGGTTTACGATTGGTGGAATTTTACAGATGACACTTTTGAACCAATAGCATCGCACGATTTAGAAATATCGGTATGTTCCAATTCCAATAGGGAACACGCTCCTTTTCGCCCCTTTTCTAGAATATTTTGATTTGCACATAAAGATTACCACCTAGAAAGCTCAGCAACAAACTTAGAAATTGAAAAAATGTTTAGTGTATTTTATAATTCGAAAATGAAAACGCCATTTTTTTCATCACTTTAAAAAAAGTACTCCTAGCGCCTCTGATGGACGTATGCAGCGTTACTTCACATAGGTCAATTTTGTACCTACCGCTAGTTGCTTCGAACTGTGAACTATAATTTCATCTGCATTCGTTTATATAGATATCTAGTACGAAAACGCCCGCACAGTGATTGGCGACTCCAGAATCCAACCAGAATTGAAACTTACTACTTCATTCATAAATGCGACGAGTGATTCATCTTGTCTTCTACTCTTCAGAATACGCACGAAACAGATCGGTGTTTAGTTTTAAGAGCCAGCAATAGTCAATGATCACTTTAATTCTCCTGCACATCGCGAACTGTTTTCTGATTGGTTGGTAATTACGATCTTTTATTTACCAGCCAATCAGAAAACACTAGTACAATCTAACAAACTTTCGTTCGTAGAGAGCTTTGAAAACCGTGCATGCGAAAATCTTGCTTGGCAATTGGCAACAGTGTTCAGTTCACCTGAAATTCTGAATCACTACAATGGTCGTGATAATATTATTCAAAACAATATTCAATTGCGAATGTTTTCGTTTTCAATAGTGTTTGTGTCGTTTGTTTCCTACCAGTGCATTTGATAATTATGATAAGTGCCTCAAAGCTGAGTATGAAGTCATCTAGTTTTGACTTTATCACCAGTTTGGATATAACAAGAAAGGTTAGTTGTTTTCTTCACTCTGAAATTGAATATATATATATATATATATATAAATATATATATATATATATATATATATATATATATATATATTGTTATGTTGGGAAATGTTGCAAAGTAATTAAACTTATAATTATCATTATTATTATTAGTTATTTTTATTAGTATCGTTATTGCTATGTTGTTTTACAATTTTCTTTACCTTTTTTCACTACTATAGAACCTTATACTATGCTCTAGTCGATACATGTATGTAAAGAGAACATTCCTGAAGTAGTTCTGGTATCAAAATTATATATCCAACAATACATCTATCAAAAATCCACGATTAAACCATATCAAAATTGAAATTTATGGATAATATTGAATAAAAGCAAGATCAAAGTATAGATAAGTTTTGAACATCCTGTATGACAATTCACATGAACAGAAAACCCACCAATGGGACTCGAAAGAGTTTGTGTGGGAAAAGTATTGATATAGAATAAAATGTAAGGGCAGAAATTGAAAAAAAATATATTTTATATGAATCTGTAAATAGTATGTAAGAGTTAGAATTAGATATCATTCTAAAATCATTAACATTAATTAGAACAGCAAATAATTCGGTAAGAAGTGATACAAACTCGGAAATCAGTGAAACAATAAAAATTGGTGAGTGTTACTATGGAACGGGATAACAAGTTCTAGGAGATTGAAAAAGTTTCGAGAAAGTGAAGCCACGTACAAAATTTAAAAAGAAGTTTTCACCCATAATATAAGAAAACCTGATATAAAATTGCCGAACGAGGAAGATTTCTTGAAAGGCTGATTGGAAGAAGCACATAGTAAATAAAAATTCCACCTACCTGGTCCAGAAAATAAATCCTTGGAAGGAGTGCAGGTGAGCTGTCATTGACATCCCAGAAATACGTCCACAGGATTGGAAACGTCAACAGAAAAGCAGCCACAAGGTATTCATAACCTAAGTACAACCTTTTACATAAAACCAATAACTTTAAGTGTTCTAACCATTGGTTATTTGTCTTGGGCTGAACAACCATAAAATTCCACACCCAAAAGACTGATAATACGTTCAAATTTTCATTATCACAAACATCAAACTGCACTATTTTTTTTTGTCATTGTTTTGCTAGTATAAGGTAGCTACCGCAGAGTAGGGTATATTTAAGTTTTCATCTGAATAAAGTCAACTACTTCGATTATTCTCTGCAAATCTGTGTTTATTTTTCAATTTCTAACTTTATTTTTATCCACTGAACATCTTTTATGATCGAATCGATAGTGCCATAGCCGGCAACACCGATTACAGGAACCTGCTACTGAAGGAGTCATACATGTTCATAGGCGTACCTGACTGAGCTGGGATAAGGTAAAAGAGGTTAAAAAAGAGACAAAGGTAACATAACATAGCCGGAGTTTTTTATTTGTTATGATAGGGTTTCAGAAATTATATTCTATGAAATAAATTCTTAAAATCATACAAATTATAAATCATATAAACAACCCATCATTACAATATATATATATATATATATATATATCAGGCAGCCTGCAATGTATACATTTACCATACAATCAGTTCAACATTCTACATTATTCAAATGTCGAGTTAAATGTGTTTGCATTCGGCAATTGCCAAAGTTTTCCTCAGAGTAGGTCACCTGAAATTAGGCGGGTGGAACTACCCAAAATTTTGTCAAATTTTACAAAGGACAAAACATGTTTAATTTTTTTTCAGATTTTTAACCACTGTAATTCGTTATAAATTGGCGTAATTTCAACCGGGCGTTTAGACTACAAGTGGAAAATATCGTTTATCTCCCTAACGACATGATTTATCGCAAAATGTATAGAAAAAAAATGTAGAAAAAATAACGAGGTACAACTTTAATAAAAGACATTTTTTCATATCTCTAATAGTTGAAGCTCAAAATATGAAAATTCGGAGAATTTTTTGATTTATTTTATTTTTACGACCGTGGTATGGTGACGAATTGCTTAATGAATACTTCATACATTTCACTGCGGGAACCGGATATCTACGTAAAATAATTTTGTGTTGCCTATAGTTTACAAAATGTTTGAAAACTCTGCGGGAGCCGTATGAATCAGCATTTTGTTTATCAGGCACGAACTCCGGGGCATTGTTTCCCGAATTCATGTATTCTTTTATTAGATCGGCTTGCTGCAACAGTAACGTTTCGATGTGACCTGAGCCTGCAAGTATTTTGGTTTTCGGGAAAATAAGTCAGTGTATCTTGAACTTATTATTTTTGTTATTCCATATTTTTATATAATAAAAATAACCTAACATCGAAAAACATGACTCGCGAAAATGAATATTTAAACGAACAAAAACTTCAAGAACTTTTAATGAAAATTGACAGTGATGATGAATTAGAGCTAAGTGAATCTAATAAATTTTTATATATTCATGAGTATATATTTTCTTCGGAAAGAAATAATTTCAAGTATTTTATTGAAGTGAATTTGGATTATTTTTATCATACCTATATTTGTTATCAAATTGAAATATATTTGTTATATATTCTTGAATGTATATTTCACTTGGAAATTGAGGAAGTTAATTCTATGAAATATTTATTGATCGCAACCTCCACTTATTAATAAGACAAAAGGTTGTTTCGATCTCAAAAAAAATTCTTGGAATTTACGGTTTCCCTATTTCCAAGTTGAGTATAATTAGTAATTTTCCATTGCGAAAATAACAGCCAGTCAAGATTATAGTCGCCCCTAGATAATTGTAAGTACGGCTCTGGATAAATTTATCATTTCACTGCGGGAACCTTGTTGATCAGCCCCAGCTTCCAAGAGCATAAAAACCTATCCGCAGTGAAAAGCCTGAATCCAGATTTTCACCTATTTTAAATTTTTTGTTAGATATTGGTGAAATTTTGTTTCGCACAACATATGACAACATATGACAGAAATAATGAATTGGATTCTTTCTATAGAAAATTATATGCTCTATAAAAATATATTGTTACGAAGAAGAATACAGTACAGAATGTCGGGGCTGGCTGATGTCACGGCGGGCTTCCCGAAAGTACTTACAGAAGCATCGATAGTTTTCCAAGGATCGGGAAACAGCCACCGAGAATTTTCGGGGTGTTGATGACCTTTATGAGGGACAGCGTGCGCCACGTTAGGACACTTTTTCTTTATGGTAAAGTTCATTGAGAAAACTAATTGATTCAGAAGTGCTGACGTGCGCGGTACATTATTAGTGAATTCCGATTGAGTTATTTAGTTGTCAGAATTCATTTTTGTTTTGTGTCGTGAACTGTAAATAAACAGACAATAATTAGTTCAGCATTTTAAAATCCACGAACCCAGATTCATAACAACAATGATATTTTCAGTTACTCACTTATTTAATTCATGAGTTAACTTATCTAAGTATGGACTGGACATTAGTGTACCTTGGAATTGCCTGAGATATTGCATGACAATTTTTTTTTATAAAAGGATATTATATTTGATGACATTTCGGAATCTACTCTGTTTCCTTTTTCAAACTATTTCTTGTTTAACTCGAAGAAATCGGAAAGTTCTGCTAGAAGGATTATTCAGTTTTATCCTTGGCAAATTTATGTCGAAATTTTTAAGAAAAGTACTGTTACCACATACTCGAAAAGAAACAATATCGGCATATTACAGTAACCACTTATGTGGTCTTTCAAAAATTGATGAATCATAAATTCCATTGAGAAAATTGTTCATCCTGTCACAATTTATGAAACATAGAAACCCATATTCAAAATACCGTCAATTTCTAGAAAAACTACATAATACATATTTGACACTATGGGGAATTTTGATGTAGTGAGTTTATTTCCAAATATACCAGTCAACAAGACTCTTGAAATAATAAAACAAAAACTAGAACATGATATATGAGTTGGTTAAAAAGGTAGCAAAACAAATTATCAGATCCAAAAATATTACAAGAGAAACTAAATTAAGTGTGAAATGTGAACACTCACTCAATATTTAGAAAATAAAATAGAAGTCTGAGAAAGGAAGGTATTGAGAAAACATTTTGGAAGAATACAATAAAAATAAGAAGAACCAATAAGGAGTTAATGGATTTGTGTTATGAACCCAAAATCACTGCAAAAGTCGAAGTGCAACGACTGGTATGGCAGGGCGGTGATAACAGGATCAGAAGGATATCGCAAAAACAGTACCAAGGAAGAAGTGGAACGATATCTTTGAAACCTGGGGAACACTATAAAAAAATAGACAATAGTGGAAAAAAACCCTTAAAGCCATTGGCCTACGGGGCTTGTAGTGCTGTGTTCTTATTATGACATGAACAACATCCTTCAGCAACAAGTAATTTAATTCCACACATCCTGGTCTATCTAAAAAAGTAAAAAGAATCGGTAACGAATTCATCAGCAATAATACCTTAAGATAAGTATTGATTCGAACAAAATTCAAAAAATTCCATGTGTTTGAGAAAAAATTTATACAAGACAATTGATAGGAAATCCGAGCACAAAAAACACATGAAGAATCGCGAAATTTGAAAATAAAACCTAGCCGAACATTTACTGACAAAAAATAGCAC
This sequence comes from Gonioctena quinquepunctata, assembly GCA_018342105.1. Classification (NCBI taxonomy): domain Eukaryota; kingdom Metazoa; phylum Arthropoda; class Insecta; order Coleoptera; family Chrysomelidae; genus Gonioctena; species Gonioctena quinquepunctata. The sequence continues at coordinate 19,353 of JAFIRS010000575.1, read as the reverse complement.
ACACATGGCAGACTGGGAAAATATGAAAATCCTTATGAACGAACTAAATGATGCATAAAGAAAATTGAAAGAAGCTGTATTTTGTTGAATGGAAATATATATATATATATATATATATATATATATATATATTTATATATATATATATATATACTCTTTATTAGCAAATAGCTCTTATAATAGATACAGTCACTTCATAATAGATAAGATACAACAACAATAATTTTAAAAAGAGACAAGTACATCGTATAAACAAGATTAAATAGGTACATTTACAAATATATATTCCATACACTTTCTTTTGAATAAATTCAATGAATCACAGTTTTTTAGGTGGATAGGTAAATTATTGAATAAAATCAATCGAGAACTAAACAGAGATTCACAACCTATATACTCTCTGTTGATATAAAAATTTCCCATACTATTTCTAGTGGAGTATGTATGAATACTACTTGAGTAGGTCAACTGTTAAATCAGATAATTTGGCAACATATTGTGTTTAATTTTATAAATAAACAATAGCATATTCAATGTTATCCTTTGTTTAGCAGACATAAGAGACAGTGTTTCCAACATGTATTTCACAGGTGTACGTTTATTAAATTCAGTATTGCTCTCATGGATCTGTTTTGAAGCTTCTGTAATCTATTAAGATTTTCATTGCTTACAAAATAGAGAAGTGTACTGCAATAGTCGAAGTGGGGTGCTATTATTGATTTATATATTGTTAATTTAGCATATTGACTTATTTTATTATTTAATCTGTATAAAAGATGAATTTTCGTGGCTATTTTCTTCTGAATATAACTACAGTGAGCATTAAGATTCAAGTTTTGATCCAGTACCACTCCCAAATATTTAAAAGTTGTAACCCTCTCAATGCTGACATTATTAATATGAATATCCAATGACAGTTGTTCATCTTGCAGTTGTCCAATGCGATGTTTGCTACCTATCAACATACATTTTGTTTTACTAACATTTAACTTGAGGCTGTTGTCACATAACCATTCATTTATATTTGATAGGTCCTCATTCAAACATTCTGTGATTTCATTAGGTGCCCCAGTACAATACAACATAGTGTCATCGGCAAACAGTTTGATCTCACACTTTTTAACATGCATCACAATGTCATTAATGTACAGCAGGAATAATAATGGACCCAATACTGACCCTTGAGGAACTTCTGAATTTATATTTGAAGTACTGGAGGCCACTTGATTGTATTTAACTAACTGCTTTCGATATGCGAGATAATTTTTAAACCATTTTAATACAATTTGATCAATCTCATACTTATTCAATTTCATCAAAAGTAAGTCAGTGTTGACCGTCTCAAATGCTCTTTTGAAATCTAGGAAGACAACACCTATAATATGTTTTTTAGATAGGTCAATTTTCCATGAAGAGATTAGAAATTGTAGTGCAGTTTCACATGAATGGGATTTCCTAAACCCAGACTGTTCTTTAATCAAAATATTATGTTCCGCTATAAATTTCATTAGCTGATCTTCTACTGTGATTTCCAATATCTTCTCATAAATCGGTAGGGTATTTATGGGTCTAAATTCAGATGCCAAAGAGGTGTTTGTAATTTTTTCAATAGGAACAATGGTAGCAATTTTCCAATCATCCGGAAATGTTCCAGTGGTTAACGATAAATTAATCAAGTTCAAAAACCGATTACCGATTATTTCAAATGTTTATTTAATTATATTCAGATTAATTCTGTTATCATCTGTATTATTTTCTTAAGCGAAAGAATGATCTTTTTTAAATCACACATATTTAATGTTTCAAATTCCCCAAGTATTACATTTGTTGGAGTAATATAACTGAGAACATGCTTATACTCGTTCATTGGTATTATACTAACGGTAAGGTCTTTCAAACTTTCAATGAAAAAAGAATTACAATATCCTACTACTTCTGATTCAATTTTTATGAGAACCCTATCAAATTTAATACCTTTGAACTCTTGTTTTCTGTTTCCTTTAAGTAAACCTTTCAGTGACTTCCACATAGCCCTAATGTTTCCTCTATTTTCATCGATCATTGATTCATAATACTTCTTAGTTTCAATTCGTATCTTTTTGGTAACTAAATTACGACTTATTTTATATTCATCCCAGTCACCTTCTAGTTTGGTTTCCTTTGCTTTTTTTAGATCTGCCATGATTTCGTCTGTAAACCATATTTGAAATTATTGAAATTATGTCTTATTTTGAATGGTGCATATATATCTAAGCAACTAATAATATTGTTGATGAATAATTTGGATATTATATTAATGTCAGTAATATCATTATTATTATTATAGCATCATGTTTTCTACCCATAGATCCAACATGGGTGCCTTTACTAAAAAAACCTGTGAAGCTGAAGAAATTATGTACCAAATAAATCACTTTTAACGAAACTGATTTGAAGTCGGAACTAAATGATCCTAGCAAAACTTACAGATTTCCTCAAGTTAAACAAAGTGTTAAGCCACGTAAATACAGAGAAATTTTTCTACGATACAAAACAACGTAATATTCTTGATAAACAGAAAAGATCAATATGGACCACCTGCTTAGACTGAAACAGCTGATAAGCATACGTTCGTAAAACCATACGTTGTTATCGGGAGACAAATAAAATGCTTTTAAAAATAATTACCAAGAAATATCCCTTGTAGACCGGACGCATAAATCATTCAACTAGAAGCGTAAACAACGATTATTGATTGCTACTGGGTACATTCCCAGCGAGATAAGAAACTCAGTTTTATTTACTACCGAAACAAAAACATATCCATATTTCAAACAACCGTCCAAATTCGATAAACATGGGGTCATTAATTCCGCGATAGAGCGACAGCTACCGTAAATATATTATCCAATTATAACATAATTAAGCGAGAACGGGTGACCCTTATCAGTTTTACGATGTCACGGCACATAAACACACTAAGCCCCGCCTAATAAGCTCCCGGTTGAAGATCATATAAAAGCGTGAGTTCATGTCAACAATAGGTAGTTCGATTTGGTATTCCACAGTGAACACGAGAATATGCCATTCGCAAAAGTTAGGTTAAAAAGTCAGTCTAATTACAGTATCGTGCAATAATAATGAGAGTTTCCAAACCGGTGTAGTTAACTTCAGCAAACATAGAAACTCAGCCGATTCAAATCAAGTATTGCAGCTCCTAGTAAAAACACGAGTGAACAGTATAGTTTCCACAAATTGTAAAAGCTTCCAAAACAGAGATAATAACGGGATTTCGGCAATTTCAATGGTTCACGATCACTTAGAAAAACCTTAACTGTATACGAATATACCGGACGAATTAATTAGAATAACCGATTGACGCGGGAGAAAACGAATAATAAAGTCTAATCTAATTGCCTTTTAAAACTACATCCAGTGAATAAGTGTTAAACAGGGTGAGTCTCATGTTTGTTTTTCTGTATTTATGTTTATGGCAAAACCCAACCCATTAAAATGTGTATGTGTCTATAAAGTATGTCCATAGTTTTCAAGATCACCAAGTTTTCGAAAAGAGAATTATTGTTAGTCGTTTCAGCACTTGATTGCAAGATTTCTTTTAGTAAAAGTATTTCTATTGAGAAGCCCATTGCAGAATTATCTGCCAATACGCTACATTAGTTTGCATTGTATGAATATTATTGTCTATCCTTCGTCCATAGACGATTTGAGAGAATTGTGTGAAGTTTTATTAAATATATATATACATTTTTAACATTTTATGAGTGCAGTCCTTTATTTATTTTCTTTTATGAATAACCTTTCGAATCTTTCTGAACGGTAGTACTTCCTGAATAAACAGCCCATGTTCCGGTATTTAAGAGAAATGAAATCAGATCTGAGCCGCTCCAGACCTAGTTTCAGTATCGACCTTCTTCAGACAGGCGATTGCTCTTAATACCGTTTTTCCAACCTAACGAATAACGTCTGGTACTACAGGTGTGGTGGGTTAAATCACAACACCCCGTAGTCCAGTCGTCAACATTGGTAGTCAGGTGTGTGGTTTTCCCAACACCCTGTATAGCCAGTTTTCAACATTGATGTCAGGTGTGGGGTAATAATTAAGAAAGTACATTAACGCATATATGATATTTTCCACAGAAAGAAAAAGTGTCAAACAAAAATTGAAGTTGAATTTTTTTTTAATAAATATTTTATTTTTATTTTTACAAATAAGTGTCAGTCAGTCAAAAAAAGACTAATTTGAACAGAAGTAAATGAGTAGAAAGATTGTGAAAATAGTTAGTATAATATCGTTGTTATTTTGCAAACACGATATTGGGAAAATAAATAGATATAGCGTTTATACCGATCAAAAACTCAGGAAGTATTCGAAAAGGCAATTGAAGTTTTATTTTCAATCAATGGAGATTTTTATCAAAATAATTAAATCATGGAAACTCAGACAACAGTGCCGAGGGTTAGATATGAACCGCAAATTACTATCACTTTGGATAATATACCTTTTTATAATGGTACAACAGAAATCAAAGATTTTATTCGTGAAATTGAGAATTTGGCAGCTGTAGCAAAATGGACAGACAGTCAAATAAGTTCTATAGTTAGATTAAAATTGAAAGGAATAGCTAGATTATTTATTGAAGCAGAAGATGAATTACAAAATACCGACAACTGGCAATTAATCAAAAAAGGAATTATTGAAGCAGTTTAGCAAATTGAAATTACCTGAGAAGCACAAAAGAATTTTTGAATTGTTATCAAGAAAAGAATGAATCGGTTAGGAATTTTTCATAAGATTAAAGATATTGCAGCGAATATAAGGTACCTCACAGGAAATAATAGAATTGACAATGTATTAGAGCAAAAAATACGAGCAGGATATTTTGGTTCAATTTGCTATTGGATTGTTAGATCCTGTTAGAAAAAAAGTTTTATCTGAAAGTCCTGTCAGTTTAGAAGAAGCCATCACATTAGCAGAAAAAGAAGAATTAATTGAGCAAATTACGAATACACCGAATAGAAATTTCAGAACTTTCAATGCGAATATAATATTGTGCACACATTGTAACAGAAAAGGTCACACAGCAGGAGATTGTTATATGAAAAATTGCGTATGCCTAAATGTCAAGAATTCGACATATGTCATATAGATGTCCAAATAGAAATAGTTTTCAAAATAAGAGATTAAATGATTCAGGAAAATGGTTTTCCAACTACGCTAAAGAAAAAAAGATTTAAAAAATATGGAAAAATGAATAAATATAGAACAGAATTTTCTAACAATTGAAAGAAAATAGATTTCAATCTCATAGAAGCAGGAATGAACGAGGAAATTTTAGGAGAATAAATTATAAAAGCAAACAGGAAATAGTTATGGAAAAAAAGGCAAAATATAACAGGAATTTAAATGGAATGGCAGCTTTCAACAAGCCTCAGATGAAGGTTGCCGGAAAAACTATTTAAATAGTGAGAGGCAAGAGGAAAATATACTAATCGACGATGAACAGAAAAATGTAATTAGTTTGGAAGTAGCAGGAATTTTGAGGCATATATCCATAGATATGAGATCTCCAGTATCAGTGGTTCATATTAATATTGTTAGAGGTATGAAATTAAATTATGATTTGCCGTATCACCTCAGAAATGGACAAGGAAATTTCACTCAGTATATTGGCTCGGTTATATTGCCAATCAAAGTAAAGGAAGGAAAATATTGAACATGAATTTTAATAGTTGAAAATGATCATCGTAGTACTGAAATAACACTGGGATTAGATTTTTACGAAAATATGAGTGCAAATTGATTGGAGAGAAAATCAAATGCATTTATCAGGGGAAATTATCGAGTTGAAAAAGAAAATCCAACACATATGCCAAACGAATCGGGATGACGAACAGAGGAAGTTACAAAAGAGATTTGAAGAAGTAGAAAAACGATTGAGAGATGTCACGATCATGATGAACGATTGGATGAATTCTGTAGAAAAACTAGAATTGAAAAGGGAGGGCCCGCCCAAATCAATCCGCGAAGTATTCTTAAACAGAGTTTCATGCCATGAAACGAGATGTACAACTTCGAATCAAATAGGGATATCAGGGACCGGTGATTTAATTGTGACACCAGGTTTAGAAAAAACAGTTTCAAAGATGTCAGCCACTGGTGATTTAAAGGAGACGCTAGTCTGCAAAGAAATAGTTGAAATTGAAGAATATGGAAAATCGTCTGGAACAAGAGAAAAGCGAAACATGCGTTTAAACGAGCAAAAGAGAGAAGAAAAAAACCTCTGGAAAATGGACAAGACCTACGCACTCTGTACATTAGGACCGATAGTCACAAGTGACAGTCGACAAGTGGAAATGCCTACGTATAGGTACGAGCATTTCCTACCTGAAGGAACGGAGAGATGTAACGGAACATTGCCCATACAGCACTACAGCGAGGATGAAGAAAATTATAGCAGAAAATGGAAAAGTTGGTATGAAAGCTTTTGAAAGTGAAAATATTCCAGGAAGTAGCCAGACATATTCAGGGAGAACGGAAATTGCAACGGTTAATGCATCAAGGAATCGAAGGAAGGTGATAAATGTAGAAAATAGTAAATCATTGGAAGATAGTTTGAGAGATAGTTACGAATCACCCAAGGGAGATGCTCTATCCACCAGGAAGTTGGAATCTGCCAAGCACCTAGGAATAACAGTCGCCAAAGATAAGACTTTTTCTACAGTCGTAAATCACAAGGATGAAAATTTCTTGCCTAAGGACAAAATCCTACCGCCCAGATTTTTGAATGTATGTAAAGTTCAAGCAAAAAGTATAGTGAACTCCGAAGATACGAAATTACGAAGTATTGCAGAAAATGGATTTTTAACCCCGAGAAAACGAAGCATAGGAGAAGATTTTGATATGGATACGAAAGTGAAGAAAGAAATGAACCCCGAAGTGGAAAGAATTAGAACTTTAGCCAGACAAGAAGGAAAACCCAATTTAAAAAAGACATCGCACGTTAATTTTGAACTCCAACCAGTGAAAGAAACAAAGAGTCAAATAATAAACGCTGATCGATTCAACAAGTATAGGAATGAAAGCAGCAGACAAGCGACACAAGAAAATGAGGTAAAATTAGATCAAGTTTTAGTTCAAACTCAAGAAAATCTGCCAGATGAATTACCAATAGTTAATGCCGAAAATAAAGAAAAATGTCAGCCAAGTGAAATGTCCAAAGAAAAGGAAAAAAGCATTTCTGAAAATAAATTCCCCCTTACACAACCCATGACACGCAGCACTGTTCAAATGACACCCATGAAAAATTTGGTTCAATCAGTTAAATATCAGTAAACAAGAAAATTTTAGTATGCACCAGAATGTAGGAACGTATATATAGTATGGTAATTATTATAGTTTTAGCAGACTGCAAAAGACGCAGAAAAATTGAAAAAAATCCCTGAAGGTTAATTTGCCAAAACATATTTATAGCTACGAGGAATTTGTAAAAATTGAATGAATAAAAATACGAAATCTACCGATACCTTAATGAAAACGGAATTAAATTAATTGTATCATAGTACGGGAACAAACTGAAAAAATATATAAGAGAATCAACTGACAACGTGAAACGCGAACAGGGGCAATTTTATCAAGGGTTTTGATGTAAAATAACGACAGTAAATTCCCGGAAATTCAAGCAAAGCTATTTTGAGACGGATATAGTTCATTACAGGTCATAGAAAAACGAAGAATGGACGAAAGAACTGAAATGAAACACTGTACGGATTACAGACTATACAAACCACAAACGCGATATGTTATGAAAATTAATGCAAATGAAACAGTTATAGAATATCGAATCGCCGAGTTACCTAATACAGATAAATATTATAATCACGATTTTCGGAAGATTTGTTTACGGATTTGTAGAATATTCACACCTATAACATTCGCGACGTTTACAATTGTACAGTACCTAAGTAAAAATATTAATAAAATTTACTAACCGCGCATATAGGGAAGGTTTTGACAGGAATATCGTGGACTATTATTGTTGAAACCCAAGAAAATATCTCTGAACAAACAGCAGTGGACAATCCAGCATGGCGAAGCGAAATGATGAGACCAGCAGATTATAGAGCATTGCGAATTCACAGTGTGGTTTGAGTTCAAGCACTCCGCACAGAATTCAGTAAACACCATTCACCAAGCAAATCACCTGTGTTAATGGTACCGCACAAAATAGGCGTCCCAGGAACGAAGATTTTAAACGAATGAATTACCACCGTTTGACCACCGGAAACCGAACACCATTTACAACATTACGCCAACGAATGCACTTGCCACTGAACCAGAAAACACAGGCTGTGCTATCTGTCTAGCTCCCGATACCGACTAATATCACGGATCACTGACTCGAAAATTGTATGGAAGGCCCTAAAATCCCCAAAAGCCAGATGGTTAGAGAAGATAAAGAAGGAACAATAGTCCCGTACCGCTGATACGTACCCTTAGCCAACCAGCGGCGTAGCAGAAAAATTCCCAGAGGATCCAACGGATAGAGTTAAATTGATGCCCACCGGAATAGAAGTGAGAAAATCCCCGTTGAAGAAGGCGAGTACATACCCTTACAGTATGGAAATTACCCCATGGACGAAAAAAAGACTTTATTGTGTGTTTGCATGATTATTTGCATGTTATTTTTAAGAAAATTAGAATTAAGATTGAGAAGTGAGGTTAATAACTTTGGTAATAGAGTATAATTATCCTCTAGAAGATGTAAACCGTAGTCCATTGTAATTGTCAAAGTAAGACTTATAAAATTTGTCACTAGAATAGGATTACACTACAGCAAGTTAAAACATTTTTGCTTATTGTTGGTGAAAGTGATGTTATTTTGAAAAAAAAAAAAAAAAATTTGAGTTTGTCAAATCTTTTTTGTAGAGGGTTGGGACGAGTGTTAAGCCACGTAAATACAGAGAAATTTTTCTACGATACAAAACAACGTAATATTCTTTGATAAACAGAAAAGATCAATATGGACCACCTGCTAGACTGAAACAGCTGATAAGCATACGTTCGTAAAACCATACGTTGTTATCGGGAGACAAAAAATGCTTTTAAAAAATAATTACCAAGAAATATCCCTTGTAGACCGGACGCATAAATCATTCAACTAGAAGCGTAAACAACGATTATTGATTGCTACTGGGTACATTCCCAGCGAGATAAGAAACTCAGTTTTATTTACTACCGAAACAAAACATATCCATATTTCAAACAACCGTCCAAATTCGATAAACATGGGGTCATTAATTCCGCGATAGAGCGACAGCTACCGTAAATATATTATCCAATTATAACATAATTAAGCGAGAACGGGTGACCCTTATCAGTTTTACGATGTCACGGCACATAAACACACTAAGCCCCGCCTAATAAGCTCCCGGTTGAAGATCATATAAAAGCGTGAGTTCATGTCAACAATAGGTAGTTCGATTTGGTATTCCACAGTGAACACGAGAATATGCCATTCGCAAAAGTTAGGTTAAAAAGTCAGTCTAATTACAGTATCGTGCAATAATAATGAGAGTTTCCAAACCGGTGTAGTTATCTTCAGCAAACATAGACACTCAGCCGATTCAAATCAAGTATTGGAGCTCCTAGTAAAATCACTAGTGAATAGTATAGTTTCCACAAATTTGTACAAGCTTCTAAAACAGAGATAATAACGGGATTTCGGCAATTTCAATGGTTCACGATCACTTAGAAAACCTTAACTGTATACGAATATACCGGACGAATTAATTAGAATAACCGATTGACGCGGGAGAAAACGAATAATAAAGTCTAATCTAATTGCCCTTTTAAAACTACATCCAGTGAATAAGTGTTAAACAGGGTGAGTCTCATGTTTGTTTTTCTGTATTTATGTTTATGGCAAAACCCAACCCATTAAAATGTGTATGTGTCTATAAAGTATGTCCATAGTTTTCAAGATCACCAAGTTTTCGAAAAGAGAATTATTGTTAGTCGTTTGCAGCACTTGATTGCAAGATTTCTTTTAGTAAAAGTATTTCTATTGAGAAGCCCATTGCAGAATTATCTGCCAATACGCTACATTAGTTTGCATTGTATGAATATTATTGTCTATCCTTCGTCCATAGACGATTTGAGAGAATTGTGTGAAGTTTTATTAAATATATATATACATTTTTAACATTTTATGAGTGCAGTCCTTTATTTATTTTCTTTTATGAATAACCTTTCGAATCTTTCTGAACGGTAGTACTTCCTGAATAAACAGCCCATGTTCCGGTATTTAAGAGAAATGAAATCAGATCTGAGCCGCTCCAGACCTAGTTTCAGTATCGACCTTCTTCAGACAGGCGATTGCTCTTAATACCGTTTTTCCAACCTAACGAATAACGTCTGGTACTACAGGTGTGGTGGGTTAAATCACAACACCCCGTAGTCCAGTCGTCAACATTGGTAGTCAGGTGTGTGGTTTTCCCAACACCCTGTAGCCCAGTGTTCAACAAAAGCGTTGAAAACAGAAGTAGTTCCCGAAACTTTACCAAAGGAAGTAACTATATTTTGATAATATATATATATATATATATATATATATATATATATATATATACCGGGTGTCCCAGTATACCTGTTCCAATGGATTATATCAGCCATTTCAAAAGATAAAAATTTGAAAATTTCATGATCTCCAATTCGTTCAAGGAACGTCCAACTGAGAAAAACAAAAATTGAAAGTCACTTCCGGTTTGACCGGAAGTGACTCTGACTTGTTTATTTCAAATAGCACCCTGTATCTTTTTTGCATTTTTTTATTTCTACTCAAAATTATCTTTCCAACGATGTATCACACTTTGTATTTATTTGATGGAAAAAACGTCAATTGAAATTTTGAATTGAAAGAATTGCAGTAGGCTACGATATTTTGTGTAATCTTGATTTTGACTTCAATAATAATTGATAATTTTTGAACACTTATACCTCATTTTTATAACGAGTTGCATTCAATATTTTTTCTACGTTCATGCAAAAACCAAAAAATGTTTCATTTAGGTGGCACTAAACTGTAAGGAAGACATTGTTTGTTTAAATCTATCTGCTAAAAGTAATACAAAAACATTTTGTGTAATTCAGTTGATATTCGAAGGAACTGATTTTATTTTTAACAAATTGCATTTTCTAGTAATTTCATAGTCCATTATGTAATGAATATGATTGACAATTATATGAAACGTAATACAATCTCACAGAAAATGGGCTAAATTTGGCGTCGATTTGAAAGTTTATGTCTGTCATGATGACAGAATGCTATAGTAGCATGACAGATGAGTTCAATAAAGTCTTTATTGCACTCAGTGCAATAAAAAACCAGTTTTTCCACCAAATAAAGTTTTGTATTTTGCATGAACGTAGAAAAGTAAATATTTCTCACTTATAATCGTCATCAATAAAAAAAACCTTCCTCAAGTTGAAATCAACTATGTATTTTACCGAATGTCAAACGAAGAATGACTAGTAAAAGAAACAAAAAATTACAAAGAGGGGGGACACAAGAATATAATAACTAAAGCATATGTTCGAAATGTTGACCAACTGCTTCTACACATCTTTCAGCTCGTTGGAGTAGTTCACGCGAAGTAACACTTCTCAACACCTCAGCATTAAGGGCTCTCCATTCATTCCTTATTTTGTTTTTTAGATCTTCCAAATCAATAGGAGGAGTCTGGTACACACGATCTTTCAAATACCCCCAAAGGAAGAAATCCAGCGGTGTTAGCCATCTTATCGGTCCGTGTGTGCCGATCCATCTATTTCCAAATGTTTCATTTAAATGATTCCTTACCGCTATAGCATTGTGGGGGGGGGGTGCACCATCCTGTTGAAAATGAATGTTTTTACGTATATGTGAAGGAATATTTTCAAGAAAATGAAGAAGTTCATCCCGAAGGAATTCTAGGTACATTCGACCAGTTAACGTACCATCGTAAAATTTTGGTCTTAAAATGAATCCATCAATCATGCCGCACCATACATTGACTCCCCAGATAACTTGAAAATTAGTTTGTCTTAGCCAGTGTGGATTATTTTCCGACCAATAATGACAATTATGTCGATTTACAGTTGCATTATTATGGAAACGACTCTCATCTGACCACAATATCGAGCTGATAATACTATCTTCAAGTGCCGTAGCTAACCAAGCAAGAAACGCAAGTCTCCTCTCGTAATCTGTGGGTAGTAATTCCGGATGCAGATGAATTTTAAATGGTTTGAATTTGGCAATTTTGAGAATGCGCTGAATTGATCAACGAGAAATACCGCTCTCCTGTTCTATGTTTCTAATAGAAATATGAGGATCAACAACCACTCTTCCTAAAACTGCAACAGTATGCTCTTCGTCCGTAGCATTTTTTCTTTTGGCGACAGTACGCTTTCTATGAAATGATCCACTTGTTGCCAAATTCGAGGCCAAGGGTGTGAAATACATATCGCTTGGCATTCGTCTATCAGGATATTTCTCTCTGTATGCACGTAGGGCAGCCCGACGATTATTTTCGCATTTTCCATAAATCAGTATCATATCCAATTTCTCTTGATTAGTGTCGTTATCATCATTTTCACGGTTATTCCTTCTTGAATGTTGGTTTCTCTGACACGCACACAAATATTGAGAATTATTAACTGTCAAAGTTATAAACAAATGTATTCAAATGTTTCCATGGCACACTAAAGTTTTCATTTAAGAATTATTAATTCTTCCAGTTCTACTACAATTCTAATAATTTGGAATTTGACGTTCTCTTCATCATCTCGAATGCAAAATTGTTCATGAATTATCAATTATTATTGAAGTCAAAATCAAGATTTCAATTGACGTTTTCTCCATCAAATCAAATGTAAAATATAAAGTGTGATACATCGTTGGAAAGATAATTTTCATTAGGAATAAAAAATTTCAAAAAATATACAGGGTGCTATTTGAAATAAAAAAGTCAGTCACTTCCGGTCAAACCGGAAGTGACTTTCAATTTTTGTTTTTCTCAGTTGAAGGTTCCTTGAACGAATTGAAAATAATGAAAGTTTCAAATTTTTATCTTTCGAAATGGCTGAGATAATCCATTGGAACAGGTATACTGGGACACCCGGTATATATATAATTTTTTATATGGCTACAAATCCTTAATTCAAAACTTAATTGAAGTTCCAAGTGGAGAGAAAACAAAAAATATGGGAAGAAATGTATTGATACCTCCCTAAAAAATATTTCTACAATATTTACCTGAAATGAGTTTAGTTTGATTGGTCTACAACATAAAAGAAATGAAGCACGCGAAAAAAATGTTCGATAAACTATCGCATAAAAATAGCAAATCTACAATGGCATCACAATCAAGGAATTTAATGAATTCACACTAGGTCAAAAAATATTCCAAAGTGGGTATATAGAGCAGTGACAACAGCTTGCACCGTTATCGAGAGAACGCAAACGTGTATAAAAGTAGCACCTGTGAATTAATGCTCGTGATGATCAGTAAAGCAAGATATCAATCGATAGATTAACAATTTATGAAGTTACATAAAACAGCTTCGCGGCTTTGAAATAAAACATGGTCTGTTATAAATAATCTTTATCCGATAAGTAAACATATCCATTATGGTATTGAGTGTTAGTGAGAAACCAACAGAAATATCAATGCAAATTATGAAAAACGTTTTGTGAATTAATTAAAATGTTTTGTCAATCGGAGGATTCACAATGAATGGACTTAAATGAAACATGCTCCCTGACTATCGATAAACACAGTGTACTTCCGCCACTTTGAAATTAACAGAACTGGAATCGCCAGATCTTCTTTATGAAGAACCAAAGGATATCTATCTATGCTGATCTTCCATAGGTATCACTCGTGGAACAGAATATTGCCAAAACAGTGCTGTCTGGACAGTGATTATCTTGAACACTCGTATCTTCCCATCAGAGTTAAACGTCTATCCACAACTGTTTTTCAGTTATAGAGTCTAATGAGAACCTACATTTTATCAGATTTATGTCAAAGTATGCCAAGATTATTGTGTAACTCTCCAAATTTGAGCCATCATAATCGAACTCAGGTACAAAGGCAAAGTCTGATAAGAACTGTCCTAGTTCCAAAGTATTCGATCAAGAAGACCAAAGATGAAGAAGAAGAAATCACATTTATTTTCTAAATTATTCATGAAAATATCTACAAAAGATTATGACAATTGCGTCACACTTATGTTGACCCATTTGAATTTTTGTCTTTCTCAAGATTTTTTTGTATTTAATGATGAATATTATCAACAGCCTGATGGACTCCCCATGAGCAGTTGTTCGTCACCCTTTTAAACAGAAATATTACCGAATAATTTAGAAAATAAATTCATTGCCACTGATAACAATTTAGACATTTTACACTGGTATAGATATTTAAAGATCGTTTAGTTTTTGTAAATGGCAACATTTGAACTGCACAAAATCTTTTAGATAAAATCAATCAAAAACATCCCAACATAAACTTCACACTTGAAATATAATCTAAAATAATACATTAAACTCTTAGACCTTACAATTCATAAAAATAATAATAACTTTGAATTTCAATGTCTACAGAAAACCTACACAGACTGATCATATGATAGAGTTGGTTCAAAATCTCGTGTCATCTGGCCTTGAATGCGCAGATGACCAAAACATATTGGATGACAAATTTACTATCCCAATTAAAGACATCCAGCACCACAGGAAATTGGCTGTTGCACAGCTGGTTATAATTATTGTTCTGTTCCATTTTAATTAGTTATTTGTTTAATAAATAGTTTGATTTGTTGAAAATATGAACAGGATGTCCATAAAATCAGATGTGGAATCATCTGCGACTGAAAGATAAACTTTAGTCACTATCTTCCATCGTCAAGATAACCTCTTGTGGGGTATTCATTCTCAATTGGATATTGATAAAAAGATTTTTCTGTGAATTGAAAAATCCACGATGAAAATGAAGTTATTTTGTGCGAATGTCTAACAGAAAACAACTACTTCCCCGGCTAAAGCCACGCTGGACATTGAACTACATCTGATAGATATTCTGAAAAGACCCTAACTCAAAAGAAAAAATCTGAAATTGAAAATTTGCATTTTCATCCAGATAGTTATTTGATTTTCTATTCCAGTCTTAATTAAGAACTCATGAAGATGAATGAGGCAAAGAAGAATGTTTTCCAAAAAAGAGTACGTACCACAAATCATTCGTAACATTGACGCAAGAGAGACATCGCATTCACTAGGTCTTCGATACATTTTTGTCGACGAAAATTAATTTCACGCTTCCACGATCATCAGGAAGACCGGAAGAAATGGGAAACACATTTTCAAGAAGCAATCTCACTTTGCAAAGATGGAAAGTTAGAATCATTTCTTTAAAAGACACTTTGAAATCAGTGTTTTCTGACATTAAAACCCGTCATGGGGAAGTAGTTGTTTTCTGTTAGACATTCGCAAAAAATAACTTCATTTTCATCGTGGATTTTTCAATTCACAGAAAAAATCTTTTATCAATATCCAATTGAGAATGTTTCCCTTTCAACATTAATAAATAGTCTTTGCAAGATTCTAAAGTGAATTTCACACCGCTCACCTCACTGCTAGTGATTGAGAGATCAATGTTTTCAGGATGTTCGATTTTGGGATTTATTCTGTCGCTTTTGCCACGCCTTCGCGCATGTCGCATGCAATGAGGTTTTGAAATACCTCTACCTAGTTTTTTTTAATCATCAATTTTCATTCACATACTCTTAAATATACCTCTTTCCACAGTTGACTATCAAAAAAATTGAATATTCTCAAAAAAATAGCCTCCAATATCAATTGTAAACCTAACATCGAGAATAAAAGGAACACAACCTAGCTTATCCTAAAGTAGAACACAATTGACAAATTTGTTTCACTTTTTTTTAAATGATATATATATATATATATATATATATATATATATATATATATATATACTATCTAACGAAATACCCGGTTACATCAGAACCAAGTTGATGACAACATTAAAGTCTTTTCATAAACTAAAATAATTTGAGCAATCACTTGAATACAAAGATAAATTGATGAACTGTCAAAAGTGGAGGTATAAGAAACGGGAGATGGGATGACCCCACATTGGCAGAACTTGTAGCCCTTTTTGAAAGTTCGTATAAATGAACATCTGAACCCAAATAATATCGGCTTTGGGGCATCACCCTAGATTTAACAACCAAATTTCAGTCCAAATAGGTTCACAAATTTTACAGATCAGTTCCAAAAAATTCCAACAGATTTTTTTGGGAGATTTACACAGGTAATAAATTTTCCCCAACAATACACACACAAGTCAATTTTAACAGATTTTACATTCCCCTTCATAGACGCCTAAAATAAAAACATTTCATTTAACTATTTTTCGCCAATAAACATTTTACTCCTTCTGTTCAGTTCAACAATTTAAATAGTTTCATACTCCAATTTATATGATGATATTACTTGTTCAGCACATTTTGCAGTTTGTTCCCTCTTTTTTTAACCTTGCTCCACAATACTGAGGACGTCATTTTCAGTTTTTCTTCTGGATTAGCACCTCCAAGGTGGTGTTAGCCTTCAACACTGGGACTTTTGAGTTTGGTACAAGTTCTCATTAGACATTCTTACTCAACATCCCCTAGTTGAGGCTGAGCGTAACGTTGGTGAGTAGGGCATTTTTTATTATTAATCTGGAAATTTATTTCTTTCCGTTTTGTCTACTATATGTTGTTTTTCTTTTTTGGTATTCTTGATCGAAAGCTTTGGGACTATACAGTTCTCATCAGACTTTGCCTTTGTACCTGAGTTCGATTATGATTGCTCAAATTTGAGAGTTACACAATAATCTGATGAGTTTTCTTGGCATACTTTGACATACATCTTACAAAATGTGGTTCTCGTTAGACTGATCATTATCATATCTCTTTTCCGGTTGACCTGGAAACTTATTTTAGTTCTGATTTCGAATTCTCTGATTCCATGTCAAAAAAAATTCACTTGTCATGTCAATCAGTTTTCATTCTTGTCACATACTGTCAAGTCAAATTACCAACAAGAATATTGGACTAGTTATATCGGTTTCCAATAATTTGCAAACCCATAATAACCAGGATAAATTTTAATATGTATGTCCTTTGAACTTATACAATATTTGATGTAAAGATATTTTTTTTATGGTTTCTTGTACACCTGACGAGTAAGTAACCTCACTTTTTTCAGTTTCTCATAATTTATATTTTTAAAATTTAAAAAAAAAAAACTATTTCAAATTAAGGGGAATTGTTCGGGAAATTGGGATGAAAAACGTAAAGGAGTGCTCTCAACATTGATTTTCCAGATGATTAGCAATATACTGATTGAGCCACTAAATTAAAAAAAAATGAGGCAAATCCACGGAGATCAAACGTTCCGCCTAGTTCATTCAATGAAATTTTCCATAACATATAGAAGTCAATTTTGCCTGAACCGAAGTATCTTAATTACATTTTTATTTTAATAGTTTCATTCCAGTTCCCCCCGCTTCCGAGATTCTTTCTCCCTCGCACTCCCTTTATTATGATGTTCGAAGAAACTTTTTTCATTTTATATCTAGATTCCATTATCCATCAATGTAATGAAATCGTTTCCATTTCGAAGCTTTCATGGGGCAACGAAAGAATTTCTTTATCAGAAAAGTTCACTTTATGAAGTTGTTTGAAATTAATCCTTATAGTCAATACAATACAATTTCTGGAGAAAATTAAGAAAAAAAAGTTATAGTTATTTAATCAACTAGTGTAAATTTAAAGGTGGCGATGAACCTTTCATTGTTTTGACGTTATATACGCTAGCCGCCTAACTGCTCTTTGACGTATATATACGCATCGAAAATAAAATTAGATTGGATTACTGTATTTGGATACACTTGCTGATAATGTCATTTTTTTCTCTAATCTGCAAAATTAGTTTAGTTAAATCTTCGGAATATCCAATCTTGGGAAATTCTCCGAAGCGATAAAAATTGTAATACTTTTATTAAAAAAAAAATACAATCGCGTTTGTATACCCTTGACCAGTTCTAATGGTACAATTTTTGTTTTGCAGAAATGCGTTGTTGCCAAGTTGGTTACCGGATTACTGAAAATCTGATATGGGATGATTCAGGATTACTATATTAATCAATCAGGCAAACGTGCAATGATATTGAACTTTGTGGAAATGTGCTGCCAAGTTATGGACGCTAGAAATCATTTGCAAAGTTTTAGAAATTTGGTTGGAATATCGAGATAACTCTTCTGCTCAATAAAATTTTTTGGGTAATTTTCGTCTCCAGAAAATGCGTTGTTGCCGTTGGTCACTTGATTATTGGAAATCTGGTATGAGAATATCTATTAAATCAAGGAATTTTGCAAAAAAAAAACGTCTTTGCAGAAATGCGCTGTGCCATGTTATGGAGGTGTGCGTTGAGAAGAGATTTTATGGAAATTTTAGATAAAAAAGAATATAAATCTTTTCTAAATCTGTGTTGCCATGGATATAATACCTTTACTAACAAGTCAGTAAAAATAGCATTTTGGATTTTTTTTTGAGGATGTCGTTTTTTTTAAAAAAATTTTTACACCGGTTCCCTCTCGCAGGATAGGCAGACGAGTACTAGATCGGAATCAAGAATTACGTTTAACTGAAAGACATTTCCTTAAATTAATTCCAAGGACTAAAAAAATGTGGGCGAAAAAACAAAAACGGAAACGAAATATGTCGCAAATGTGAAGTACCATCGTGCCTCATTCCGTTTAGAAACATAACTTAAAAAAAAACATTTTAATTTTCATTAGTTATGGTATTCGTATGTTTTTCCGTTAATATAAACGTCAATCCAAAATATTAAAATTTTTTTTTGAATACCCATTAATTCCCACACTGCTCTGGCGTATATATAAACAACCAAAAAAAATTTGGATGTGAAGATTTTTCAAAAAAACATTTTGCAGGAAAGGGTTTGATCGAGATATTAACGCGGGCCCGGGTTTGAGATCAAACGCCATTTTAAGAACGAGTTGATTAAAAAATTCCCCCCTTTCCCCGGGGTCAAGAAATTTTCGATATCCATTTGTTCAACTAGGAGGAAACTTCAATTTTTGGTTTTTCCCACCTTTAATTTCAATTTTTTAAATTTGAATACGTGTTTGTTTATTATATACCAAGGATGCATTAATAGGAATTGGTCGAATTGGTGAATGTTTAAAATCACAATTATGCATATTTAGAGAAATTG